>OX421852.1:7500000-8750000 GCA_949127965.1 Pandemis corylana | reverse complement strand
CAAAAGTTGTCTTTCATGCTTCCAGGCAGTATATGGGATTCAGGAACTCCCAGTTTCAACCAAATATTTTTACACTCTAAATCTGGCTCTAGTCCCGATGCAGGGTCTCCACCAAAGTAAGAGACATAGAGTCTGTCTCCAGATAATTTAAACACCTCCGTAAGAAGTTCCCAAGCCCAAGCACAAATTTCCTTTTTAAAATAATCCCCAAAAGACCAATTTCCCATCATTTCAAAGAAGGTATGGTGGTAAACATCTTTGCCTACATCATCTAAATCATTGTGCTTCCCTCCTGCTCTAATACATTTCTGTGTGTTAACTGTTCGAACATAGGTAGCCATCTCAGAATTGGGATCAACTGAGCCCAAAAATATTGGCTTAAACTGGTTCATGCCAGCATTGGCAAACAAAAGAGTCGGATCATCAAATGGTATTGTGGAGGAAGAGTGCACATACTTATGGCCTTTGTCTATAAAGAAGTCCAAAAATGCCTTCCGGATTTGACTTCCGGTCATTGTAGTGTCCATCTTAGAGTATCTGAAATAAGAATTGATAAGTGAATTAACATTTGCAGGTAAGTTTAGTTTATTTCAAATTTTATTTAAAAAAAAATGTTAGTAGATATTACACACTTTCATTAGCTTTATTTGTTACAGTAATCATAACTTTTAACTGACATACCTAATCAATTCTTAAAAGTAAATTTGAATTTGCTTCCAAGTGAGCAGATGCTCGAGTGGCGGGACAGGGCAGTTGGCTTTGATTTTGGATACTTCATTAGTAGAGACCGGATTATATGCAACATAAAAAAGCTTGTTATATGCATGCAAATATGCATGAAAAATGCTTGAAATATGCACGAAAATTGGCAGAATATGCGAAATTAAATGAAAAATTTCACACAAATAAATAAAAAGACTAAACTGCAGATGATCAATAAACATGCACGTCAAGTATGAACAAGTAATAATATCAATTTATATGCGTAATAGGTGGAACGACTTTGTAGTAGGCGAGTGCGACGTACTTCTGTCTCTTTCATTTTATTATCGTAACTGTCAAAACAAAAGACGCGCGCGGCTACTGACTGCGTTCCGAAATGCAGTAAAAAGTCACAATTATTACTCAATAGCCCTTATATTTTGTGACTGTTATTAAATTTGGTCGCATTTCTGAACGCAGGGTGAGTGAAAAATATTGTAAACTAGCCTTCCGTCCGCAGCTTCGCCCGCGATAAATTAATTTTCCCGTAGGAAAAGGTATTTTCCCGCGGTAAAAAGTAGCCTATGTCACTCAGTGATAATGTAGCTTTCTAACGGCAAAAGAATTTTTGAAATCGGTCCAGTAGTTTCAGAGCCTATTCAATTCAAACAAACAAACAATCAAATCTTTCCTCTTTATAATTATTAGTATTAGTATAAATGTACCGATAATATGCATCATAACTAGATCTTAGGTAAAATATGCTTATATCGCTGAGAATGGCTGAAATATGCAAATGCATATAATCCGGTCTTTATTCATTTCATTAGCCTCTCACACTTCATACTCTCTGCTTAGTTAGTGTGTACTCAAGCCATAAGCTTAGGAGTAGATTTAAATTCAAATTTATGCATAGAAGTGACTGTCAAATGAAATTTAACTTTGTGGATATTTGATAACAATGATATTAATATCATGGAGTTTGGACGGCAATATAATAAATTTGTATCATGGAGTCAGGGGGGGAGGGCTCAGCTTTTCAGTACCTACTACCTACACCCTTTGAGTTTGGGCTTTAATGGATTGTTTTAACAAGTCCAATTTTTCAGTGGCTACTTAGTATTCCAGTGTGATTGCTACAAATCTTGAAATATACTATTTATTTCATATCCACTAATTTAGGCAACTTTAAATGTTTCTATACCAGTAATAAATTTGTAATTAAAATGTTTTTAAGATTTTAATTAATTAAGTATTAAAAGTACACATAACAAAGGAGCACTCCTAGCCATTGGATTGGCATATTTATTTCTTTTTATGTCGTTGAAGTTTATGTAATTAACTAACATCTATATATATCTATATATATAAAAGAAAAAAGTCGTGTTAGTTACACTATTTATAACTCGAGAACGGCTTAACCGATTTGGCTGAAAATTGGTAGGGAGGTAGCTTAGAACCAGGAGACGGACATAGGATACTTTTTATCCCGATTTTCCCACGGGATTGAAAAATTCCGAAATGTTGTAGTAATAAAGCTACAGACATTAAATTTAGCATGCCTACACATTATTCCTTGATTAGTATGAAGATGTACTTACAAAGGAATTTTTCAAATTTCCCACGGGATAAAAATACGACTACAACTCAAGAACGGCTTAACCGATTTGGCTGAAAATTGGTAGGGAGGTAGCTTAGAACCAGGAGACGGACATAGGATACTTTTTATCCCGATTTTCCCACAGGATTGGAAAAATCCGAAATGTTGTACTAATAAAGCTACAGACATTTAATTTAGCGTGCCTACACATTATTCCTTGATTAGTATAAAGATGCACTTACAAAGGAATTTTTCAAATTTAAGGTGGAACAAAGTTCGCCGGGTCAGCTAGTTCAAAATAAATTATAATAATATTAAATGTCAAAACAGCCGAATCCATTTAAATAAAATTTGGCACACAGACTTTATCTTGCATATTATTATTTATCATTTATTTATTTTGTCATCAAAATACCGCATAAGTAAAGTTGTGATTACAGCTACTTTGACATATTTTACAATCAATTTAAGCATAATACGCACACATAATAATACCGTGGTGCGAAATAAGGTAACATACGGTGATATTGCATCAGTTAATGCTGGCAGGTATTGAATAGGTACATATGTCCAGATGTTGAGGTAACTTCAAAAGAATTTCATGAATTCAAAGTATAATTTAACTTATTTTAAATTCATAACATATGCTCGAACCATATGGCCATAGCCTAATATCCGTTTATATTAAGTATCTATTCAGAAAATGTGCAGAGTTCATTTGTTCTAAATTAGGTTCAGCCGGGTTTTTAGAATAAAAAAATGTAGAGGATAAACATAATTTTACCTTTTAATACTGCCACTCAGCAAAAAAATTACCAGTGAAAGTAATTCCGACAGTGCGAGTAACCTGATCAATGCCAGCAAGTCAGAAACCAGGTAGAACCATGGACACTGCACTGCAGACGAGAAGTAGGTACGTAAGTGACGTGACGCGTGACGGGGGAATAGCTGTCACTGCTGTCAGACACACAAAAGTAGGTCCAGGGGGGCTACTCCGAAATTCGATTTTCGAAGTTCGTTTCGTTCCGTTCCGCTCACACTAATAGTCATTAATTTGAGAGTGAAAGGGACGGTATGACACGAAGTTCGAAAATCGAATTTCGGAGTATAAGGCCAGGGTCCAATACAGGGTTTTTTGTAGTGTCCGACCGAAACACGATTTATAGCCGAAACCGAAACCGAAACCGAATATTCGGTTTTTTTCTGATTTCGGCCGAAACCGAAACCGAAACCGAAATTTTTGAAGACGTATCAAAATATTCAAAATTACTGTACAAATCGTAAGGGAAAGCAAGGATTTCTTATATGAGAACAGTTTCTTATTTTGTTAAACAAAATAAAAAAACGTTTATTTTTAATGAAAATAACATGAAACTACCGTGAGACTTAATCATAATTACACATAAACGGATAACTCACGTATAAAAAGTCGAGTGACGCTGGACATGTTTCGAACTATTTCGTAGTCCTTCTTCCTGGAGTTTGGAACGAAGTTCGTTTCGCTGCCGCCGGGGCGAGCACTCCCGATGCGAGAGCCGCGAGAGGCCGCGAAGTAATTTCGGCCCGGCCGAAGGATTCGGCCGGATTCTGGCCGAAACCGAAACTTCGGCCGAAATCACTTTTTTGGCCGAAATTGGCCGAAACCGAAACCGAAACTTCGGTCGGACACTAGTTTTTTGTTAAATTACATGTCGTATCTCGCTCCTAAACTAAGTCTCCGAATGAGACAGAACTACTTAGCCACGAAACATAGAACGATTTGGACATCGTCGTTAGTTGAATCCGTGGGTTTAATTTTTCATCTATATTTATAAAATATGCGCTTATTTGATATATTTATCGGAAAACCTTGAAAGGTAATTGAATGTACCGGAAATTTCGGTTTCGTCACACTAAATTTGAGGACAAGTTCAACGAAAATCCTACTGAAAACGTTAATATTTCGATCCTGGCAACATTAGAAAGCTATTAGTACGCCGCCAGAGATTCTTTGGCGGGAATTTGAAACGAGAAGGCGGAAAAATTTGAGTTGCTTTTTCAATATTTTCCAAAAATTGAATGTAGTGGAGTTTCACTGTTGTTATTTGTTTGTAAATATCTATCTTTTAGTGGAGTGCTTTAAAAATGGTGGGCAACGAGGGCGGGGGTGAAATTCCCCTCGCCCCCGGCGCCAAAAGGGTCAGGACAACGGACAATGAAAAGGACAGTGGTAATGGCGGCGGCGGTGAGGATAATCTTTACGTACCTTATCACAAACCAAATTATAAGAGACTTTACCCAGAAAATTCGGCGCTGACGGAATTTAAAGTTTTTGTCGAATCTACTTCGAATGAGAGACTTGGAAACAAAAGCCCAATTTACTTGAATCACATATTCTCTAATGAAATAAAAGGTGTAGTAGCTATTCGCAGAATGAATGCCAGCAAGATTGTGGTGGTTTTTAAACAATTCAACACGGCCAATAACTTCATTAATAACACGACTTTTTTGGACAAATATAGCATGCGAGCTTTCATACCCGCTGCCCATATCGAAAAAACAGGTATTATCCGTTTTGTCCCAGTAAACATATCCACAAAGGACCTGTACTGCAAGCTGTCTTCAATCAATGAAATCATTTCAATTAGACGATTTACCAAAAAAGTAGGACAGGAGCGAGTGCCTCTACAAACTGTAAGCATTACATTCCTATCAAATTCATTGCCTGAAAATGTACAGTACGACCTGTTCTCGTACAGGGTATTTGACTACATTCCGCCTCTGCAGCAGTGTTATAGATGTTTCAAATTCAACCACTCAGCCAAGATCTGCAGCGGCAAACAGCGCTGCAGCTGTTGCGCTGGGGATCACCACTATAAAGAATGCGATAAACCCACAGAACTTTCTTGCGTAAATTGCAGTGGGCCTCATATGGCTATTTCAAGAATTTGTCCCGTAAAAATTAAAAAAATTATGGAAAAAAAGAGTAAAATTACCTACTCCTCTGTTGCAAATTCAAAAAATGTGGCGGACTTTCCCCCGCTAAAACCTCCGCAAATTGTACAAAATGTAAATTCTAATGTAAATAAGCCTTCGAATATCCCTGTAAATAAGACACAGAATCAAACGAAAGTCGTTTCTGCGGCTGATGTAAAAACACAGCTTTTGGCTAATAATGATCTGACTATGGCTATTGTTCGTACTTTACTCGATTTGGCTAATAAAGTTGATGACACTCCCATTACTACCACAACAATTAAAGAGTTGCTTTTTAAAAACTTGCAATAAATGGATTCCAGTTCCTCTCACATTTCACAATTAAGAATCGCTCTTCATAATATTCAAAGTGTTAAAAACAAAAAACCATTACTTATAAATTTTTTAAACGAGAATAATATAGATATCTGTCTACTGAATGAAACATGGCTTAAAGAAAATGATACTTTTAACATTCCTGGTTACAATATATTCTCTAAAAATGCGGAAAATAAACATGGTGGTGTAGCCATTCTTATAAAACCATTTTTAAAGTATAATTTATTACAAACAGTTTTTTATGAGGACATTCAAGCAATTGCATTATCACTTTCTGTTGAAAACGGTAATATGACAATTTTATGTGTCTATTGCCCTCCTACTGGAGGTCTTATGCGAATTAATAATTTACGAAAATTAATTGATGACCTACCTAAACCCATTTTCGTAGCAGGAGACTTTAATGCTCACCATATAGCTTTTGGCTGCGTTTCCACAAATGGCCGTGGCCGACAACTATTTGATTTGATGGATGATTGTAATTTATGTATATTAAATGACGGCACTGTTACAACTCTTAATTATCCTAATCGTAATCCTTCTGCTATAGACGTTAGCCTAATCACTCCTTGTATTGCCCCTCTTTGTGAGTGGTCAGTACATGATGACAACATGGGAAGTTATCATTTTCCGACTATAACAAATATAACACTTTCAATCGACAGATATCAAATAAACCCTCCTGTTGACAAGTTTCTATATAACAAGGCAGACTGGGAAAAGTTTAAAGAATTATCTATTCATATATTTAATGATTTTAATGTGGACTATGAGAATCCTTTAGAATCATATAATCAGTTTTGTATCCGTCTCAACACACTTAAGCAAGAATGTATACCTAAATTTACAAAAAAAACAACTTTTCAAAGTAAACCTCCAGCTCCCTGGTGGAACGACAATTGTAAACAAAGTGTCATCAACTCGTATGAGGCTTTAAAGCGCTACAGAGCTATCCCTACTATGGAAAATTATATACAATATAAAAAAATTGATGCTATTAAAAAAAGGACCATTGCAGAGGAAAAAAATAACAGTTGGAAAAAGCTTTGTGATAATTTTAATAGAACTACACCTATAAGCATTATTTGGAATTATATTAAAATGTTTAAGGGTATGAATAAAATTAAAAATAAATCATACAATGATGAGTTTATCGCATCCTTTTTAGAGAAGTTGTCGGAAGACAGTACTGTTGACTCCGACAATCTAGATTTGTACTATAATCTTAATAATAATAACGTGAATTCAAAGTTTCTGTTAGAACCTTTCTCAAGAAACGAATTTCAGTTTAGCCTTCATTCACGTAAAAATACGAGCCCTGGTTTAGACGATTTTCCATACATACTAATTAAAAACTTGGATTCAACTGTACAAGATATTTTATTACATATATTCAATTCATTATGGTCAAAACAATTAATTCCTCAGTCTTGGAAAACCCAGTGTGTGATTCCAGTCCTTAAACCAGATAAGTCTCCTGACTGTGCTGATTCATATCGGCCTATTTCTTTATCATCATGCATTGGTAAAATTTTTGAAAATATTGTAAAATGTCGCCTTGACTACTATGTTGAATCAAACAATATTATTCCGCATGTGCAATATGGATTCAGACGAGGCAGGAGTTGTGCAGACAGCTTCTTATCCCTTATATCCGACCTGAAATATGCAAAGAATAGCAATGTTAGTGTTGCATGTGTTTTTTTAGATGTTAAAGGAGCATTTGATAATGTTCATCCTGGAACATTAGTCAAGGTGTTAACTAACTTGGGAATTCCGGGGTTAGTTGCAAAGTGGGTGTATGAATTTTTAATTAACAGGACATTATATGTGAAACATAATAATATAATACATGGCCCAAGATCTGCGTCTAAAGGAACTATGCAAGGTGCAATTTTGTCACCTTTGTTATATAATTTGTATACTAGTGAGATTTGTAAATATGTAAATACAGATTTTGTAAATATTTTACAATTTGCTGATGACCTTGTTTTATACAGTGTCAATAATGATGTAGACTTAGCCATTCATAAACTTAACCGTGCTCTTAAGGAGCTCCATTCGTATTACCATAACAGATTACACCTACAAATTAATCCTACAAAAAGCAGCACTATGGTATTCAGTAAAGACTCTCATTCTAATAATATTACATTCAATAATGAAGTAGTTCCTCAAGTTAGTCATCATAAATTTCTAGGCATAGTCATTGAGAATAATTTGACTTTTGAAAAACATGTTAAATACATATCTCAAAACTCCACAAAAGGGCTAAATATTATGAGGTGCCTAGCAGGAGTGTCTTGGGGGGCTGACCCAAAGATACTTTCAATGCTGTATAAAGCAATTGTTAGAAGCCATTTTGATTACAGCTGTTTAGCTTATTTAGATAGTAACTATGTACATAGACTAGACATTATTCAGAATAAAGCTTTGAGGATAATTTCAGGTGCTATGTGTTCAACTCCCATAAGAGCAATGGAGGTTGAAACGACCATCATGCCCCTTGCATTGAGAAGATTACTACTGGCAGAAAGACATAGTGTCAAGCTATTAGCTTCAAATAATCAAAACATAATCAAAAGAATTATACCTTGTGAAATAGACTGCCATGACCCTATGACTACAGGTGCTGATCTTCTCAATGGCCAGGCTCCAAAAGTCTCTCGTATCTTGTTAGAAATGAAGAAAAAATTTCCATCATTATATGCAATATCACCTTGGCCATGTTATTCACATTCATTCAATTGCTTATTCTTTCAAGTTTCAATAATTAAGGCTTCCATCAGTTCTAATCAGGATATGTTGGAATTTCTAAGTGAAAACAAAGATTTTTATAAACTTTATACTGATGGCAGTAAGGGAGCAAATTATGTTCGTAGTGCTGTTTATAACCCTCAAAATAAATTTGTTCAAAGCTTTGTTCTGGATACTAATTGTAGTATATTCACTGCAGAGGCATATGCAATTTTAGAAGCACTTAAGTTGATTCAACTTGTAAATAGTTACCATAAGTTTTTGATTCTTACTGACTCCTTGAGTTTAATTCAAGCTTTAGAATGTTTTAAATTTAATTTTAAAACATCATACATGATTTTTAAAATAAGAGAAATGATTTATTATTATAAGAGTAAAGGTTTGGACATATATTTTATGTGGATACCTTCACATAAAGGAATAACAGGCAATGAAATAGCAGATAAAGCTGCGTATGAAGGAATTAATGCATTAGATGTTTCATTAATTGTAAATATACCAGTAACTGATTGTTATTCAACCATCAAACTAGATATACAAAACTTGTGGCTAGAATTTTGGAAGAAGGATCAGGAAGTTAAGGGGAAATGGTATGGAAGCATTCAAGAAGACTTACCAGTCAAACCATGGTATAATAAGCTCAACTCAGCCAGCCGTGTTTTTATCACCACAATCAATCGTCTTCGTTTTGGCCACTCTAGAACACCTGCACATTTGTCGAGACTTGGAATCATCCATAACAATAAATGCAGCAACTGCGACAGTATCGGTGATATAAATCATTTGATATTTTCCTGTCCGGCATTCTCCTTGGACAGGTTAATCCTCGTTAGTGATCTCAGTGAATACGAAGTGTTATCACCAACTAACGACCCCTCCCGCCGCCTCAATGGATTTTTAAAAAATGTGAATTGTTTTAACCCCATTTATAAATACATCAAAAATACTTTTAAAGAACTTTAATATTGATGAAGTGACAGTGATATTTATAAAAACTGTGTTGTCTGTTATATTAAAATGAAGACTTGGCTTAAAGGTCCAGAAACCAGGCCATAAAATTACAAAAAAAAAAAAAAAAAAGTACGCCGCCATTGGCTAATTTGCTGTCAGTTCAGACTTCAGGCCTTATACTCCGAAATTCGATTTTCGAACTTCGTGTCATGCCGTCCCTTTCACTCAAATTAATGACTATTAGTGTGAGCGGAACGGAACGAAACGAACTTCGAAAATCGAATTTCGGAGTAGCCCCTCTGTATCATTGTGAGTATCATATAAGCGGTGACGAAAGGTGTCTACCGTCTGCTGACCTAAAAAAAGTTTTCCGGTTTAGTCACAATATTTTCGATAAATACGGATATTTAATTTCAGTATGATTCAATTGGCTAAGTAAAGTTTTTGGAAGAGGTGCAAATTATATTTTTTTTCGATAGTCGACGTCTTAATAATCCAGGAACTGCAGCTCTTTTATTTTTATTCCCTATTATTAATGAGATATAATTTTTTAAATGCTCGATATGACATTTGTGAGATTTAACGGCCGAAAAGCTCTGTTGCCTAGAACTAGCTTGTAATAAAAAAAAACTACGTCAACTGTCACGTTTGACGTTGTCAAAAAATAATACCGCGGTTCTGTTTATTTGCGTTTGCGTGTAATCAGTGTTAGCAGTGTGGGGTGCGAGTCGGGTTACCTCCACGTGTGATCAAGAGCTGCGGTTCGTTTTTGGATCCGTCCGAGGGGAAGTGCAGTGCTTGTTCCGGTGCACCCTGGGCACCGGATAATGATTTCCTGGCGGTCTCCGAGGGATATCATTATCCGTTGGCTAAGAGCCCGACAGGGGGGGGGGGGGGGGGGGGGGGTCTTATGACCATGTTCTACCGTACAACGTTGCCGACATTTTTGTCACAAGATTTTTGAATACTGTATTTATTACCTTGACATTGGCGAAATCATCGCATGGTTCGATGGGGCCATATTAGAAAAGAAGAAGAAGAAGTGTTAGCAGTGTGTTTTTTAATGATATTTCAACGACCTCAGCACAACCCCTGGACTTTCGATATTGCCGCACTTCTCTTCGACCTTTGCACGATATTTGGACTACGATTTCAGCTACTTTCGACGACTTAGGCACTGCTTCTTGGACAACGTTTTTCTGCTTTGCGACGACCCCCGCCTTGACTTTTGGACTGATTTTTATAATACTGAGGCTTCGCTATTGATCACAAAATGAGCGAATTTGTACGAGCGGATTCAAGAAACTTGCCACACATGGATATGTTCATGATAATGGAATATTTCCACACAAACGATAAGCACAATGTTGCTGAAATAAGAGGTGTGAAGACACTCATGTACGTACTGGCGAATTTCACATACATTCTGATGCATATAATAATTAATTATGATTACAAATATTTAACATGTATATACATAGTGTATTGTTGTGCATCAAATTAAATCAAAATCATTTATTTGGTTATAAATAAGCCGGGCACAGGCAGTGGGACATAAATAGGCAGATGATAATGATGAAAGATCTTGTGTTATAATGTTTTCCATTGCATTTTAGGTCATCCAGAGGTGGTTATGTTGATAATGCAGTAGGTTATGTTGAAATTAAAAGAGGGAGCACTGAATGCGTTGTCAGGGCCAAAGTTGTTCCGGAGCACAAAATAAGGATGAAATATTATCTTGTGACTATTCATTTAGAAGAGGCGAATAGTAATATAATTGATGCAACATGTGATGGTTGTCCTGCATCAGCTGGTAAATACTTACACTATAGAGTAAATATTTATGGTTAATGAGGATTATAAATATTTTCATTGATTTGTTTTACTTTCAGGTGGATGTAAACACACATTGGTGGTGTTATATTGGTTACAAAAAAAAACTACAGAACCATCATCTACATCCATAGAATGTTATTGGGCTAAACCACGATTAGCCAGTGAGGGAACACAGCCAATATCCTCCAAGGATATTTTTCCATCCAAGAAAAGAGGAATAGAACTAGGACCAAGAGATCCGGAGAAACTCAATGCATTTTATGAAGAATGTAAGAAAAGAAAAATTGGGGACTCTGATTTTGTCATTTTTACCAGATCATGATAATGGTTTGACAAAATGGTGTATATTTGACATGATACTTGATTTTGCAACTAAAACTAATAATCACAGTTTTGAATATTTTAAAAGTAACGTATCTGTGCCTCAATCTGTGCAAAATCAAATAGCAAAAAGCACTAAAAAGCAGGCAGAGTCAAAGTTATGGCATAGCATAAGACAGGGCCGAATAACAGCATCAAAAGTACATGAAGCTTGTCATTGTGACACACCTGATGGCTCTCTTGTGGAACAAATTCTTGGTGGTTACAAGATTTATGATACCAAAGCAATGAAGAGAGGAAAAATATTAGAAAAACCAATAATAAAAGAAGTTGAACGGCTATTGGGGGTCCACATTGAAGAATGTGGATTTCACTTAATTAATTTTTTTAGTGGAGCTTCGCCTGATGGTGTAGCCAATGACTTCATTGTTGAAGTAAAATGCCCTAGCACTGCTAAAACCGTGAAAAACTATCTAGATAAAAATAAAATAAAAGAAAAATTTTTGGCTCAATGCCAGTTCCAAATGCTGGCCACAGGATATAAAAAGTGTGCTTTTTGTGTTGCTGACCCAGATTTCGAACACAACAAAAAAATCGAAATAAAATGGGTTAAGTTTGACGTGGCTTATGCCAACAATTTGTTAGAAAGATCAGAAAAGTTTTGGAAAAATGCGATTTATCCCAAAATTTTACTTAACGCTTTGTCCTAAATATATTGGAGAAAAATCCCATGATAGCCAGACCTTCGTCATAGTATAAAGGAGTTTCTCTATGGATGCCTTTAGCCGTTATACTATACTAGCTGACCCGGTGAATCTGTTCCGCGTTAAATTTGAAAAATTCCAGTGGTTTGGGCTGTGCTATCCTGCGGGAACTATGCAATTTTCCGGGATAAAAACTATCCTATGTTCTTTCCCGGGACTCAAACTATCTGTATACCAAATTTCAACCAAATCGGCCCAGCGGTTTAAGCGTGAAAAGGTAACAGACAGACAGACAGAGTTACTTTCGCATTTATAATATTAGTAAGGATAACAAAGGTCTGACTACCATGGGCTAAATCTGTACTAAGATAGACTAAGTTCCGAAGGATGTTTCATTTTCATAATATGAGGACCCCATTCTGACTTCTGATGTGTGTTATCATGAACCCCAGCTAAAATATGACTTTATGTAGAAGAGGTACAGTCGAAACCTTACTCATACGTCCAAAGAAATCATTGTGTAATTTATGATAAAAATGTTCCACAGAGGTATGCAATTCTGTTTGTTCAACTGTACAGTATTAGGCTCTGTCTACCCCGCAAGGGATAAAGACGTGATTTATGTGTTGTGTATGTGTGTACAGTATTTTTTTTTTTTTTTTTTTTTTTTTTTTTTTTTTTTTTTTTTTATTTATACTCATCTACAATCAGTCACCAGACTTTAATTAGATATTTTGTAGGCCTATATATCATTGAAGAGGGGCTGGACCATTGCCCAGTTCTCTTTCAGTCAGGGAGCACATGCGCCCGTTTCAGTCTTTTAGTTGTGCCTGCACTTAGCAGCATGCTCGCCAGAGGGTTGGGGTGAATATTCAACCTCTCCTTATGCTTTATTTTGTAGCGGTCGATCTCTTCAGCAACTGTTGGTATCTCCAGGTATTCGTGGATTTCAGTGTTTCGGGCAAACCAAGGTGCGCACGCAATTGTTCTGAGTATGTTGTTTTGAACTCTTTGGATGCATTGTATGTTCGATTTGCTTGCAGTTGACCAAAGCTGGATGCCATATAGCCATATAGGTTTTAGAATGGCACAATAAATCATCAATTTATTTTCGAGTGATAGTGCAGATTGCCGGCCCAACAGCCACAGCAAATTTCTGAATCGATTGTTGATATCATCTCTTTTGCGCTTTATGTGTGTTTTCCAAGTCAAGCGTCGGTCCAAGTAGAACCCCAAGTATTTGACCACCTCTGTATCTGGTAAGGTTTCTGTACCAAGTGTGACGGACGGACAATCACCTTTTTTGAGCGTAAAGGTTATATGGAACGACTTTGGAGCACTTGCTTTCACACGCCATTTTGTGAGCCATTCATTTGTAACATTTAATTGCTGTTGAAGTTGACTACTTGCTTGACCTGCATCCTTGTCGCATGACAGAAAAGCAGTGTCGTCAGCAAATGTTGCTATGGTGATATTGGATGTAAAAGGGAGATCACACGTAAAAATGTTATATAATACAGGCCCAAGTACAGAACCTTGTGGCACTCCTGCCTCGCAGGTATACAGTTTGGATCTGGCTTCTTCTTGTTTAACTTGAAACTGTCTTTCAGATAGGTAGGAGGCCATCAGTGGGAACACTGAGTGCGGGAGATACTTTTTGATTTTATACAAAAGGCCTTTATGCCAAACCCTGTCAAATGCCTGTTGGACATCCAGAAACGCCGCTGAACAATACTCCTTATCTTCCAGACATTGTCTGATTGTTTGGTAAACTCTATGCACTTGCTCAATGGTCGAATGGTGTTGTCGAAAGCCAAATTGGTGCTGCGGAATCAGTCCATTTTCATCCAGGCACGTCTTCAGTCTTGCTAGAAATATTTTCTCCCATAACTTAGACAATACAGGTGTTAGGCTTATAGGGCGATATGAGGAAGGATTTTCAACTGATTTTCCAGGCTTATGAATCATCTTTATCTGTGAAATTTTCCAGTATATGGGAAAGTATCCAATGCGAAGTATGGCATTGAAAAGAATGGTTAAAAACACGAGGCACTTCCTGGGCAACTCCTTCAGAAGTTTTGGGGTTATCAAGTCGTACCCGTGTGTACAGTATGGTGATTTTTTTCTTATATACCACATCAGGTTTCGTTGGATAGGTCTTTCAAAAAGATTTTTGTTAAAAAGTCTATATTTATAACTAATTTGTACATTTTAAAATAAAACAAAGCAAAAATTATTGTATTTTTATTATGTCGCCTTGCAAATTGACTAAAGCACATGCTATAATAACTGCTTCGTCCACATATCTGACATGGTTATGGTTTATAACCGAGTGAGGCTTTAAAAAGGCAAATTCCCTCAATCTCCTTATCACACGTTCCACATGTATCCTCAAGCTGGCAATAATTTTGGTTTGGATCACCTCCTTTTTGGTTGGCGTTTCCTGTGAGGAAACACTTGGGGGCCGAAGTAGTTTCACGTGTCTCTGCGATAGGAGAGTTTCTATGCCTTTGAAGCCTCGATCGGCTAAAACCACAGCCCCCGGAGGAAGAATATCGACAAAGCCACTACATTCAGTAATAGCTTTGTCAGAAATCCTTCCTCCATAACCCTTCGAAATATAACATATGAAGCCATTTGGGCAACATGCAATCAAGTATTTTAATGTGTTGCATGATTTATACTGTGACCATGTCCTTGATTGCATAACAGGATTTGAGGCTTTTTCAATCTGGATCTCGAAACAGTCAAGTATGCATTGTACGTTAGCAAACCTCACTTTAAAAACAGGGGGCAATGTTTTTTTAATCATGATGGATTCTGGCAGGTATATAAACATTTGTAAATAAGTTGCCAGATGCGGTATACAAATTCTTAACAGCTCTTGCAATGTCACTTGACTTAAATGAAAGTGATGACTTATTCTTTGTATTGTGTCATTTTGCTTTAATTTAAATAAGGTGATAATGACATGCAGGGGGCGTAATTTGCATTGTTTGGCTAAAAAAATTATCAACCAAAAATATGACTTAGGAAGACCAAGATACATTTTGGGGTTTTCCTTAATAATTCTTAAGATATGTGTACGTCCTGACATATCATTCCCTTCCTTTACTGTCTCCTTGGTTGAGCTTGACGATGAGGGGCTAGAGGGTTCATATAATGTTGGTGTTGATGAACGACTTGCAGTTGAAGATGATGGCTTGCTTGGCATGATTTTTTCAGCAATAAGTGAGACATTTATATTAGCTGAACAGGCTACACATTTTACTGATGGTTTCACCATAACGGCTTTGTTTGAGTATATGATTTGGGTCTGAGTTGAAGAATCACACTGGAAAAAAAGAATCAAATTAATTTTACAAACTAGCCCTTTATAATAACAACTAGCTTTTATATTGTTTTACACTTTCACAATTTTGACAACTTTTTACTATGTAGGGTTTTATGGTTCCTACCATAGAAAAATTGTTATCGCTCAATCGGTCACTTGATTTTTCTTTTTATACAGGTACATAATTTTACCTTTGAATATGGATTGGTCCCATGTTGCAGTAACTGCTTTGACATAGTAGCCAGATCTTTTGTGTTTTCCAGTGGCTGTTCCGTTAGGCTGCTTTCATCATTCGACATTTCCTAAAAATAAGCACATAATTAAGTACATATGAGCATCCATTTAACACTTAATTTTTTGCCTTAAGAAGACAGGAGAAGATTCACCAAATAAAACAATAGGTGTAGCAATGAACTAAGGTGTAAAAATTGATTTATTTTTAGTAGGTAACTGTACAATAGGCAAGGGATAAATATCCTGTGTTTACGTTCATAATAACACATTGAACATTTATATAAACTTGTTAATTAATATAGTGGAGAAAAATTACAAATTATAAAATAAGACACCTAGCTGATACTTACAATCTCATTGTATGTTTTGGTTAATATCAAGTTTGCAGTATTTTTTAGGCGTAACTTGCCAGATTTACTTTTGTAGCAATCTTCCTCAATCTGTAAATATAAGAAAAGCATTTTACTACATTCAATACTCTTAATTTCTTACAGCGACATTAACTGCAATATACTCACATTGATATGTTCCTCACAGACATACAAGTTCCGTTTCGGACAGTTGATATCTAGAGTTCGGCACCAAGTCGCTTGTAAAGCCTTTGGTAAGCTCAAATACACGGAATTTGGAAAATCCCGTCTATACTTCTTACACGACGGTACAAAGCATTGGAGTACATCCCTGTAATACTTCATTTCCTCTGCAGTGCTTTGGGGATCGACCAAATCCATTATACTCGTGTAGAAGTCCAAAAGTCCAAGAAGCAGTGCCTAAGTCGTCGAAAGTAGCTGAAATCGTAGTCCAAATATCGTGCAAAGGTCGAAGAGAAGTGCGGCAATATCGAAAGTCCAGGGGTTGTGCTGAGGTCGTTGAAATATCATTAAAAAACACACTGCTAACACTGATTACACGCAAACGCAAATAAACAGAACCGCGGTATTATTTTTTGACAACGTCAAACGTGACAGTTGACGTAGTTTTTTTTTATTACAAGCTAGTTCTAGGCAACAGAGCTTTTCGGCCGTTAAATCTCACAAATGTCATATCGAGCATTTAAAAAATTATATCTCATTAATAATAGGGAATAAAAATAAAAGAGCTGCAGTTCCTGGATTATTAAGACGTCGACTATCGAAAAAAAATATAATTTGCACCTCTTCCAAAAACTTTACTTAGCCAATTAAATATTAAGAAACTTATACGGATTCGGATACTATACGTATCCGAAACTGGAAAGATTTCGCTGTTAACAAGTTAATATGGTGGTTTAAATTTGTTTTGGCGTAAATCGTCACATCCGAATCGTAGCGTATTATTGGAACGATTATGTGACAAACTGCAATTATAAAGCTTAGTGCAGAATTGAAATTTCGTAGTTTACATACTGAACTGCAGCTCTTTTATTTTTATTCCCTACTAGATGACCCGGTGAACTTCGTATCACTTACCTCTTGATATAAACCATATGTACTCGTATTTTAGAGCCGGTAACTTTATAAAGGCATCATCAGATAGTCTAAGTATCGGCTCCTTTAGGAGTGGAAAAAGTGGGCAAATCACGCACACATTTCCATGTTGCATGACATATTATGGATTAGAAGCTGTATTGTGGCTGTATTGAAACAGTATGAAACTGATGCCGTATAGAATAAAATGAATGAATGAATGAATAATTTACCCTGGAAATTGTCAGAAAATCAAAGAAAATTACCGAGTTTGTGGCGCACCATTTGTACTGCCGTACAACGGGCCAGTGTACACCTCTCCCGGCAAGTTTGGTTTTAACCGGCTTTATCGGAAGACGTTGATGAGTGTGCCCGTAGGTCGCTACATGTGTACCCCAGCTCACCTTGCTAAGCTCAACATCATTAATAGCTCCAGGTGTGAATGCGGTTATGAAGAGGCAGATTTAAATCACATCCTTTTTGCTTGTCCCCTCCACGACCGATCAGCCTTTATTACAGCGCTAATATCCAGTCAAGTTCCTTTACCATCATCCACATCCCGTTTACTGTCAGACCCGTCTATTTATAAAATTATAGCAGATTTTATTTTATGTAATGATTTAAAAATTTAGTGTTAATAATGTATTTATTTATCTTTTCATATTTTTCCTATGCAACCTGTATATATTATTTTCTTTTAACAACTGATATTTTACGAACTATTTCCTAAATTCCGTTCCTACCGTATTTCTTTTTACCCGTTTCTCCGTTTTTATCCTGGGCCACAGTGCACAAACCGTACGGGCCAGAAAAAAAAAAAGCAACACAACGAACACCTTGACAGTGACAGATACTGAACTGACTGCTACTGTTGTGAGTTTGTCTGTGATTATGCCGATGTAACTAAAGAGAAGCTTAAAACATAATCTAAATGTTCCTGGTATTAAACAAGTCTTATTCAAGGAGTGGCCAATAAGTCCTTAGATATAGTGTAAAAAAAAAAACCTCGCGATGTTTTCACGAGTATTGCAGAACATCTCATTTTCTCGTCACGTCTGCCAATTTCTACAAAATAATAACTCCAGTATTCTAGTACAACAAACACCACAATACAAGGTGTCAAATGATACCGGAAGAGAAACCGAAGCAAATGCTCTACAAAAAGCAAACATAGACTTGTCTGGACTTACTCCATATTATCCGAAGTCCTTTAATTTGGCAGGTTATGTTAATACCTCGGACACACTACAAAAGTTAATTCAACTGAATGTCAACTTGAGCCAGATTGAGAAGAAACCACACCTTGCTGAAAAGATTCTAAAATTAGATTTTGAAAGAAATATAAAAGAACACATATTATTCCTTAAAAATTATGTGGATATTGAAGAATTAGGAAGCTTCATAACGAAAAATCCTCTCATTCTGACTGAATTACTAGATGACCTCAGAGTAAGAATAAACTATTTAGAATCAAAATGTTTCTCAAAGACACAAATAAAACAAATAATTTCTAAAAATCCCTTTTGGCTCATGTTTAGGTATGTATCTGCGCACACACAGACACACAAACATTCACATCTATTATATTAAAATAATATGAGAAAAATTAAAGTTATACCAAGTTTTTTCATGTAACGAACCAATTTGAAAAATTTAACAGTTTATTGTACAGTTACAGTAATAATTCAAAACTTGTTAAATTGTCAGTGTTACAAAAATTTTGGTTAGGTACAATAATATAGTAATTAAGATAAGTTGAGACATTTTTGTAGTTTTTTTTTTTATAATTTCTTGGGTTTAATAGATTCAGTCTTGGTCTGGAACCCTTGTTTCACCCAGACCCTTGTCTAAAATACAAACCTTATTTGGGCAGGTACTCACAACATTTTTGCTACTAGGTTAGCCTGTGACTTTTTAGTTAATCTCTATTTTTCCCCCAATTTTTCCAGCACCACAAGGGTAGATCGAAGGTTAGGTTTTTATCAAGAAAAGTTTAATCTGAAAGGCAATGAAGTCAGACTTCTCTCCACCAAGCAGCCCAAACTAATAACATATAATCTTCATCATGTTAACACTAACATATTTGCATTGAAAGAGGAAATGGGATTTAATCAAGAGGAACTAAAACATTTGGTTTTAAAAAAACCAAAAGTTTATATGCTGAGTAAGTTTTGGAACTTTGCAGGGGCTGTGATCTCTGTTTTTAGTTTGATTCTGTTGTATACAACAGGTTTCCTTCAATTTCAGGTCAAAAAGCTTTATTGGAAAGATTCAACTATGTGCACAATGTTATGCAAATATCTCATGATAGAATTTTGGAAGACCCTGAAGTGTTGCTGAGCAGGAATTTTAGAATAAAGCAACGCCATTTGTTTTTAAGCAGGCTTGGAAGAGCTCAATATGACCCACAGAAGGAAAATTATGTGCCAATTAAAAGCCTAGTGGAAGGAACCGATATAGAGTTTTGTAAACAGTATGCAAAATGCAATGTTATTGATTATAATTTATTTCTTAAAACATTATGAGTTATAAAATAAAATGTTTAACCAGTTTTTCCAAGCAATATTTTGTTTTGAAATGCATTAACTGAATGATATAAAAGAGAATCAAATATTCCTGCTACTGTAAAAACTCCTCCAACAATTGCACAGATGTTAGTTGCAAAGTGACCAATAGATCTGAAAGAAAAAAAATTGAATTAGATTCAAGTGGAGCCCAACTTTATGATTGCATTAAATTATTCTGAATGAAGAGTTTTTTTAATGATATATTAATTACCTTTCCTTTTCTGTATATTTGACCATCAATGGTGATAGTTCATAACTAAAAAACGCACCAGGCATTCCGGATTCTGAATTTATGTTGGAAACTGACTTTTGATGTCTGGTTACAGAAAACTGATTAGTGTATAGAACTGTATTGTCAAGTTTTACATAAACTGTTGGTACAATCTTTATGTAGTACTGAAACATAACAGCACCTGCAACAAGATTTTTAAACATATTTTGGATCCTGATCTTCTAGGATTCTGATATTTTAGGAAACGGGGTGTTCTAGGATTTGGATGCTATGAAATGCGAATCTTCTAGGATTTGAATGTTGTAGAAAATGGACCTTTTACGATTTTAATGTTTTCAAAAACAAATCTTTCGTGCTTAAATGAAATGTAGCCGTTGATATTATAAATTTAAGCATCCGAGCTTGGTAATGTGCACGTCCAACTGTCTGCGTTAGATACCTTTACCTTTTTGAAAATTTTTTTTGGCTCTGTTCACCTTTGATTGTAAAGGGTGCGTTCCACTAAGCGCCCACAACGATCAAAATGCTCCTGTAGACAGCACTGACAGGACAGCTGTCACTGTCATGAAAGTGTCATTTCATGAAAAGCAAGAAATATTTTAAGACTATCTTCATTTCATTTTCTTCGTGATTTTGGTAAATCAACTTCTACCACAATGCCTGTACCTGGGGGCATGTACCAAAACCAAGGGCCTACTTGTTTTGACAAGATGAAGATGGGCTTCATGATAGGATTCTGTGTTGGAATGGCCAGTGGCGGACTTTTTGGTGGCTTTACTGCATTGAGGTTAGTTGTATTTAAATAATTGTTTATTCTAGCATTTAATCCATTTGTTTTGGTAGTATATTAATATTTTTAAAAAGATAAAACAGTAACTGTAGCCTTCTAACATTAAGTTAGTGTAAATAATTTGTTCAAATCATTTAAATTGTCTGGTTGCAGGTATGGGGCAAGAGGTCGTGAGTTGGTACACTCAGTTGGCAAAGTAATGCTTCAAGGTGGAGGAACATTCGGGACTTTTATGGCAATTGGCACTGGAATACGCTGTTGAATTAGACAAATACATTTTGTATATATTACCTAGTAGCTACATTTATTGTTGCATTCATTTTAATACATTATTATTATTAGGATTAGAAGTGTTTAAATTTATTATTTGTGAGAATACAGTCTGAGCAGACTCAGCAGGAACACTGCTGGCCCAGAAAAAAAATCAAATAGTTGCCTTAGTTTTTTAACCTTTTACGTGCCAAAAGCATTAATACCGAATATGCCAGTATCGGCAAGTGGCAAAAATATACGACAGTGTCTTATTTGTAAGACTACGGCGAAATGAGCTGGATATTTTATCTTATATTTAAGACCAGGGTGGTTAAAGGGTCAGTACTAAGTTGTTGGTGCTGTGCTTTTTTGAGTAGGGCCTAAATGGCATAATACCTAATTCACTAATTTCACAAAATTTCAAATTGCCAAGGACTCATAATACATAAAAATCAAATTGTTTCGTCGACTTTGACCTAATATCTCTCATGTCTGTAATGCCTATGTACTGACATGTACATTTCCTAAAAATACCAAATCACAGATACAACAATATTTCAAAATATCTCAAACTGAAAAGTCCAGAGCGGCAAAATGTCACAGGTTAAAATGTCTAAATTTTGCCCGACAAATTCATACATAATCTTTTTAATGGTCTTTTGGTGTTTTACCTGTTCTACCATACAATGGTGCGGACATTTTTGTCACAAGATTTTTGAATACTGTATTTATTACTTTGACATTGGCGCAATCATTGCATCGATCAATGGGGCCATATTAAAAAAGAAGATCTTTTTAATATTGGAACTTCAATGTAAGTGGCTACCATAAAGTAAAGCAAATTTAGGTATTCTGGCACCTGGTTCTTTTGAACATGTGATGTTCTGCGATAGTGGTGTTGTGAAGTTTGTCCATTATGAGACTAAGCCATTTTAAAATTCAGCCATATAATGAATAATAATAGTGCTATGAAAAAAATTTAGGCATTCTGGGATTTAGGTATTTTGAAACTAAGTTCTTTTGAGTTCTAGGAGTATTGGTAAAAATGTTAAATGAAATTGAGGCATAATGAGCCCAACTCGTTTTCTTCATTAAATAAATTGAATAATACTCTAGCCTAGCATCATCAGATATATCGAAGCGGGCGAGATCCTCAACTATTTCTGAGCAGCAACTTCAATAAATATGGAACGTAAGGTATATTTTGCACACATCTTCATTATCAGCCTGACTGTGTTGATACCTTTGAAGATCTGTGCTTCCTGATATTTTTACCTCATTGACATGACTTATTTCTCTTATTGGTTGTCTGGAAGAGATCGCTATTAAGCGATAAGACCGCCTATTGTCTACTTTGTTCTTTGTTTCTGTATTGTTTTGTACTGATTTGTGGTGTTCAATAAAGAGTATTTGTATTGTATTGTAAAGTCGCCGCTCTTATATTTATGACAAATTACGTGTTCTGATGTCATTAACCTTATTTAGTGTAACAAATTTTTTGATCCTATCTAATGCTGCTCTGAAATATTGGGGAGCTCACCCACTATGATATATCTGATGAAAACTGCACTTGTACTTTACAAATACAAACAAAAGTAGGCTTATTTACAAACTTTTCACAACTTAGCTTTTTTTAGGAAGTTGAGACTTCACTTTTAGTAGCTGGCGACCATATGAACGGTTATAGCCAATATGTACTGAAATATAATAAAATGAATAGGTTCCAAAATACACCTCTTTTTTAGTATAGATTTGAGTAAGGCTTAGGGCCTGTTTCACCAGTCTCTGTTATGTTCCAGTTGTCTTAAGTGTCAGTTATCTATGATTCCATATCTATTTATTACTATGAAACAGTCAGAGACGTCATCATAGATAACTGGCACTTAAGATAACTGGAACTGAACAGAGAGTGGTGAAACAGCCCCTAAGAGTAGTAAATAAAAACTTGAACTATGCCTTGTTGTTCTTACCTTCCTTTGCTAAGCCCTTGACTCCATCTAATGGTGCAGTGTTAGCACTTTTGATGTCTGTTCCAAAAGACAAATGCTCAATGACATGTGTTGTGTTGAATACCGATGAGGAATAGGGTTGCACATCATGCACATGAACATGGTTGATAGTGAAGCTCTTGCCTGGTGCTATGTGAAAACTTCCACCAACCTAAAAAAGGAAACCAATGACATTACATCCATTTTTGAAGATGACAAGGAAATTAAAGTAGGTACTACAATTTTATAAACAGCCGTCTACAATATTAATGACATTGATGATGATCATAGTATTGAGCCAACACTTCTTTTATTCTTTTACAGATCAGCCATAGACTGGTCGCATTTGGAATAAGTTTTACTTTGATTACATACGAATATATATCACATCACATGTATAACAAAAAGGTTTATCATCAAATGGTCGACACTGCGTCGATTTTCACTTCAAAGTCAATGTTTCATGTATTTTTATTTCGTCGACAATTCAGTTCGTGGAATGGTCATTACAAGTAATTTGAAACCGTGTCTTTTTTATTTAGTAATTTGGGTCGCTAATCCCCGAGACCCTGCAAAGTCTCTCTCTCTCTTTTTCTCTCCTACCATACTATTTTAAAAATCATTTTTAAAAGTTGGTGCCTCATATCATATCCTACAACCAGGCCCTGCTTTACTAAAATCATCTTAAAAGTAGGTGCCTTATATTCTACAACCGGGCCCTGCTTCACTAATCGCCGAAGAGTTGACCAGCTGTCGCCTTGGGTGCGCGCCGCTTGCCGCACTCACTCCTCTGTTTATTCGTCATCATCATCGCTGCCTCCTTGGGTATTCTCCAAACCGCACCCACTGGTGATTATCGTGATCCTCCACCACTACTTCACCACTTCTCCGAACGCCGTGCTCAATCCATCGAACGTCAGACTCCTGGGCGTGGGTCTGCTCAGGACCCCTCTGTCTGCCTACCGCCTGCCTGCCTCCGATTGTAATCTTCTCTTACTCACCACACACATTTTATACTTATTGTAAATATTCATTCTTGTAATTGTAAATATTTTAATTTCTCTTTTTTTTTAGCTTTAGGTCTATACATATATTGTCGCTTCACGACAATGTATGTATATAAATATAAATGTATTATTTCCATATAAAATAATTATTTGACTTTAAATTCTAGCATTTGCACGTTAAAAATGTGGCAGATACATGATACATAGAAGATGGGGCCCTCTTAACAACCAAGTCGCCAAGATAAATACCAAGACTGTTAATAGCTATATATAGCTAGCTAATAGCTAGCACTAAGTAAAATAGACTATAATATGACAACAATTGCAAACACACCCGGTTAACTTCCATATAGCCATATATTTGGCAACCTTCTTTGAGAGCATTATTTGCTTTTTCAACAGATTCATCATCTTTACATTGTTCAATAGTCGCTAAATCAGGGAGAGCCCATCGTCTTAGTTTGTATGCTTCTTTTACATCATCACAGGTGTTACAGCATCTAGAAAATAAAAAGAAAAAGAATTATGAGTATAGACAGAACAAAGTGTCAAAACAATTTTCACATAGGAATATTTAAATATATTTTGTATCTCCAAGGAACAAAGGGAACTTTATAGGATTTCAGTGTCAGTGTATCTATCTGTATGTGTTTCTGTCCATCTGTCTGAGATATCAAGTCGAAATTAATATCTAATACATAGGGCTATGGCCTTTTGCAACCATAACAAGATGAAGTTCATTTGATCAAAAGAATAATAGTGTTTTTTCATCCATGAATCGTGGGAATCCAAAGTTATAGGGTACTTCTCATGACATTAAATAATTGTATTTGGCAAGAGGAGCTCACAACACAAATTGTCTCCAAAAATAATTTCCATCCAAAAGCATAATAAGTAATTTCATTTTATAGTTTGCTAGTCATTTTGACACTATTAGGCTAGGTTCAAATGGCAAAATTTTGACACATCATCATGGTGTATCGGTGTTAAGTTCAAAAAGTTGGACATAACGTCAGCTTTCGAAAAATAGATCGAAATCTACCATTGAACCTACTAACCACCAGTAAACATGCTCCAACTTTTTGAATTCCACCCATTTACGTACACCTGATGACTTGAGCACACGTTAGCGAACGCGTCAGCTAGTTCATACAATGCTCTGAGAAAAATTGTTATACACACGCAATTTAGAAACTTTGCACTTAACAGTAGAAAGTTGAAATTTAGGATAGAGGTTCCTATTACAATGGAGACAAGGAATATAATAGTGTTTCGCTAAATGCCCACAGGATAGGAAGTTCTGCAATGATAGCAAATCTGATGGTGTAAGCAAATTTGGGGCCTAAAAGAATGACTGAACTGAGTTGTTACAATCATTGGTAAAATAAAATTAGGAAAATACTTACTGAGATTCATTCAAAGCAGCTCCATAGCAACTGCCACAGGTAAATGTAGCCAATTCTGAAGCATTTTTCTTTACCTGTATAATATTACGATTTATAATAATCAATAAAATAGTTTAATCAATCCAACAGAGATAAAAACGCTCAATCAAAGAGCTTGGTTGCAAAGGGTTGCATTAGTTCTGTTACCATTCAATAAATAAGAGTAACATAGACGTGCTTACAGTCAGTGCCGGTGTTACGATCACTGACACCTTGGGCAAGAAAATTGTGGTGCCCAATTAAGGAAACCAAAATGGAGTACCAGTTGGGCGGGGCAGCATCCCACACCCACCGCCCCTGCACCAGGGCCATCGCCCCATCGCGACCCCCCGAACGCTGGTACTGCTTCCAGCATGTATAATGTTAATATAATAATATTATTAATAATAATAATAGCCTTTTTATTTCCGACATTAATTAAGGACTATAGTTATTTATATAATGTCTCTGATATTGGTGTGCCTTTGGGCATAGGCCTCCTCCAATATAAATATTATTGAGTGTTAATTATGTAGGATTCCATGGACAGCATAAAATGCTTATAATTGTTGCTTCATTGACATGTCCATCTGTCTGTTCCCTCCATAATTTATTTCACAAAATGCTTATTACTATAAAGCTGTAATTTGGCATAGCTACACATTAATAAAACAAACAAATAACCAAAACACACATTAACAAAAACACACCTTAAAATATTTTTTAAGGGTGCCTCAAGTGGAGACTTCACTTTGTTTTCTTCTATGTCCTATATCATTTAGATAGACACTTATAAAATTCGATGTGTAATATTATGTTAAAATCCACAAGGTGTAGGAAAGCTTACAGCACTGGTAGTTGATATAAATTCTTCTTTTTGTGGCTCCTCTATAGGTGTTCCAGTTAAATCTAACCTTCGTTTGTGAATATTGTGGTCCATTTGTAGATGTTGCTCCCCAGAAGAGTCCATAGCATCAAGTACCAGATCTAAAGAATATTAAGGATTGTCATTTTCACAAATATTATATGCAAATGTGCTTTTTTTGCCTATGAATATTTAAGAATGTATTTGAATCTCCCTTTTATATTTATTTTCATGTTTATGGTCTTTAAAACCGTCTAGCTCCAATTATATGGATAAAGTAACAAGTAACAAAAAATGCAATTAAATAATGCAAATTAATTTTTCCTACTTCTATAATGATCAGGTTGATTTGAAATTGGTATGTGTATAGAGCTTTGATAACAATTACTTAAGTATTTTTCCTGATTTTTTTATTGCCCTATTTAATAAATAATACTAGCTGTTTCCCGCGACTCCATCTGCACAGAAATCGCGTATCGCTATTTCGCGGGAACTATGCGATTTTCCGAGATAAAAACTATCCAATGTCCTTCTCCGGGACTGAAACTATCTCTGTACCAAATTTCATTAAAATCGGTTCAGTGGTTTAGGCGTGTAAGCGTAACAGACAGACATACAGACAGATATACTTTCGCATTTATAATATTATAAGTAAGGATTACTTACAATTACATGAGATAGTAGGAACGATGATATCCAAGTTTATTCTTAACTTATGCCCCCTTGACGTGTCGACAAATAATTCCTCGGATACATTCGGCGACAAGTACGTGTGGAGCTCGGACAGGAAGAGTAGAATCATGATAGCGGCGCCGGTAACAGTTACTACGAACGAGAATAATGATATATTTTCGGCAATAAAAACCAGTGTTATTATAATAAATATATTTTTTCAAAATTACTTGCGGCTCCGGTTGCAGTTTTTACTCTAAAGTCTTCTAAAGTTTTTGCATATGCATCAAGTTGTTTAAACCTGTCTATTAGTGGAGTTGACATTTTTATCCTTTATTAAAGAATTAATTTGATTCTGTGTATTACTTAAATATTACTATTTTGAAAAACTTATCCAAAAAATTTATAACAATTCATCCAACAGATTTTACGTTTTACTTATAAAAGTACTCTGTGGTTTTGGTTTTACTGACGTTGACGTGAGCAAACATTGACAGTTCGATTTAGTTTACTTCTAAAAAAAATCAAAGGAACCTGTATCCACGCAGTTATTTTTAGTTATGCTGGCCCCAGACAAACATAAATGTGTGGCTTGTCAAACCAACTAAAAAAATCTGTATTTTTTAGGGGTTTTTCTGAATCAAAATAACCAGCACTATTCATTTTTGTAAATAAAGTGTTTCGATTTTTTTCGTCAGATTTTGACATTTTGTTCATACGAATTTGGATTGTCGCACCTAGATCGTACATCAACAAAATGTATGGAAAATTGGGAACAACTTTTTTCTTTACAATAGTGCTGATGATTTTGATTCATAAAAACCTAATACATATTTCATAATTTTGAAAAAAAAAGTAATGGTTTACACCTCCGAACAACAGTGTTATTGATACTTCAAACTCGTACTTATCCAGGATGGCTAACTTACAGGTCTCTGCAGTAATGTACTATTGCCGGGACAGCTAGTTTTAAATAAACGCAAATGCGCTAGTTTTCGTGCTCAATTATAATCTAAAATATAAATTTCCGTCTTGGCTGGGGCACTCCCCAGAATCTATATATACATAAATCCCATTTCCCTTGGTCACGATATCACGCGTGAACGGTTGGACCTATTTCGCTAATTCTTTTTTTGTTGTGTTTCTTATCGTCATGAGAAAGTTTTTACGGAACAATTATACTGAAAGAAACTGGTATATAGCTATATAATACATGTGAATGCATTAGCCCTTGAGTACTCGCTGTATCTATTATATTTGTACCTTAACTGCTTATTCCTCCGAGTTTATCTAACATTAGGTAGATACTTTTTCCTTTCATCATAGCATTTCAAATTTCAAATTGCATCCATTAATCTCTGTAAGTACCTACGTTTTCTTGTTTTGATTAATTTCTGTTTGTTTTGGAATTTTCTATTTTTCTACCTGAAAGGATGGATATAAGTACTTAATTTGAATTTTACTCATCTCCAGTTTCAGCCTTTATACGTCCCACTGCTTTGCACCGGCCTTCTAATTCTAATGAAAGGACTTAGGCTATAGTTCCCACGGGGGCCTATTGCGGATTGGATCTTCTCGCACACCATTGAATTGCAGGTTTTGAAACGATGTTTTTCCTTCACCGAAAAGCTTATGGTAATTTCAAATGGTATTGTAGGTAGGTACCTACTTATTTGTACATCACTATCACTTCACTATCACTTCATCACTACATCACTACATAGTATAAAACAAAGTCGCTTTCTCTGTCCTTATGTCCCTATGTATGCTTATATCTTCAAAACTACACAACGGATTTTGATGCGGTTTTTTAATACGTAGAGTGATTCAAGAGGAAGGTTTTTATGTATAATAGTACGCAGACGAAGTCGCGGGCAGAAGCTAGTAACATTATAAATGCGAAAGTTTGTGAATGTAGGCATAATGTTCTTTTACGTTAAAACTGATTTATGACTGGATGACAATTGGTAGCTATATAGCAGTGCAAGTGCAAGTAGCAAATTCATCACATGGGAGTTCTTCCTCAATATAAAGAAGTCCATCATCGCCCATGCTTCTTCATCGCATCATGCTTTAGACTAAGCCAGTTCAGGGCCCCGTAGAGCTAGGGGCCCGTGGTATTTTGCCAGTCCTGCCACCCTATAGTTACGCCACTGTTATGTAGGTAATAAATTAGATGTCGGGAATAACACAAATGTTGCAGAATAAAAAGGAGATCTAGATATACGCTTGTAACAGTCTAGCCAGAGACATGGAATTTTGCATGAATGTTCGTCACGTCATATAACATAAATGAAGACTGTTGGGTTTAAAAATACATAAGTAAGTTAAGGCGGTGTTTTATTTATATCAAAATGATGAGAGAGATAAATAAAAATAAAAATTTCCAATTTACATCTTTTATTTTTTGTAATAAGTAAGTCTTAATTACTTATCGGAACACCTATCTGCCCTCGCAGGGAAAAGTGTAAGGCAATGTTTTTTCAAGTCATCAACTTAAAGTAAAAATACAATAAACCGTCAGAGAGTATTTCTGCCAAAATCGGCACGTACTTACAGTACTGTCTATTGTTAGATTTCCAACATAAGTCGAAGAAAAGTAAATAATATAAAATGATTTGTTGCTGTCGGGCCTTTCACACATTCGTAATAAAATTGTAATTATTATTAACATTAAGTTGAGTATTATTTACATTATGTGTACAGTCTTTTTAATTTATTTTAAGAGATCACTTCTTAACATTGAAACCTTCTCCCGTTGGATCTAATATCCAAGGGTAGTTGTTCGGGCACTCCAGGCAAGTGAACAAACGAAGTGTCTCACCAGGAAGCTCCCTGGTTGTCAAAGGACAGGCATTAGGCAAGGAACAGAAGGGTTGTCCCTTCACGTCACATTTATCTTGTTTCCATTCTTGGAAGTCCCTGAGAGATGATAATTCTGTTGGGTTTTGCATCCATTGAATAACCTGTATCAGGGAAGTGAAGTAGACATCATTCTTCTCTAACATCTCTTCAATGAACTTAATCAACTCGTCTCTGAATTCCTTTTTAGATTTGAGCCATGAGGCATGGAAGTGGAAGCCAAGAGGGGCACGGTTGGTACTGTAGTGGCGGTTGAAGTTGTGTCTAAGCAGACGTGCAAATTGGTCACCGGTTTGAATGTTAGAGCAGGAGTCCACCACATGACAACCAGGCAGAGATTCGTCGAAGGTGGGGTCATCTCGTCGGTCCAACTCGTTCATAACCATTTCCCAAACTGGGTGGCTTCTGGATGGGCAATTGTGTGCGTTACCATTACATTTGTGGGGCATACGGAAATACAATGTGTAGGGCCAGATTGGAACACGGCCAAGTGGTGCAGTGATCGAGGCATCATAAACGAAGTATTGGTCAGCCATCATTTCGAATTGCTTGTTTCCACCAACTCGTAGGTATGGTGCACGAACGCCAATGATGGATGCATCGGTGATGTTAGCAAATCGTTCGATGATAAGACGGGCGCCAGCCATTTCGGCGAGCCAGTCATCGTAGCTGCCGCTAGTCCAGTACTGGGGATCATCCTTATGGGTAATTGAGAATACGGAGATCTCGTGTCCTTTCCGATGCAATTCCTGAATAGCTGCGTAATTGGAGTATTTGTGGGAGACGAAGAAAGTACCACGAATCTGACAACCATTAGGATTATGACGGTTGCCGTTGAAAATTTGCTCGTACAGGTCAATGTTGTCAACGTTTACGGCTCCATTGAAAGTAATCGTGATCATCTGAGGGACTTGGTTGGGCTCAATACCACCCGGGATGCGCGTGCCGTCGGCCGAGCAGAAGCAGTCGGGCAGCGTGCACTGATTGGGGTCACAGTCGGGAGCTCGGTTGGGGTCTACATCCACAGCTGTAATAGAAAATAATATTTAAGCAACTAATAGATATATGAACTCTGTCACTCGACATAGCATTATTTTTTATAATATCTACTTACTGCAGGCATTCTCATCGGACTCGTCCTTGCAGTCAGGTTTGCCGTTACAGAACAATTCCTTTTCTATACAGTCTCCGCTTCCACAGGCCAATTTTCCTTCCGGACAAATGGGTTCGTCTGTTTTTAAGATGGGTAAAATTTTTCTAGGCTCTGAAATATAAAACAAAAATTTTAACTGAATATCAAGGTGTTTTTAAGGGCGTATAGGTTGTGTTGTCATTTTTGGTGTGACTTTCATGGATGAGTTATTTGGACAACAAGGGCGATCAGGTACAGATGATCTGTTCAAATTGTTAGCAAATCCGGTCGCCGCCAAAAAACGGCAGTCTCATTCAAAAATGTTGGCGTTGAAACGAGACGGCTGTACTTTGCGGGGGCTCCCGCAAGGCAACTATTTGAACGGATGAACTGACAGAAAGATGGAGAGAATTGGCAAAGCATTACAGAATTTCCAGTAGATAAAGGTAGGTAGGTACGTAATGACCACGAGAAGAAAAATTAAATAAGATACATTTTATTTCTAAGAATTTGTGGCTGTATGCCTGCTTAAGGATATTATGTTAATTATATTTATTAATTATTAAATAGGAGATAATGTGTGGAATGATTTCAACTTGTAAGAAGAAAAGGAGAATGAACTTATGAGTAGGTGGGTAGGTGTAGAAATTGTCAAAGCTATAGATACCTACTTTGTACATGAATTACAAAAATGGCAGAGTACCTACTTAGTGCAAAAATTCCAATGTAGAAAAAAAATGTTTTAAACAAGGGGAAGACAATTTTTATTTTTAGTATTAAGTATCTACTTACATAAGATTTCGTAGGTAGCTACAGCATTTGGAAAGCGTGTATAATACATATCAGTGCCAAATTCCTTAATTTATGTTAGTATTTATAGACCCACCCATCGTTATTGTTAGGTAATATAATACTTTGTATTTTAGTACAATGCAGAAAATTTGAAAAGAAATGATTAACTGTCATGAAGCTTAAGCATAGTTTTAGTTCCAGAAAGAAACACGTGAAAGAGGTCGAGGGAGTGTCGCGCGTGTCCGCCGAGCGCACGCGCAGGATGTCCACATTATAAACTGCCAAGGTGGTTTTGAAAGTTAGTCCTATTAACTTATCGTTACTCAATCACTTCACTATTTTAATTCTAAATTTATTATTTCATAAAAGTTTATTTGTGCATCAACACAACCTCATATTGTGATAAAAAGTGACAATGTGCAGTTATTCAATGTGCACAAATTCATTCATTAATTTTATAATGCATTGTACTCAATTGCTGTGGTGTAATTATTGTGAATCAATAATCGACATTATGAGAAATGTTAATGCGTAACTGTGGGTCGTTCCTCCGGGCCCGGCCCTCCGTCCAGGGCCTCATGCAGTATTCCTAATCTACAGTGCAGCGCGGCCCTCTACCCAAGCCCGATTGCTCGCTACGCGCGAATAGCATCTGTTTCGGCACTTACTCTCGAGCTTGTCACAGTTGGTCACTTTACCCTTCCAGTCGCAGGTTTGTTTTTCGAGATCGAATGCCAGTCCGGATGGACAAGTGATCTGTTTAAGACCTGACCTAGTGCACCTGCGTTGACAAGAAATTCGCCATTAAAAACAACATAGGTTAGCAGGAAGTGGAAATACGGAAGGCTATCATGTCCGCTTACGTCGTGTACTGCCCGGATTTCATTCGATACCGTAGCGGAAGCCTAGCCCTTCGCAAGACCACTTCCTTTTTTCACGAGACTTACTTTCTAATTTGTCACAATTCTTAACATGTGTTTTCCAGTCACAGGTTTGGCGGTCGATATCGAAGGCGAGTCCCCCGGGGCAGCGCACTGAGGCGAGCCTGGTGACGCCATTCTCGCCGCCCTTGTCGCACCTGCACACAGCCACTCTCTTAGTCTTGGCACCGGCTTCTCAAGCACCAACTCTAGCGTATTCCATGATCTCAAGCTATGCCTCATGCATCTCATTTTGAATCGAGACTAGAGTTGACACTATTGAGAGACCGTCAAATTTATGACCTGATACCTGGCGTAGTTATATAATTATTAGGCTTGATACTATTGACAGACTGTAAATGTATAAGTTAGTACCTGTACCTGGCGTAGTTGACTTTTTTTTGTGAATGAGTAGTTACACGACGTGTAACACGGATAACAGAAAAATTGTGATCCGTTCCATATGTCAGTTACAGAGCTTAAAGAATTTTGGATAGGTACCTAGGTAATTAAAGTGAGTAGGTACCCATAACAGTTAAAGATATAGTCTAAAGTTTTTACACTGATGCGTGCGTTGCTGATACTACGAGCACGATACAAGGTATAACTTACCTACTTACATAGCGTATATTTAGGTGTACGCTACTACGGTAAATAAAGACGAGGTCTATTGTGACGTGAAATAAATTGTATTTTTAAGCTAGTACCTTTGTATTTTATATAGGTACCTAGATAAATGACTAATATTCAAGTCAAGACACGTTGGTAAGAGACTGTTCCGCTTACAAGCGTGTTGTATCAAGGCCTTGCATACTAAAAAGTGCACATAAATAAATCAAGTCGTCGAGCGACAATAAACGACATTCTAATAGGAATTCTAAAGTCACAGAAGGTCTTTACTTTAAATAGTGGAATTTACAAACTTGATTTTTATATAAATTAGGTGAATAGGGCCAAATCTTGCAAGTAGGTAGTGATTAATCCGGTACCGGTTTTTATTGAGTACCAATCAATGAAACTTGTTTCTTCCTGGACAAGTTTTCTCTTCTATTTATGTATAGGATTACAAAATGAGCAAAGAGGTACGATAGATACCATCCTACATATTACAATAATTTTAAAAAGGATTATTTGAAGAACTTCAACACTCACCTAGCCGCCCTCGGCTACAGTGACTAGACTTTTTTTTCATGGCATTACAAGTAGAAATGACCGTATCTATATTTATTAATAAAAAGCCATTACGTTAAAATTGGTAAATAAAATCAGTCAGAGTTAAGTTAGGTAGCTCATTTTAACGAAGAAACTCAATTTTCCATATCCACCGGTAAAGCTCGACTGAATCCCGTGCCATAAAATGTTTACGAGGCCACTTCAAGTAGTTACCACTGTGGCATCGATTGAAGAAAGATAAGATAGCGACTTGGATGAATAGGTTCTTAGTTCCTCCGGGAGGTAACATTATCCCGCTCAAAGTGAATCGCAGTCTAAGGTGATAGGTGATCTATTGATTGCAGGTTATATAATTAATCAGAAATGATTTGATAATTATATCCTGAAGGCTGGCTCGGCGTCTGGGGAAGATACTAAGTTACACTGACCTGACAACGTCGCGGCAGTCTCCTTCGATGCTGAGTCGGAAGTACTCGTCAGCTGGCCGACCGTCACACAGCTGCTCCGCATTCACATCGTCAGTTGGATTGTCTTCCTCCTGACGTTTAACGCGGTTCTCACCGCTGCCTGTAAATACAACGATTGATTACACTTATATACTTTTTTAAAGATACCACGTAGGTAGAAAACCGGTATGCGCCTCATCTAATGCATAGTTGGCAATAACCGCTTCGTGGATCCCAGGATAAACAATCCATGGGTCTTGTTAGAAAAAATGGTTGTAAGATTTGATTTCATTAGCACGTCTTTTCATTGAGCTACCTTCTATCTTTAAAAAAATATAGTAAATATATCACCGTAGTTCGTGAGCCAACGTGATTTATAGAAGTTTAAAATAAACAGTTACATTACATTCTGTGGTTTAGTTTAATATATTATGGATCTAGACAGTTTTATTTAATTTTAATCAATATTTCCTTTTGATTCAATGAGAACAGTTTTGAATACTAGCTTCCGCTTAACTAAGCTGTAATTATACATACAGTTAACCGGAAATCATAATTTGGGGCCATTTGATTATTGACCCCATAATCAGGTAGGTGTGTTGAAAAAATCATGCCCATTTTTACGCTGGATATTTTATAATGGAGTATGTTGTCAGCCTCAGTGACCGCTTCGAAACGGGAAACACTGCAAGTTATGGCTGTTGCAGAGTTTTGCATGCTCATTAGGTAACGCCGCTCGGCGTAAGCTGCGATTACAACACGACGGTGAAGGAATGTAGGCACCGTTTCGCTGCAGCGTTGTGTTGTTGATAAGACTAGTTACTCAAATTTAAACTTGTTCGAAGGTATTCAGTTGCTTTGGCAATGCAACCAGTGGCGTGTAACGTAAACAAGATATTGAAAGTGGTTCTGATTTCCACCGTTTAAGGAAACCTGGTATTGGTACTAAGTAATTTGTTAATAACCATGAAATATTTGAGTAAGTCCACGAATTGCACCTCCACTCCATGAGTAACTTGATGTGGCTATTGAAAGTTGAAACGAAAAGAAATCGAGGTCAGCGCGAGCTACGAGCCACGTCGGAGAATACAGACTGCTTGACGAACTTTATCACACTAATATTGATATTTCATCGTCCATGACTAAACTGAAAGTTTAGGAAACTAAAGAAATATGTACTAAATCGAATAGACAATCCTACCGGACTCTACCGAGTGAGCCGTTAAAAATCTTTTAAAATTACCCTCACTACACAATTGTAACAATTGTCAAATATTTTATATTGTTAAATATCTTAAATTTAATAAAATGCAAATAAATATGAAAGAGCACAATCTCTTTATAAAAAACATAATTACTTAATTGTAATTCAAAAACAGACTTAATTAACTTTTTTTGAGGATGATCGTGTCGTGTAATGATTTCGAAAGGCCTATAAAATTTATAATGATGCATCGGAGGAATAAAATGTTATCTTATAAATATGTAAAAGTACTTACCGAGGCAGGCAAGCAACAAAAGCCCGAGATACAAGTACGCGTGTCGAGCCATGACGCTCGCCGTTGACTGGCCGCCGAGTCGCGCGCCTCGCTCAGGAAAGTGCAAGACCTCTCCGCTGCCCCTCTTCACCTATTTATATAACCTTAGGCTCGAGCCTTTACACTTTACTCCGAGCTGATAGACCCCACGCCCGTCCTAGGCGTGCTACGTCTCCGAACAATGTAAACTCTTGCAACGCGATGCAAGCTTTAATAAGCACACGGTGCACAGTCCTGCTGCGCTGTGACGCTGTTGGAGACCAGGCACTGATTGAATTATTTTATCACTTTTGATTAATCACCACTGACTTTCTGTGTTGCATCAAGGAAAAACAATTAAATAAACCGCGACCAATTACAACAAAGTCGAAAATAAAGACGTAAATTTAACCAGGCCGAGTCTCAGTGGAGTCACTCTCTTTAAGATGGAAGATGATGTATGTTGTTGAAAAAGTTCGCAATTATCAATCCAACTACTAACAGCATAATATGTAATGGCGAACTAGTCAACTTATATCAAACGTGTATTATAAGGTTTCTCATTAATCACATGGAATCTTAACTATTTTAAAATATTAGTACCTGGATGACCAAATTTCATGGAAATCGCTAGAGCGGTTCCGAGATTTTTTAGATTATATAAATACAAGAATTGCTCGTTTAAAGGTATTAGATAGATATACAGGGTGTTAGGTAATGAGTGGATAATCCTTGAACTATGGATAGACGGCACTTAGGACGTTATAATAAAGCTAAAATAGGTTTAGTAAAAGTTGCACGGTTTCCGAGATATTCGGACTTTTAGGTTTTTTTCGAAAATGAACACCCTTGTTCAATGTTTTGATCATAGCACCATTTTAAGCTAACTTTTTCAATTTTTTATTTTTGCTTAATATTCTCGAGTACTTGTATGTTCAGATAGGCATTACTATTTTTGTGAGACTACATGGGATTTTTATAAAAAAAATCGCAAACTTAATTTTTGCCTTTTCAATCGTACATTGATCGAATTTTCAGCCCTCACGGTGAAAAAAAAATGCACTACCGCCTAGTTGCCAATAAGCTTAAAAACATGCCGGTTTATTGACAGTTTAAAAATGGTAATTACCTTTTAAATTTAAATTCAAAATGAGAAAATAATTTAAAAAAAATACACGCTCACCCACATTTTTCCCGGTTTACTTTTTGTATCACGGGCATAGAACTCAATTTTTTTTGTTGCAAAAATAACATTATTGGCCACTTATTTAAATGCAAATGGCATTTAAATAATTCCAAATTTTAAAAAAAATGTTGACTGCCTTTTGTTTTTTTTTCTACTTCGATTTTGAATTTCGCTATTATTGCATAATGAATGGTGAAATTGTGCCTTGGCACTCACCATAAATGTAATGCATTTGGGCGTATTCTATCAGTGTGTAATAAGTTCGAAGCAGTATTAAAGTAAAAAACTTCAACACAACGATCTAAACGCAAAATTAACCATTCATTACGCAATAATAATAGCGAAATTCAAAATCGAATTCGAAAAAAAAACAAAAGGCAGTTGACATGTTTTTTAAATTTGGAATTATTTAAATGCCATTTGCATTTAAATAAGTGGCCCATAATGTTATTTTTGCAACAAAAAATTTTGAGTTCTACGCCCGTGATACAAAAAGTAAACCGGGAAAAATGTGGGTGAGTGTGTATTTTTTTTTAATTATTTTGTCATTTTGAATTTAAATTCAAAAGGTAATTACCATTTTTAAATTGTCAATAAACCGGCATGTTTTTAAGCTTATTGGCAACTAGGCGGTAGTGTATTTTTTTTTCACCGTGAGAGCTGAAAATTCAATCAATGTACGATTGAAAAGGCAAAAATTAAGTTTGCGATTTTTTTAACAAAAATCCCATGTAGTCTCACAAAAATAGTTAGTGATTAAACGAACTTACCTTACGTGAAGTTCTATCATAATTATCTGAGTTGCTTCGTCGAATAGATTAGACTTATAAACACATGTAGTACCACGTACGGTGTCGCCAATTAAACACTGAATTTTGAGAGTTAGGTATCAAAAGTTTTTTTTTTTTTGAGGGTATGCTGTCGTCTAGTCCCAACGGGTCTTTCCGGTCATCATTTAGTTTAGAGTTTCTGTAATGATTTGTATGATATTTTATGCATTGGGTAACAGTAAATGGGAGGGTGGGAGTCTAATCTATTCGACGAAGCAACTCAGATAATTATGATAGAACTTCACGTAAGGTAAGTTCGTTTAATCACTAATTATCTTCATTGCTTCGTCTTCTAGATTAGACTTATAAACACATGTAGATTTTGAGAGGTCTCATAAAATATCGTGAGTATAAAAAATCATTTGTCAACACAAAAATTGTTTTCATAATTTTTTGTAGGTACTTTACTAATTTAGGAAAAGTAGGTAAATATTCCAACTTTTACTATAAATGTAATTACATTAATTTTTAATCTATATATGTACTACAGCTTAATCAATCCTGCAAGTTATTAGACATAATACTTCTAGCAAAAGATGAGTCATCTGTCTCTTTTATACACTTATCGTAGAATTTACCAAATGTGAGAGAAGAACCGCTCCATCCGGCGGTTTTTCTAATGAGGTCTAAGTTTACTCCCAAGCTGTGTGCCTGGGAGGTAGCCGCGGACGCGTGCTATGGGCGGTAAACATTGTGATGTCTGTACTACATTATTTTAAGGACAACTTAATCCAGCGGCTTATCGTCTGAGAAGTCACCGATTTATGAGGTTTCTTAAGTCTTACGAAAAGGGGCAGATAGTAGCAACCTTGTTTTAACCAGGTAAACATTTAATGTCCTTACTGGGAAAATTTAAGTAAGTAAGTAAGTAAGTAAATGCTTTGTTGTACAAATACAGAGAAACGGAGACAAATTTCCGGTTTTTTCTTAAAGTAAGGCATGATAGGTAAGGGTTGCATTGCACCAACCCTGGAAGTCTTTATAAAATCAGGGATTTTAATAAGTGCTCTGTCTGACTGTTGTTCTCAACGTTGTTAACGAGAACCTTATTCAATGTTTGTGCTCTGTGAGCAGTGACAAGAGCAAGAAGAGTAACTAGTTTTCTAGATATTTTATCCAAAGTTAGATCTTCGTTGGGATACCAAGAAGTTAATGATTCCAATACTAAGGAGGTATTTCCGGTGTAATTATATTTCGGCCGCGGTGGACGCAATCTGTAAACATCTTTGAAGAAACGCTTAATGCGTTTATCGCTGCCTATCTGCATTTCAAGAATAAGGGATAGTGCTGATCTATAACTATTTAAAGTACTGTATTGAGCCCCAGCGTGGAATAGTTCTATCAAGAAAAATATTATTTGGGAAATTGATGTTTCAAACAAGTTAATAAGGTGTGAATTACAATATTGATATCACTTTCTTAGACATGAATCGTATTGTTTGATGGGACTGTCTGAAAGAGAGGCTAGCATAATATTAATAGACTCTGCTGGGACGTTTTTTCTTAGTAGCGACTCGCGGGCAAGACCCCGGTAGCCAGGGTAAGCCGGCGGTGTACGCTGCGGTCGCTGGAATGACACAACATTAAAACGTTTCTAGGTTCAAACAACAAAGGTTTCGATACAGGCAGCCTTTTATATAGGAGATACCATGGCTGGGTTGGCCATAGGGGAACAACCACAATGCCTGTGTCGTTATCTCTAATGATTTTCCTTAATGATTTTAAAATCATTGTGAAGAGAGGAAACGCGTAAAAGAAAACATTCGACCATGGTAAGGTAAAAGCATTTATGGCAAGCGCGTACTTATCGCATTTATTATTAAGGCAACTGGCAAAGAGGTCTATAATCTGGAATGCCAAATTTATTAATAATTTCCTGAAAAACTACGTCGCTCAGTTCCCACTCAATGTCTGGGTGTGAACGACGTGACTCTGCATCGGCCACGCTGTTGTCAGTGGACTTAATGTATGATGCATATACAATTATGTTCCTGGATTCGCACCATTGCCATAAATCCTTTGCAGCTCGCGTCAGGTGAGGAAACTGCACGCCCCCCATTCGATTTATGTATGAAATCGCGGTAGTGTTATCAACACGAAGCAAAATTTGGCAATTCGACAATGTTTTGGCAAACGCTTTTAGGCCGAAGAAGGCAGCTAATATTTCCAAGTAATTGATATGCTTGCTGCCTTCTTCCGCAGACCAGGGGCCACTTGCAGTCTCCCCACCACAGGCGGCTCCCCACCCCGTAGTAGAAGCGTCGCTGAAAATTTAAAGACAATAGTCATCGTATTTGATCTTATTTGCCGGTTGATCGATAGCCTTACACCACCAATCGAATCCGGAACCAGAGATTGGGGCAAGATCATATACTTCTCATAATTATCTGGGTCGTCTTTTAAGTAAAGATATTTATGCCTTTCAAACCCTTTAGTATAGAGCCATCCGTATTCTATGGCAGGGCATGCAGAACTAAGTAGACCAACGAATCGAGCAAAATCCCTGATTTTGCATCAATCAATTATTATTATTATTATTCTGTATATTTATTTTTATCTCAAGTTAGTTTTTTTTACTATTATTATTATTATTCTTATTTTAATGTCTTTTCTACTGGCAAGCTGATTTGGAACTTTTTCGTATCTATTATGAAGCCTAAAACCTTACAGGTTTTACATGGTACCTATTAAATTAGGTACTTTTTTTCATTAATAATGAAGCCTAGTGCTGTTAACAACTGTTTAGTGGCTAGAATGTTGTCTAAACAGGATTCATGTGTGTTACCTATCAAAAGTAGACAGTAGATAGGTAATTACATAATCTGAGTAGCTTTACGACCGGTTTCATTATTTTTGTGAAAACAAAAGTTGCGGTACTGAGGCCAAACGGTAAAACATTGAATTCATACAGTCTGTTATTAAATTTAAACCGAAGATATTTGCGCGAATTATTATGAATTGGTACTAAAACCTAGGCGTCATTTAAATGTAATGTGCTCATAATAACAGTCTTCTGAAACCAGTCTTAGGGCAGTGCGCAAGTCCTCAAGTTTAAAGTGTTCGGTATTAATGAATAATTAATAATGAATCTATGTTCACCGTTCGGTTTTGGAACTAAAACTATACCTGATAGGTAGGTACTGTCTGTCGCAAGGCTCACACTCCGATATAGCACCGGGTCTTATAAGATCGGTAGTACATTTTTTAATGTGGAATTCATCTTGTTTTGTGTGATTATTGTTTATTAGGGGTTGAGCCTGTGCGATCGGATGAGATAAAGTAATCTCATACCCCCTCATCCATGATTATTTATGAGAGGGTCATTAGTCAATAATGACCATTGGTAGTAAAACCGGGAAAGTCTACCCGCGTATCTCACCGATTCATCTTCTAGCGGCGGCTGTTGTATCTGTGTTGCTGCTGATGCGCTCGATACGACGTCCACGAACTGCTGGCGTGCTGCGTCCTCGGAGAAGGCCCCTTGCCCCGCTGGCTCCTCTGAGGCCTGCGGTTCTGGGGAGGAGCCTTCCAGTTTAAATTGTTTCTTTGTGGCAAGGTCACATGAAATGACATAAAATAATGATAAAAATGACATGTAATAACTATAATTATTACGAATAAATGAGTATGAGTATGAGTATGGGTTGTACTCTGTTGCCGTGGGGTCTTATTCTTAGGAGCCGCTAGTTTGTTACTAGGCGGTGCCGATGATTTAAGCTCGGCTCCGGATTTCGTGATCGACTTTGCGGTTTTAAGGGTCTCTGCAAGATCTGCACCAAACGAAAGCTTATCGATTTTTGTCTTTTGTATTTGATCCTTCATTTTCCTTTTTTTAAGTTAAAGAGGACAAAGTTTCGTCGAGTAGCCGCATCAAGGTTTTGACTATCGCAAAGTAAGCGAGAAGCATCCATCCGTAATTTTACAACTGACTTATCTTTATTTTCTTTAGATATGAGGGTACTGATGGCTTCACCAATGCACGTGATCGCTCGGCCTAATTGTTTTTGTTTCAACTCTATGCCTTTGTCACGCTTAATTACCGCATCTGAAATGGCGGCTTTTATTTCCGGGTTGAGTTCTGGAGCGTCGATCATAGTACGGTTGCTGGGGGGTAAGTATTTTTCGCACAATTCTTTGCGGATTTCTTTAGAAAGACCATTAGTAGCAATGTGTTGTAACCTCGCTGCGAGATCGGCCTGAATTTCTTTACCATTTATGGTAAAGCGCCGTCATACACGTGAAAACACGATCCCGGTGAAGTGGCGACCCCCCAGGTTGCCCGCATGCCTCGCATTATATCACGTCAGAAAGTAAAGTGACAGTCCCAAAAACTGCCCGCGCTACTAACCGTACACGTGAAAACACGATCCCGGTGAAGTGGCGACCCCACAGGTTGCCCGCATGCCTCGCATTATATCACGTCAGAAAGTAAAGTGACAGTCCCAAAAACTGCCCGCGCTACTAACCATACACGTGAAAACACGATCCCGGTGAAGTGGCGACCCCACAGGTTGCCCGCATGACTCGCATTATATCACGTCAGAAAGTAAAGTGACAGTCCCAAAAACTGCCCGCAGTACTAACCATACACGTGAAAACACGATCCCGGTGTAGTGACAACCCCACAGGTTGCCCGCATCACACGCATGATATCACGCCAGAAAGTAAAGTGACAGTCCCAAAAACTGCCCGCATTACTAACCCTACACGTGAACGTTCTTCCGTGTTTGACGATACTGATGGCTCCGAATTAGAATCTTGCCGATGGCGACGTCACCCGCGTTTCAATTGTCTTTCCATTTTCTTTTTTCATCCGCTAAATACTCGTAATCGTCATCGCTATCGTTATTACGCTTCCTTTTTCCAATAATGCACTAAATTATAACTATTTACTGAGATTTGCACTATTTATTTTATTAAAATAATTTAGACGTGTTAACTGGCGGAGCACTGTAAACGTGAATGATGACCGGAAAGACCCGTTGGGACTAGACGACAGCATACCCTCAAAAAAAAAAAAAACTTTTGATACCTAACTCTCAAAATTCAGTGTTTAATTGGCGACACCGTACGTGGTACTACATGTGTTTATAAGTCTAATCTAGAAGACGAAGCAATGAAGATAATAATGCCTATCTGAACACACAAGTACTCGAGAATATTAAGTAAAAATAAAAAATTGAAAAAGTTAGCTTAAAATGGTGCTATGATCAAAACATTGAACAAGGGTGTTCATTTTCGAAAAAAACCTAAAAGTCCGAATATCTCGGAAACCGTGCAACTTTTACTAAACCTATTTTAGCTTTATTATAATGTCCTAAGTGCCCGCTATCCATAGTTCAAGGATTATCCACTCATTACCTAACACCCTGTATATATAGATGTCATTATAACTTAAGATTTATCACTACCTATATGCAATATCTAAAATTGTATATTCGGTTGAATGCCTTAATTTAATAAATAGTAAAGCACTATACTTAGTTAAGTTTACTTTACCATTTTTATGACTTCTTAATAAAAAACCGGCGAGGTGCGAGTTGGACTCGCGCACCGAAGGTTCTGTACAAATTTGGCAAGGAAGCAGAGCCCTGTTGCCAAGCAAAGTGTAGGCAGTGTGAGTCATTTTATATTGGATACTTGCATAGACAGACAAATATAAAAATTTAGATTTTTAGACTCATTTCATTAGTTGTGCTATAAAGTGCTACCTTCATATCAAACAAATTTCTAGGACAATTGGAAGTACTCCCTATTTTTGGGAGCAAGGCAATTCGGAAACACCTTTTCTAATGACTATCTTTTGATTGAGTTGACTTAAGAAGGTAGATTATTTCACAGCACTAATGGGCCGGCTGGTAATAATTTCACATTTATACCTTTGCGCGTCCCTAAGAAAAAGAGCCTTGACGGATGGTCGGACGGACTGACAACAAAGTGATCCTATAAGGGTTAATTTAAGATGGTAATAGTTATTTGTTATGCAAGGCTGCAAAATGATTGTTTGGCGCGAGTGCCTGAATTGAATTCCACGTATGATTCCACGAGCGAAGCGAGTGGTTCAAAAGAAGAATCCTGAGCGTTGCGAGGGTTTCAAGGCACGAGATACTAAACAACTTTGCTGCCGAGCGAAACACACAATTTTTCACCTCACTACAGCGAGAAAAATGGTGGATGAAAGAAAAACAGTCTAATAGTAAATCAGTTGTTTTATTCTTTTTCTTCTAAATAAGAAAGGTAAAAGGTTCTAAGCCCATGCAGCCTAGTCTAATAATCTAATAAGTAAAACTATTTTTTCTGATTGTTCTATCACATTAATTTCTTGTGTATTATTCTGTTTTATCATAAAACAAACAACAATTTTGGTCAACTTTTCGGTTTTCCGACGAGCAATCTCTAAAAACTTTTTTTTTTCTTATTAGATATATTTTTAAAAAGAAAGTTAAAAAATCGCACTAACTAGATTGAATAAAAAAAAATGGGGCGAGTTCTGAATTTGCATCATAATATCTGTTCTTTCCTGCTTGGTTGCTATTTTTGTGGTTAACCACAAATTAAAATAATTAATAAAAACCAATATCGTTTTTTCTTTTAGCAACGAAAGTTAGCAAATCTTGAAAATAACTTAGGAAGTAACGGATTTTAAAATAAATTAATAATGGATACCGGATCGCGTTTCTGAACGTGACATTATGTTTTTTTTTATCGGATGAAAAACTTAAACAAGTTCGACATTTGAAGTTCGTATTATTCCGTCCTTCTCATTCACCTAGTTAAATACTATTCGTATAAGCGAGACGACAACATACGAAGTTCAAAGTTCTAATTTCTGAGTATATGAGTAGGTGGGCAATGGTGGTCATCGTCACGTTCGAATTTCAAAAACCTTTTCCACGCAAGCGGGGAAAAAGCACTTTTCCACGCAGATTTTGAAGGAGAAAGACATACTTTTCGAGCAAGTGAGGTGAAATGGAATTTATTGCTCAGATCAACTAACCAGTCTTTGTCCTCGACACATTTTTTTTAATGTCGTAGTAGGTAGGTACAGTGCATCTATTCTCTCAATGTCCCTCGTCAAACATCGTTGCCAGTGACCACATAATATAAGAAGCCATACAATTTTCTGACTCATGAGGTGACCCCGCAACTTGTTTGCGGCCTGCGGGTGATCCGAGTCTGTGGCCCATTCGTGGGCTCGCAAAGACAACGGTGCCTTTTGGTTTCGTACGACGGAGGCAACCGCAAAGTACAAACTAGATTACAAATTGTTTTGATACCTATTCAAAAGGGGAGCTTAATCGATATTTTAATACCTTCCACATACATAATATATGAAGTTCTATACAGCAAAAACTGATTTAATAGAACTGTATCCGTAATTTACATACATACATAATTCACGTCTTTATCCCTTACGGGGTAGACAGAGCCTGGTAATAAGACCCAAAGGTCACGTTGAGCATGATTGATCCGTAATGTAACACCTGGTATTTAGTTAAATACCAGCCAGAGGTCGGAGGCACACTAAATAAGATAAGGTAAATGTTCCAATCATCGACACCAGCCCAATGTCTCACTTAAGTGCCGTTTTTTGGAAAATAAGAAAACGAACATCGACATGTATTTCATGTACAGACCTACAGTCGGTTCCCTGGCACAAGTATGTAATTTTCTAAGCAGTTAGTATGGACCGTGCCTACCTACTACAGTAACATCTAGAGGACCCATTTTTAACTGTTCATTAATTTATTTACCAATAACGTTTGCCATTATTTCCCGATTTTTTCACATCCCCAACCCCACAAATTACCCCACATAAATTGCAACCAGAGTAAAGTTAATGAATGATGAGATAAATAAATTTGATATTTAAATAAACGAAGACTACTAAATGCTTGTTGGAGGATGGGTGGCCTTGCGGCAACATCCGGGTGTGTTGGTTATGTAACGCATGTACGAAGAATGAGGCTCGCAGACCGCGGCCGGGCGGGCCGGGGGCCGGGGGCCGCGGTGTCGGCGACCGGTGCAGCTCCGGCGCCGCGGGTCGAGGGGTACCCGCCGATTTACCGATCGCTACTGCGTGACCTTACGGTTTTAATTTAGACTACACAATAACATCCATAAATCGAGATTAACTGAATAATAATTTAAAGGTCTCTGAGGAACCAACCGTGACAGATTCGCTATAGGTAGGTACATTATTTTTTGTGCGGTCCTCCATACGAATATCACTTCTAATAAATTATATAAATATGGATTTGGATTTCGGACGAGGATCATATACCTAATACGAGTATATCATTGACGGGTCAGACTCAGACGGATGATCTTTCAAATAGTCTACACTTATTAAGTTGAACTTCCTAGACTGTGACACGTGTAAATCTAAAGATATACGGATATAGTTACTTATTTTACTTGCAAATTACTTTCCCTAGGAAGGTCAGTTTTCACCAAATAGATTTGGTCTATAGAAATGTGCATTTTTGTTTGCCTCGATAGCTACCTACTTCTCCAGCATGTTTTGTTTGGTCCAGTAATGCGCTATAAAAGTAGGTAATATTTTGTTTTTTCGTTAAATTTTGTTGTCACATTGGATTTAGAATTGAGGAACTATCGCAAAACAAGCAACTGTTGTGAAACATAGCTACGTGTTTGGTAATGGAGGGTCAGAATTGCATTGGGCGCATCGCGGCATTTAAAATGATGTTTGTTATTGTAATTTATCATGTAAACGAAAATGTGTGTGTTACTAAACGATTGACCGCAGTAAGGAGGTTGTTAATAAACAGTGACGCTTTTAGGTCTATTGCAATGCAATGCTGGCAATTCAATTCGGAAAAAAGGAGTCTTTCCAGTTGACTTGAACGACTCTGAGGCTAGGGGGCAATTTTTTAAGGAACATCCGTGAATGTACTACTCAAAATGAAATGCTACTCGAATGAGTTGAATTTGCAAACCTTTTGAACTGTATTCAAGTTAGAAAAATGATGTATAAATAAAAATGATCTTTAAAACAGCATTGGCTAAAATACTCAAAAATAAAACTGGAAAAAGCCACCTTGAAATACGCAAGCAAGTGAGTGAAGAGAAATTTACTGAGTTCACTAAGTTCAAAATTATTTGAGCTTTGAGTATCTTGTTAGCCAGATGATGCCATTTAAACTTTCGCAAGTTACTATCGTGTCATATAATGGCATTAGATACCTAGGCCTTATCTAGGTATGTAATGCAGCCTATACATTAGGTTAAGTAAGTACCTAACTACCAAAGACAGTTAAACCGTTTTCGATAAATCTTTGTTTTTCGTTAGAATAATGAAAATAATTGTAATAAATATATTTAATGAGTATGAGTTTAAATAGGTATGTCTTTTTAAATTGTTTCTTTTTACGTACTTTCATTTGAGGTTTGTTGATGTTGCTTTTTTAAGAAAAGTTTCAAGTTTGTACCTACATTAGATTTGTAAGAAGAGAAAACAGACTTCTGTAGGTATCCATATACCTAATGCTAGTTGGATCTTATTGGCGTGATATCTTTCGAACCTTAATATGTAAATAACTAGTTACGGGCGGGCGGGAAATATCCTAGGGACTGCATTATGCAGTCCCTAAAAAAAGTCCTGAAAAAGTTAGGGACTACTGTAGTCGCTTGGACGCTTGACGGGTTAATATGGCCACTAATAGGTACCAAGATATAAATAAAGTTTTCTACTCCTGTACTAGGTATCTGTGATTTATGTAATCACTAGCACCACTATAAGAACACCCATGGTAAGACTTTAGTCTATATTGTCTATTTCCTCTAAAAGCACTTGTTAGCTTATGTCGCTCTAAAAGTCCTCCATCGATATGTGGGTAAAACTTTTACTGCCAATGAGTTTTTTTAATTTGTCCACTTAGACACAGGCTATGGTCAAAAACCATTCAATCGTTCAGGACCAAATACGGTGGTTATTTAGAAAGCAAACAAGATAAAATATTTCAATATTTCAGTATATTTTAAGTTGACAATTTATGTTTAGAATCCAAGATGGCGGACATAATTTGACACTTGGAAAGAAAATGGTGATGGGTGCCGTTTTCGGGTTATCTATTTGTTAGCTCTGAGCTCAAATTTGCCATATATTTTTCGGATTCATGATGGCGGATGATATTTTGATAAATTTTTAGACAAAAATTGTTGATGGGTGTCGCTTTCGAGTAATTTGGTGGCTCTGAGCCCGAATTTGGCATTATTTATGTTTTATTTACAGTACATAGACCCCGGTCCAACGGTGAACACCTTTCAGCTGTTGGTGATGACGATGATGATGATAATTTTAAAAAAGTATATTCGTTACGCTCAAGTCATAACCCACACCACTCGCCTTTTTTGACCCCTCTTAAACAACTGTTGCATAAAATATTATAAATTTAAATGGTTCTTAAAAAAACGAACTTTCGGAGTTTTTGTTCGATGTTAATGATAACTTGTCCGACTCGCTTTGACTGTTTTTTTTTTTACTTTTACAGTGTAAAAGGCAGGTCGTGCCTCAAGTGAAATGACTGACCAGAGAATGAGAAGAATTAAATATACCATATCGATAAATTTCGTGTCACTAAGCACTTAGTAAGCCTCGACCCGACTAACAAGTTTATGATTTTGCCTCAGTAGTTTCTAATAAGTAGTTCACCATTTTGTAAGTAAGTAAGTAAGTAAATGCTTTATTGTACAAATATAAAGAAACAGATACAATTCACAAAAAAAATAAAAATAACATTAATATATGCACAAAGGCGAACTTATCCCTATAAGGGATCTCTACCAGTTAACCTTTGAGTAGATGAGAGGAGCATTAAACGAGAATTTAGTTTTGGTTTACCTATTTTTTTGACATGAGTAGGGTAGTATTGCTATTTCTACGTAAGACTGCCTAAGTACTTAATGCTAAAATCTTGTTTTCATTGAGATAGAAAATTCAATTAGATAGGTACCTACTTACTCGGCAGAAAAAAAAGTTTAGGCCAAATTAAATATCACCAATTTTGATAGATAATGTGTAGATTGGATATGACAATGCAAACAGTCAGGAAAAATCCTACAGTGCTTCTAGTTTCTTTGTTGTGTTTCGGATAAACATGAATGAAAAAGCACATTATGGGGATGAGAGCGAGTAGTTTGGACAGAGTGACGCCCGATGCAGATGTAGCACTTATTATTTTTCATTTATGTTTATTTAGAACACGACTTTAGAACTGTCAAATACATTAAGAAACTAAAAGCACTGTACTTAATTTTTGTATTTATAATAACAGATATGATATTTTAGAAAAGTTCATTGAAACATTTCAAGAATTTTCGCATTTTTTAATTACACAATCTTTATTTTGAACTCTGTCTGTCTGTCTGTTTGTCCGCGGCTTAGCTCGAGAGATTTTTAGTACTAGTAAGCAGTAATTTAATTTATTAACTATGCGGACAAGGTGGTAAAATAAAATCTTGCATTTATCCCATAGGGTGTCGTTGCGTTGCAAAGGCTGTTCAAAAGGGTGAAGGAAAACCATTTTTCAATTCAAGGAACCGTTCGCGAAAGATTAAGCTTCAAAGTTCTAATTATCGTTAGAGTCAAGTGTCAAGTGTCAAGTGTACGCTTTATGAATTTTTGTAGGTACGAGAGCCTAGCCTATGCAAGAGTGCGACAATCGGCTTACTAGGGTAAGTCACCAGTAAATGAACCCTTATAATGTAATACACATTTTCAAAAAATATTTCATTATGATGGGAATATTTGCCGTTAAATATTATTGTCGATATGAATGAAGTAATCATTTAAGTTTGGTTCTGTATTGTTTATTTTATAATTATGTAGCAAAAATGCAAGTAATATCATTTTCAATCGGAAAGCACCCCTTACCACCAGTGAATGAACACGATTTTTTTAGTAAATAAACAAATAAAAGCATTGAATGAACATGGTTTAAGTAATTATTGAGGAAATTGGAAGATCCACTATCAGAATTCTTATATTTAAAATACCGGCCTAGTGTGAGTCTGAATCGCGCCTCGAGGGTTACGTACAAATTTGGTAATATTACTATAAATGCCCAGTGTTAACTAGCAGAGCCCTGCTCTTAACCAAAATGCAGGCAGCGTGAGATCGGTTTCTACACAGGCAGGCAGACATCAAAACAAAATTATATTATAAGTTGTGCTATAAGCTACCCTGTTATCAAAATTGAAATTTTTGGGACAACGGGAAGCACCCCTAAAGTTTTCACACCACCGCAATTTGTATGAAAATACACTTTCTAATTACCATATCTTTTGATTGCGTAAACTTGGAGGATTGATTTTTTCAGAGCTCCAACTTGGAGCCTCCAAGAGAGCGCAGATCTAAGTATTTGGTATTAATTTCAACTTTTCACGGCTGTAACTTTGTAACTAACCTACTCAAGTTGATGTAGCAAGAAATGTCGTCAGTAAAAAAAAAAACTTCACTTTGGAGAAATTAACAGAATTCTGATTTTGAGAAAAAAAAAATGTTTTCTATAATTCTCTAGCACCTTTTACTGGTTCATTTACCTTTTAAATATGAATAGTATAGTCGACCAAGAAAGTCCGTTACCACCCTATGGTTCAATGTTATTAGCACGACTTAATAGAGCAAAGCCTATTTTCACTCACAAGTCAATGTGTCAAAAAGCTTGTAGGTACTTGATAAAATGAAATGGAATCATTATTTTTTGTGGGGTTTTTTTTCGCGATTATGTAAACCTATATAATAATGATGATCGACTTGGAAAGTACAACTTAATTTACACATAGGTATATCATTAAAATAGTTAAAGCATTTTCCGAAAAACTGTTGCTCGTTTAAAGTACCTAATATTATAAAAAGTAGAAAAAACTTGACCTAAATTGAATATCGGGTAACTAAATTTCGATTGTATAAATCTCGTCTGGCTGGGTGCATCGCTGAACTTTGAATCTACCGTGTTTTTTACTTGATAAAAGGTGTAGGATATTGTAACTTGAATTCCAATAAGTTGTACCCGGATGCGTAATGCGAGGACAAGCAACAAATTAAATTATCAGTTCACTGTAACCATTTATGGGCACACTTCTCATGTTTAATCACTAGTTCTAGGAACTTAATAATAATCCACTAAAGTTTGAGAAATAAAGAGGCAAAATATGATATTAGCAAAATGAAGTCATCGAGTGTCAACACCGTGCCTCGTTAGAGCTGTTTGATAGACACTCAAACGGTGTCAAGCTTATATATTATTTATTCATATCATACAGCGAAACACAGTATAATAGAATGGTGAATAGCCGCGAACTTTCTGAAGCGCGCTGGAGGCTCACGTCGATGCATACCGACGCGGCGCGGCCGGCAGGCGCGCACGAGTCAAGGATCCTTTACGATATTTCCTTTCACCAGCGTCGGCGACAATGTATATAAATTTAATAGGTACCTATGCGTAAAATGAATCAACACCTTGCTATCTTGTCAAAAACCATTTGGAACGCACTAATATCTTTGTTAGATAACAAATAATACCTAAGTACCTACGAACTAACTTTCCTAGTATAAGATTTCTTAAACAAGTATGTAGTATATTATGTTTATCAGCAGATTGAGTTTTTGAGGCGGAGTTGGGAGTCTACGAGTACCTCATTACTTGGAGAACTTGACGCGGTACCTACCTTCAAAAATTTAACCGTACAATCCAAATCTTACCTGCAGTTACCTTACCTTACAAGCGCAATATTTGACAAATAACAATATCCTTAGCTACCTATTGCAGAAAAATATATGTTACGAAGTTCTAAGTTACAGTCAGCAGCAAAATGTAGATATAGTTTTCCGCCGTTCATCCACTTCCTATATCCACGAGCTCCTAAGTAACTATGGAAAAATAAAATAATTAAAAACACAGGTAAACAGGTTAGATGCCTTTTCAAGGTTTTTGTCCAGCCATGAGACAGACAGGAAAAATGCTTTAATTAAGTAAGCAAACATTTTCGGCTGACCTTGTAAGTTGTCGTTGTACCTTAAGTTAATTAGCTAACGCAGCTTGCATTGTATTTTGATAGTAAATTCAACATTTAAACACTCTTATAATTTTATAAACTGTGGACCTATTGTTAAAATGTGCTATATTTGGAAGAGCGAGACTTCTCAATACAGGTACATATATGCCTACTGAGAAGCCTCAACCTTGGCTTGTTTGTAACCACTTTGTTGAAACGAATAAATGAATTTTGATTTTGATTTTGAATTTTGATAAGTAGGAAAAATGAAAAAAAAACAGGGTCAATCACTAATGATAAGTAAAATTCCTTCACGGGACGACGAATATTTGTATGTATGTTTTAAGATCTTCGATGTACCTACCTGAAGGGGAGCGCAAAATTAATCTAGCTAAATCTCATCAGTGGAAAAAAAGGGTAGGTAGATAGAGGTATTTGCGAGGTCCACAATCAATAGACAACACTTGTGGTTTTAGTGGACTTACTTAGTACTCCTTAATCTCCCATTATCCAATACTACATTTTCGCTTCTGTTGTTATTTAAATTGAAGATACCTACACAACGTGTACATACGCAACGGTTTAGATGTTGTGAACTATAGAACACAATCTCCATCCAATTATGACAAGAGTGGCCACACTAATACACACATCCTCCATAAATCACGTATTTATCACTTACGGAGTAGACAGAGCCTAAGTTAACTAGACCTAAAGGAAATTCAAAATAATGATGGGTTGCTAGCCGCATCACCTATAACATGATTCCTAAGATTTTCGCCATTCACCATCTGCGCGGGAAGAGAAGCAACTGGACACATTCTATGTTTTTTCTTTACTCCCAGCCACACCAACAGTTCTGAAATAAATATAAATGTAGATGCCGAGGCAACTTCATGTAGAAACACAAGATAAAAATTGTCTGAAGGAAATACGGTTAAATATGTATTTAGTTAGCTAATATAGCAACCAAACTCGAGGCATCAAATTTCATTTTTTACGACTTCCAGTTCACGTCACCTGCGACAGGTGCTTTAAAGTGATTCATAACTGTTTATTGACTTTATACCTGGTATTAGAAAAAACATTAACGATATTTCACGTTCCTATCAGGATAGTAGGTTTAAATAGGTACCTCCCTATTTTTTCATTAAATTGTTTATTTTTATTTTTTATAGTTATAATTTGGGCTACGAAACTTTGTAGGGGTACAGACCGAGTAAGCGAGTTTGTTGCAAGTCGTATTTCTTCAGTTGAGAAGTCGGTCATGTGAAAAATGAAGGTTGTCGAGAGACATTAAGAAAATAAAAGCACTGTATATCCTTAATCCTTTTGTGACATCCCATGTACCGCTGTTACATGTTGCACGTACAGCAAACGAGAACTAATGGATCTCATTTACTAGGTAACATGATTTACTCAAGATAGCTCGATGTAACGCGTGATAAGTTCATAGTTCAACTTAGTCAAATTTATGAAGCCACCAATTGTCTAGAGATGTTAACAAGGAAAGCCGCGGCTGCGGCTGCGCTGCGCAAACGCACTGCGGCTGGAGATGACTTTCACTGCTTTCACTCTCGGCAGAGACGCAGCCTGCATAGCACTCACTAAATGCCGCTTCATTGCAGAAATTGGTTTTAGCTCTCTATTTATTTAGAGCCGCTAACAATTCTGAATTGATAGCGCCAGTTGTCCTTCTTCATCGGTTATTTACAGCGTGGTTGCAAAACAAAATGGAAAGTTCGTCAGGCCCTGACGATAGGTGTACAGATGGTTGTGATGGGATGATGTGCAACGGCCGCCCACGCCGTTTCAAGTCTTAGCAATGGCGTGTTGGTGGCGCCCGCGACTATTGTCTGCGGCGGGCTTGTCATGCGTGTCATTGTAATGCGTCAGACAACAAATACTATTTACAAAAATAAATAATTATGAACTGTTCATTATTAAGCAAAATACATTGCATTTTATGCTTATGTTGCATAATGAGGATACAGGTCTGAGATAACATATCGAAGAATCGCGAAACGCACACATGTCAGGACCCCGGTCGTACCTGCGACAGTATCTCGCTTGCACGAAAAGTTATTTTAGTCCTTCAATTGGTCGTACATAAAAAGATACATTAGAAATGTGGTTTTATTTCAAGGTAAATATAACATAAGCTACAAAAGCAGATTCTTTCTTATACCGGTTTCGTATAACATGGAAATATAGGTAGGTATCTTGTAAACATTTCTTATGGTCGTTACCCTTTATAAAACAAATTTGTTTTCCTCCTCGCGAACATTTGTCTCTAAACAAAGTACGTATCTATAGCTACAAGTTGAGAGGTTTCACTTGTGTTTGTCTTAATAAGGATACTAAAGAAGGTAGATGTAAGATGCGGAGTGCCTAACGTACGATATTTAAAGCAAAGTAGTTTTTTAAAAATATTTTACTGTATGTTCAATTCAATTCATTTAATCATTCAAAAATAAAATACAATACACAATAAAAAACACAATAATTCATGTTTACTGCAGAACCGGTAAAAAAACCTCTAAAATGATGAATATTAAAATATATAGTTATACCCTGGTGCTGTTCAATAAAAGTCAATGTATTGTATTATTTTGTGTAATAATAAATATGATGATTAATGTTCTTTGTTGTGCGAACGAACTAGCTTTTGCCCGAGACTTCGTTTGCGCTAAAGCTTCTTCCTCTCTCTCATCGAAAATGTACAAAAACAAGCCAAATGCGAGTCTTGCTTTAGCACGAAGGATTTCGTACTACCTACACTTCCATTATTTGTTATCCCATCCTTTTGTACTATGCGAAAATCGAAAAATCCCTTCTTAAAAATCCATAAAGTATGTCACATATCTGTCCTGGCGATTTGTGACACACAAACAAAATAATTGCAGTTTTCATAATAAAACTGTGTGACAAGGGGGGGGGGGGGGGACCTGGAAATTAACAAATTGGTGTGACGTACTTTATGGACGGCCTCTTATGACGCCCACGTGATCTTCAAAGAATATGACTACTAAATACAAAGTCTATATTTTTTATACCGTCCTTCTATTCCGTGGAAAAATTGAAAAATCCCGTTGTAGTGCACCTCTTTGATCATCAAGGAATATGTCTACCAAATACCAAGCAACTATATCAGCAAGTCAGTTACTCTTTTTCTTCTTATCCCTCGGGAATTTCGCAAAACCCTGATATCAGTTTTCAGATATCATGATTACTTATTGGTATGCCAAATTTAAATATTCTAGTAATAATAGTTACGGAGATAAGATTTTAAAGTAATAATATAAATCCCATTTTTCTCCCAAACCCGCGGGAATTTCGAAAAGTCTAGAAATCCATTTTCAGCAGCTATGATTCCCTACTTGTGCGTCAAATTTCAAGACTCTAGTAATTATAGTTATGGAAATAGGTTCCCTTTTCAGTGGACTTACAAACCCCATTTATTCCCTGTCCCGTGGTAATTTTGAAAAATCCCTCCTTAGTGCAGCTCTATGATACTGAATACTGAAGCAATATTTATTTACGTCCCGACTTTAGACACTTGCGACCTTTATGATGTTTAGTTTATCGCTGTCCTGCAAGAACTATTCAATTTTCCGGGATAAAAAGTAGCCCATAACCTGGGCGGTAATTTTCTCAACATATTAGTAAAGTTTGCATTAAAATTCGTTCAGCCGTTATTAGGTACGTGATGCGCTCGCAAATATACCTACAGACAAACAGATAAAAGACGAAAATTTAAAAACTGTTGGAACGTGATCTGTTGTCGATTCTAAGTATCCCCAGCCATTTTTTTTAAGTATCTTCCATTGTACAGACTCCACTTACCTACCTACTAATATTTTTGTTTCACTTATATTCCTTTAAATTTCACTGCCAAAACAAAGAAATACACAAACTTACTTAGACTGTCAGTATGTTAACGTATATAAAAGGTTTTAGAGATTTTTTCATTGCTATGGTGGTTGTGGTGGTATGGTATGATGAGGAATCATGTTATAGGCGATGCGGCTAGCAACCCATCACTGTTTTGATTCCCCTTTCCACCTATACGCCTACAATCATGCTAAACGTGGCCTTTAGGTCTTGTTACCTCAGGCTCTGTCTACCCCGTAAGGGATATAGACGTGATTTGTGTGTGTGTGTGTGTGTATGGTAGATCTGGTAATAAGCAGGTAAACTACTTACTTAATAGATGGAAAAATAAAAATTGTCTTCGTTCTTTATATATCTTATAAGCATTTATTTATAAACTGATTCCTTTTTCCACCTATACGCCTATAATCATGCTAAACGTGGCCTATAGGTTTTGTTACCTCAGAAGGGATTGTGTATGTGTATGGGGGTGTGTGTGTGTGTGTGTGTGTGTGTGGGTGTGTGTGTGTGTGTGTGTGTGTGTGTGGGTGTGTGGGTGTGTGTGTGTGGGTGGGTGTGTGTGTGTGGGTGGGTGTATGTGTGTGTGTGTGTGTGTCTGTCTGTGTGTGTCTGTGTGTGTGTCTGTGTGTGTGTGTGTGTGTCTGTGTGTGTGTGTGTGTGTCTGTGTGTGTGTGTGTGTGTGTGTGTGTGTGTTGTGTGTGTGTGTGTGTGTGTGTGTGTGTGTGTGTGTGTGTGTGTGTGTGTGTGTGTGTGTGTGTGTGTGTGTATGTGCATGTGTATGTATGAATGAATGCGTTACGATACAATTGGGTAAACCAGCTTATCTGGATAGTCAATAAAGGCAGGAAAATACTTATTATTATCCGAAGACGCGGGCAAAAGCAAGTTTTAACAAACATGCCGTAGTACACATTAGACATTTCAAATTAATGTTATGTTTATCTAACTGTCAGAACTTAGTTGAGCGGTGCTAGAAATTCTTGACCAATATGTAACCTACACGTTCTGTACAGTCAATCACAATGAGGATTTGACAACAAAAAAATCCGTAGGTAATCATGAACCGGTAATCGCTAACTCTTCATTCACTCATTTCTGTTTTGTCGGCCGCTGCACCTTACAGTGAACCACTTTCCTACAACTGTGAAAATAACTACTATTTTACAAAGCGTTCAGCCAGTAACTGTTCCTCTATCAACTATGAGATTAGCTTGGGGATTGTCCCACTTCTTGCCTTGTAAACTCTTACCGCTGAAGAGTAACTGTTCTAGAGAAAATTATACTGTTATTAGCCTATTTAAACGTTATTTTAAGTTGTTTTGGTAACGTTTCTAAAAACAAATAGAGTGTTTACTCTTACATCATTATACTTTAATCGTAATATAAACTGTTTCACAGGCGGCAGTGACTTTAGTAGGAGACTGGGGTCAATTGAAACGCGGGTCATTTGAAACAAGTCAAATAACTCCGAGACGAATTGTCCCAAGATATTTATTATTTATTTATTTATTCTAGCCGAAAAAAAAGCTTTTCCAGTTTTCCGTTATTTTTTAAATTAAGTTAATATTTACAAATATATTGTCGGGGCGATTGAAACTTTTTTTTAGTGGCAATAAAAACATGTTTCAATTGATTGACCCCCTGTGCCGTTTATTGTAGCTCTATTTTATTTTTTCAGTTGCCTCAACATCGTAAAGATCTACCTATTGTGTAGAATGCGACCTGAATTTGTACAAAAAGGTTTACAATGCAGTTCAGACTTGTGGAACTACTTTTGATCTGAATCAGCCATCCACAAGTGAGTTAAATATCAAGCCATTTCCAACTGCTCCACCAAGGAAAAAGAGAAAGTCGGCCATCTATACGGACATGCAGGAACATCAGGAAGCAAAGTAAATAGAAATATCGCAAAAATTAGGATTTGGTGGAGCAGTTGGGGGTTGTCTGGTCGATTCTGGCGAAAAATATTTGACTGGCTTGTTGATAGTTTATCAAAATAAATTTGCCAATTGACAGAATTTGAAATTTGTAAGATTACTAATGTCAAATAATTAAAAAGCGTCACATTTGTATAAGAAACTTTTATTACTTAATTCAGGAACCTTTATTTCATTCGAGCTAGGCCTGGGGACACCTGAAACATTTTCTGAAGTTTCCTAAAAAGCCTCATCAGTAGTTTATGAAGCCAAATAGAACTTTTCGCCATATATCTAAACTAGCTTCTGCCCGCAACCTCGTCTGCGTATTATACATATAAACCTTCCTCTCGAATCGCTATCTATTAAAAAAAAACTGCATCAAAATCCGTTGCGTAGTTTTAAAGATCTAATCATACTTAGGGACCGACAGACAGACAGACAGACAGCGGAAAGCGACTTTGTTTTATACTAAGAAGTAATAACTTCACTATGACTGAAAACATTCAAGAAAATAATTCAGTAGAAAACGAAGCAACAATAATCAGTTTTGTCAAAAAAGTTCCAATTAACCCCAGTCTCCCCTAAATAAGGACGCCTTTGCAGTAGTTGAACTTTGTCAGGAAAGCATATTCGTAATAAATGACGAATTGGAAATCTCTATTGGAATAAAAAGTTCACTTAGATACTGCACATGTATGTATTGATACATGATGAATCCCGGTTACATGTGTTGTATTTGTACATGTGCATGTAGTGTCATTGTAAATTTGGAAATTCTACATAATCTTTAAGTGTATTGAATTGAATTGTAGGCACAAGTCAAATTCTAGATTATCTCTTTATAAAGTTTACAGTAAATTGTTAATCTTACTTATTAAATGTGAGTGATGATTGATGATTATGTAGATAGGTAGATTGGTGTAACTCGGGAAAGTTTTTTAAATAAGTAAAATGTACGGGAATAAATCAACAACCAAGTTTTATTTTGTATTTTATATTTTAAAATTTTATCAAACAGACTTACATAAGTAAATCACATAAAATATTAAAGGTCCTATGAAACATTTATGTGAGCTATTACATTATATTTAGGTAGGTACACTTACACTACGAACGGGATTATGACCCGGTACACTTCGACTTTGCATGAAAACATACTCAAAGGTAAAAAAAAATAGAATACCATTTTGCGAAGGTAAAATTGTCATTTTGGCTCTGACTTAGAATACGTTATCCATGCAATCTTCACTCTCAATTTAATATGAACTAATTAGAGCGCGCCGGCTCGAGATCTGATCAACCTAGTAATGGCCGTCTCCCGTGGGGTCGTTGAGCCAAGGGTAGTTGGCGGGGCAGCGCAGGCATGTCTGCAGGTTAATGGTCTCGCCGGGAACCTCCTTCGAGGTGAGCTTGCACGAGTGCGGAACCCAGCACGAGGGGTTGCCTTCCACCGCGCAACGCTCCCTCCAGGGCTCAAAGTTTTTAGCCTCAGTCACAGTGCGAGGATTCTGGATCCATTGAATGACTTGAGTCATCGTCACGAAATATACGTCATTATGGCTTGATAGAACTTCGTCGATCCAGTACAGGAAAGCCTCTAAGAATTCAGGGTTGTTCTTTAACCACGCAGCATGGAAATAGAGACCCAACGGAGCACGGTTCTGATCGTAATGACGGTCGAAATTATGATTGAGGAAGTTGTAGAACTGATCACCGGTGAGGATGTTGGAGCATGAATCTACCATAGCGCATCCTGGCAGGTATTCGTCATTGGTGGGATCCTCGCGGCGGTCCAGCTCGTTCATGACCATCTCCCACACGGCATGGCTCCTCGTGGGGCAGCTCTGTAAGTTGCCGTGGCAACGGTGGGGCATGCGGAAGTACATGGTGTAAGGCCACAGAGGAGGGTTAGAGAGCGGAGCGGTGATTGTGCTGTCGTACAGGAAGGCCTGTTCCTCCATCATGGTGAACTGGTTGTTGCCGCCGACTCGCAGGTACGGCGCGCGCACACCCACTACGCTGTTGTCCGTCACGTTTGCGTACTTCTCGATAATGACTCTCATGCCGGCCATTTCCTTGCCCCAATCGTCGACTGTGGCGTTGCTCCAGAAGCGCTCGTCATCATTGTGACTAAGACGGTAAAGAACAAAAATTAAATAAGTCTCCATTAATTTCGTAACACAATATTAACTCTGTCTTAAAATTCTTAAAGATCTTTAATGTTGTACCTAGAGACTGGAAATTACATAATAGTTGTTACGCAAATATTTAGCTTACGCAAATTATTGGGTCATTAACGTCGGATTATATAGATAGACAGGACTTTAAAAATTGTAAAAAAAATATTTCAACTTACGTGATGGAATGCACGGCGATCTCGTGACCCTTGCGGTGCGTCTCCTGCACGGCGGAGTAGTTGGTGTACTTGTGGGAGACAAAGTACGTTGCTTTGATGTCGCAGCCGTTAGGGTTCTTGCGTTTCCCGTTGAATATTTCCTTGTAGAGCTCGATATTGTTGTTGTTGATGGCGTCGTCGAAGGTGATGGTGATCATCTGCGGCACGTCACGCGCCGGCAGGTCGCCGGGGATGGTGGTGCCGTCCTCCGAGCAGAAGCAATCCGGCAGCACGCACTGCGTTGAGTCACAAGGCGGCGCCCTGTTGGGATCATTGTCGATATCTGCAACAAAATTCAAGTATCGTAAATGTCGTAATTCTAGCCACTTACTCAGTTTATTTGAATCTCGATAAGACTATCACTTTGCAACTCTGAATATCATACCTTAGAATATAAAACCGGTTTATTATACAAGATCATATTTTACAAGTTTTAATTAACTAAATAATAGATTATGTAGCATAATGTTCAAATTTATCCTCGGAGTACAGTCAACGAGTAATATGCAGATAAGAATAAGTAAAAATAATTTCCGACAAATATTTTGTTTGTTTTGTATGGAACGTAACCATCCACTAGTTTCCATAATATTAGTGCTTCTGTCGGAGACGATAGTACTAATTTGCATCACTAATCATTCTTATCCTACTCCGATTCCCAATGTCATTAAACTGCTAAATAATTTAAATTAAATGTCAACCTTAATGTAATCAAATTTTGGCCATATTTCACGGCGTAGACGATTTAAATACATTATTAAGAGACGTGACGTTTGGCATCCATGGGCATGGGTGTAGCGATGCGATGACGCGCGCGAGAGCCGGAACCAGTATGGGTACTTTCGCTTGCTCAAATCACTGGCTACAGCTGATACACGATTGGATTTCACTTTTCGATCCAGTGATACAACATTTAAATACATTCACCTAAATTTTTATTTTATACTAAACTTGTAGGTAGATCTAAATAGGTTATCCAAAAATTATAAAATATATGCACAAATAAGTGGTTAGCAAATTCAAGGTGGTGTAAATATTTATTGATTTCACGTTTTTATTGTACTGCTCCGCCAGGGTCATCGCTACTGGCGAATATAATTGTTTACCCTCCTTTTGTATTTTAAATACCTACAGCTCGTAGTTGGCGAGCTTCATTTAAATTTCAAGTCACAATTAGGTACCGATTGTGAAACGTGTTCAGAATCAGTACGACAGAACCATGCTTGTTAAAATCAAGAAGAAAGTCACCTATAATGCAGGTTTTAGTTTATTTGAACACTAATTCAAGAAAAGCATGAACTTTTCTATGAATCATTTTGTTCACAAAAGAAAGAGATTGCGTGAACTAGTTCGACACCGCAACCTTGGAGTTCGAAAAGAGTCAGCGCTTTGTGATGTAAGCGCTTTTAGTAGAACCTGCTTTTCCCAGAACCGAGCCTGCATTAAAATGTATCGCGGTCAAGCTAAAGAAAAGGATAATCACCTGAACACCTCTCGGGGTGAGAACATATATTATAATGAAATGTTGGCAGCTGTTATTAGCATATCCATTATCCAATGCAAATAAAAAAGAATAACACCCCATTTGATTAAGTTAAGGTATAGGTTACGACATAACATTGAAATGTTTTTTTAGGCCAAGAGATTGGCATATCAGGCAGGTCGTTCGTCACGCTTAAAGTGATAGTTCTGATTTAAAAAACTCGTTCAAGTTCAGTTGTCTATTTATGCTGTTAATGCTAGCAGTACAACCTATTAATTAATGAAAAGTTACTCAGTCTTAGTTCATAGCTGCAAATCATTTAAGAGTAAATTACAATACACAAATGCAGCAGGATATAAATTTTCTGAGTTATACGGCATATGAGTACAGTCATGTATAATTTTCTTGTTAGTAATCGAACAATAGTACATATTCTATTTAAAACAACCGGCCAAGAGCGTGTCGGGCCACGCGCATTGTAGGGTTACGTAGTTGCCTGTCACAATATGTGGATATTGTGAACATAATTATTATTTTTCATTTTTATTCGATACTACTATGAACATAGTTCAGGGTTTCAAGTATATTTTATATGATGGTCGAATATTATTCGTTAAATTGTAAAGCCAACCTAGCTACTACACTATACTTAGTTTCCCTTTAAACTTCGTTATATACACACACACACACACACACACAAATCACGTCTTCATCCCTTACGGGGTAGATAGAGCCTAAGGTAACAGGTACATACAGGCCACATTCGTTATACACAGGTGATCAATCCAAATGGGTCAGTAAGGAGCAGTCAAAACCGTTCCGTGCCGTTCGTGCCGTTCTGTAGGCACCATGGCCATTGATTTTAAATTTAATAAAAATGGCATTCAATTAGTCAAAATAATAAAACATTAACACGTGTAACACTATCAACAATAACAATTAAATGCTTGCAGAACCAATTTATAAGATAAAAAAATAAGTACCTATGATATAAATAAAATTAACGCCATTTTTATTAAACTAAAATAGATGCCATGTCTCATAAGCATAGATTCCCCTAGCTCTTATAGTTTTTGACTCAGGACATACCTACCAAAAAAAAAAACAAGGTTTTATTTTACCACTTGGTCGGCGTAGTTAATGTGTACAGTACACCCATGCCAAATTACAGCTTCCTAGTATTAAAGACCGGCGCACACCAAATGCGTGCTGCGTGACACGCATTCGGTGTGCGCCGGCCTTAAGAATCTCTGAGCTAAGCCGCGGACAGACAGACGAACGGACGGACGGACGGACATAGCGAAACTATAAGGGTTCCTTGTTGACTACGGAACCCTAAAAACGAGTACCTATTGTGAACTATTTCGCAAGCACAGTTGTGCTGTAACATTTTTTTAATAGGTTACACCGGTGCTGCTCTTTTATGGGATGTTACGACTAACGTTTTATTTATTGTATCAAACAAAATTCTACATTATTTTGAGACCTAGGAGATTCGTAAATAATTTGAACAGAAGGCCTCGAAATCTCTGACGGGCGGTTCCTGTGTCATGCTAAAGACAAGCAATACTAGGAAATGCCGTCATGAGGCCATCACGATTATTTTAATTCTTATAAGGATATACTACTCGCAGCCATATCCACGTAACGTGTCCATTCATTTATGAATGACAATGGATGTTGCTAAGCGCAAAACTCGAGAACGGCTGGGCCAATTCGGCTAATTAATTTTTTTTGTTCCTGAAGTTCCATTGAATTGAATGTTTTTATGGAGAAAAAAAAAAACATAAAAGCTTTATCATTTACGGGGTAGACAGAGCCTAAGGTAAAAAGACATTGGGCATTAAGTCGATGGAATTATTACTATATCCGGTACACCTTATTTTTGTAAAAAAAAAAAACAACTCTTACCGCACGAATTTTCATCAGAGCCATCGGCACAGTCCTTTTCGCCGTTGCAGAAGAGACCGCGCTCGATACAGTTGGAGTCCCCGCAGGCGAGGTACCCGTCCTGGCACAGGGGCTCCTCTGTGTACAGCAGAGGCTTGACCTTGCGCTCTTTATTCTTCAGTTTGCAGTTCTTTACGGCATCCTTCCAGTCACAGGTCTGCTTCTCGATGTCGAAATACAAACCGGCGGGACACCGAATGGCTTGGATACCCTACGATTAAAAATGATTAACCATATTATAAAGCCGTGCTATTAGTTCTTACGAGTAATTACAAAGTGAGTCAACAGCGAGTAAATAACTCAATATACTTATTATAAGCTGCAGGAATGTGAGTGGATACGTGAATATGAATATTACTCGCGACAAGGACAAAGCCATACAAACGTGTCAGACGATTGATTTCTCATTGAATATTTTTAAGACTGGTTTTACAAAAACTCGGGAATAATAATGTAATGATCTCATAAAGGTCGCCATCGTGCACAAGAGCGTGCGTAAAAGTAGTATTGAGTGTTTAAGGCAGGCGCTGACCGAGGCGGTGCACTGGATGACGTCGCGGCAGTTGTCGCCCTCGCCGGCCACCAGCCGGAACCACTCGCCGGCGTCCTTGTCCTTGCATAGCTCTAGCTCCAGGCTGTCCTCTTTCTTGGCTGTGTCGTCTGCCTGCCGTTTCCATCGGTGCCCATCGGCAAGCGCTACATAAATAAAACAAAGTTCATTAGATTCAATCAGAAATCGTTTCGTATTTAAAAGGTCGAACACCACATGATTTCAGTGAGACTAGATTTCACTGACTGATGAGGGCAAAGAAGTGGATTCGTACTGTTCTTACGTTACGTTTGTAATATTTATTGATATAACATTACCAAAATCGATTGAAGATTGTTATATTAGGTAGATAATAATCGATTTGTTCCAGTTTTGCATCAACAATGATCGCGTAGCGTGATGCTGCCGTGCATGCATGTTATGCGCATTGGTCACAATTACAAAACACTTCCTAACACACTTACGTTGCAGCGCAAACGATTACAAATTACAGCATGCAGCCTCAACAAAGCATTTACTGACATTTCATTAACTGTTTTTATTCGTTTTAGAAGTAAAATGTCACTTGGAAGCGTAAAATGCCAAAGGTAGTGAGCGTACAGCGCGTGACCTTTGACTGCATCTAAATGTCAGCGCTTGGGCAAGCAACAAGGACGACTCTTTCTTATTAGTTCTTCTAGGATTATGTCTGACATTTGATGCCTTTGTGTGCGGCGCGGCTGATGAAATTATTCGATTGCTATTCAGAAAGTCAATAGATTTCCTTGAGACTCTTCATATAGGTCTTCCTAAATGATCAATTCGGAGTTTCTGTTAATCGTCGAACTAAAAGAACCACTTAATATAATTATATTTTTTTGTTTAGCTTTGTGTTTTATACTGCCTATAATTATGCTTTGCATACGGGCCATAAAGAACATGTTCCGCGTACTGTTGCATTTAATTACATCGTATTAACGATATTGTTCCCACATTCCATTTCATCTTGACAAGCACAATATTTTCAGTTTTTGTCAATTAAAACTCGCAGAGGTGATAGGCATTTGCTAATAGGCAATAAGAAAATAGACACGGGTCGGGCGTGCGAGCACGTAACACGAGGAAACCTCTCGCAATATTATCTAACTGTCTCGCTTGCAAGAGCGTTGCGCCGAGTGCGCGCGCACTGTTGCGGCTGCCACGAACCGCAAGCGCAACCATTATCCTTAAAATACGCACAAACCACCATCTTTCGTCCTTTATTAACCGGACAGCTGTGAAGTGGAATTTCTTGCCTGCTTTTGTGGTCGCTGAATGCTAGAGTCTACCTCCTTTTTTGAAGTCAGTTAAGAAGCAATAAATCTCCTTCCTTACTTTCTATAGCTACCTCATGTGTTTGTTACATCTCAGTATTGTAGAATTTGTAGATTACCCCAGAAACCGTTGCGCATAAAAATATGAAATGATGCAGTTACAAAATACCGACAGCTGGCCCATACATTATTCCACCACGTCATTTAAATAATACAAATTTTTATTTTTTTATTTTATGTGCAATAAAGAGTTTACATACATACATACATACAAAATGCGTATTTCACGGTTGATAGTCCCGCCATTAAACATGTCGACATGTTTGTTGTATAAAATCATGCGAAGTTAAGTCAAGGCCCATCTTCATTACTGAACCAAAGGCATACAGCAAATGCAAAAACAACTACCTAGTTGCTTATCAAATACATATGATGATAAATCGGAGGCGGTTACTTTAGTAATTTTAGTAGGTTACTAAGTAGGGTACATTCATCTTTTACGTTTGAATTAATGGGTAGGTCTTTTAGTATACGAAGCGGTCGAAATACTTTTTTAACGCACTTTTGTACGTTTTTTACACTTGTCTTATTCTTAAACTTCTGTTAACTTTGCAAATGAAGCTTGGGTACAAGCCAGTAGGTGCTAGCTGTGGGCCCGCGCGGGTCGCGGTTGCTACACGCGACTAGTACACGCGCTAGGCCTCATGCAAGCATGCTTAATAACTCTTTGTTCCTCAATCTATTGCTTTCGATGTCGCAATGTAAGTACACGACACGACCGCTTTTTGCACTCATGATTGTAACCTATGCACATTAAATTTATTCTCTGTCAAAATCTTAAATATTCCTCCTATACTGATACCTAACAAAAAGAGTTATTAATACGTTTAGAAAAAAATATCCTAGTTTGACGTACATGGTTGGCTATTATATAATAAAGATATTCAAAGAACATCTTTATGAATATTTGAATATAAAAACATCAAAGTGATCAAAATTTCGACACGGTAAAATGCATAATTTGTCACCGTCCGAAATGATAAATAAGAACTCGTTTTCTTTGACCCGGATCTACCACGTGCTTAGCCGCTTGATTTATCGATCGCGAGCTCGTGACATTAACCCTTTAATATTAATAGCTGATGAATATTTCTTTAGATATCAAGTGCGCTTTCCCTAAAAAAAATTAAGTGAAAATGCGAACTTGACGTGTAAACGCGTTGATGTCTTTTGTATGCGGGCGACCGGTGGCTGAAGTTATGCACGGTTACGCAAGCGGCTGAGGCTGGCTATGTGTCTTAATATGGTATTTCAGCCACTTGGGTCTTGCAGTTTTGGTATATAATTTATTTATAAGTAAAATAATAAGTTATATTCTGATAAGTCAACCATCTCAAGCTGAGGGTCACGATCCTTAACAAAACCGAGCTTTCTGACGTCTCTGTGTTTTTTATTGGAATAACTAGTGATTTTGAAACAATTCATTCAAGCCTCTCTAGATCCATAGCACCCTAATCTACTCTACCAGGTAAGAATGTGGACGTACAAAGTAATTTCTGAACCAGGCCAATCTCGAATCGACGAGTAAAACCATTGAAAAAAAAAAACAAAAATATTACTTCTTTAGGTTTTACCTTACGGCTAAGGCTCCTACATGAGTCGGCTTTGTGTTCAAGGTAGGATGAGTCACCTACAAAACGATGTCGTGAAACTGCTCAAGGGGAAAAAGTGCATAATTATATAGGTGTATTGACTAGCTCGATTGTGTCACGCAACCAGTGATAAGTGGGACATAAAAGCGAGGGGGTTAGGTTTCGCGGCGAGCGGCTCCCACGCATGCGCATGCAGCCACTTCTCGATCTATTAATCCCTAGAATATTGTAATACATACGAAATTGTTTTTTTTTCTGAGCAAGTTATTTATGTGTCAGTACAATAGGTACAAGTAATTTGGAAGGTTTATTAAACAGTAATTAGTAACTTCTTCATCATTACTAAAAATTTGAACGCAGTTTGTTCTTAACTCCAAACTATTAGCTTGTTGAATATTTACATCAAGTAGGTAATATGAAATATTATTATAAACAGGGATAATTTAGCCCTTGTGTACAAAGGTCGGTGGTTGAATAGATTTAAAATGTAACCAAAATGAAATCCAATTGGCAGTGACTTACTATTGTATACTATATAACTATACTAGCTTCTGCCCGCGACTTCGTCTGCGTAGAATTATACGTAAAAACCTTCCTCTTGAATCACTATCTATTAAAAAAAACCGCATCAAAATCCGTTGTGTAGTTTTAAAGATATAAGCATACATAGGGATATAGGGACAGAGAAAGCGACTTTGTTTTAAACTATGTAGTGATAGTGATAGTAAAGCGTAGTTAAGAAAAAATATCAATCTATTGGCCACTTAAAATAACCCTGCAGTAATTTAATAAATAACAAATTAACCCTTCTATTTATGAACTTTGATTTAAGTTGCTCACAATATGTATATTAGTGTAATCCTATTATTACCTTTCAATCAATCGCTACATAGTTAGTATAAAACAAAGTCGCTTTCCGCTGTCTATCTGTGCTTATCTATAAAACTATGCAACGGATTTGTTGCGGTTTTTTTTATAGATATAGTGATTCAAGAGGAAGGTTTATATGTATAATTCTACGCAGACGAAGTGGCGGGCAGAAGCTAGTTTATGATAATATAATAATACTAGTCATTGCCCGGGGCTTCGTTCCCGCTGCAATTTTTTGTTTCAAAATTTGATTATATTCAAACCTTGTCCAAACAGAAAACTAAAAAAGAGTTATCCAATTCGGTGCATTCATTTGGAAGTTATGGGCGTACATGCATACGTTTAGACGATTTATTTTTATTTATATAGATAGGTAAACTTTGTTTGAATGTTTGTAAGTATAAAGGGATAATCTTTGGCACTAATTAAGCTATACTAAATTACTAAAGCTATACTATCCTTGAATAACATAGGGAACATTTTTTTCTGGGTAAGTGTAAAATTCCTATGGGACACAGACTAGCATAGAATAAATAACAGGTTGCTGAGAACTGGTTTGAAATAATCACGTGTTTAGACACGAATCACGATCGTAATTTGTTATTGATCAGGGTGACCGATACAAGTCTTTACTCGGACCCATTATATTTACATATTTTTAGATATACCATAAGATTTTAATTATTTTAGATAAACGCAGAATGATTATCTAACTATGTTTATTATTTAGTACATTATACTCAGTGCACATCTATATAAATAGCAGAGCTTCGCTGTTATACCGGGATGTAGATTTCCTATCATGAAATTGTTACTTATTGTTGATAAAATGACTGGACAACAAAGAGCCAAGAAAAACTCGCACGCGGATGTTATTGAGAGGAAATATTTTTTGCCTATACAATTCGACAGTTTTTTTTATTTTATTGCAAAGTTGTATAAAAATAATCAGTTTCTCTGACGTCATGTAAACAAACCCGAAGTGCTAAAGTTTCAAGAATACTGATATTAGACTAAGATAACTTAAGTAAAAAATATACATACAATGTGAAATCATAAATCAATAGATAACGAAGTGAGCTCCGAGTGCACTTTAAAGACGAGTAAGGTCACGCGCTGGGACCTTTATTCTATAAAGGCAAGTCGACATATAGACGTAAATCGTGATAGGTTGGTAGCGCGCCGCGGTGCTCAGCTCGCTCAGAGGTTGAAATGAAAAAAAAAGGCGGTTTACATTTGTGATATTGTCTCCTGCACGTGCTCCGAGTTGCGAGTCGCCGGCAGCCTTCCAGAGCCGAGTGGAACCACAAATAGACAGTTAGGTGTCGGGGCGGGCGTCGACCGGGCGCGTGCCTCGCATACCGAAACCCGACCTTATGAATATTAAGCGCCGTGCCTCTCTACTTTCCTTTTAAAGGCGCTCCCTTCAAACTCGAACATTTCACTGATAGCAGGAAAATGACGTTAATTCTTAATGTGGTGACACGCAGAAGCAAGACGTGTCCATCGAAACACGTGTAAGCAGAGACTTTCAAATGTTTCCGGGGCGTGCCGATTGCTAATAGTTATTAGTTGAAAGAAAGTTCGTATGCAAGGCAATGTAAACTTCATTTTTGATTCAGAACGTTTTATGTTTTGGTTTTCAGATAAAACAAACCGCTACAGCATCCAACTGAAATCTAATCCTTTTACTCCTTTCAATCGTCAACATTATAAAGCGGGACGTTTGTAAATCTTCACTTTTAAAGATAATAAAAAATTAGTGGGCTCCGTCGGGCTTGGTTGTCTTGTATCATTGACACGTCATCATACATCATTTCATAGAATAAACATTAATCTCAAATCAAAAAAGTCATCAAATTTTGAATTTTACATACTTAATTATTATCTACTATGGTTGAATTTGTTTACAATATATTATTTTCTAACAGTGTCTAGTTTTAATAATTCGGATGCGTCACAGAAAACACAAAAAGTCAAGAATTTACTTTTTATGTTCCAATTTGAATTGATTGGTGTGTTGTGTTCCCGAAATAATATTAAACAAGCTATATTCGTAAACATACTGTAGGTATATATATATATATATATATTTATATTTGAGATCTCGAAAACGACATTAATAATTTCGATGAATTTTACTGTGTATGAGTTTTTGAGGGCGAAAACTCTCAGGAACATGCGTTTTTCTGAATTAGCAAACGCAGACAAAGCCAAGACGAACCGCTCACCGGTACCTACTGTAAACTTTACTCTCAAATTTATATATATTACCTTAGTTATTAAACGAGCGAGCTATTATTTTTTGTTTCATTTAAATGACTGTGTTATGTCTCGTATAGTAATACGGAAGGCTTTGGCTAACAAGTTACTCGGCAGCCGCAAGTTGCGAGCGAATCAGGTAATTATTAATCGCCGCAATAAACTGAAGATTAATGTTTTATCGCAATTAATAATTTATTCGATAAAATGTAGTTTTTGCAATCACGTAATCAAAAATTACAGACATAATTGACAACGGTTTGTCCTTGCGTGCTACTTGCGTCAACGTTTGCTTCCTATGTTTCCCCCTTATTGTTGTTTTCAATGTGTGAGAATGATAAAAGCATAAATATCTACTTTTTTTTCATTTGACCTACCTACTCGGATTATCTCAACTATAACATATTAAAAATGCATACTTAATGTGAGTTTGTTTGTTTGCTACGCTTTCACGCGTAAACAACTCAACCGATCGAGATAAAATTAGGTGACGAGATAGTTTGAGGCCCTGGGAAGAACATAGGGTAGTGTCATCCCGGAAAATTTTATAATTCACGCAGACGATAAGTCGCGGGCAATAGCATTGCGTACATAAACATAATAATGTTTTTTAAACATATAATTATTTGACTAACATCACATTTTAACCGTACTTGAATAGGTACGTATGTATAACGGCAGTCTTTGTAGTATAAGTATAATATTGTACAAAAATATCGAGTGCCCGGGCGGCCGTGCCGCGTAGCATGTGCCCGCGCTCGTAGGCCGGCGACCAGCTACTACGCGCGTAGCATCTATACATACATACATAACGTAGGTATAGATAAAATTAATAACTTCAAGCGATCCAAAAAAGCAGTATTGCAAGGGCAAAATGCCTTAATTACATATTTATTTGATAGAAGAGTTGTAAATATGTTGATAGTTTCTAGTTAAACCGACGGTCAAATCAGATCAAATATTTGACTTCCTATGTGGGTCAGTTTAAATACCGTGGCAATAACATCGAACGTCAACATTTGCGTTTAAACTTGACAAACTTCTTTTGATCGATGGTGAAATTTTCCAATTATTATTATAATTACGTACCTACCTAGTTGCCTAGTTACATCTATAGACAAGGTTAATTACTTGACACTTGGTTAATTTCTGCCAATTTGTTTATGTAAACAAAAAAACTTGATTAAAATAAATTCGTCCTCGCATTATTTTGTACTTATCTAATGAAGATTGACGTTATGATAAGCATTTAATAATCATTTTTTTAACTATTCAAAATGGCATTGCATTTTGGAATCAATTTGCATAATTTAATGAATTTCAAATATATTTCGAACTCATTTTGTACAACTATTATCAAGTTTAGTTCCAACAGTTTGCAGATAACTACATATGTGCTATTCGTGCTACGAAGTGTCATTTGAAAATTACGTTGTAATTGTAGATTCAAATCAGATGAGTCAGTCAGTCAGTCGGATCAGTGGTGAGGTGACGCCAGATTGTAATTAAAAGAATGAATGGAAGATTCCTCTGGGAGCGAGGGCGGCGGCGGCGGCTGCGTGGCGCGACGTCATGCGCCGCGCGGCGCGGGCGCACGCAGCGCCGAACGAATGTGAAAGTTCCGCGGCAGTCCGGCGCAAGCGCGCGCCGTGCCAGGTGCTAAACAGTTGTTTTATCAAACAATTACTGTTACTAGATATTAGGCAACTATCCCCCTGTTTCGGCTGCCTACATTCCAATGCAAATGTTTCATTCGTGACCTTTCTAAAGCGACTGCAATCGCGTATTACGGTTGCATCTGTATCGGCCGCTATCGTGATTACCAAATGTACCAAATGCTTAACCACTATTACCAAATGTTCACAAACAATTACATGTTTTTATTTCACAACACCGGAACGTTTCCTCAATTAGACTACTGAATAGCGTTATAATAGACCGAATTAAAAGATCACCAGTTAAGCATACCGAGACAGTTGAGATAGGCACGATAGGTAGGTACTTGCCGATGCCAGTCGTGTCTGGCGAGTATCCTTGAAAGGCTTGCGACGTTGCGATCGCGTCCTTTAGCCTGCGATGCACGCCTTCATTCGCTCGTCAACTCTGCAAAGCACAGCCTACCTCGCGACGACTGGGGTCAACTTCACTGTTCACTTGTGCGGCACTGACGCAAGCACTGATTAATTAGTGTGACGCCGGGTCACCCGTGACGTCGCGAGATGGGCTGCGGGTCGGGCTTATGGTATAAAGGTTAGGACTCACCGCAGGCGAACAAGAGGCACGCGGCCAGAGTAGCGACACGGGCGGAGCGCGCCATGACGGGATCACAACAGGTCGCTGCGCGGCCGTCGCGCGGTTAAATACTGGCCTCAATAAGCGCCCCGCGCGCCCCGCTCGCCCACGGCGCGCGCGCAGCCGCTGCATCATCAGCGCGCAGCACCTGCTGCAGCCCCCAGCCCCCAGCCCCAGCCCCAGCCCCCAGCGCCCTGCCCGCGCGACTATCCCTCTGCCCTGACATCCGAGCCCCAGCATTGCGATCATTTCTAACGCGATCCATTTATAAATTTAACAATCATTTAACTCTCCGGGTAGGTAGCTGTAATTAAAAGTTACGAAGTTTTATTTAATTGGTGTCTAATATCACAACGAAACAAATGAGTTAATTGCTACATTAACGTCATCGTCTTTTAAAATCATAAATCTAGTAAGGATAAAACATACTTCTTTTGATCATAATAAAAAATGAATGAGTGGATTACTGTGGGATTACACGACACGACCCATCTTGTGTCGTTCCTTCCAGTGACTTTTATTTTTACGGATCATTTTGACTCGGTGTATTGCAGACAATACCCAAAAATTTCAAAAGGAATAAACCGTTTGTAAAGCTTTTTAGATTTATTTATAAAAAAACCACAATGATCATTTTCAAATAACTGAGTAAGTACAGCCACATGGGGTCAATTATTAACCAGCAAGGTAAATTTAACTGCTTTTCATCACCTATTTTACGGGTTCAGTAGTTATTTTAATGAACAATAAAAGTACATGCCGCAGCAGGCAGAAAGTACATCGGTAGTTTATTGTCAAAAAATAAGACTTAAAAATATGAGGGTAGTTGTAAGAATGATTACGACAAAAATAATGTGGGTAGTTTGCAAAAATTCTAGTTTATAGGTATGTCAATTGTCAATTGATTCATTCAAAAATCCGTGTAGCTTTAATAATGAACTCTTACAAATTGATATGCGTTAGCGTCTTAATTGTGTGATTTTAGTGATAATTGGACCGGTGTGAGTAGGGCGGATTTTGGCATGAAGATATAATAGATGACGCTTAGCGACAAAAAATTCGCATAGTAACAAAGGTCACGTGACATCTAGTAACAGGTAGAAAAATTCGAAGACTACCCACCTGCTATGGGTGGTGTAGGGGTATAACACGCGTCACGGAATGACGAGGATCCGGGTTCGATTCCCGGCCATAGCTTTACTTTTCGGATTTTTCTATGTGTTCTAATTTTCACTGACATTTAGAAATATAATACCATTTTAAAAATACAGCAAAGCCCTTTTAGGAATGGACAGGACAAAAAACGTGCCTACCTATTAATACAAAAACAAAAATTAAATGGATAGGGATTCCAGTTGAAAGAACCTGCGTGTAATGGAGTATTAAGTGGGAAATCGTATTATTTAAACGCGATAATCTTGATGGGGTTTTACTTTTAAAATATTGAAATCAGGGCTGTATCTACATCCAACCAATTGTTTTAATTTTCGTATTTTTATCAGAAGTTTCACGTTCACATACATAAGTAGGTATACACGTAATCAGCGTCAAAAGTAGATGATTTATGTTAGAACAATTTATAATGAGATACTTGACGCCGAAATGTTATCTTGTAGGTACTTTGTAGTTTGTAGGTGATCTCAGCATTTTTTCTATAAAAATTATATATAATTATTTTATGTAGACCAGGGTAACAAGCCACAGAATTTAGCATGATTGTGGGTGTAAAGGTGGAAAGGGCAATCAAAATGAAGTTGCTATTTACCCGCATGCTATATATGAGTCCTATGATGTTCGCCCATTCTCTCGGTGGGCTTTAACTACCTATCTGCGCGGGAAGAAACTGAAATCGTCTGAAGAAGCAACTGGTACATTCTGTTTTTTCTTTGCTCCCTAACCAGCATTGATGAAATCATAAAATAATAAATAGAATGCTTGTATGATCTATCAAAAGCAAGCACAATTAATTATTAATGAAATAGGTATATTTAATTTATGACTGTGAAGAACTATATCTAATTAAAAGCCAGACATATGCGAGTCGGACCCTAAACTTTAATCCATTTTTCTTTGCGCAAAAATAATATTGTTTTGTGTAAAAATATGTGCTTCAAATTTTTAAAACAAACATATATTTGATTTGGAAAAATCAAATAAAATTAGTAAAATACGTGTTAATCTAACGAGAAACGAAATAAATGAAAGTATTATCAGTTAAAATTGAAATAAATAAATAAATTGAACATTCATAGATATTGCTTTATTTAATAAAATTATAGCCACGAGAAGTCCAATCTTTAGTTGTTGAGCTAAAATATGTATAAAATTATTAATAGTCACAAATCACAGGAAGATAATTTATCACTAGAAAAAAAACAAATTATCTTTCTAAATAGTTCTAAATAAGTATTAACTACGTACAATAATATCACGATTGAAAGTCCTACATTATGCATTTAAATATAGTAGGTACCTATGTTACACACTCTATCGTAGAATTCTCCACTAAATAATTTATCTAGTAGACGACTACGTATCTTAGTAGAATCCCTACAGTGGTAGGTAGGTACGTACATTTCGATAAGTAGGCTAAGTATTCTAGGCAACTTTTGACTAAATCACACTTCTAATGCTTTCTACAGAACTTAACCTTACGGTCTGTTTCGATAAGGAAGGTATGGCTGACAGATCCATAGAATGTAACTATTAGCGTTAACGAAAGTTTTGATAACAAAATAAATACAAAATTGAATTAATAAGTAAGTAATAAGTCAAAATCAATACTTGGTACTGTACATTAATACATACATACATCACGTCTTTATCCCTTACGGGGTAGACAGAGCCCAAGATAAGAAGACCCAAAGACCACGTTTAGCATGATTGTGGGCGTATTTATTTATTTATTTATAGGAACACAAACGGTCATACATGGCTCATAAACAAATCACAAAGAGTTTACATCATTGACAAAACAGTGTTCACATTTAACGTAACATATTTGAGTAATTCAGCCTCCTAGCTGAATCTGACGGACGCGTAAGGACGCGAAACAAATATAAAAAAATACTTAATTTAAATAAAACATATAAGCAAAATTTTTGAAAAAGGAAAATAAAAATAAAATAAAGGGAAATAACAAAAAAAAACTTTAAATAATTTATACAAACTTTCTCTAAATGTATGGAAGGAAACGTTAAACAATTCTATATTATTAATATATTAGTATGGGTGGAAAGGGGAATCAAAATAGTGTGTTGCTAGCCACATCGCCTATAACATGATTCCTAAGATTTTGGCCCATTCCCTCGATGGGATTTTAGCATCTGCGCGGCAAGAGAAGCAATTGGTACATTCTATATTTTTTCTTTGCGTTACGTTCTAAAACGTTCTAAAAAGAACCAAAGCGATTTTTTCGCGTTTACATAATTTTCACGTACAAATTTTCAATAAATGACATTATGTACGAGATGTTACTGTTTATTTAGTTACGTTCTATGGTCATTCAAACTATAGAGATGGCTGTGTATAATTAAGTAATCTATTAAAATAATTATGTATTAAATGTGAGCATTTTACATTCTTTCATACTCACTACACAATACAAATCGAGTTTATTGGTAATAAATAGATAATTTAGACCATCAATTACATACTTAAGTTAAATCATATTTAATATATATATATATTTTGAAAAAACACGACTTGACAAAAAGCGTAAAATAGGAATTATAATTATTGACATCTTGGGAAACTGAATTGAGTATTCGAATTCGAAATAGCATTTATTTTTATAAATTAATATCACTTAGTCGATATTTTTATGAAACCGATTGTTGTTAGTACTATAAAATATAATCGATAATCGTTGAATAGGTGTCACACAAGAAAGCCTCGCCTCTAGATTTGACAAAGTGAATGTGTCAGCCATACCTTCCTTATTGAAACAAACTGTAGAGACAGTGTTAGGGAATGATAACATATAATATGTACACGCCACTACGCTACGGACATGTCGCATGACACGAAGCGACATCGATACGGCTATGGTAAAGTAATGATTTATCACAATATGACTACTTAATACATGAAGATGTACAAATGAGGCAACGCAGACCGTGTATAGATTTGTTCACGAATCTCACTCAAATTATGTAAGCTGGCATTCCGCGTGAATGACCGTGCATCATATCCGTGCATTCTGATGTTTATCGCACAACAGATTTCACATATTAACAATTTATTGTTGACCTATAAATAAATTATGTGATACGACATTTACGGTACACATCTACCATGCTTAATACATATCCATTATACAATATAAACTGACTTTAAGCGTATATGTTCGTTTACACTAGGTTTTATCTTAAAATTAAAACAGTTCATCGTTTTTAGTTTGTGATAAAAAATCATATCATAATCAATCAATAGCTAAAACTGTATGATTAAGCTAGACATGTGCTCTCACCTCTCTCGTCAATGAGGTAATGTATTCTGAGCGGTGAACGGAAACTGGAGGCTCTTGTGCTGGTTCCATGGTCAAGGAAGGGCACTGACAAGAAACTAGTGCGAGTGAGGCGCACACTACATTAGCTCTTCGCAAGCAATGCGGCCGGCCCTGCCGCTGCCGCCTACAGTTACGCTATTAGGGGTTATATCAGCTAGGGGTGGGATGTTTCCTTCAATTTAACACCACTATTCTCATATTACAACAATACAGAAGTTTTGTAATTTGATAATAATAGTTACAGTAAATATACCTACATGACTGGAAGAGATCCCTTAAACTTTAAGGGAAGTCCGCCTTTGTGCATGTATCTCAGTGTTTGTCAATTGTATTTGTTTTATGTTTGTTTTGCACAATAAAGAATCTACATTACATACAGACATAATTCAGGACATCCATATTCGTCATGATTCTTGATTTAGTTGCTTGCACAGCAGGTCATGCAGATGAGAGTATGACGGATGGCCGGCGACCGGCAGCGTAAGGTCAGCGTTATTAAATTGACAGGCATCGTGAATGTATAACTACTTTAGTGCGAACTATCAATCAAACAACCCAACGATGTTTTAAAATCAACGTGTGCAATACTCATTACGGAACATCGGCTTTCTTGCTGTTAGCTGCAAGATAATCACTAAATTAGCGCTAAGTGCCTAACTAAAACACAAATAAATGTTTTCACTACTTATTGCAACTTAACAGTGACGACATTACGAAAGTTGATAAAACGTCCGTTAAAATCAATCGCTTTCAGACTAGAATATTTCTCGAAACTTATAGGCATGCGAATGTTTCTACAAATATTTTTACAAGCTCTGTTGTTCAGGTACATTAGGTTTTTGCCAACCCCGATGTTTTTATAAAATTATATGAATATTTCCCGATACAATTACAAAACCGTTTTTGAATTCCCTATATTATTACAGGTTACACGATATTTCTTTTTTAAGGCACACCTAAAACGTCTACAATAAATAATAATACGGCAAAAGTACCTACGACGAGTTAAATAATGCATCGGCGTTACCGATCTTTTACATTTTTTATTGCAATTTGCAAGTACAACGAGCTGCGTATTTGTTTACAGGAAGTGAAGCGCGACCTTTCCTAGAGCGAATATCTAAAAGTAACGTACGGCGCGCCCTCGGCCGGGCTTCATACCCGATCCTCTGAAGGCTCGTCAGAAGGCTATGCATCTTGATGGGGCTCGCCTTTGTCGTTACGGACTGTTCTAATAATAATGCTCATTGTACGGTCATTGCAACCACAAATACCACATTGCCTCGTTGCGCCATTACTAATGTTAAAGATCTCTACGATGTAAAAACCTACTGCGTCATTAAAAATCTTTTATGTTAGAATAGAATACTATAAAAATTAAAATACGCTAGGTTTTCTGTATTGATTATGATAATTAGGTGCCTGACTCGCTTAGGTTTAGTTATGCCGAGTAAAGTGCAACATTAACTCACGTCAGCCTCGGGCAAATACTTCATCAAGTGCTACCCCGACATAATTTTTCATTTGTGGAATTTCTAAAATAGTCTGTTACTTACAAACTAGGACCGTGTTTGGGGTATAAATACCTATCAGGTATGAAGTTATTACCCTCGTAAAATCCATATAAAAGGATAGTGGTCAATGACATTTAAGTAAGAATAGTTAAACTATTATCGTCTTCAAAGCAACCTCTTTGCGTTGAAAAGAAATATTTAATATAAGTATTTAAGAATCACAGGAAATATGAAAACTTTTATTCCTCTTTACTTGGAACCAAATTTCATTGACGTTATTAATAAAATTCCAAGCCTTTTCTTCAAAAATCTTCAAGAATCTCAAGATGTATGCTAAAGCTACCACAAATGTTTATTTAGAAGAAAATACTTTTTCTTAATAGTAAGTGTTCACTGGTTTAACAGAGGGACGCCAGCTTCTGTGTCGGCTCGGCTGCCGCCGTTGGCGAGTGCGCCTGCGCCGCGCGTCTCCTCCTCGCCCACTGCCATCTATCGACAATCGTATGTTAATAAACACAATATCCATTTTGTTTTCCCTTCAACTCTCGCAAATAAAGGAAAGAAGTGCATCTAGATCTAACTTCTGCTAGAGGTGGTCATTTCCAAAGATATAAACGGTTAATAATAACCCTATTTGACAAGAGTTGTGCGTAAAGGATGAATAAGACTATTAATGTCCACGGTAAAAAGGACGCCCTCTCTAGCAACGAATATTTGTAGCTAAAAAGGCATTCTAAATATGACATAACCGACTGATACTGGTGATATAATTATATTTTATAAACAAAGCTGGATGTGTATGATTGCTCTATATCCTAAAATATCTAAAAGCGAGTGAGTTAATGCTGTTAGTACCTAATGAATTAAGTAACAGCAGATTTATTAAATTAAATAAATGGATATTCCGTTTCATTATGTTTTCGTAGCAATTGCCTCGAGGGCTACAATTTATATTATTTTTTCTGGTAACAAGAATGCATGATTTGATAGGTAATATATATAAATACATAAATAATATAATAATAACATACAATCCTCACTGGTCGGTCGGTGAGGTCTTGATTGGAGCTTGCAGATGACGAATCAATTTTCTAGCATTGACCCGCGTTTACAGTCTGTCACAAAATATATAACAACTACGTAGGTCACTCAATAAGTTTTGAGACGTTCGAAATTTGAAAATGGCACAGGGCCCGATTTTTGGAAGCACATCACTCGAAAGTACCACTCGAAAGTGGTATAAATCAGCTTATATCTTTAAAACTACAGCTCTCATCAAAGTTTTGACTAGTTCACAAGAATAATGAGAGCTGTGACTGTCTTCTATGCTACTCGTATTTCAAATTCAGCACAATTATTCACCACTCTCGAGTGGTATTTTCACACTTGTGCTTTCAAAAATCGGGGCCCAGATCTTTGTTATACGTGTATGTTTTTAAAAAGCAAATTTATAAAAAAAAATGCATTTTGAATACAAGCTTAGCTTTAGAATACATATATTGCAAATTAGAATAAAAGCTTGTATTAGAACGCAATAAGCCTGTTTTTCTCCTGGTTTTTCAGTTTCGGAGAGAAAACGCGGGATCCATCGACAAAAACTACCTGACTCCAAGATGTTGATGTAGAATGGTGTTCATGCTCCTCCGCTCCCCGAAATAATGCCTAGTCTTCTCGATGTCCTTGTATGTAATTCGTGGGTCTTCCCGTACCAACATTTCCATAGTCCACATATATTCTACAGTTTGCGGGCGTTCGCTTCTTTGATCGTCTTCAAGGTTAGTTTTATCCCTTTTAAATTCTCTAAACCACCTAAAAATGATGCCCGTGAAGGAGCAGACTCTCCCAATGCTGACTGTAGTTGCAAACTTAACTGTTTGGTTAAACCAAATTAAAAAAACGTAATAGGAATAGGTAGATCACGGCACGCAAAATTTTATAAATTGAGAATAAAATTGCTTATTGCGTTCTATTTTGAAATAAAATTGATTTCTAAAAACACATATATTTTCCATTTTTATATTTCGAGCATCTCGAAACTTATTGAGTGACCTACGTACTGTTTAAATAAGAACCACAACTAAGCAGCTTTCATTTTGTTTCGCAAAGTTGGAAGGTATAGACCGATCACTTAAATAAGTCCTCGCCCGCACGGTTGCGGGGCGCGGGGTGGGACGACAAAGGGGCCCGAGCTCTGTGCGGGCGGCAGGCGTACTACCCACCCGCACCTCTCTCGGTCCCCTGTGTCCTCTTACCCCGCGCCCCTATGCCGTGCGGGCGAGGACTCATTTATGCGGTCGGTCTATAGTATCGAACCATTTGAATCGTTGTCTACCATAGAACTTTCTCACAATCAACTACTAAAATATATTTTGGCCAGGAATTGCGATGTTATAAATGCTATTTATTGTGAAAAGGTTCTACAGCAGGTAACGATTCAATTAGTTCGGTATTACAAACATGTTTATGGGCCATAACCCCTTGATACAGAATGAAATGTTTCAAGTATAAGTAACAAACGAACAGATATAATATCCTGGTAAAAAATACAAGTTAACGATTTGTATACTTATATCTACACTACCTACGTATCAAGAGTTGATCCAAGTTATTTTAACAATAACATTAAACACAACCGACGATTTTGACGTAAATTTGATAGAAAACCTATGATATTATGTCGAAATCGTCGTTTTTGGTTTTAAAGTTATTGTTAAAGCAACTAGATGCAACTCACACATATTTTTAATGCCTGCATTTCAGTCATTACTCTCTAAATATCTCCACCGTTTACGTGAAAAAATAAGGATATACCACCACCAATATTTGCCTAACACGGAGAAGTGACGTGCCAGAGGAAGATATTTATGAATACAAAGAACCCTGGTATGGTAATAGCATGTTATTGTGTAGGTGAAGAATTGGGTCCACGTAGAGGTCTGTGGTAGAGGTGTTTCAAGAGTTCTGAGCGGCCTGACCGTTCAGGGCGATCGGGACGCGGCCTGTTCGGGTAGACTGTCCAGAGCGACTTTACTTTCATCTTCCAGTTTTATGTCATGTCTTGAGTGTTTCCTTTTCAATGTTAATTGTTGAATCAGATCAACCTTTCCTGTTAAGTTCCAGCACCGAGTAGTATACGAGTTGAAATTAATATGCAACTTTTTTGGGGCGAGTTACCTTTATTTACGTCTTACACGCGTAATGGCGACAGGAAGGGGGGGGGGGGGTAATTTTTTTGAATAAAATAGACGTTTGAAAATCACTTCTGTGTAATTCGACAACTAGTCGAAAAGGTAAATTCGAACGGCAATTATGTAGCACTACACTGATTCCTATCACTTTCGATGGGTATTTTCACAGATGTGATTTCAAAAGTTTCAAAAATCGGCCCCAGCAATAGTTATTGATGAAATCAATGCTGGGCTTGCATTTTCATGATTTTTTTTATTTCATAATATATTACCAAACATCACTCATCACTACCGCATGTGAAGATACAAACGCTTGCTATTTCTTTCAGTTTTTCTTTTTAAGCGTAAAAGGGACGCCATTCATTTGTCTTTTTACGCGTGGCGACATCGCGCATAGACACAATAGTGGCTACTGGTTAGAGTTGTGCTTACGTCAGCGTCCGTCTGTCTGGCGGAGCCGTCTCGTTTGCCCTGCAGGTAGTATGTCATCAGCTGACCCTTGCCCTTGACAGCCACGAGGCCACGCTGTTCGAAGTAGTAGCCGAACGTCTCCAGAATATGACACGTCTCTTCTGTAACCTGCACAAAAGATATATTTCACCTCACTTGCTCGAAAAGGCTGTCTTTCTCCTTCAAAATCTGCGTGGAAAAGTGCTTTTTCCCCGCTTGCGTGGAAAAGGTTTTTGAAATTCGAACGTGACGATGACCACCATTGCCCACCTACTCATATTATACTCAGAAATTAGAACTTTGAACTTCGTATGTTGTCGTCTCGCTTATACGAATAGGTAGTACTTAATTAGGTAAACGAGAAGGACGGAATAATACGAACTTCATATATCGAACTTGTTATCAGACCCCTAGTTAACTTTTTCATCCGATAAAAAAAAACATAATGTCACGTTCAGAAACGCGATCCGGTATCCATTATTAATTTATTTTAAAATCCGTTACTTCCTAAGTTATTTTCAAGATTTGCTAACTTTCGTTGCTAAAAGAAAAAACGATATTGGTTTTTATTAATTATTTTAATTTGTGGTTAACCACAAAAATAGCAACCAAGCAGGAAAAAACAGATATTATGATGCGATTAAATTCAGAACTCGCCCCATTTTTTTTTATTCAGTCTAGTTAGTGCGATTTTTTAACTTTCTTTTTAAAAATATGTCTATGATTAGAAAAAAAAAGTTTTTACAGATTGCTCGTCGGGAAACCGAAAAGTTGACCAAAATTGTTGTTTGGTTTATGATAGAACAGTATAATACACAAGAAATTAATGTGATAGAACAATCAGAAAAAATAGTTTTACTTATTAGATTATTAGACTAGGCTGTATGGGCTTAGAACCTTTTACCTTTCTTATTTAGAAGAAAAAGAATAAAAAACTGTTTTTCTTTCATCCACCATTTTTCTCGCTGTAGTGAGGTGAAAAATTGTGTGTTTCGCTCGGCAGCAAAGTTGTTTAGTATCTCGTGCCTTGAAACCCTCGCGACGCTCAGGATTCTTCTTTTGAACCACTCGCTTCGCTCGTGGTTCAATCATAGAATCCTTCGCTTGCTCGGGTTTCAATTCAGGCACTCGCGCCAAACAAACACTTTGCAGCCTTGCATAACAAATAACTATTGTATTTAAGGACTTGGGTTTGAGATAGTAACTTATCCGTGGAGAGGGAGAGGGCTTAAGAACGTCATTTGACACATATGCGTGCCTTTTGGCGTTTCCTTTTTTATATCCAACCCCTTATTACATCAGGCCTGTTCTACATGCCATTCCGGATCTGTCAGTAGTTTGATGACACGGCACAATACATTGTAGGTACATGAAAGCGGTACGAATTGAAACTTGGACCTTCAATTACTGTATTTTGATACCTTATATAGTTAGTTTATCTATACATATAATAAAGCTGAAGAGGGTCGAAAGTCTGTTCATGGAAGATATAAAAAAATTGGCTGGGGATACTTACAATCGACAACAGTACACGTTCCAACAGGTTTAAGAATTTTTGTCTGTTTATGTTTGTCTGTATATTTGCGAACGCATCACGTGAAAACGGCTGAACGGATTTTGATACAAACTTTACTAATCTGTTGCGAAAATCACCGACCAGGTTATAGGCTACTTTTTATCCCAGAAAATTACATAGTTCCCGTGGGATAGCAATAAACATGTCAAAGGTCGCAGCTGCCTAGAGTCGCAACGTAAATAAATATTGCTTCAGTATCATAGAGGTGCACTAAGGAGGTATTTTTCAAAATTCCTACGGGATAGGGAATAAATGGGGTCTGTAAGTCCACTGAAAAGGGAGCATGTCTCTATAACTATAATTAATAGTCTTAAAATTTGGCACACAAGTAGGGAATCATAATTGCTGAAAATTGATTTCAAGACATTTCGAAATTCCCGTGGGACAGAAAGAAAAACGGGATTTATATTATTGCTTTGAAATGTTCTTATCTCCGTAACTATTATTACTAGAATCTTTAAATTTGGCATAACAGTAGGTAATTATGATATCTGAAAAGTGATTTCAGGACTTCGCGAAATTACCATGGGATAAAGAAAAAGAGTGAGCAAGTCATATACTTTTTTTGATTATTTGGTCGGCGTATTCCTTAACGATCAAAGAGGTGTAAAGGGATTTTCCAATTATCCCAAGGGATAAAAGGACGATATAGAAAATATAGACTTTGTATTTAGTAGACATGTTCTTTGAAGATCACGTAGGCGTCATAAGAAGTGTTTTTTCGAATTTCCCACAGAACAGAGGAGGGGATAGAAAATAATGGAAGTGGTTGTCCATGCAATAAACGGGTTTATTTCGTTGAGGTAGGTAGGTAGTACAAAATCCGTCGAGCTAAAGTACGACTCGCATTTGGCTGATTTTTGTACATTTTCGAAGAGAGACAGGATGAAGTTTTAGCGCAAATCTTGATTCTGCGCGGACGAAGTCGCGGGGAAAAGCTGGTATATAATAAAATACAAGGTAAAGTACATAGCGACTAGGAAATCAAAAATCATAAAATTGATATTACATAAGTAACACCTTTATCCACTCCACTGTATCTTCATTACACGGGGGTATTAGACATAGTCTTTTGTATTCCTAATATCACAAAAGTAGGTCATCATAAAATTAAATTCCATGTGCCATGTGTTCGTTAAGCGTCCCCCTTGTCAATCGTAAAAGTCAAGTGGGGTAAACTTGACCTTGTAATTAGCCCATGACCCATGGCAACCAAAACAAACACAAAATTAATTATTTTCCCTGTACAGTTTATCATTACTCATGTCGCAATATTTACTATTACTAAATATATTTCAATTAATTAATAACGTAATATATCGTCACTTGAATGACTAATGTGTTTAGGAAAGGCGTGATTAATATAATAGCTCTATTAGGCTCATACAGCTTGCGTTGTATTATGTTACAGGCAAGGCGCGTTTCTATACGGTTTTCTGTAGAACGCCCAATGTATTCAAACATTTATATCAAACTATGATTTTAATGCCCTCGGACCAAATCTGCGATCGGTTTGCCCCACGTTTGCCCCAAGTGTGGTGGTCGATTTAAACTACATTTCACCAATTGCGTGCGTTGCGCGTGCGTAGGTACCTCAATTAATTAGTTTGGCGAGATTTGGTTGTACTTGTGTGCGTGCTTTGTGTCCATGCCACTTATAGCACAGAGCGAGGCGTAGTTCAAACTGGCCGCACTTGGAATTCGTAGAATTCCGCTTTAACTTTTAATCTAGTCTGAGTGTAGGTATGCCTCTGAGGTCATTTTTTACAATTAAAAGTTCTCAAAATAGAATACATTTTCGCATTATTTTGTACGCAAAAAAAATAAGAAATATTTCTCTTTGCGAGTAACATAATATTTCATAGGTGTCTTTGATTAGCCGTGACTTAAAATGTTACATTATCTTTTAAAATAAGTACACGTGAATTTGATAGTAGAAAATGTTTAAATATTTACTTTATTTTTTTATATTTCGCATGCAAATCCCTAAATCAAAATATTGTTTCGTAAACTAATGCTTTTTTGAGAATTAGATTCCTACTGAGGATAGTTTTTTTTTGCAAATCAATACGTAGGTACCAACAAATATCAATTATCACTGCATAGTATAAATCAAAGTCGCTTTCCGCTGTCTGTCTGTCCTTAATGTTGTCTGTCCCTAATGTATGCTTAGATTTTTAAAACTACACAACGGATTTTAATGCAGTTTGATAGGCTGATTCAAGAGGATGGTTTATATGTATAATTCTACGCAGACGAAGTCGCAGGCAGAAGCTAATACATTATAATATACTTTTGGTCGCTTATAAATTTGAAGGGATCCATCAGTGTGCGTAGATTTGGCCAGTTTTTTTTACTAAAACTCATTACTAATCTCTGTATATGAGTTTGAGTGTCGTGATAATTTTCTTATCAGGTAAGTAGGTAACGAGCAAAATTTCGGTGGCAGGATTGACTTGAAATTTGGGGTGTAAATGTTGTTTGAATGACAATACATTTAAGTCGGTTGACAAAAAGTACCATCAGCAAAAACAGCTTGTATTAAAATATACCTGTATACATCCAGCTTTGCCGGTGCTTTCCATTCGAGAGGCGACGTTGACGGTGTTGCCCCAAATGTCGTAGTGCGGCTTGCGCGCGCCGATCACGCCAGCGGTGATCGGTCCGTGGTTCACGCCCATGCGCAACACGAAATGGTTGAACGACTGTAAATATAATTATATGAAACCATTGATGGTACTTTAAACCTCTATACAATGTATATTATCAAACAAAAATCGTATATTTCGGACATTGTGATTTCTAGGTTTTACACTTTTACGATGCTCAGTATCAATTTAATGAATAGACGTCAATTTTGAAGAAAAAAAACACCAATTTCGAAACAATTACAAAATCCGGCGTTCATTACAAAATCGTTAGCCTTGATAATGATAACTATGGGATACTTTTTAACTTCGGAGTGTAGACGAAAAATTACAGGCAATAGCTAATCCCTATCAATATCAATATTATATTATACTAGCTTTTGCCCGCGGCTTCGCACGCGTGAACCATGAGCATTTCAAAGAAGCTAGCAATTAAGCAAGCGAGCAACCAAACCTGCAAGCTTTCAAGCATGCATGCAAGTATGCAAGCAGGCATGCAAGCAGGCATGCAAACAGGCATGCAAGCATGTAAGTATGCAAGCAGCCATGCAAGCAGGCATGCAAGCAGGCAAGCAAGCATGCATGCAAGTAAGCACCCATGCAAGAAAGCATGCAAGCATGCATGCAAGCAGGCATGCAAGCAGGCAAGCAAGCATGCAAGCAAGTGTGCAAGCAGGGTGCGTAACGATGTATATAAAAATTTTTGGTATAATATTAGTAGCAATAACGCTCATTTGATATAATTATTAAATCATATAACAACACTTAATATATTTACATATGACATAATTATCATTTCTTATAATGATCATTTGATATAATATCATTTAATATAACATTCTTTAAGTATAATGCTTATTTCCTATAATGAACTTATGGTATAACGTTATTTTTATATAAAGTAGGTTAGGTTAGGTTTGAACTGCGTCCCCCAACATTACCTCTTGATTGTTATATATTATGATTTGTATATAAAATGAGCGTTATACCATATAATCGTTATAAGAAATAAGCGTTATACCGAACGATAAATATACGAAATAAATTTATATATTTTAAAATTATACCAAACGTTTATTATACACAATGAGTGATTATACCCTTTGAAATTATATCAAATGTTGATATATCGATAGAAAATATATTAAATATTTTTATATCAATCATTACACACCCGTGCAAGCAAGCATGCAAGCAAGTGTAAAAGCAAGCATGCATGCAAGTAAGCACCCATGCAAGCAAGCATGCAAGCATGCATGCAAGCAAGCGTGCAAGCAAGCATGTATGCAAGTAAGCACCCATGCAAGCAAGCATGCAAAGCAAGGACTCAAGCAAGCATGCAAGCCAGCCCCCGCATTGCCCCGCTGCCTTAATTTTTCTGAAACTGTAAATATTGCAGGATTTTTATAAAACAAACCTAACCTAACCTATAGGGCTGTCCTAAAATACATCCTAAATAGCTTTTGCCCGCGACTTCGTACGCGCTAAGTTGTAAAATGAAAAAATAAGTTTTTTCCCGTTCCCGTGGAAATTTTGGGGAGTGCTTTCGGAGTACACTTAAAGCCTTTAAAGAAACACACGTTATAAATGTTAAGTCTCTTTCTTTCGCTGTTTCGTCTGGAAACGTAAAATCCGGTTTTTTCCCGTCCCTGTGGGCGTTTCGGAAAATACTTTCTTAGTGTTCCCCCACACTCCCGAATAAACCTACGTGACAAATTTCAACTTTCCCCCGCTTTTCGTTTTTCCCGTTTCCGTAAGAATTTCGCCAAATAAAGCATTTCCCGAAATTCTTACGGGAACGAAGAAGAAGAATTTTGGGAAATTATCTCATAATGCTCCCCTACACTCCCCAAGGAACCCACTTGCCAAATTTCAGCTTTCTACGACCAGTAAAACGTAAAATCCTGTTTTTTTCCCGTTCCCATGGGAATTTTGGAAAGTAAATACTCTCTTAATGCTCCTCTACACTCCCGAAGCAACATACATGCCGAATTTCAGCTATCTGCAACCAGAAAACGAAAAGTCCCGGTTTTCCCGTTCCCGTAGGAATTTCGGGAAATCCTTTTGTAGCGCTCCCCTACACTCCCCAAGGGAAATTGAAGGCCAAATTTCAATTTTATACGACCAGTAAAACGAAAAATCGATCCCGTAGAACTGAATACATAAATCCCGTTTTTATCCCGTGGGAATTTCCAAAAAGCATTAAAACATTATTTTACTATTATAATCACCTACTTCTATGCCAAATTTGAAGAGTCTAGTAATTATAGTTCATAGGATTTCGTTAAACTGAATATATAAATCCTGTTTTTTTCCTTATCCCGTGGGAATTTCCAAAAATCCTGAGATAAGTTTCTTAGTTTTGTAATCACCTACTTTTGTATCAAATTTGAAGAGTCTAGTTATTATAGTTACTGAGATAGCGTCACTCGGAATCGAATATATAATTCCCGTTTTTTCCTTATCCCGTGGGAATTTCCAAAAATCCTTTCTTAGCGGATGCCTACGTCATAAGATCTACCTGCATGCCAAATTTCAGCCCGATCCGTCCAGTGGTTTGGGCTGTGCGTTGATAGATCACTATGTCAGTCAGTCAGTCAGTCAGTCAGTCACCTTTGAATTATATATATATAGATTATATATTATTATATTATAAATGCGGAAGTAAGTCTGTCTGTCTGTCTGTTACACTTTCACGCCTATACCGCTGAACCGATTTTAAAGAAATTTGGCACGGAGGTAGTTTCAGTCCCGAGGAAGGACATAGGATAGTTCATATCCCAGAAAATCGCATAGTTCCCGCCTAATAGCGATAAGCGAATTCTGCGCAGACGGAGTCGCGGGCAACAGCTAGTAGGTATTATTATCCATATATTGTGACAGTCAACTACGGAACCCTACACTGCGCGTCGCTCGACACGCTCTTGGCCGGTTTTTTGTAAACTGATTAGTTCGCAGATTATATGTTCTTCTAGTTATTACCACAACGTCGTCTACGAAGAAGTAGTTTTAGCGTGAAAGATTAACAAACACAAAGACACACCCGTAAACTTTCGCATTTATAACACCATATATAGTTGGATAGAGTGTCATCGAAGCTAAAAGCTGTTTATAAGGGCAACACTCCACACCCATATTCAACTTAGGGATCTTTAGAAAACAAAGCTACTCCTTTCTACAGCAGATGTCCACGGGCAGTGGTAATTCGTTTCCTACGTACAAACTTGTTTTCCCCTTATACAAAAAAAAGGAAACTCATAGCTAAGGTTACTTTTTTTTATAAGACAAGGAAAGCAAACCAGTAAGTGGGTCACTTGATGGTAAGAGAGCCATGGTTAATGCGACACCCGCAGCAGCTTAGGATTGCAACTGCGATGCTAGCCTAAAGGGCTAAAATAGAATGGTTAAAGAAGTAGTTATTTACCTGCTCATTGATGGCGGCCAGCACGCGTTGCAGCTCCAGCGCAAACTCCACCAGGCACGCGAGGTGCGCCCAGCGTACCAGTGTGCCGTCTGAGGGCTGTCAACAATAAAATAGAAGTGGAATAGGTAGTGGTCACATTTAAGTAACTTTATTACTATAATAAAGTCACTATGACTTTCACAATTTATCAATTATCTAGTATCCATATGAACGGACATGTTTTTGGATACGTGTAACAATTCCTACCTAACCCCTACTAACCCTTCAAGTCTACCAACATTTAAAACGTTTAATAAAAAATACATTAAAAACTTTACCTTAAAAATTATAGGGACTGCACTGACAAGAGTGACTCAGAGCTCTACGACTACCTTTCTAAGCTTTAGATTGACAAATGCTTAATGGTAAAACACACTAAACAGTAAGTCCTTATAGTAGTGTCAGTTTAGCATAGAAGTCAGGAAAAAACAAAATTTTGCTAACAACTTTTCCTACAGTTTTGTTTACATACATACATACCTAAATGACGTCTTTATCCCTTACGGGGTAGACAGAGCCTAAGGTAACAAGACCAAAAGGCCACGTTTAGCATGATTGTGGGCGTATAGGTGGAAAGGGGAATCAAAATAGTGATGGGTTGCTAGCCGCATCGCCTATAACATGATTCCTCCGATTTTCGCCTATTCCCTCGATGGGCTTTTACCATCTGCGCGGGAAGAGAAGCAACTGGTACATTCTATGCTTTGTTTTGTTTTTAAAATAAGGCTAAAAATTATAAGAAAGTCTAACACAATTTTTCGCCTTTTATTTCAGATAGTAATTCTAAAATTATAACATGCAACATAACTCCAAAATAAATCCTTTAAAACTTTGAATAGAATAGAATAGAATAGAATAGAATATTTATTTGCATTAAGTGTTGGTTACAATGGTCTTATGTTAAGCATTAAAATGTACATACACTTAGCCATCTATAATAGCATGCAAAATATAAAGTTTACAATCTAGAAATTTTATTATTATTATTAATGTCAGTCTTATGAATAGGTCTTATGTCCACAATGATAATGATGATTAAAATTAAAACATTTGTGTCGGATTAAATGCAATTTTGTCATACAAAATATTTTTCATTGTCTTGGCTAATAATTTCTATAATGCGATTACATTGTTTATCTTCGTACTTACCTGCATCTGTCGAGTAGGGTTTAGGCCTGATGCAGCCATGTACGTCGAACTAATAGTTTTAATTTTGATGATGTCCTTGCTGAATTTTGCATCCTCAAGCAACTGAAAAATAAACAAATTATTTTTGATAACTTCATCAATATAAAGTCCCAAATATACTTTATTTCTTCCCGTTATAAAAATATAGGAACCTGTGTTTTGTTCTATTTTATCGTCATTTCAATTAATAAATTCTCGTTACATAAGATGATGGATGTTCGAAAAGTCGCGTTTTCTAGTGCTCTCACTGTTATCGTTAAGTTAATGGACCCTTGAACTTCATTTATATATTTACGTACCTAGTTTTCAATAAAATAATGATTACCAAATCAAAGTCAGATATCACTTCATTGAGAAACCGCAAGCATTCCAAGCCTTGATTGTTCACCGTCTCTTCCGAGTAGAACTCTGAAATCAATTATATAAACAGCTAAACGTACATTTGTGCTACGAGTATAATAGAATACCAATATTTAGTGATACAAGTTTGATATATTGTCAAAATGGTAAGTTTGACTAGCTAAATGCGAGTTGAACTAGTGCACTGAGGGTTCCGTAGGTACGCATCGAATCGGCCCAAAATTTGAGGCTCAATGGTTATGGAATAAAGGGCAGGACGAATGGTTGGAGATAAGGCTCGTTCGTTTTAGGTAATTGCGGTCTACCTACATCCCGTAGAAAGTAACTACACTGACGAGCAAGCTCGTAAGTATATTTACTTATTAGTATCATTATACTAATAAGTATACCATTGTATACTTACCAGAGAAGTTGGGCATGGAGGCGAAAAGCACGCCGACTTCTGCGTAGCTTTGGCTGTAGAGGTCCCGGTGATGGTGGCGCGCGCCCATGAAGTGTCGCGCCACGTGCGGGGGCAGCACGTTGTGCACCAGCGCCTACGCATAAGCACGCTCAGCACAACAACAGTCAAATTAATAACTAAAGTAAAATACCCTTCAAAAGAGATCAAGATATATGTATTTCGACGACAGAATTCCACTTTCAAATTCAGAAAATTGTTTCACCTCTTTTGAGCGGTACTACTTTAAGAGTGATGTGTTGTCAAAAATTCTGCGCCAAGAGCAGGTCGAACTCGCACACGAAGATTTCCGCACCACCGCACCAAATTAATTTTCACTTTGTTTTATTTTTGTGGGTTGATGCTAGGTATATATATTAGAAGATTATTAATTTATTAAAAACCATGTAAAAAAATAGGTTTCTATAACCGCGATGCATGTAGCCGCCGCCCGCGTGGATACTTTTGAGACTGACTAGTTTTGGAAAACCTAAATGTGTCAAGAATAATGGAAATTAAAATTATGACTTAATTACCTACTTAAACAAGCTGAATAGTAGAATCAATTCACAAAAAAATATGTCACAATGTCATCGCATTGCCTAACACATACCGACTCTGATGATAACATTCCACGGTAGATCAGGAATCAAATGGTTCAACTGTAAATTAAGTAGTAATTTGTGTCTTATTGAATACTAGCTTCTACCCGCGACTTCATTCGCGTAAATTAGACTTAAGAGCTGATTTTGATAGTATGTTCCAAAATAATTATTTACGTTGCGACTCTAGGCAGCTGCGACCTTCGACATGTTTATCACTATCCCGCGGGAACCATGCAATTTTCCGGGATAAAAAGTAACCTATGTTAATCTAGGGTATCAGCTATCTCCGCTCCAAATTTTTTCCAAATCCGTCCAGTCGTTTCAGCGTGAAGAAGGAACAAACATACACACTCACATCGTCACATCCATCGATCCATCCTCATAAACTTTCGCATTTATAATATTAGTGGGATTTTTAGCGTAGCTACCTGGTTGCGTCGACGCAGGTCGGCGGCTTGCTCGGCCTGCGCGCGCATGCGCTCGCCGCGGGAGTGACGCGCGCGCTCCAGCGACTCCGTCTGAAGCAAACAAACACTTATAAATAGACCACGCCAGGGTTGGCGCTAACATCTGACCTTATTGTTTTATTATCATTTTGAAATTGCGATTTTTATAAATGGCTCAGTCTCAGACGATGTTTATTAAACCCGCTGGTTGGTAATTGAGTCATCGTGAAGAATGATCAATACAATGTTTTGTCGTCGTCGTGAATGTCGTGATTTTTGACGGACTTCAAAAAAAAACGAGGAGGTTCTAAATTCGCAATCTTATATGTATAAATCGTTTAATATTCGAAACTTTTAACATGTTCTTAAATCCATCGTTGAATAAACTAGAAAAGAGCAAACATTTACCCTGTTATTCATAAAAATTGGACAAGTGCGTGTCGGGCCACGCACAGAGTATGGTGAACCCTGTCTGTAATCAATATTAAGTTTTGATTGACTAAGTACTTGTTAACTTGCAGAGCTTTTTTTACATTATGTACCCATTTCGCCGGGAGAGTGGGGAGAGGATGACCCCACATTAACAAGCTGAATTTTTCGCTAACGAATCGAAAATTGTCTTACGCCTGCCGGCCATATTTTTGAAAGTCTTTTTCGAGGAACAATAAGCGGGTAAACCTTTAAAAATACGCATTACTTCAAGCTCGCAGCTTCCTATACAATTCCAAATTTAAGTAAAAAAAATGCAATGCGAAAACATTTATTTTTCATTAACCTAATACCCACCCCTCTTTAATTTTGTATCTACCCGTACTGTTGTCGAACTTTCGATTAGCTGCTGTTAACTAAATTACTATTTTAAGTAATTCACAATATCATCTCGGTTTTGCTGGGTTACACTTCTTTTTTTTCTTTTTAATGAACGTTCTTCACTCATTGTTAGCAACCCTAGAGCAGGATGCATAGACACGATACTACTACATCAATATCGGAACTTCACTTACATATCTATTCAAGATGAGTAACGCGATCACTATGAAGAACAGCATGATGATATGTCGGCCGACGTGGATTTGAGCTCTGGAAAACAGACATTAGTACTTATCTTGTTACATTATTTTTTTACTAGGTAGTGACAGCTGCTTCATTCGCGTGTATTATACTTCTAGGCGAGTGGCAAATTTTTAATTGTCAAAAAAATTCGTTCAGTAGTTGTCAAGATTAACATAAACAAAGGTACAGACAACAATCTAATAACCGTTAAAATTTATTCTGTCATCATTTACATAAATACCCCTCAGAGTAGTTTTTCTCAAATATCATTATTAATTGTATTTTTATATCCTTGTATTGCTATGTACATTTATTCTATCAAAGAAAATATGAATCCCATCAAAACAAAACTTGTAAAAAAAACCAAGTCTCGCAACTCAGTTCTTCTACCGTAAAAAGTTGTGAGATCCATGTAATACCAAGTCGGTTAATTTATTCAGTCCCTACTAAAGAGACCTCCTGTATTAAGTTATTACGTAATTAGCTAACCTAACAACATATCAAAATTAAAAATCGTTTATGTTATAAATAAATAAATTGACTTGGCATTCGCATTAACCCCTCAATTTAATATAATCTGTATTACTTGTGAGAAAAATTGTGTTTTATACGTATTATATTAAATTGATGGTTTAATGCGAATGCCAAGTCAATTTATTTATTTATAACATAAACGATTTTTAATTTTGATATGGGTATTATATGTTGTTAGATTAGCTAATTACGTAATAACTTAAGACAGGAGGTCTCTTTAGTAGGGACTGAATAAATTAACCGACTTGGTATTACATGGATCTCACAACTTTTTACGGTAGAAGAACTGAGTAGCGAGACTTGGTTTTTTTTACAAGTTTTGTTTTGATGGGATCTCATTTCTTTTTGGAGATAGTCCTATTTTTTTTCGGAACCTATCTACTCCTATTATTCCATTATATAAGTTTCTATCAAAAATTTCATTTTTAATACTAGCTTTTTTTGCTGACTGTACTTTTTGCTAACTGTACTCGCATTGTCATCCGTCCTACATATATGTACCAAATTTCAAGTCAATCGGACCAACCGTTGAAGAGTTCCCTCCTGCGGAGACGATCCTGGCTGGATCATCAGAACTCTACTACCAGATTATTGTATTGTCATTCGATTTAGACAAGTATGCAAAATTTCAGCTTAATTGGTTGAAGATAACTGCTCCACAATTGAGTCGCAAGATGCCACCCGGACAAACATACTTACATAATATATACATATACATACACTCATACATAACTACATTGCAAGTTAAATAAAAGCTTGTGTTATGCATAATACAGGTACACTGATTCATTCGCTGCAATGTAACTTTGTAATCCTATATATTTCCTATACGTTTATATGGCATTACAAAGTTATTTATGCAGTTGGTGTATCTAAACAACTAGACCGAAATTGCGAAATGTTTTAGTTTTTTATTGATTTATACACTAAACACTAATTGTATTCTAAATTTGAAGTTTCTATGTCTTCTAGAAGTACCTTAACATTTTGATGATCGTTAAGTCAGTGAGTGAGTGAGTGAGTGATAAAATTAAGAAACTTTGACTAGTTATAATTCTTAAACTACTGGTTCAATTTGAATGAAATTTGAAATATACAGTGTTTATACAATGCCTGCTTGGTTACAGAGAATTCAGGCTTCTAGTTTTATCCACAACGAAGTTAAAGGGGGGTCGAAAATGGCCTGAACTGCTTCGAGAAAAAATGGTACGGCCGTGCCGCTTTTTTTGCTCGACTTGGCGGGGGCACTGCCGTGCCCCCAGATCAATGTAAATATTTTATTAATTTTATTGCCTACTGTTTAGTCACGCGTGTTGTCTCATTGTCACTTTGATAAAAGAAAAGAAAGACACTAACAACCATAAAAAAAACATCAAAACACAAAAACAAAAATAAAAGGATTAATTAGTGGTAAATGTTTCGGCGTCAGCAAATGCTGCCAGTGCCAGCTCGCACGAGCGACACTTCAGCGCTGTTTTTCAGCTGGAACACACACTGCTCGCTCCAACAGTAAAAACGAAAAACAAATAATAACGAAATAATGTATTTAGTGGTAAAACGGAATACATTATTTTATTGAATCAGGCGTTACTTTGCGGAGGTCCATTTCAATGAATAATTTTTTTTTACCTTGCTACTCCGCTACTATAAGTAGCGGAGTAGCAAGGTAAAAATTTTTTGTTTATCGGAATACATTAGACATTCTTTCTTCCAAGCGGCTCTACTTTATCATAAAATATAAAATAACTAAATATAACTATGACTTAAGACTTTAATAATGCGTTCCGTATGGTTATTAATAAAATAAGTAATAGCAAAAACAGTCGGCACTGCCTCATAAGGCTAGTGAGTATGCGGGGTATGCCGCCAGGCGCCAAGTATCCGCCAATGGCACGCGTTGGAGAATGCTTCGCCATCAACGCCTTACTGAATCATAAATCACGTACCTAATGTAGTTAAAGCGATAATTGATGGCTATTTGTTTGTATATATAACGTGCTTTGGTAAGAGGGAATAGCAAAATTTGTTATTCAGAGGAACATTCGTAAAACGTGCACTAGTAGTCAATTTAGAACGGCCAACATTTATCTTTAGCGATGGTAGGAAAAGATAATGATGTAAGAGTAAGATTCGACTGTTACTGAGTAGGTTTCATAGTTTTCGCGAAACTTTTTCTGTAGAGTTTAAAATACATTCTGTGAAGAGTAAAGTTCACAAAGAATCTAATGGTTCTTAATTCACTTACTTTTTAAATACATATTTGTTAATTGTTCACATTTAAATTTTATTAAAATTGGGTCAGCAATTACAGCTACAATCTCTTTTTTCATAAATAGTTGCTATTAAGTTATTATACAGTATCTGGGCGACCGAGCTCTACATAGTGTTTGCAAAATCATACAACGCGTATTCCCATATTCGAGCGAGAAATAGATTTTCGGCGTACCTTTAAAGGTAATTCTAAACTTAAGTAATATACTAACAGGATGTTGTACGTGGGTTCGTTGTAATGCAGCGAGGCGTTGAAGCTGGAGTAGGGGTCGCGATCGAGGCTGGGCCGCGGCGCCAGCAGCGCGGGGGTCAGCGCCGCGGGCGCCGCATGTGCCGCCGCCAGCGCCAGCAGGAACGCGGCGCGCGCGCTGCCACCCAGCGGGGACACCCACAGCGCGCCGCACAGCGCGCCCGCACCCACCTGCACACGTACCAAACATTACCCAAAACTCTATCAGACTGTCACACGACACCACACATCACCGTGAATGAACAAGATGGCTGTCTCTCGGTTGCGAGTAGCTACAAAGTGTCTCCTCATAATTTCATCTTTAGCCTTTACAGTTTAAAGAATGCTTATGACATGCGGATGGACGGAAAGACAAGACACAACTGTAAGGATTTCTTTTTACCGAATTATTTTTTTCTCTTCCTTCCTGAGACTTCGTTTGAAAAAAAACATCCAAATTCGTCTCGAATTTTACACTTAGCAACACATTCAGCGATTCATTTTTATTTAGATGGTAGATTGTTGTATTTAAGTGCAAAAGTGACTGTTTGGCGATTATGATGATGATGGCTTTATATGAAAATTGGTCACATGAACTGCTAAAATGTAATAAACTTTATACTCATCATTATTTTTTCTTTAAAAATACTCAAAACCGCTTCTCGATATCAAGGAAACTTTTATAGTAGGTAGCCGACAATAAATCAATATTATAGCGCTCCATAACAAGTTTAATTTTGAAACTTGTCAATTTACAAGAAAGTAGCTTTGTCATCTGTGTTATGCAAGTTTCACACGTAATTCTGTAAATTCTCAATAACCACAAAGGCGGTGTCTTCTCATTGTTCAATCTGTCCGTAGTGCAATCCACAATAGAATGTGAAAGTAGAAATGGCTTTACGTGATAGTAGTATGAAGGATGTATGCAGCGCCGCGCGGCGCCGCGCGCCGGCGCCTGCGCGGGCAGCCCGTCCTCCAAGGCCGCTTCGTAGTTCCCGCAGATAATCTACGAGTTACATAGGTACGTGTATTAAAGTATCCAGTGCCTGACACCCTAATTAATTAAAATAAATAAAACTTAAATTACTAAATATATTTTACGCCATAAGGCAATCTCTTTCAGTAGATCTTTCATATAAATGAAGAAAAGAAAAACTACAAAACGTAAGTATGTGCATTACTTTGATCTGTAGGCAACACATTTATGAACATACATGTTACAAAATCTTCTAAAAATGGTGTTACTCGTAGTAGGTATATAGATACCTACAAAGCTATTCCAATAATAACTAACATTACTTAGTAGTTAACTTGAAATATTATCGTTTGAAAGCATTCATTAATCCACTTAGTAGTCTTAGTACGTACCTACATACTTGATTTATGGTGGAAATCACATTTATTCATTTCTCTCCTAATTGATGTTCCGCAAAATAACTCGCTGTGTTCCGTTTAATATATATGTATCAAATACATGGAGACAAAGTAATTTACGATCAGTGAATATAATAAAATTTATATTTATTTCTTACCAACGGAGCTATGTTCGCAGCTATGAACATCGCTATGTTGAATGTACCGCACAACAACTTCCAGTAAGGACTAACAGATTTTTCCTGAAACAACATTATAAATTTCAGAACACCAGTTAGTTCGACGATTTCTCGTGGTTTGTTGTTTCTGTTTGTTGTGTAAGTATAAAACAATTTTATCTACAATTTACCAAATAATGAATCGGAAGCTAGGTACTTGTTGACATCGTGTACACACTGATCAGGCTATGTGTTTACTTCCTGATCTCATTTCATTTCCTATTTCACGTCACTTCCTGTACATATGGCTATAATTACCATTCTTGAGTATTTCACCCTTCACCGAAGAACATGGTTGAGCGAGTGACTCGTTATCGTTACACAATGCGGCTGACACCCTCGCGTTCCACTTACGCTCGTTTACTTGTCATACTTATAGCAAGTTCAGTAACATTCTAAGCTGCAGTAAGTATCTATCTACACTCAGTTTAAGCAACGTAGCTAGTAACGGACCACATAATAATGCAAATATGTATGTATTCTCTACTTTTTATATTCAAAACGTATCTTGAGATATCTTCGAGATTTTCAATTGAAGATGATCAAAGTGATGAAAAATCTGTATAGAATCTCAACTTGCGTTGTCGCTGTGTCAATACTTAAATCGAGTATTTAATACTGATGATCACCTTATGAATAAAACGGAGCAGTCCGTTACATTTGGCAGACTGATACCATTCACAATTTAAAAACTAGTCTCTAGCTAACACAAAAAACAAAACTGTTTGGTATTGCAGTCATTGGAACCAGAATCACTATTATTATTTCTTACGCTGTATTCGATAGGTATTAATTTATCGTAAACCTTGTATTGGGCGAATCGGAAGTAAGAGTAGTAGATCACGTTGAATAGGCCGGTCTCAAGTATGAAGGCGAGGTAAACGGCGTGTAGGGACCAGGAGGGTGGCACAGCAAAGCTGGTGAGCGCGGCAACGGTTGGCAGCAGCAGCAGCGGGGGCGCCGCCGCCGCCATGGGGCACGGGTCCGCGCGTCTCGCGTACCCTGACTCCACCTCCGCAGCCTTAAAGGTCAGGCATATTGTCGTCGCATCAGCGAGCTCCCTAAAATAAGGAATAACTTAAATAACGCCCACAAAAAACCGGAAATGATAGGTGCACAGGTACTCGTATAACACAAAACCAACTAGGTAGATCTTTTATTTATTTGTGAGTTTTTCCACAGTAAACTTCAATTTGATCTAATTATAATATCTGCCGTCCCAATTCCATAATGTTGGTAAGTAAGCTACAATAATTCAAAAGCAGATGACAAGCCGGCCTTTCTACGAACACTGGAGCTTTTGCATGCCTTACATACCTACGTACATAAACTTTACTCTTTTACATATGTAGGTAAGTGTACGGGAAAACTTTCATGTGGAAGTTATCAAATATTCCAACCAAAGACTCGGGTACTGAATAAAATATGAAATGGACTTACTTGTCGTCATCTCTATTCACGAGTTCTTCTTGCAACATTGCGAGTATTTTGAGGTCTTCATTGCCCTTGCTCTCTTCTTGCGGTGATAGAACCTACGAATAATGGACGAAGCGATCCTATGTAATTGACAAGCAACAAATTCATATGAGCGCTCATGATATAGCATGTCTCGAAAAAGTGCTTCCGAAAACATATCTAATGAACTCAATGAACGTATTGTTAGGAGTGAGCGAGTTTTCAAAGCGATCGGTCTTATCTAGGCTAGAGCTAACTGGGATAGTGCAGACCGTGAGCCTAGTGCCCCAGTGTCCTATTTATTTAGGCTTGTGGAGAGGTCGCGGGGGAGGCGGGGGGAGGGATAGTGCACTCACCGAGTCCTCGTCGTCATCTTTGAGATCAGAGAGCGTGTCGGCGGAGTCACCGCCCTCCACACCCTCGCCTTCGGCCCCACTTTTGTCCTCTCCTCCAAACTAGGTAACGAAACAAAAAGTTATACAATGTTCAAGATCGGAGCAGGTATAAATAATTGGAACCACACTCGGCGGCAAACGATGCGGTTTAGCAGTGATGTTTGTTTACAGGACAATGGTGAGTATTAATGTATTTTCAGCGCAGTAATCTTAATCTAAGGGTTTCAAGCTTGATAATTCTTTTTATTTGTGATGTTACGGACGTGCCTCGTATCAGCCGTTATGGGACTGACAACAGACTGAGTAAAATGTTTTTGTCTTTATAAAATATATAGGTCAACGGAAAAATCTGTAACTTTTTTCTGTAGCTAAGGACGTTTATTCCTATCAATAGAAAAATCATCAAGCACTTTTAAAATAATCATCCATTCCCAATTATAATCGTAAGATCTGTACAGTTCTTTACTAACCAGTTCAGCAGCAGTTCATTCTTAATAATATTATTATTATGACACCATTCATTGTCTTTATTACGTCGAGCCAAAGAAATATAAAAAGGGCACACCCCACATTACACGATGACTCCATAATAGTAGGCAGTCACCTACGTCTATTAATATCAATAAACTTTTATTTCCGTCGGAAAAACAAAATCATATACGCGGCAACAATTTTTCATTTAAAAATACCTATTGATACATAGATTTGTGATGTTAGATGAAAAGCAAAAAAAAAACATAATTTGAAATTACTATCGCACAGTTGTAATAGAGAAAATAGGAAAAAAATCCTGTCAGTCACACATAAAATGACAAAAAAAAGAAAATATAACAAGAAGCTACCGTGAGACTTAATCATCATTACACATAAACGGATAACTCGCGTATAAAAAAGTCGAGTGATGCTCGACATGTTTCGGCCTAATTCGTAGTCCTTTTTCCAAGAGCGCTCGCCCCGGCGGCAGCGACACGAACACTGCGCGCCAGCGCTCTGCTCGCGCGGCCGTTCGACGCAACTGACAGCGGCGCACAACTACCCTCGTTTTCATCGTCATTTTTATTATTGTCAAATGTCGGGCAGCACACAACGAGTGACGACGACGACGACGACGACGAGTGACGTGATCAGTGTTGTGTGCTGCCCGACATTTGACAATAATAAAAATGACGATGAAAACGAGGGTAGTTGTGCGCCGCTGTCAGTTGCGTCGAACGGCCGCGCGAGCAGAGCGCTGGCGCGCAGTGTTCGTGTCGCTGCCGCCGGGGCGAGCGCTCTTGGAAAAAGGACTACGAAATAGTCCGAAACATGTCGAGCATCACTCGACTTTTTTATACGTGAGTTATCCGTTTATGTGTAATGAAAATATAACAACTCTAAACGACACGTGTCACGAAATAATTGCAGGAATATTATTTACATTAGTTTAAGTAATGAATATGACGTGAGAAATAATGAATAACAGAAAAATAATTAAAGGCTTTCGTAATTGTAATGAAGATTATAACCTTTCAGGTTTTATTTACTTACGCGACCGTAGAATTGGGTTCAAACCATAGAATATTTAAATGAATAGTTTTTTTTATACGACAGTCAAGGCAAACGAGCAAGTGAATCACATCATGGTAAGTAAGCACCAACACCCATGGACACTCACAACACTAGGGAATTTCAAATGCTTTGCCACATCATTTTTGGAAAAAAAGAACGGGTTGAATTTAAATATAGGATTGGTCACTTTTAAAGTAAGGAAGATGAATATTTCTGAGAAAATATCCTTGACAGATACTTGTAAGTAAAAGGACGCACGCACTTACAGACAGCCATCGAAGTGGTCCATAAGGGGACTTTATCAAAATGTGATCATCAAATCTAATGAAGGCTTACGCCATGTGCTGCGGCGCGTTGAGATTCTATATTTTACTGATGTAAGTTAGGTTAAGTTGCATGCGGATATGTCGTTGGCTTTGGAAACCTCACAACAGCTCGAGCGTTACGGTTCACCCTTCTATCATAGGCATACTCATGGGGATAAGAGAGTGACGGTTGGTCCGGTGCACCCTGAGGAACATCGATTACAATCTATTTAAATATTTAGCAAACTTTTTATATTTAGAACTAGAAACATTTTTACAGGAGATTCCAATCTGCGAGCCTGTGCTTGTGGGCTCATAGTGAGGGCATTGCTTGTGGGTGCCATTGATTTTAGAGGTCATTTATAATTTTTGAGACAATATGACAGCTGCTGCTACGTGTAAAAATATGTCGCACTAAAATAAACTTTTAAGCTATCTTGCTGGATAATTTATAATCTCGATTTAGTGTTAAAATCGAATTTGTACCTACTTGGTATCCAAAAATATGGAACTGTCAATATTCAAACTAAATATGCAACTAAATCTGTTTTAGTTTAAATTTTTGTTTTAATTTCTCCTGCAAGTGGTATAGGTTGCGTCATGTAAAAAGAACGCTGGAAAAAAGTAGTGGACCCCCCTCTGCTCATAGTGTACTCATGCGCAAGCACCCTCACCACTTTCTTCCAGCGTTCTTTTTACATGACGCGACCTATAACATAAATCTGTTGATAATCCGTTGAAAATTGAACAAAAGAAATATATGTAAATGAATAAAAAGTAATTTCACCTGAACATATTGTGTTAATAGTAAAACGAACATTCCAAAATGATCCCTTTGCGGCTCTCGTGGTAGAGTTAAAGCGACATTAGTCTTAAACATTTCTATGTATTGTTATTATAGTATAACGTGCGAGCTTACCCTTTGCCAACTACTTGGACCAGCTGTTTTAATGTCCATAAAATACACAACTCTGTGATCAACCGCAACCGGTAATCCGGATAAAGCCCTTCAATTAAAGGAAGGACAGACAGATGGGTTGGCAGACGCGTACAGCCTTTGGAATTAGTTCCCATCCATTGTACCTACTCTAAAAATAACTGGAACTTATAACATTATGTAGCTGTGCTCACTGGTTTAAGGACTTTGGCGATGAAGAAAGTCTTGATGCCGGCCTGCCGCAGCATCTCCTCGCGTCGCTCGCCGTGCGCCGGCTCTACCTCGAACTCGTCATGGAGGAAACTTAGTGTGACTTCCGATATGTGCACACGCCTAAAATAATTCAATATTTACATAAAATATGTCGCAACCCTCTGCCAACTGCCACTAGAAGAAAGAGGTGGAAACCTAGTAGGTAAGCTGCACTCTAACTTTGAGCGAATACAAACATACATACATACATACATAAATCACGTCTTTATCCCTTACGGGGTAGACAGAGCCTAAGGTAACAAGACTTAAAGACCACGTTTAGCATGATAGTGGGCGTATGGATGGAAAGCGAATGCTTAAAATAAACCTGAAAAAAAAATTTGAAAAACATTTTCTAAAATAATGCTCTCAAATTATTTGATGACTGAGCTATTGAGAGGTCATATGAGTCTTAATGCAGTTTTATTAAAATATTTTTTTTTTATCACTAAATTAATTTAAATTAAACAAGACATTATGATTCCATTTTAATAGAAATGGTTGAAAAAAGCTTGCAAAAAGTAAAAAATATTACTAACGTTTCTGGCATTAGATTTTATCAGTGGTAGGGGTTCCTGAAGTTTGTTCAAAAATGTACAAATTCACATCTAATTTAGTATAGTTTTAGCAGTAGGTACCTAGTAGTAGTTATCAATAGTTTTTTAAGTCTCATGTTGATGATTTTATTTGTAAATACTTTGTGTGAATAAATATATTTAGTATTATTTATTGTGTCTCTTTATTTTTTTTCTCAATCCCGGTGTCCCTCACCCAGCCATCCCGCTGCTTTCCATCTTGTTGGCGAGCTCGACGTCCCGCGAGTAGACGTCGAACTGCCACTGCCGCTGTCCCAGCACGCCCGCCAGCACGGCGCCCGTGTGGATGCCCACGCGCATGTCCACCGGCGAATTCGTTGTCTGTTGCACATACCTAATCAAACATAATGAAAATAACTAGCAAGGTGCACAACGTTTTGCAATTGTTTCAGCACTTAGCTCTTCACAAGAATGCTCACTTTATAGCTTTCACCATCGATAGGCCCATATGTACACAAAGGACGGCGTGGTCGGGTCGCTCCACAGGCGCTCCGCTGATGCAGTAGTAGCAGTCTCCAAGGATTTTAATGCGAAGCTGTTGATATTTCTGAAAATAATTTCCAACGTATGCACAGTTACATTCGCACAATACTTATACACGTGTATTTCTAAATATTTACATATGTTTACCTCCGCTAGACGATCAAAACGAGCAAACAATTCATTTAGAATAGCGACGAGGTCTTGCGCCGAATATGTGGATGAAATAGCCGTGAAACCCACGATATCTGCATACAGGATACTAGCCGTGACATGTAAACAATAACGTAAATGTTAACATTAATTGCACAGCAAAATATGAATTTTAGAATATATTTCTCGTATGCCTACCTCACATTTTCATGACGGGACATGTAAATCTTTTTGAATTGTGTGTCAATAAGGCCGAGATCTTTTCGCATCTGAACAGCGACGTGTTCCGGAAGCACCGAGAGTAATAACCGCTCCTGCAAATGATTATTGTGTTTGATGTCTATCCGTTTCATATTGAAATTTGTACACACAGATTTTAATCAATTTTACCTGTTCTTTGCTTTGTTGTTCGATAGTAAGTTTATCACGTAGACTTCTTTTTGTGACTTTGAAAGAGCAGCGTTGTTGCCATTCGCCCACGCCGTACGCGGTTCCGCCCAGCAATGTTGCCCCAAACAACAGTAAGCCATTTGCTATTTGCTGCAACACATTTTACTATTTTGTACGAAATCACCCTAAACAATTAAATAACGAGTCATTTAAGTACCAGACCAATGTAATGTATCACTTACCTGAAAACTGAAGTCATCGGGAAGCCGGCTCTCCGAGATCAGAGCGTTGTAGTATTGTATCAACAAATAAGCGGTGAATGAGATCGTGCTATACAGTATCAATAACAGGTAATGGAATGGTAACGCCGCCAGCGTAAAATATTGTAGCACGACCGCCCAGCCGAGTAACTCATTATAGGAGTCACCGAGTCGCCGCGACGCGCTCACGAGGAGCTGGGCCCAGAGGACAATCCATGCCACATGGTTGAGCGCGAGCCGCGCCGGCCTGATGCAAACGTAGACGACGGCGAGTGTTAGGTTGATGAGGAGCGCGAGTGTGAGGAAGGTGTAGGCAAAGCCGAGGTCGCGTTCTCCGGGCACCAGCGCCGAGAATGCCTGCAACAGCACGCCGGTCGCCAGCAGCCGCGGCACAGCGCGCTGCCGCTGCCGCTGCGTGTACGTCGTGTACAACTCCTCCTCCTTCAGGTCCGTGAACCCCCATGGTGGGACCAGACATACCCAGCACGAGAATTTGTTCAACGCCCGCGCCTGCATCGACTTCTCCATCGTCTTCACTGCGTTAACGTTAAGGTACTTGAGAGGCACGACATGATCACTCTTCGACACCAAAACTTCACAAACTTCACTTTTCACTGTATTTATTTTATCAATTATTAGATTGACATAATAATATGTATGTTTTACTTTTGATGCAACATGCTATGAATCTGGAATTGTCTGATCTAATGAACTACTTGAGGTACGTTTCATATGTTGATTTTTAATTTCAGTATCCAATATTATACAAGTGTCAACTGTTCCGGCAAATAAGGCATACGAGCGGAATGACTAATAAATAATTTGTTGGCTTAAATATTTATACCTTACAAGGAAAACGTATTGATACAGTTTAACGTGCGAGCATACTGTGAATAAACTGTAATGTGGCTAGGTTCGGTGCGTCAGAGATCATCAGGCGGAGACTTTCCGTTACCGCCGGCTGATCGAGGACGCCTGTGTAATGAATAAATTACACGCTGAAACATTGTTCCGATGGCCGTCCATTAACTGGACTGCCCACTGGCCAGTGGTTTTGTCCGAAGACGCTGCCGGTACATACACCTACTCATTTCAATATTGACAATCGTAACGACGTACATAACTAGCGTGACCGTGAAACTAACCTCTCTTAAACGACAAGTTATTTGTTTCACTGATTTTTACTCATTGCCACCGTTTGTTTTGTATAATAAAGAATTTCAATGAGTTATTTTACAACAAAAATAGTACAATGGCTATTTAAGACGTTGTAAAGTATGTATCGTTAAAATTATGTATTTATTTAAAATTCAAAATTATGTAGGTACACTTGTAAGAAACATAAATTGGCAATCCCTCCTCAAAGATTGTATTGGATGACTAGCTTTTGCCCGCGACTTCATCCGCACAGAATCACAATTTGCGCTAAAACTTCTTCCCCTCTCTCCTCGAAAATGTACAAAAACCTGCCAAAGGCGCGCGTCGTATACTGTCGAAGGAAAGATTTCGTACTATGTACCTACCTAACTAACTACCTCAACGAAATAAAAACGTTTCTTGCATGGACGCCCACTTCCATTATTTTTTATCCCATCTTTTATTTAGTTCTGTGGGAAATTCGAAAAATCCCTTCTTATTACGTCTACGTGATCTTCAAAGAACATGTCTACTAAATACAAAGTCTATATTTTCTATACCCTCCTTTTATCCCGTGGGAAAATTGGGAAATCTCTTTGTAGTGCACCTCTTTGATCATTAAGGAATACACACACACACACACAAATCACGTCTTCATCCCTTACGGGGTAGACAAAGCCAAAGGTAACAGGTACCTACAGGCCACATTTAGCAAGATTGCGGGTGTAAAGGTGGAAAAAGGAATCAAAATAGTGATGGGTTGCTAGCCTCATCGCCTATAACATGATTCCTATTATAATCGCCCATTCCCTCGATGGGCTTTTACCATCTGCGCGGGTAGAGAAGCAACTGGTACATTCTATGTTTTTTCTAAGGAATATGTCTACCAAATACCAAGAAACTATGTTAGCAAGTCAGTTACTCTTTTTTTCCTATCGCGTAGGAATTTCGAAAAGTCTTGAAATTAATTTTCAGCAGTTATCCCTACTTGTGTGCCAAATTCCAAGTCCAGTAATTATAGTAATGGAGATAGGCTCCCTTTTCGTGGACTTACAAACCCCATTTATTCCCTATCCCGTAGGAATTTTGAAAAATCCCCCTTTACGTGCATCTCTATGATACTGAAGCAATATTTATTTACGTTGCGACTCTAGGGAGCTGCAACCTTTGACATTTTTATCACTATCCTCCAGGAACTATACAATTTTCCGGGATAAAACCTGGCCGGTGATTTTCTCAACAGATTAGTAAAGTTTGCATCAAAATCCGTTCAGCCGTTTTCACGTGATGCGCTCGCAAATATACAGTCAAAAATATAAAAACTGTTGGAACGTGTTATATTAACGATTCTAAGTATCCCCCGGTTTTTGTTTTTTTATATCTTCCTTGTTCAAATTTTCGACCCTCTTCATAGCTTTATTATATGTACCTAATAGATTTTCGACAATATTTTTTTTATCATTTTACACGTATTTATTTTATACGTAAGTACTTATGTAAAACATCACCAAAGTTAGTAAAAGATTTTTCAAAATTCCCGGAAGTTAGTGATGGAGATGGATTCTATATTTTATTCTACCGCGGGGGAATCCTCGGCCATATGCTGGTATATTGAAATTTAAGTTTTAAATGATCCTTAATGAGATGTTTGATGTAGGTAATGTTATATTTCCTAGGTTTGGATAGGTTTATATGAACATTTTCTTAAGTTGCCTCAGGTTCAGATTTTCATGTTGCACTGTACCCATTAGGTACCAATAATGTTGATATGAAGTAGGTAGTCAGATCCCTATCCACTGTACAGTAGGTAGGTACGTGAAATGAAACTGTTCTTTGTCCAGTACATATGTACCTACATCAAAATGTCTATCATTTATTCATAAATACCACGTAGCGTGGGTGACAGTTAAAAACTTAATAATAATTTATTTTCCTAAACACAGTCTCTAGAGAGACATCCGCTCATTTACAATCTGGCTCCCGGTTCCCGACCTTAGCACATATTATGAAACTCGCATGAATAATAAGGCAACTCTATAATATTTAGGGCCGAGTGACAAAGCATAAAAATGCTCAAAGTAAGTACCTACTTATATGTTGACCATCATTGGATAATTAACAAAAACCTATTACCTATTGCTTTATTATAACGTCGTAATTATTGTATTTCTCTTGTTTATTTTGCACAATAAAGAGTTTACATACATACATACATACATACGTCCTATGTCCCCTCTATCCATAGTTCAAGGATTATCCCCTCATTACCTAACACCCTGTATTGATATTATTGATATATTTTGATATTGGATACCTAATTGTTACAGTCAGTAGGTAAGTAAATACATTCAGACGTGTTTTAGACTTACTGTTACTGGTGGAATATGGTCGTGCAGTTCCAACACGCACTCATTTTTTTATACTAAGTAGGTAGGTACATCATTAATTTTAGTAAAAAAATCCTGCATATTGAACACAACTTTACAGGCTAATAAATATAAAACGAACTGAACTACGTATAACTAAATAAATAAAACTGTTTCCCACTTAATACGAAAATAATTTTAAACTAATTTAAGTAGTTACCTATACGATAGCTGGCGTTGTAAATTTATAATTCCTAGAATATGGATGATCAGGTAGGTAGCAATAAACTAATGCAGCCGATGATATTTAAGATAGCTGTATAAATACCAACTAAATTTAACACCTTTTTCGTAGAAATAAATAATGAATAGAATCTTCTTGTTGTTTGGTACTTTTTTTAAGAGTCAATATCCACTGGAACTTTGTAAAGTTTTACAAGATATTTAAGAAGAGACTACGTTAAGTAATTTCAAGCTTGTAAAAAAATATAAAAATTGAATAGGTAGGTACGTATTATGGTTTAATTTTTGCACTTTGTCCAAATAAAAAATATTATAAATTCACGAACTTCTTTGAACTTTAATCTCAGAAAAATTACGAACTGTAGGACGACTGCAGGTAAACGCCGCAGTTGTCTTAGTTTTGGGCAAGATGACTTCAGGCCGTTTGTGCGTGTGCCAAAAATTAAAGATAAATCATTCTCAATGTCCGTACCGCACGAGTTAGATTACCAGAAAAGAAGATCATCTTAAAACTAGTATTCCAGTTTGCTGTGTATTTGCAATAACCTTGTGTCTTGGCATTCAGAGCGCTCCAATTTAAATCTTTTACTTACAACACAATGATATTTACATGCACTTAACTGGTAACATAAACGTGTCACTGAATCAGAAGCTCTTACATCGTTGTCATACATAAATCTAAAACACGACTTTGTTTTAGCTAACTTAAAATACAGCGATAATACATGGATTTCCCGCCGAGGTTTTCCAGGTGATGTAAGCAAATCTTGTAGACTTTATACTATATTGACCCATACTTCATTTAAATGGGATAGTTTGACGGATTGACTTTGATTAGTGACGTAGAGTAATATTTGGATGGAAGGGTATTATCGGCTTATTAAGTTGGATTAATACTTAATGTGGATTATATTGTCCCGGAATATTGAGCGAGTCGGGTCGGTGGCGCGGACGAGAGCGCGCGAAGGCGGTGCGCGCACGTGCCTCGCGCGACTGCCGCGCCGGCCGCCGCCCACCCCGCCCGCCGCCCGGCCGCCCGGCCGCCCTGCCGCCCGGCCGCCCTGCCGCCCTGCCGCCTTGCACCCTGACTCGACTGCCACCACCGGCCCGCATCTCTAACTTTGACTATATCGATACAACTACAATGACAAGTAAAAGTAACGGATGACCTTCAGTATAAAGTAGGTATGAAAAGTATCCAGTTATTTTGGCACGTCAGTTTACACGTATTAGTTATGCCACTGTACGGCAAAACATACTAAAAACGACGGGATTCCATTGTTTATTATTAATTCTGATAACTTTTGTATTCGCGCGATAATTTATTAAAAAAAGCATTTTGGATTTTTTTTATATTATCACATAACAGTCGATGCCAATGGTAATATGTATTTCAAATTAAAATCCGTAGAAGAGCAGGACACTGAATAGTAAATAGTGGGACAAATTTTGCTCGCGCCATGCAGCAGCGACTACGCTTGTGTACTTACGTCGTGTTCGAGCAGTGATTCATCGCACTTCGAGCATTTTTCCCCAAACTATATTAGTTTCTCATACGGGGGTTTACGACTCCCAGGGGAATCGCAAGCAGGTAGCTCAGCCAGAGGGAAAATGGTGTCGTATTTTTTTGTGAATTCGCTCGAAAGGAGGAAGGAACTCTTGTAGTTAGGATCACTTTATTGTCCCTCTGTCTAGTCTATCAAGACCCTTTTAGAAACGCGTGGAGTCAAGTTGATTTCTATATTATTAAAGCTAAGGTATCTTGCAAGACGCAACCGTAAGAAAAAAAACTGATATCCTTTTCTAACGGGAATGTTATGTATTTTTCTAGGTACAATTTTTTTTACTTCAATTTCATAAAAATACTGTACGATTTTCATGAAAAACAATAAAAAAAAGTTTGCGCATGTATAAACGAACCAATTTGAAAATGTGATTATAATTTCTAGGGAACCCTCATTGCCTGAGTCTGACTCGCACTCGACCGGTTTTCTAGATAGAGGTACAACAATATGTTCGATCACCGTCTTTTATATTTTTTTCAGGATTAGCTACTTTCTATTCTCCGTTTCAATCCATTTTAACGCCTTTGTCACAAGCCAATTTCATCTAAATTCCCAGTTCCCACACAATCGCTCATTGTATGCTCGGAGGAATAAGACATTGTATGTATACACGAATCTCAAGACATTTTATAACTAATACTAAATATGGTTATATTTTGTAATTACAATTTTATACGAACTTGGGGGACCTGTTTGTTAACAACAGCGTTAAAATGGATACTATGTATTTATTGTTTTCTGGAATTCTAACGCCTATTAACGCATATCACGGAGACAGATATTTTAAGCCGTAAGACGGCTAACAATTTGCTGTTGACCGAGTAACATGATTTTTAAAATTTAGATTTACCACATGTATGTAGACCTACCTGTCTACCTACCTGTGTATTTTATTTACTACAGATATTGTTTCATTTTTGATATATGTAAGTAGATACCAACTTTACACTGAGTCTTATCGCCCATTAAGTATTAACGAATCGAAGTAGCACATAATAATTCATGAACTTGATATTGATTCGTCTGTTAATTAACGGCGATTAGCGCCTGGTATCTGTTACAAGAAACGGAAGATAAAAGACTATTTAGAAGCTTTCACTTGCGTGTCTATTTTATGTAGGTCTGCAAAACACTTCGTGTAACCTTTATTAAGTTAAAAGACTTGTTTATATTTTTACAGGATTGTTAGGTTATCTATAGAACCTATCCAAAGTTGAAGTTAGAATATTCATAAACGCTTGTCCATTGCCATTCTTCTGTTAACTTAACATTCGTTTGTCTTCGTCACTTTGACATTTGACTATAGGGTAGTTTAAAAATTAAAGGTGGATTAAGAATCTCGGTTAGATTCAAAACTGTCGGATAATTATCTGATATTTTAATACGAGTACCTAATCCGGTCTCACGATGTTTTCCTTCACCGAAAAGCTCATGGTAAATTTCAAATATAATTTCGCACATAAATTCGGAATTATCTAGATTAGTAATACTTACTATTAGGTATGTATTTAGTGTAGATACATACGTTTTGACATTTATCTACCTGTACGTAGGCTCTTAACACGTGGCATTTACACACCACGAATGCTTATTTGCATCAAATCATCGTTCCAGTGGCGACTGTACCTAAATATTTATACAAGTATGTATAGGCAGCTCTATACTATGTAGGTGTAGGTACTTCATTAGTTTAATACGGTAAGTTGTTTTTGTTAGTTTTGGTAATGAGCTGGAGTCTAATATCCCATTCATAATTAGTATTACGACAGTAATTAGATAATGAGTTCCTACTTCTACCGCAAGTTGGATACTATATAGTACAATTTGTATAAACCCAACTACATAACTTGAACACATACCTGCATACTAGGTACACAACAAATGAACAAAAATGAAATAAACTTACCTACCTAACATTTAGTAGGTACATATTTATTACAGCTTCGTGAATGTTGATCCACTTGCCACTTATGTCATAATTTTGTCCCATAATGCAAATCGGGCGTACTTAGGCATACAACTGATAACGATTTAGTAGATGACACAGCGGGTAACAGCTAGTTGTTTAAAAGGATATCCAAGTAATTGCTGCGGAGCCAAAGTTCTCACTCTAAAGAATTGATTTTAAACCAATCGTGACCATGCAAAACTTTTTAGTCCAGTCGTAAAATAGGTAGTGAAAAAATTACCAAGTTAAAATCGTGAATTATGTGACATTTTTCTTATTAACACGAAATCGGTGCCTTATTTGAGCTTCAACAACTCTTGTATCAGCCTATACCTGTATAATGCCATTCACGAATTTCACGATGACGCCCACCGTGGTTCTAATTGCCATGAAGCTAAATTACCTAAACGTTAATTTTGATAAATCCACGCGTCTTCATGGATGGTACTATCTATCTATAATATAAAATAGTGATAAGGACAAGATAGATAGGTGGGTGAAGACCAAAAAGTTACACACCGTTAAAGTTGCGTTAGTAGGTAATTAAAATTACCACTAGCTTTTCCATTGTGACACGAAAATTAGTCATGCATTTGTATGGTTAACTTTCGTGTCACAATGGAAAAAGTTAATTGTAATTATAACTAGGTACCCACTAACACAATTTTAACGGTGTGTAACTTTTTAGTCCTTTACCCAGGTATCGTTTTAAATGGTTACTCCGAAATTCAATTTTGAAGTACGTATCATTCTATCTGTCTCACTCTTAAATTAATGACGAAATTTAAATTAGGATTAACCTGTTATTGTCAAAATTAGTAGAGTATTTTCATTTTTTTTTTGTTTAGTGCCGTTGCCGATGCTTCGTGTATAATGTACGCAAATCAAAACCAATCTAAACCTTTTACATTAATTTGGACAACTGCCATTCTCCGAAAAATAGGTCCGTCTTCTGTCAATGTCAAAAGTTGAAGCTGGCTGTCATGCGAGATTATTAATGCCATGATGCCAACCATGCCCGTGTTCATTCTATGCCGACGTCGCGATTATTGTTCAATCACAAACTGTAAACCAAACTCTTGTAGGGTTAAATAACTTAACTGAAATGGACCCTAGTATTGCGTACACGTTTTAGGTGTCATATACAGCAATAAAATAATCCACCGGTGTTTTTAATTTTTAGATTATGTTTGAGCAACTACATAAGTATATATACTCCTGAATGCTCACAGATTTTATAAACCCAAAACACCTAATTTTTGGGGAAATCAGCTTTAATGCTCAATTCTGCTTTTGTATTAACATTGAGGTATTGTTGTAGTTTCATATTTATCATTAACAGTTTTTTGATGTATTTAACTAGATCTTAATATTTCACTTTACCACATACGAAGTGTATTACACCAATTTGATTTATTTCAGACATAATCATGGACATAGTCTTTATGAAACCTGTACAGCCTCATGTGTTCAAGGCCTTGAAAGATTTAGATATAGAGACTCTCATCAAATGCAGCCCAGATGAAATAAGACCAATTATACCATGTCTAGTGCGTATGGCATTGATAACACCCTTAGATAACACAAAGTATTGTGCCGAAGCCAAAAAAGACATACTCACATTGCTGTCTGGTATAGATTTAGTGAATTTCATTGTATCTCTATTGTCTATTGAGTTTCATACCTTAGAAGTAGATGTTAAGAAGGAACAGCAAATGCGGTAAGAATCCATACATTATGCTTCACCAATCTTGCTCACCAAACATTCCTGTTTTTATTAATCACAGCAGTTTTAAAAGCATAGTTGATACTGTTATAGAAATAAGCTATATAGCAGTTTATAGATCAATGTACAAATAATGAAAAAAAAATTTCAGACAAAAGAATGGATCACAATACACAGAATCTTTTCTTATTCAAAATATTGTCAATGGAATAGCAAGCGACTTTGAACAATCTGATTCTGCTAGACGGGTCCGTCTGGTTCTATCAGAAATATTACAAATGCAAGCACAATTAGCAGAATACAGCCTACACAAGAACACAAACATGGAGTGTTCCATCAAGCCGTCAGAGCTTTTTGACAATGATGTTTATTTAGAGGAGATTACGGATGTAATATGTATTAGTCTAGCTGAGCTGCCCAACTTGCTCAACATTTGTGATGTTGTGGAAGTTCTTTTGCATGTCAACAAAGGCCCGACTATAATATCATGGGTGGTTGCTAACATGCCTGATACACTTCAAGAAGGTATGATTCTAACTGTTATTGTCTTTTACATTTATATTTTGAACCTCTTGACTGTCCTAGTCATCCAGTTCTGTAAACCAATAACAAAGCTCACAAGCTAACATCATCTATAGCAGGGGTCGCCAAATGGCGGACCGCGGTCCGCATCCGGACCGCCGACCCATTTTGTGCGGACCGCGAGAACACAGCAACTTGTACTACAGAGTACGTAATTTAATAAAAATGTATCCCCCGAATTAATTTTGTGGACGTCAATTCGAAAACAAACGAGCGAAATATTTTTTCTATAAAATGTGCGGACCCCGAGCAAAACTAATTGGTGACCCCTGATCTATAGGTACATGAACATAATACAACTGACAATAATTCCTTCTGTAATGGAATTAAAAATCAAGCTAGTTTGTTGTTGGTTTTTCCCATGGTGTACAGAGCCAGTCTCTTCATTTGTAGTGTGGTTAAAGACATTTGGTTTGTAGATTGTTTACTGACCATATCTTGAACTTGGTCAACTAGCTTCTCCAAGACTTCCTCTTACTCCCTTTTCTTCTACATATTTTTTTTTGCAAAATATAGGACTCAATCTTTTTGTTTTCACAGTTGTGGAGTCGTTAGTCGCAAATACGGAGAGAGGTGAAGAAGGTGGCATTAGAGCAAAAACTCTCAGCACTCTTTGCACTGCTTGCCCCTACATGGCGGCATCCGCGAGAGCGAAAGCAGCAGCAGCTTCACGTCTGCCGGCCCTCGTCATATCTCTCACTCTGACACACCACGAAGATGATTTGGTTATAACCATATTATTATATTCATTATACCTATATCATATTTTTACACTGAGGGCTCATCCAGAAATCATGTGATCATATTTGGGTCTACTTTTGACCCCCTCTCCCCCTTGGTGATGTATGTTGATTACTTATATAACGCTACCCCTTCCCCCCCACATAGTATGAATTGTTAGTTAATAAAAAAAATTACAATAATTTTTTTTCGTTATTTTTTGACTTCCCTGTTGTGTAAAAAAATTACACATGATGTGTTCTCGGACCAATAAACGATCACATGATTTCTGGACGACCCCTGACAGCAAAATAAGTTTCAATTGATGTTTCATTTGGAATTTATAATTGTTTAACAACTTATTTTGCTCCCAGGTGTCATTTATGTCTGGACTGCTACTTGGATCAGATCAAACTACGCGAGCCTGGTTTGCGACATTTCTGCGTAACTCTCATAAAAGAGGCAAAGGCGATGGACATGCCGCACTAACAAAATTACGGCAAGAACTCCTAAATAGATTGAAAGAAGCGTCTGCTGGTGTTAATGCGTCGGCGTTGTTGCGATTGTACTGTGCCCTTAGAGGCATTGCAGGCATCAAATTTCAAGATGATGAAGTAGCAGGCCTTCTGAGACTTGTCACACAGAAACCTCCGCCCACTCCGGCTGGAGTCAGATTTGTTTCATTGAGCCTTTGTATGATATTAGCCTGCCCTTCGTTGATGGGTATGTGCATTTAATAGACATGATTGTTTATTCAATTTTTACTTACAAAACTGTGAAAGAACTTTACTCTTTTTAGCTGCACCAGATCATGAACAGAAAGCAATTGAATGGGTACAATGGCTAGTGAAGGAAGAAGCATATTTCGAAAGGTAAATATCTGGTATTCAGTTCAGTTATTTCATGAGCGCATGGATAACGAGGTTAAGAGGGAGCGAGATATATTTACGTTTACACTACCTCATCTCCCGTCGTCAAAAAGCTATTATTATCTTTAGCGTAGTGTTTGGTGTATTGCATCACTAAATTAATACTTATTGTTTTTATACTGTTATCGTTGTCCAGCAACTCCGGAGTGACGGCGTCGTTCGGCGAAATGCTGCTGCTGATCGCGATCCACTTCCACTCGGGGCAACTGGCGGCAGTGGGTGAGCTGGTGTGCGCCACGCTCGGCATGCGCGTGCCCGTGCGCCCCAACGGCCTCGCGCGCATCAAGCAGGCCTTCACGCAGGAGATATTCACCGAACAGGTGCCAAACCCCAAATCGTGACGTTAAATTCCCGACCTAATCACCGGGAACGACCTGTCCGCACACGCTTCGTGAAAGTGGTTATTTTTGTAGGATTTTCACATACCCTTAAGATTTTCCTTTTTTTTAACAAGTGTAGGACCTGTACCTGTTGAATGGTTACAAGTACATTCTCACTAATTGATAACCTATTAATTTCAGGTTGTTACGGCGCATGCTGTAAAAGTACCGGTGACAGTCAACCTCAGCAGTAACATAGCGGGGTATCTTCCTGTCCATTGTATTCATCAGTTATTAAAGTCGAGAGCATTTTCCAAACATAAAGTGCCTATTAAAAATTGGATCTACAGGCAAATTTGTAATTGCACTGCCCCTTTGCACCCTGTCATGCCAGCCCTCGTAGAGGTTTATGTGAACTCTATACTCATCATCAACAATAAAGGCACCAACGAATACGTGAATAAGCCTATAACAGAGGAAGAAATAAGAAGAGTATTCCGCAACTCCATATTCGGAGCAAACTTTGATGCGCAAAAGAAAGCTTTCCATGCTATGGAAGTCGATAATGGAGAATCCTCGACAGAGTTCAATCTAGAGAAACCGACATTAGCTTCTCAGTTGCTATTGATTTACTACCTCTTACTTTATGAAGATGTGAGACTGGCTAATGGAGCAACTCTCCAAGCAAATGGACGAAAAGTAAAGAGTTATTCTGCTGCTTTCCTGTCAGAGTTGCCGATTAAATACTTATTACATCAGGCGCAGAAAAATCAAATGAGCTACGGCGGTCTCTTCAGTCCACTCCTGAGGTTACTAGCAACTCACTTCCCGCAGTTGTCACTTGTCGACGATTGGATGGACGACCAAGTCTTTGGTGATTATTGTCGTCATCAGACTGAAGTTTCCCTCACTGAGACCTCTATTAATGAGGCCTTCCAAAGTATTGAAGAAAATCCATACAAAACAGGAAAAATATTGAAGGCAATGCTAAATAAAAACCCTATAGACATTTGGCCTTTTGCTGAAATGTTCGTCCGATATTCTAAAAGCGTTCTGGGCGATAAAGTACCGCGACACATACAGGAGCTATACCGCGAGGTTTGGCTGCGCTTGAACACTGTGCTGCCGCGTTGTCTCTGGATAATGACTATCAATGCCTTGCTGGACATCAGTGGCACCAAAAGTGTTACAATTACACAAGAAAACGTATTAGTTGATCCGTTACAGGTATTGAGGTGCGATATCAGAGTTTTTAGATGTGGACCCATTCTAAAAATCGTACTCAGAATCTTAGAAGCTAGTTTAGCTGCCTCCAGGAGCCAACTGAGTAGACACTTATTAGATAGACCTCTAGTAGAAAAAAGTGGTCAACTTACATCAGAAACAGAGAGAGAAGAACTAAAAAATGCTTTAGTTGCTGCTCAAGAAAGTGCAGCACTTCAGATATTGCTGGAAGCGTGCCTTGAAACATCAGAAGATCAATCAACACCAGAATTGTTGTGGTCTTTGCGTGAAGTCCGAAGCATTATTTGTTCTTTTCTACATCAAGTGTTCATTTCGGAACCTTCATTGGCTAAACTCGTTCATTTTCAAGGATATCCAAGAGAATTGCTTCCAGTTACGGTGCAAGGAATACCGTCAATGCACATCTGTTTGGATTTTATTCCTGAACTGTTGAGTCAAGCGTCTCTTGAGAAACAAATCTTTGCCGTTGATCTTGTTTCTCACTTATCCGTACAGTATGCTCTTCCGAAAGCAATGTCCATTGCAAGATTATGCATCAACACGTTATCGACACTCCTGTCTGTTCTGCCGAGCGATTTGCGATTAGAACTGTTTCAACCAGTTCTGAAATCTCTTGCAAGAATATGTACTGCATTTCCATCACTGTTAGAAGATATCACATCATTATTACTGCAACTGGGGAGAATATGTGAATCTCAGGCTTCCCTGGGTCATTGTTGGAATGATACTAACATATTAGGCGAAGGTGCGTACGTCGCATCCGAAACGCAACCTAAGAGCAAGGTCCTAGTAGCTGAAGTTCTGTGCAGGGATATCAAAGTGACTATGTCTGAGATAGTGCAAACAGCACTTTTAAATGATAAGCTGTATTAAAAGATTTAGTAATAATAACAATTACTACTTTTTAAACAAAAATAATTGAAATATGACATCAGTTGAAATGTTTCATTTAATACATAATAAATAAAGTGTTGGTTGGTTCAACTGGATTCTGTGTTTCAAGCTGTCGGTAAACCCATGCACACTGATTTCTTGCTGCATGATTTCCCACGTCGTTGTAAAGCTGAGCCTGAAAACAGAAATTGGTTATTTTGAAAAGAATGAATTAGGATGGAACCTCTATTATATACTGCTCAAAAGAATATAAGGGCCACCTGCATATTTCTAGTTTATTCTAAGACTGGTTTCATATTAATCCAAATAAGAACAATCTACATTTTAATAAATGTTTGTTAGCTTAATTACAGTTTGACAACAAATATAATGCGCATCGGCAGTATTCGTTTGCGCAGAGAAGCGCAGACCAGTTTCCGATGGTAGCCGAACGTGTAAATAATCTATATTGAACTTTATTTGCAAGCGCAACTGGCAGAGTATTGCTTGCTTTGCATTCTTAGCTCTGTCCCGCTTACACGATTTTGCCATTGTTGGTACGAAATCGATCGACCAATAACAGCGCCAGTTTCCCGCGCTACTAAAATTGGTCTACTGCGCAGGTACATTGTGGAGCATTATTTTTGCTGTCAAACTGTAACTACAAAATTATTGTATCACTGTTATTTTAAAATAAGTTTATTACTGTTTAATATAAATTTCACGTAACGACCAAATTACTGGTGGCCCTTATTTTCTTTCGAGTAGTATAATATTGAATAGACAATGGAGTTAAAAAAATTACAAAATACACGCATGTGTTATTTCCTTCCAATCCTCGATGTTCACATATCCCTTAGGACCTTAGCATACACGCATGATTAAATAATTACCTGCAAATACCACGTCTGTAAGAGTCGAGCTTGTGCACCAACTTTCGTAAAGTTCTTTTTGACAGATTCTAGAGTTTCACAACATGATTGAATAACTTGGAGACGGGCATCTCCTGATGTAGGAGCTGTGGCTATCCGACACTTTGTGTATAACATCAATGCTGAAAGATGGTAATAGTTTAAAATCTGCTACTAATTCAAATAATTTCGATCTAAATATTGGTACGGTTGTACTAACCTCTAGCCATATCGTAAGCACTTCCGTGTGCCATTATTGATGGCAACACTTTTCTGACTAGAATGAGAGCATTTTTTCCACATCCCATATTAAGTTGAACATTAGCTATATGCATCTCTGCTGTGGCAGCTAAATAATGTAAATGATATTTTTTGGCTAGTGACAACGCCTCATTTAGTAGCATTATATTCGTTGACTGCATGTTACTGAAAGTGTGCTGAATTTGGGACATCAGAATCATGGCCTTCAGTCTTAAAGATACGAAATGTAGACTATCGTCTTCCGTTTTGCAGTAATCCAATATATCGTGGAGAGATTCCAGGGCCTCTGTCGCGTCTCCTTTCAAGTAATACATCTCTGCTTTTAGTAGCTGGCTTTGCCATCTGTTGTATGAGGCCAGCTGTTGTATGCTCTGTTCCGCTTCTTCCCACTTTCCTAAAGAAAAATACTTTCAATCAACTAAACATAATAAACATCAGTGTTCTGTCGACTGTAAACAACCCCGGTAGAGGAATGCCTGACGCTTGTTTAGTATTTATTATTCGGTCAATCTTTCAAGTACCGACCCGTGGTCCACCTACAGTTTCTCCACCTGGTTTTCGACGGTGCTCCGCCTCTAGAGGCGGAGCTTCTTTTTCTGTGTAGGTACCTATATTTACTTTCGAGCAACTGAAGATGCGTAACTAACCTAACCTACTTATTTTTGTATTAAAATATTAATGAGTGATTTAAAATAATGGCAGCATTTTTCCGGATGGATAAATCAGGTGGACCACGGGTCGATAACTGATATTTCTGAAATGATATCCTGATATCTAACTTTTATATTTGAACTGCAATTGATTCTGGTTATGCGTTCATAGATCGCTCAGGAAAACCAATTTGTAACCGAAGTAAAAACTCTTGAGTACTGATCTCCACACATAGAAAAAAGTACTAGGTACAAAGGGATGCAGCTAATTCTAAAACACGAGTGCGTCTGTGTGACAGTTACGCTGCACCACTCTGTACCAGACGGAGGGTGTGATTACCTGCGAGCAAGGCGGCGTGTGCGCGCTCGCGGGCGGCGACGGCGAGCACGACGGCGGGCGCGGGCGCGAGCGCGGCGAGCGCGGCCGCCAGCTGCGGCTCCCCGCGCCACGCGGCGGCGCACAGCGCGCCCGCCAGGGCCGACGCGCTCGCCATCGTGTTGTGCCACACGCTGCCGTTGCCGATGTTGCATTCTGCACATTACACTCCGGTCAACATTTGAAATAAGTCTTCTGTTATGACTCTAGAAGCGAATCGAGATATTTCGAAGGAGTATGGTCAGTCGCTAACCCCCTTCCCCTCTCGGATTAAATTAGTTCTGTTTCGTCGGTTCGTTATGATTTTACGGCATTCTGATTCGTCAATTCTTACTTGTGTTGAGATTTAGGAGCAGCTGACAAGTCACGGACGCCATTTCTGTCTTGCCGTAGAGCGACCAGAGCGCGGCCGTGTTTGCGAGCCCGGCCATCGTCAGGTCTGTCATGGCATGCAGGTAATTGATGGAGTCGCCTTTAGTTATGATCTGCAATAAATAAAGTCATCACAAAAGTGACCAGAGCTATGCTACGCATATGCGAACGTGCGTCTACGACACCGTAGATGCCCGAAGAGCTAGTATAGAGGTGAAAGAATAACGTTTATAGCGTCTTAACACGCGTCGCCGGCGCGATAAAAGTACGCCGTGTGCATAGATAGACAAAGTGATTAAAAACAAACACCTGAAAACGGAATATTCAAGCAGAGCCAAACAAAGAAAGCTTTGCTCTCAATCAATGTTTATTCTTTTTGAAGTCTTAAACAAACAATGACTAAAACATGGGGATATTAGGCAGTACGCAGTGTAGAGGTACCTGGAACACGTCGGCGGGCTTGGCGCTGTTGACGGCGGCGTGCTGCGCCATGAGCTGCGCGGCGGCGGCGGCGGGGCGCGGCGCGCGGGGCACGCGGAACAGCAGCGCGGCGCGGCGCGCGCGGCCGCCCGCCAGCGCGCCCCACGCCGCCGCGTGCGCCAGGCACGCGCCGTCGCCCGCTTCCTGCGCAGTCGCCAGCGCCTCGCGCACGCTCTCCATCGCCAGTGCACTGAATCACACGTTGACACCTCTATGATCACTACCTCGTGAGCTCCTCGCATTATATCTGACAGATTGGACTTTTCAGAGTTGGAAACGGGACCTTAAAAGTGGTCATAGGCGGTCCGACTCGATTTGCCCGAACCATAGAGGAGTTACCAGCAGAGTGGTAATACTTGGCGTCCAGTTCCGAAGCATATTTTTACGCGATACCATTTTCTTTACTCCCGACGCCGACTCAACTCGATTATGGATTAAGTCATGAACTGACAAATCGCAAGTAACATCTACATGAGTAAGTATGGGACTTTCCACTAAATCAGGGGTCGCCAAATGGTGGACCGCGGTCCGCATCCGAACCGCCGACCCATTTTGTGCGGACCGCGAGAACAGCAACTTGTACTACAGAGTACGTAATTTAATAAAAATGTATCCCCCGAATTAATTTTGTGGACGTCAATTCGAAAACAAACGAGCGAAATATTTTTTCTATAAAATGTGCGGACCCCGAGCAAAACTAATTGGTGACCCCTGCTATATAACATCGTGTACATTTTGTTGCACAGTCGTAACCGTCTACCACGTGTGGTTACTGAGTAGTAACGTTTATTTGTTAATTTAGATATAGGTACCTAGGTATTGAAATACTTACTTGTGACCAAACTTGGTATGCATGGCAGCCCTATTGAGAGCGGCATAACGGAAACTCTTGTTTTTATCGTTGCAAGCGCTGCTATTTCCCGACACGCTGAATACTGCGCGATCGAAGCAATTGTAGAGAGACTCTTGCGCGCCGCATAATTCTTTCATGCGTATACAGTTCAGGAAACTGAGAAAATGCTGGAAGGATTATTGTGTGTAAGCATTAAAACTAATAATAGTTTAGGTAAAGGCGAAAGCAGGTAATTGCTGTTTTCATAGATTTCAGCAAGGCATTTGACACACTGAAATATTCTACACTATTTGTCAAACTGCAACAAAATGGTATACAGGGTCCCCTACTGAAGTGGTTCGAAGATTACCACAGCAACCGACAAACAATGGTGAAGGTAGCCGGAGAGCTCAGTGACCCTCAGGCTACGGAGGAAGGCACAGCTCAAGGATCCATTATCGGACCGACCGAATATCTAATTTACGTAAATGACATGTGTAACATTTTCAGGGGGGGATCAGTATACCAGTTTGCTGATGACACATGCCTAATCACCGCTAACCAAAATCTAGCTGAGGCACAGAATGACATGCAATACAACTTCAACCAGCTATGCAAGTGGGCGCATGACGTAGGTTTAGTAATAAACGCCAAAAAAACCAAAGTTGTCCACATACAGTCGCCACACTCTAGAGAGACAGGGGTTCCTGAAGTCATAGCACACGAACATCATTGCATGCATAACACTAGTCATTCATGCAAATGTGAAGCGCTCGAACTCGTTGATCAACACATGTACTTGGGATTAATTATAGATAGCAACTTTAATTGGAGACCGCACGTTGACTACGTCTGCTCAAAACTGAGATCTATTATGGCCAAGATAGCCATTCTGAAATATAAACTTCCATATAAAACATTACGAATGCTTTACCTATCACTGGCGGATTCAGTTATTTGCTACGGCATTACTAGTTATGGACGGACTTATGAAACCTACCTAAAACAAATATACAAACTTCAACTAGCTTTATTAAAAACAATGGTAAACTATAAAGTCAAGAATAGATTTAAAGATAATTACGACGATCTGTTCAGTCACTGTAGTGTAATTAGTGTGTTCAACAGGTTTAGCTTTTCCTTACTAACAGAGGAACGTGACGAAATACCGTCACTAGAAAAGAAGTCTCATCCGACTCAACTGCGTAAGCTTACATATATGCCTGCGTACTCGCTGCCACGCAATACTAACTCTTATGGTAGAAGAACCAATAAGTATTTGTTACCTCTCACTCTTAACTACCTGCCAAAGGAGCTGTTGCGCGAGTTAGTGAACGTTATCAATAGCCCTAATAAATTCAAATCGCTTCTTAAGAAACACTACTTGAATTGTGAACCGAAAAGATAATTGCCTAGCTAATACTAGCTTTAATAGTAATACCTACTTTGTTAGCTTAAATTAAATATAAGAGGTGTTATGTTTGTATTTACACGAGGGAGCGTATCGAACCGCGCGATCTCGCCACTTATTACATAAACCGATGAGGTTTTCAATAGTGGCTCAATTTGTAAAAACCTTATTGTAAAACTTGAAATAAATTATGAATAAATAAAAAAAAAAAAAAAGGTGGATAATTATTTATATAACTAAGTAATTTTGTATATCAAAATAGGACCATTGAATTGGCAGGACATTTTATTTAATGGAGTTTTGAGATAATTGTGCATACATTTTTGACCATGCCATTATACATTCTTAATGCAAACCCACAGATTACTATTGAACTAAATGAATAAAAAATTATCAACATACTTACAATGTCAGAATAATCTGGTATGTCACTCATAATTCTATTAATTGTTTTTTGTAACTGACGCGGAGGCAACGCCCTATCTTCGTTCACTTGCAACAAATTAGCTTGCTGAGCAGTAAACAGCTCTGCCTGTTTTCTTGACCATTGACATTCCTCAAAACTGCTGAAAAACAAAACATTAAATTCAACACCAATTTTCTAATTGGTGCTTCTGCACATTTTATACAACTATGTACATCAAGTTTAAGGGCTAAACTAACTTTGGTCAAGCATGGTGCTAATTTTTTCCTACCTGTCTAGTGTGTACAGGTGAAAATAGACCAAATGTAAGTTAGTCATTTCTTAAAGTTATTGATTAAAACATACTTGTCTCTATCTATAATATTCATCCTGGATGACAGCTCAGAAAGCTTAATGTCCTCTTGTGATGTTGTCCCAATCTGTGGTTCCATGTTGTTGAGTTTCTGTAGCATAAAATGAAGTTGGTTAATAAAATAAAATTGATCATTGGATCCAGATTGCCAATGTCATGCCAGTGACAATTAGTTAACAATTCAAGATAAGACATTCAAATGTACAATAGTTCTGTTTTCAGCAGTGGAACCCATTCAAATAATAGTTTATATACTGGAATCAGTTAGTAAGTTTTTTTTTTTTGTGGCTTTCACCCTTGCTTTATTTATTTTAGCAAGGCGTATTTCGCCAATGATGAAAATAGAAATATTACCATAGCTGGGCATTAACTCGTTAATCCGTTAATCGTTAATTAACGAAGTAAACATTTTGATTAACGGATTAACTTTCAAGTTAACTTTTAAAAATGTTAACCGACACGTTAACTTCCGTTAATATGCGGAAGTCCGTTAATCGTTAATCCAATGCCTACTATTTACCGCGCGCACAGTAAATAAATAGACCAGTATGGAAGCTAGGCATACTTTTTGAAATAAATACCTACGCTCCGTTAGAGCGTTAGGGTTGTCGATTTAATTTATATAAAATTGTAAAGATTTTTGTTTAGTTAGCGCTATAATAACAACTAGTAACGCCTGTTTTAAAGTAACTAGCTACACTTAATTAAGAGTATTAGGGTTGGCACCCTTAATTTGTCTAAAAAAAAGACAAACGTTTATTTGGTTTCTATGATGGACACGGCACTATAAAACTGTTTTTTTTTTCTAATTCTTTGTAAATTAATAAAGCTACTTTGCAATTTATATGTTGTCTCTGACAACAACATCGAAAAGATCCAATAGTTAATTAAAAAGTTAAAAATGGCGGCTACTTTTTCTCATTCCGTCCACGGCTTCGATGTCGGAGACCAACCGGATACCCAGATATCGATTTTGAAAACAATCGGTCGAATAACTAAAAAGTTCAAGATGGCGGCTACTTTTTCCCATTCCGTTAACGGATTCGATGTCTGAGACTAACCATATCCCCAGATATCGATTTTGAAAGCAATCTGTCAAATAATGAAAAAGTTATGGTATAGGTAAAGTCCGTGTATCGGTATTTGGCAAGACATCCTTCAAATGTAATCCTGTAATATAAAATAGTACTAGGTATATTATAGATGAAAGATGATACCGACGAAAGTCCGTAGTAGAATTTTCACCAAAAACGCGCTCCATAATATACGGCAACTACTTTATCATTTAAACAGCCTAACGTTTTATTTAACAGAAAAAGCATTTTATTTAATAATAATATATTCTTATCTTTCAACATCAGCAGGGAGTTTAAAAAACGAAAGCTCCGGTTGTGAAAAAGTCGAGTTCAAGCAGCCGTACACTGACTGCGCAATACGCTCTTGGCATGTTTAACACGAAAAAGATCGCGGACTGTCTGAGCGCACATAACAGACAACCGCTCTACTCAACGCGGCACTCGCGACTGACGGCACTACGAGGTCCGCCCAGGGGCCGTGTAAAGCGCGCGCCTGTGTGCGCTTTTCGTTTCAACCGATTTGTTCGTAGATTCCTTACTGCTTTAGCTTATATATATACTGTGCCGCGCGGCACCGCGGCGCGGCGCGAAAAACAGGTTCAGACAAGTATGAAACGACAAGTGCCGAGCGGCGCGTCGCAGCGAGTGAAACAGAAACAAAACTTTCAATTCTGTCACTCAACTCTATAGAAAAACCAAAGAGCACCAACTCTTTAAAGAATAAAGCGCAGTCTCGTTAAAATGTGGCTGGACATGAACTCAAAAGACTCGTTCAACGATGCTGCATTCCTCGGGGAACAGATATTTATAAATCTATTCACTAAATACAATACTGCTATACCCTCAAACGCTGCAGTTGAACGTCTGTTTTCCACGGTTAAAGACATTTTAACACCAGAACGAGCCTCGCTTTCAGACGAGAACTTCAACATGTTAATGTTCATGAAGGGGAATATGCACCTTATGACCGACTATTAAATTACACATTTGAATTATACAAGTATTTTGTTTTGTTCCTAACCTGTTAACTTCCAGAACCTAAACCAACAGGTTTTATAAGTTCACTAACACAATGATATAAAAATGCAATTTTACACCACATTAACGGATTAACGATTAACGTTAACTTGCGTTAATTCTTCCGAAATGTAACGCTTTAACGTTTAACGAAGCTAACATTTTTTGTAGAGGATTAATGAAGTTAACTCTTTGATTAACGGTGCCCAGCTATGAATATTACTTCTTCTTCTTCTTTTAATTGTGGCGTATCAAGTCGTTATAGCGACGACAACTTTGCCAATGCCAATGTAAAATTTTTTATTAAAAATCTTGTGACAAAATGTCAGCAACGTTGTACGGTAATGGTCAAAGACCCCCCTCCCCCCCTGTCGGGCTCTTAGCCAACGGTCAGTGATATCCCTCAGAAACTGCCAGGAAATCATTAGCCGATGCCCAGGGTGCACCGGACCAAGCACTGCTCTTCCCCCCGGACGGATCCAAAAGGTTACTCGCACCCCATGAATATTACTATGCAGAAAACAACTGAATTTTATGTATTATAAATGTATTGTCTACCTACATACTTACCTCTTTACTCAATGACCTCATCATCAATCCTGGTCTACCCCTTTGATAGTAAAGGCAAAATGACTTGTATAAAGATACAACTTGAACAAAAGTGAGCTTATCTAAATGAAGCATAATCCTTCTTAAATAAAATCCTGCAAAGTTAAAGGCAATTGTTATTAAAAATACTCTAGCAGTAAAATAAGACCATTGTTGTTACAAATATTAAACCCACCTAAAACACTGCATCTTGTTATAACACAAGAATTTATTTCATTTTGTTCAATCATTAGTTTATCTATAGTTGATGTCACACAGTCCATGAGAGCACTGATGCCATTGATATAGACATTTTGTAATCGGACACAAAAATTCTGCAAGTGCACACTCAATAAGTTGTAACGGCCATTAGTGAGCAGCGCTTCCAATTCTTTGAACTCCATGTCAGGACACTGGAAATATTAAAACACTCTACAAGTACTTTCACAAAGCCAGGTTCACAATTAGGTACATTATTACTTATTAATTTCCAGAAACCAACCTGGATAAGTTTAAGTGCTAATATACAGAAGTCCTTTCGGTATTTAGGTGCCATAGTGCAATCAATCATTTCTTTAGCTGAAACAATAATCAAAAATGATAATAATAAAATTTGGAGGTATAGTTAATGGATTATTTATTTTCAATAATAAATGCCAAGTTTTAGTTATAACACTAATTTGGACAAACTGTAATGTTTATTGGCAAATGCAAATCACTTAGTTTGTCTTTTTCTTTATCCTTGTGACCTCCACTAGACTCCACCATTTGGATCCCCTGCTTATAACTAGTTATCCAAATAGTGGAGCCTAGTGGATGTCACGTTTATCCCAATCAAATTGAAAACTAAACTGTGTATGTAAGAATGACATAACACTTTCAGGGCCTTTGCATCATACTATGTAAAGATGATCTTTTGCAAGCTATAATGAAGGATGTCTCTGTCAAATTTTCTATAATCCTGTCAACGTCCTTAATGCACTGAGGGAGTTTCTGTCAAGTTGTATCATAAATGTGAAAGTAACTCTATCTGTATGCCCCGTTCTCTCTTAAACTAGCAATTTAGAAACAATTTGTTTGTTACGGAGATGGTTTGGGGCCTAGGAAAGGAAATGGGATAGTTGTCATCCCGGAAAATAGCGTTCTCGCAGAAAAACGACACACGAATTCTTTACAGACTTTAATACGCGGGCAACAGTTAGTGTCTTCATCGAATATAATTTTATTCATACAAAAACTGTATTAAACCTTCCTTTACCTTCAATTTTAAGTAAACCATATTCTCGTATAAAAGCAACAACAGCAATCTTGTGAGGAGTTATGTTTTCAGCGTTGCCTTTGACACTTATAAATTTCATAAGGTCCAAATTTTCACTACCTGCCTCCATGATTACCAATTAAATGTTATTCTTGATATTTATAAGTAAATACAATACTACAGAACGGAAAACCGGAAAACGTCGAAAATCAAATCACTTTTTTTTTTAACTTACAACCTCCATTCGGCAGGCTTCCGCCAATAACATTAACGCAGTGTTGAAAAACTGACTCTTAAGAAATCGGTGTTGCCACCAACTAAAAATCGGGAGAAATAGGGAGACATACATACATACATACATACCGTCACGCCTCTTTCCCACAGGGGTAGGCAGAGACTACTTTATTCCACTTGCTACGATCCTGACATATTTCTTTCGCTTCATCCACAGTCATCAATCTCTTCATACATGCTCGGTTCATTTTCTGGCCCTTGGCCATATACTTTTCGGTTATACATCGCAAGGAGAAGACTTGATCCGTGCATCCCATTCCCTTTCTAAAACCCGCTTGTACATCCCATATTTTCTCATCGGTCTCTTTTATAACTCTTTCAATCAGTGCCTTTGCATACAGTTTGCCGACGACGCTGAGAAGGCTTATTCCGCGGTAGTTTTTGCAGTCTAGTTGTGACCCCTTTCCTTTGTACAGCGGCACAATCACGGCCTTGCACCAATCCTTCGGTACCCGACCGTTCGTCCAACACAAGTTGAAAAGGTGGCACAACTGACTGGCTACCACGCCTTCACCGGCTCTCAGCATTTCGACCGACACTATCATATCCCGCAGACTTTCCTAACTTCATTCTTTTCAAGGCGTTCACAATTTCATCCATGCCTATTTCATTTTCCTGACTACTTTCATTCATCTCTCCGGCTTGAGCCGGTACGTGCACTGATTCTTCTGCTCTTTCAAACAAGCTTTCAAAATATTCCTTCCATCTTTTTAACACACACTCTTCTCCTTTTATAACACTTCCATCAAGGCTTCTGATTTCACTCAGCTCCGAGGCAGTGTTTTTGCCACGGGCTGTCTTTATAGACTTCCAGAACATTTTAATATTTGTCCGGAAGTCATCAGAAAGTCTCGACTATCAAAATTATCTTTACGTTCTTCCCTCTTTCTGTCACTAAGTCTGTTTTACTAATCCTTTCACTCTTTTGTATTCATCTTTCGCTTTACATACATCTTCATCCGTCACACGTACATACATCATTTTAGAAAAGTGAATATTTACTGGTGACAAATTATTTCATTTTAATGGCAACCAATTGGTAGTTTTTTTGGAATTTCATTACCGCGAGGAGTTGGTAAGTTTGGGGTTGGTCGAATGTAGCGCGCAGGGGTGTCACAGTTAGAACGCTTGTTCTTGACAGTTTTGAAACACCATTATAGCGACATCTATCGAAGAATATAGTCAACAAATCTGTTTGGTTTCGACATGTTGTCGCTTTTCAACGATAGAGGACTATAGTTTCCTACAATGGGGGGTTTTAATGTATTTTTTATTAAAACATTAACATTTAGAATTATTATAGATATTTAACAAAGTTTATATAGTTAATTATCATGTGAAATAGTTTATTCAATTTATTTATTTTCTAGTTTTTTTTTGGGCACTGATTTCATCGCTAGTCATCTCACTGTCATGGCTAATCTTGTAATCTGTGGTATACGGTATACGTCACAGAAAGTCGGTTACTCTTACTCTGTTGGATGGAAGTTCCTAAACTTTATAGTGTGTTAAAATTTGCTGTAACACTGTGATTTTATGTTTTCACATGGGTTTTCTGCTAATTCTGACCGCCTGTGTCTTCATTAGGTGTTTGTGTACAGTTTAGTATGACTGCGGTAAATTCTTACGTTGCGAAAGGACGCTTATTTATTTGCTTGTTTGTTTTGGCGATTTGGACGCTGTTTTTGTGTTGTTTTACGTTTATTGCGACTTTCGAGATGCGTTGTGCATTAGGCTGCGAACGGAATGGTGAGTAACACGTACTTGCTTATTTTGTAACTCCTAGTCTCCTATGATCCTGCTTCATACCCATAATATCCACCAGCCAAACTAATTTCATTTCTATCATCATGTCACCAAATTGTCACTGATGTTTAGAAATTTAATTTCTAACGGTGAAACCGTAAAAGTAACACAAAAAAATCAAGAAGTAAAATTCTTGATTCATTTGATAGTATCTATCGTGCGATTAATTGAATTGTACAGAAATTACATTAATGTTCATCACAGTATTTCACCAACGTTAATTACCACTTAGTATGTTTATGAATTTTATTTCCATTTAAGAAATTTCAAATCAAAATAATATAAAAAATTGTTATGCAAATGGGTATGAACACTTAACTTTTTCCCCTTCGTTATAGCTTGTTGGCTACTGTGAAAATGCAATAATTGAGTATCTTTGTTTTCAGTCAAAGCTCCACTTCATCGGTTTCCCAACCCTGATAAATTCCCTGAGCAATTTAAGGCTTGGGTGAGTGTCATGGGAGAACAATTGGAAAATCCAGAAGACTACCTGCAGTATAAACATAAAAGGATATGCGACATACATTTTAAAATAGAGGATCGAAATAGAAACAGCCGTTTAAATGCATTAGCAGTACCTTCTCTTCATCTGCCAAGTAAGCCTCAATTAATCTGTTAAAATTAAAAAGCATCATTATCATCATCAGATGCATATACATATGTATAGGTACCACTGCTGGACATAGGTCTCCGTTAACAATGATAATGAAGGTATGAATTTAATTCCACTGTCCAAGTTTTCTCGCAGTGCTTTGCTTCTTCTTCTACACTTGACAGCTGGTAGGTCAAACCACTAGGCTATCAAAGATTTTAAGGATTCTGTACCCAGAGGGTGCCTAATGGATGCTATTAATAAGACTTCGCCTTTGTCTGCCCGTCTGTCTGGGCTGTATCTTTTGACCTGTAAAAGGGAGATCCTAACTTGTTTTTATACGACACTAAACATTGGGGTAGGTCCCTGTTGTCGTGACCCTGCCTACAAACTGATTAAATGGTTAGTGGTGGTTGTTAGTATAGATAAATTAGGGATAATTAGGTATTGTGTATTTGGTGACTACTGTAATGTTGTGAAAATGGTATTTGTTTCATTTTTAATATATAATTTAGTAAATAAACTTGTTTCTACTTTTATTTTCAGTGTGGTGTAATGTACTTCACATAGCAACACCTTCATCTCTGGCCCAATCCAATGCTGACTCAACTGCAGAAACAAGTAGATATCTATGTAAGTGAAACTGCAAATACTACTTTTTAATATTATACCTTTTTAATATTATTAGCTTCCGCCTGCGGCTCTACCACCACTGTTTTCAGGGTTCCATACCCAAACGGTGAAAACTGTCTGTTCATCCGTCCGTCAGTTTGTCATCATAATGTTATTATTATTATTCGTTGTCATAAAAATACTACCACTATCATATGAACATATATAAATAAAAGGGCTCTTAGTGAGAATGACAAATAATTCTTTTTTTAAGGCTTTTTATTGACTTGCAATGTATGTATGTATATTTGTTACGGTGGAATCTTGCAAGTGAAATTTAAATCACTTCCACTGGTCGGATTGACTTGATATTTAGCATACTTATGTAGTTCCGGTGACAATACAATAATCGGGTCATGAAATTCTGGTAGTCTGGGCAGGATCGTCTCCGCAGGAGGGAACTCTTCCACGATCAAACATATTAACTTGAAGTTTGGTATGCATATGTGTGTCAGATGATAATACAAGTACAGTCAACAAAAAGTACAGTCGGCAAAAAAATCTTGTATCCAATTCAAAATGAAATTTTTGACAGAAACTTAGTATGTTAATTTGTTTATAATAGTATTAATAGTTTTGAAATTATTTAAGGAAGTAGGTGAACATTGACCATCCCCTTATCTCCAAAACTACTAAGCCTAAATATACAGAAAAGTATGATTTACCTGGAGATTACAGGAAAATCTATAAGATGTTTATGGTATTTAAAGAATAGAGGAAATTTCAATGTGCGGTTCTTAATTTCTTTGGTGCGAATCTAAGGAACACAAGAACACAACAAAAAAACCGGCCAAGTATGTGTCGGACTCGCGCACTGAGGGTTATTTACAATCCGAAAAACTCTGAAAACTACCGGGTTCCTGAATGGGGGTCCCTTTTATTTTGAAGTATTTGTTTTATAGCGGATATATACAGACTGTAAAAATTTCAAGTGTACCAATTACGGCTCAAGAGATAGGGCACTGTGACAGACGGATGGACAGTTGAGGTCCAGCAATAGGGTCCGTTTTCACCCTCTGAGTATGGAACCCTAAAAAGAACATCCAATTTTGGATCAGCCATTCTTAAGTGATGCTCCGACATAAGTGGGCGTTTGATTTTTATTTATATAGATTAGCTGTTGTCTGCGAAACACCCGGTTATCGCTATCCCGCGGGAACTATACAATTTTCCGGGATAAAAGATAACCCATATTATTCCTTGTTGTTCAAACTATTTTTGGCCAAATTTCATCAAGATCATTAGGGCAGTTTTCCCGTGCAGAGGTAACAAACAGACAGACAGAGCGACAGCGTTACTTTCGCATTTATAATATTAGTAGGATTTGTATTAGATGAGTAGGTATACCTACCTCATTACTAATTACTCTGATGCATATATGAAAAAAACAGTAAATTTGGATCTTAACGATTTACGTATGAGAACATATTATAATGATTGAATTTTTTTTTTTTTTAGGTGAATGTGCGGGACCATCAAATACAACAGCAGTTGTAAAAGCTTCAGATGACAATAAATGCAGAAGGGAATGTTCAGAGGAAATTGGTGTGTATGCTTTAGTTTAGTTATTTTATGGTTTGATACAAAAAAAACTACTGTACACATATGTACTCTCCTTAGAGTGGGGACTGCAGCGCACGCTGCCCACTTTCATGCTAGCCAACCCACGCCAGCTACGTTTTAGTATGAAACGTGGGTAGCGTGCGCCGCAGTGGGGTTTCGCCCTTAGGCATTTGTCCCAGCACCGGCAAGGAAGCGTCTAGCTATTCATTATTTTGTAGCTCAAGAAATGTACAGTAGATATGAATCCCATGTCAATAAAAGAGAAGCATACATGTACATATTTCTCGCCCTACTCGCCTGAGCGATATACTTGACACTAGCTCCATTCCCTTCTTACAACTTACAACATTTAATAATAACAATCACACTTGTTTCTAATTCTGAGATCCATACTTAAAGAGCGCAAAACCGCCTGTCTGTCTATCTATATGTGTGCCAAAAACCAGAAGGGGATCTTTATACAAGAAATCTCAAATGTAATTATACTTGCTTACTATTTTTACAGCAGATTTTAAAAAAAATCCTGAATAAAAATATTGATTATTTAATTTTCATCCAGTATCATAAAATTGAAATATCATAAAATACCAAATTTAAGATTGTAATAATTATGTTAAGAATGTATTACAGACGTCTTAAATCTGACAAAAAATCATAATGATATATGTCATTCTCTTCAGGTTCTATTGATGAGCAGTCTACTGTTGACTCTGCATTAAGTCTAGTCACTGCAGCGATTGCTATAAACGATGACCACAACTATTGCTTAAAATCTGGCTCGGCACTAATGGGTTAGTATTGAAAGTATTATGACACAAGTTGATAGATCCAACGGAGATAAAGAAAACAAATCAAAGTTCATAAAAATCGGTCTATTCCTTCTTGAGTTAAGGTTAAGAATGGTGTAGCTAACGCAACTTTATTTTATATTATTGATGTAAATAAACAACGATTAGACGTTTGAGTATTTTTAATCGGAAACTATGTTTTAATGATTAATCCTACTGATTTGCAGTTAACAATGCTGGACAACCTGCCGAACCCTTCCTCGCACCAAGCAGCATTAGAGACGAACACAATTATTCTTTGAATTCGCCTGGATTTGTTCAACGAGGTTGGTATTATTGTATCTTTTTTATTAATAAATGCGAATCCATCTCGGCGGGCAGAAGTGCACCATGCCAAGTTCCAGCCTGTCGCTCGCCGTGTGTATACTACACGAAACGCTTCAGCGTGTTTTCACCCCTATTGGATCAGTGCTATCGGTCCACTTATAGGGACTAGATTTTGCATGTAAATTTACAAAAACCTACCAAAAATGGGAAAGTTATGTCAAGTGGTTTCTAAGATATCCCGTTTTGAACTCATTTTACTACTGACTAAGAAACTGACTCTCAAAATTAAGGGACACTTTTCGAGGAAATAGAAACTGAAATTTGGTATGTAAGTAAGTTTTAGGACACAATTCAATAAAAAAATCTAAAACTGCATATTTTTACTTGGAACGCACTTAAACGGGGAGAAAGGACTATATTTAAGGGGTTTTATGTTTGCAATCTGATTGTAATTAAATTTGCTTCCATTGATTGATCCCACCAAAAACATTAGTACAAAATAAGGCTCATTCCTGCCCAAAAAATTTCGGCCTCAAGTAATGAGTTTTAAAATTAGACAAGAGTTAGGGGCAACAATTGTACACATTTTATTTTTATTTGTTCTGTATTAATAAAAAAAACTATCTATATTAAATAAAACAGAACATTTATTAATACAGATGATCAGTAAAAACTTGCTAAGTCAAAATGGGGTTGGACAGTAAAATTGTGGCCCGAACTTGGTCTAATTTTCGATCTGTTTAGGAAGCCGATATTTTTGGACTTTACTTTACATTAATATTGTTTGTGGGATATGTATTACGCCTTCGTGTTCATTTCATTCATACTAAAAAAAAAACGATATTTTTTTTTTAATAAGTTTAAGCTTTTTTTCCGACTGTACTTTTTGTTGACTATACTTGTATTATCATCCAACATACATATTCATACCAAATTTCAAGTAACCGTTGAAGAATTCCCTCCTGCGGAGACGATCCTTTTCTGTCAAAAATTTCATTTTGAATACAAGAGTTTTTGCCGACTATGCTTTTTGTTGACTGTACTTGTACTTTTTTTTACTTTTTTGTATTTTTTTTTATTTACAGGTAAAAGAACTACACACAAAACCATTCCCACTCATTTGTTAACGAAGTTAAAGACTAATGTACGGCAAGTGAAGAACTTAAAGCGTGAGATTATCAGGCTACGAAAAAGAGGATTAAACTTTAAGGCTAGACTAGAAAACGCCCAAAAAATTTGTCAGAATGTGGCATTCGAAAAAATTACTAGAAATATGTCCAATCCTGCCAAAATGTTTACGAGGATGCAGTACAGAGAGGGTTTGAAGAAACCGAAAGGACGTCGGTTTACTGTCGAGGAGAAGATCCTTTCGTTATCAATTTTTAAACGGAGTGCAAAATGCTACTCATTGTTAGCAAGACAATTTGCGCTGCCATCTAAAAAGTCCTTGAAGGCACTTCTTTCTACTGTTCAATTAAAGGCAGGAATTAACACAATTGTGTTTGAAAAAATGAAAAAGACCGTGGCAGCAATGAATAATGACAAAAAGTTATGCACAGTCATATTTGATGAAATGTCTATCAACCCACAAATCCATTATGATTCATCTAAAGATCAGTTGAAGGGCTTTACAAGTAATGGGCAAAAAATTGCTGATCATGTTCTCGTTTTTATGGTCAAAGGTATAAAAGCTAATTTCAAGCAACCAGTGGCTTACTATTTTACCAACAGTTTAAATAAACATGAACTGAAACCGACTGTAACAGAAGTAATTAAACATGTTCAAGCCACTGGTTTGCAAGTCATGTGTACGGTATGTGACCAAAGTACAGTCAATGTTAGTACAATAAATAGTCTAGTGGACGATACCAAGACAGAGTACATGCGGAGCGGTTGCGACTTTCGATTTACTCATTTTAAAGTTAATGGTAAAATTATAATTCCTCTTTACGACGTCCCACACTTATTAAAAGGAGTACGTAACAATTTGTTAAACAAAGATTTGATTTATGTAGATGAAACAAACGGGGCAAAAACAATCAAATGGGAATATTTCGAAAAAGTATATGAAGCGGATAAATCGTACGGGGAATTAAGAGTCGCATACAAACTCACCGAGGAACACATAAATAAAGAAAAAATAAAAAAAATGCGAGTGAAAACTGCAGCTCAATTGTTCAGCCATAGCGTAGCTGTCGCCACTGAACATTACTGCGCAAGAGGCGATTTGCCACCAGAGTGTCGCGACCTTGTTCCCTTTGTCTTACTGTTGGACAAATTATTTGATTCGTTAAACGGGAACACGTTCCATATTCCTAATGGCAAAATTTACAAGGGAAGTGTAAAGAGGAATTCCCCTCACCATGTACTCTGGGAACAAGCTATAAAAATTTTGAAAACTGTTAAATTCGTAACCAAAAAGAATTCAGCTGGAAAGGTGCGATTTGTTGAGTCGACTGCTCCCTCAATATTAAATTTTATCAAAACTATACAGGGAGTACAGAATATTTGGAAGATCCTGCATGAAAAGTACTCATTTGATACGTTATTAACACGTAACCTAAACCAGGACCCAGTTGAAAACTTTTTCGGCAATATTCGGAGCTATGGCGTAAGGAATGTGGGGCCAAATTGTGTTGCGTTTGAAGGTGCGTACAAGGCATTATTATTAAATAACTTCAACACGCCACATTCCATCCAGGCAAACTGTGAGGAAGACAAAAACGATTGCCTACAAAATTTAGATTTCTTCCTCACAGAAAAGCCTAGCCTTAATATTCCTGATAAGGAAAATGAAGAATTTGCATTTAACAATGAAATTTTAATGCCTAGTGGAGAAAATAATTCGAATACTGATAAAGGTCAAAGAAATTATGTGTGTGGCTGGGTCCTTAAAAAATGCTACAATAATATAACTAAATCGTGTATGATTTGTAAAAATGACTTGAGCCAAAATCAAAATACGGAAACTAACTCGTTAATAACGGCAAAGGAGTACAATAAAAAAAAGAAATGGTTATGCTACCCAAGTCGTAATGTAGAAGGGATCTTTCAAGAAGTTCAAAGAATAACTTGTATTTACCTAAAAAAAGATGTCCCAAAATATGGCCTAAAATCAAACATAAAGATGATGTGCGATACGTTGATAGATTACCCATTCAAATGTAAAACACACAACGAAAAATTAAAAGCCTATTTTGTGGACATCACAATAAAAGTTTTAATTTATAGCTGGTGTCGGTCAATAAATCGCATTCTGAAAGGTAAAATATCGTATAGTGCTGATGACGATGAATTAAAATTAGCCGCTCATGTCTATTATACAAAACATAAACACAATAAAAATGTTAAGTAATCAATATTGTATTATTTATTTTTATTTGATCCCTTTTCCCCAATAAATCGACGGATCACTCAATCTGGCGTATGAAATTTTGTCGAAATTGGATAAACCACTTAAAGTTAATCCAATTTCGACAAAATTTCATACGCCAGGTTGAGTCAGTGGTCCGTCGAAATGAAGCTATAGTTATACTATATTTATACTTATGTAGGCGTTTAGTTTAACGACACCAAATTACAGATGTCAGCACTGTAGTATTTAAATATGGCGGCGCATCAAACAGGGTGACAGTTTATCGCGTCGACTACGCTCTCTATTCCTTTTGGTATATTTATACTACTCTATGGTAGCGCGGACACAACCGCAGGAAACAGCTATGAAAACACTTACTTTCCAATACGAATTATCTTTGGAAAACGTTTTGTTTTGTTCAGGAAGCGTTTTTCTAAAAACATTGAAAATAAAACTGCATTAAAAGATATGAAATACTTAAAAGAAAAGTCATACTGTTTAATTCATTTAATATATGTGGTGACTGAAAAAAAATTACATTATAATGTGTAATAGTAACTTAAGGTACATTTATATACCCTTCGCCCCCGTACCAGTTTTTTCTTTAAATATTTTTACATAAGAAAAAAGAATCAGCGAGATCGTTCCAGCCGTTCACGCGTGATGCCGTGACCAAGGGAAATAGGGATTCATTTTTATGTATAAAGATAATAGAAATAAACTTTTTCAACCCTTTATTTTAATATTTATTTCGCCCTAACAAAGTATGAGTGAAATTAGTAAACATTTCCCATTAACCAGATTTTCCATGTAATTTGTGGAATTTCCCACTGTTCGTCAACCCAGATTTTACGTCAAACCGTCGTTGAACTAAATTATGACGTTGCTTTATTTTTAAGACGTACAAAGGAATTTGAGCTTATACAGGCGACTGATGTAAACTGTATTTTTAATAATTAGATCAATAAATACAATTTGTAGGGCACTTTTGACAATATTCATAATTATGTACTGATTTACTTTTGACTCTTAAAGTATTTTCTCTTCAAAAAGCGCCCATCCGTCAGCTTTCCCCATGACGACTTCAAGACGCTTCAAACACACGTTGTAGGAGCGTTACATGAACTTACATACTCTATTGCCCAGCGTGAACAAGATATTTGTTTCATCTATACTCTATTGTTGTAGTGTAAATGACCTACGCACAGTATTAGTTTTTTAGTTATTAATTTTATTTAGATTCGTTTATTTTTTATAAATCGTGAATCAAAACAATATATTAACACTGAACAAATGGTGTATAGGGACAAATTGAAGTTTATCTCTTGCTTTGTTTGAAAATTCTGTGAGAAATGCGATAGCATCCATGGCCGTAATTTTGATCGACTGATCCAAAATCAGAGGCCCCGCTGATCGCACTAATATGAATTACAAGAAGTAAATACGAGTTTCCTTATCCACAATGGGAAGAATCTGTACAGTGCTTCTAATTGTGCTGTGTCTGTTTGTTATTACCGAAACTTCACGTGTTACTGTTTTGCAAGGTGATTCCTTACCTCACCATGGTCGTTGCGAGCCGATAACTATTCCGTTCTGTCAGCAGATTCGTTATAATAAAACAATATTTCCGAACTTATTAAATCATGCAACGCAAAAAGATGCTGGTGCAGAAGTGCACCAATTTATACCATTGATTAAAGTGAATTGCTCGCCAGATCTGAAGTTTTTTCTGTGTTCAATGTTTGCACCTGTATGCACGATATTAGACGAGCCCATCAAACCTTGTAGACACCTCTGCGAATCTGCTAAACACAGTTGTGACGAGTTAATGACTAAGTTTGGATACTCTTGGCCAGATTATTTGGATTGCTCTAATTTCCCAGTTGCAGCTAATGAAAATGTAATATGTGTAGGTGATAACAATGCTACTCATGAATCTCGAAGACCCAGTGAAGCTAAACTGCCTAAAGTGGACTATAAATCAACTATTGAAAGAGATCCCTCAAAGATACCTGGTGCAAAAGATTTAGGTTTTGCATGTCCAGCCCAATTTGAAGTCCCTAAGAGTTTGGATTTAGAATATTCTTTAATAGTTGGTAACAAGGTTGAACTGGACTGTGGAGCTCCCTGTGATGGAATGTTTTTCAAGCAAGATGCAAAGAGGTTTTCGAGGCTATGGATTGGAATTTGGGCAACTTTGTGCGCACTGAGCTGTTTATTCACAGTTTTGACATTTTTAATAGATACTGACAGATTTAGATATCCAGAGAGACCCATAATTTTTCTGTCAGTCTGCTACCTAATGGTAGCTTGCAGCTACATAATGGGTTGGAGTGCTGGTGACAGTGTTAGCTGCCAAGGCCCGTTTCCCTCCACACATGGTGGGTCTCGGATACCAAATCCCTTACTTATCACTCAGGGAACAAAGCATGAGCCATGCACTATCCTGTTTATGGTAGTGTATTTCTTTAGTATGGCTTCCAGTATTTGGTGGGTGATATTGACCCTGACCTGGTTCCTAGCTGCAGGCTTGAAATGGGGCCATGAAGCCATTGAAGCCAATTCTCAGTATTTTCACCTGCTTGCTTGGGCAGTTCCAGCAATCAAAACTATATCAATATTAGCAATGGGAAAAGTGGATGGTTAGTATGAAACTTGAATTAAAAGAATGATATTTTTTTCTATTGTCATATCAGTTGTTGAAGATGAAAGGTGAGACTTAATTCAATATTTTCTTTATTACAGGAGATGTCCTTTCTGGAGTTTGTTATGTGGGAATCTGGAATTCAGAAGCTCTCCGAGGATTTGTTCTGGCACCACTCTGTGTATACTTAGTTCTAGGTACTGTCTTCCTGCTGGCAGGCTTTGTCTCTCTATTCCGGATAAGAACAGTCATGAAACATGATGGCACTAAGACTGACAAGCTGGAGAAATTAATGATTCGCATTGGAGTATTTGGAGTTCTGTACACTGTGCCAGCTTTGATAGTTATTGCATGCTTGTTCTATGAGCAAGCTTACTTTGACAGCTGGATGATGACCTGGCATTATGACATGTGCTTGTCCCCAATATACTCTGTTCCTTGTCCTTTCACCCGCCTGGAACCACAGCGCCCCAAATTTGAAGTGTTCATGATAAAATACCTTATGACTATGATTGTTGGGATTACATCTAGTTTTTGGATCTGGTCAAGTAAAACTTTAGTGTCATGGCGCCAATTCTTTGATAAAATAAAGGGTCGAAGAGTTGAAGCTTATGTGTGATAGATTTAAATTAGCTTTGATGTTGGTGTTGTTGCATTTCAATCAAAAGGTAGCTTGCAATTGCAATTCTGTAAATTAAAACAAGGCTGATATTTGTAAATACTGACTGTCTCATTGAAGGAGATTATTTTGAACTTATTTTTAAGTTACTTTTTTTTACAATTTTAGATTAAGAATCAGTGTAAATGTAATAAAAATGTATTTTTAAATGAATATTAACTAGTTTTAACTTAGTACACATCCCGTTCGATAGTAGGTCCTTTTTGGATCTCTAAAAAACAAGTGAACTAAAGGCGTTGGCGATTTTGAGAACCTGTTCATGACGCTCTTTCATATAATACAACATTTCATATGATATGTTAAAAAAAATTAATCCATACAAAAAATATAGGTATGTCACCCTAACCCCACCATAAGAGGTCCCCCCTTGAGATATGGCTTGAATTACTCTTTGACTTGAGACCTAAAGCCACGTAGGTTCTCATCTCCGAGCCGAGCTGTAATGAGTCGCTCGAGTTGGGCGTACGGCAGGGCAGGGCGTGTGACGTGCATGTTAAACAAATGAGACTTATACTGCCGCTGTCCGCCACGTTGCACGCCCCGCCGAACGCTCCGCTTCTAGCGTCCACACCGGGATTACACTAACTGTTGCACGTTATGTTTTTTTGCGTAGGCCCTACGCCGTAGGGTGATGACTATTAGGCACCATGTAGTCAGCGTCATATAGTTTGAAGAATTCAAGTCGGCCCAATAGTTAGGTACACCATAGAAATAGTATGGTGTGGTTTTTGTTCACTTAGGATGTTTCATACTATATAATCCTGACTGTACATGTAATTTGATGCGGGTGCGCCAAAGTTGAACTAATTTTTTAAGGTCGATTATCGGAAGTTCGAAAATGTTTTTCCTAAAAATTTATTTCCTAATAATCACTGCCCATAACTAACTACTCTGTTCATAATGATCTGCATTCCTAATCATTCGATTTCATAATGTCCGTTGCAATAAACATCTATCATACTACTACTTGTTTTCCTATATTTTTTCTACATAACCATCTTTTACATTTATTCATCATCATATTTCTTTATGTAGATTTGTTTTTATTCATAAAATTGAATATTATTATACATTAAACTTTATATGGTAACTTTTCGCACTAGGAATGCAATGAACTGGGTCGGAATTGGGTCGCATTGGGATGTCATGGTAAGGCCCCAGTAGTTTAGGTTAGGTTAGAACTGCTACCAGAACAGTAACATCAAATACCTACCGGAAAGTAGGTCACTCAGTGGCGTAACAATAGGGTGGCAGGGCTAGCAAAATGCCAGGGGCCCCCGACCCAAGAGGGCCCCGGCCCAAGAGCCTGCGAGCTCAAAAATATTAAAATTAAACTGAGTACAACGTGACGATTTTTACTGATAGGGCCCCATCAAAAGAATTTGTCAAGGGCCTCAGATGGTATAGTTACGCCACTGGTCACACTAAGAAACAAACGAACTAAAAAAGCAAATTATACAAAATGCTGTAAAGTAATACAAACCTTCTCTTTAAAGGCGTCCGGTTCAACCTGGTCACAAGCAGATTTGATAACATTGAATGATTTTTAAAACGGCACTACCTATTAATAATAGGAGTAATGCATACATACATACACAAATCACGTCTTTATCCCTTACAGGATAGGAGTAATAATATTATTTAAAAACATGATTAAGAATGTTATGAAAAAAAATGTAGTTTACATAAATTCTCAAGTGAAGTTACTAAATAAAATTGTAGGAAAACTGAGTGTTATGGACTATGTTAATAGTAAAACGAATTTTAGGAATACAAACTTTAGGAATCAAAATTTTAGGAAAAGTGATCATTAGTCGAACCGATCGTTATGATAATCATTTTCGGGTGATGAACTTTAGTTGAGCCAATATGGTCCCATTTGATGCATGTGTTTTGTTGACCACTAAATATTTCTGTAGTTAAAACATGAAAAGAAATTAGAGGGGGTACGTAATAGATGAAACAGATCACATACTATCACTGTTAAGGAGCATTCTTAGATAAAGTGAATATTGAATTTCAAGAAGTAGTAAAAATGAAGTCTCATCGCCTAACTTTTACCATAGCATTAAAAAACATGAAAAAAAAAATTGTAGGTAATAGTGCATAGTATTCTTGAACAAAGAATATTTTGAATTATAGCTCATAGTTTTGGATATATCGCGAAATACTGTCCTTACACAGAAAGAGGTAAGCACCATTGTTTTCTTATGCAGATACACATTTTGACTAGGAGACTTATTTATCAATGGTCCAACATGCAGATGGCAAGTTTTTAATTCAACAATTTCCTGATATTATTTATATGTTTCAGGGAAAATTTAGCTGGAATAATAGACACTATTTGAAACTTACATTTACTTCTGAATAATTATAAAACATTAGATAAATAATTGATAATTAAATCTAGACAGCATCCCGAACAAGAGCACTTAACACTTCGTTCAATCTTTCGCACAATTAAAGTAACTCCTAAAGTAGATTAGACATCTTATGCTCTAGTGTATTTTCCCCAGATATGAAGCATAAACACGGATGCAATGAAGAGCAGAGACATCACTAACACAGGAACTGGCCCCCTGAAAATAAAAAGTTAATTTTTAGTAAATACATAAAATTATTATTTATTTACTTAAAAAAGATTTTACTACCCTAATAAAAAAAATCTTAGTTAAGAGCAGAAGTGGTAACCAATAATTTTGTTTAGTGAGAAATAATACATTTTTGAAAGGGAAATGAAAAATGAACAGTAGGCAGCCCATTATTAGAATTAGAGCCATTACTGTTATCTTAAATATGATACTGAGAAATTAGTACTGTACCGCAATTGAAACATATGGCCTAACATGTTTCAACAAGCAGAGGCTTGAACCATGGATTGGCCCTAAACATGTAGGGCATTCCTAGACTAAGAATATGTGAAGGACCCATGTACCATATTTTAATAATTGTGGCAGTAGTATAATGTTAGATAGTGAAAATAATGAATATGGCATTGACATAATAGTATTCCTTGCTTACACTTTGACGCCAGGGGAATCATCAGTGTAGAACCGCCACATGCCACCGGAGCCTGCGCCTGTGGTGCGACTTCTGGCTGCAGTTGTAGTCGTGGTCTTGCGTTGTCGCACGGTGCCACCCGTGGATGAGCGCGGCGCTGCCGTGGCCTTGCTAGGAGACCTACTGCCAGATCCTACAGACGTTGAGCTGGGTGATGGTGGCTAAAATATCACACAAGCAAATTAATACAGTTTTAACACAAGCAAAATGATGCAGCAAAACATACGATACGACTTACCATTTTATTAGATATGTTTCACAAACTTGTATCCACTAAATAGTCGTTGATTTCAATTCAACAACACCGATTGTGGCTCTTCAAGAGTTCTGGATGAAACCTCTTCGCCTTTCCAATTCCAATGCTGTTGGCACTACTATTTGCAACGCGTACAACCGAAATTGACACGTCGTCACTCAGTGTTGCTATTATTATTTTTTTTTTTTCAGGTGTAAATAGTGAAATGTAGCTTTAGTGAATTTTTATAAGATTATATTTTGTTTTTTTTTTTTAATATAAATTAAAGTAGTTAAAATAGGGTCAGTAAAAGAACGAAAGGCTTGTGATAGGTGATAGGGAACACGTATTAGGAAAGGAACAATATATTTTATAACAGAACAGAAACAGATAAAATCAATCGTGTCAACTTGATGCGTGTCAAGTCAATGTCAATGTAATGTTTTTTTTAACGTGTTTATAAGAAACAAAGGAATACTTTCTGTGCAGTGTGACCGCTGTCTTCAGTGTAAATACGCAGTTTAAATCTGTTTTAAAGTAGCGCAAAATAATAATAAGAAGAAAATGGATGTACCATTACATGTTTCAAAACAATGCAGAAATCAACTGTGATGAGTTTTTTGTCTGATCATAATATTTTTTTGGCGGAAACATACCTCTTCTCTCCAAATGCTGCGTCAGAATGTTGCGCATGCGCACTTGTTCAAAAACGTCAAAATCGAAATGTCAAACACAGATTAGAGAGTTATGTCAAATGATCAATTTATCAGCTCAGCTATGCTATTGCTATGATGTGGAGCTGGAGCTCTGAGCCTTGGATTAGATTAGATTAGATGAAATGCTTCATAGAATTTTAAGCGTAAGCCGGAAACTTTATACAACTTTTCCTATATCAAAAAAAAGAACTATGAATATCGAAAAGTGTTATTTTAGACTAAATGAGATAGAAAATAAGGTCGACTTAACATTTTTACTAAAAGTTAAGGAATCTGTGAGACAATTTAATTTGAGTCGAAAACCTAACGAGAGCGTCGACAATTTACGCACCCGTATAGGTGCGAATGTACAAAAAATAGTCAAAAAGGGCAATAAAAAGAAAACCAGCAGTGAATTGCAGGAAGTAGAAGTCAGATTTCTTAATGGAAATAATGAGAATTTACCTGGAACCTTAAATTGCTCAGACTTATTTTCCTTGCAAGGATCAGTGAAGTTACAGATTTTAGACAATGTCTATGAAGCTGTGTTTAATGTGCCATGGGTTGAGAGTGTCAGCTTGCCACAGAGCATTCTGTCCGGGTTTACAATTTATCCAGAATACTTTACCAGCCAAAACACTAAGAAAAATGAATGTGTTTTTAACTGGCATACAGGTGTCGTGCTGAATGAGAAGGGTAATGAATTAAGTGAAATTCACATTCAGTGGGAATTGGTTGGGAGTGGTTACACTTATATACCTACAGCAAGAGATATTGGTAAAAAGTTAAAACTAGAATGTATCCCTGGTAAGTAGAATTTTGAGAAATTTAAATGGAACTCATGGGTGGTAGGACCTTATGCATTCACCTTACATAGATGTTGGGCCTCTTGCCAATTCAATTTATCCGTAAAATGCAAATTGGGCATACTTCAGCTACACAACTGACAACAAATTGCACCATACAGCTAAATTATGACAACAAAGTGACTCAACATTCATGTGACTGTAGAAGGTAAATCCCTATCACCATCCTACTGAATAATCCTGCATAAAGCAGCAGTGCAGCACTGCTGTGTTCTAGCATGGAGAAGGCAACATCTGAAATAGTATGGTCTGTCCATTTGTGGTGGTGCTCATTTCCCCTATAAGGTGACCCTTTCACTAATATGCAAAGCTATTTCGCTATAAAATCGATGCTGTTGGTAAATACTTAAGTGGTTATTTAGTATAGTTTGAAATTGTTATGTAAGAAATAACGCGTTGTAAGCGTGCGACAACAGTAGCAGATAAACCGATCGCGGTTTTCGCTCGCTGTTCACACATAATGTTTTCTCTTTGTAATTGATTTGAATAAATAAAAAAAAAATAAAAAAAAATATATATCTAATAAAATTATTCTCCTTTGCATAATCTTTTAGATGAAAAATAAATATGAATAGTAATTACCACTGGTAACAAGGAGGAAATAGTTTAGTTACCTGAGCTGTTATGAACAGACAATGATATGATTTTATTTTTTCATTGATGATTGTTCTTCCAGGCAACGGCACAAGTACAGGCCCAGCCGTTGAAGCTATTTCCAAGAATGTTGTGGAAGCAGGACCTGGCAATTGTCCATTTGAAACCAGGCACATGTTTACTATGACTAAACTTATTGGCAAAAGGTATATGACTTTTTTAATGTAGGTAAAAATTAAAATTAATACCTATTACGAAAATCAGAATTTCTCGTTTTTGTAAAACCCCATGAATTTTGAACATGCTACAGGAAAGATTGGTAACGTGACAGAAGTTATCTTATACATAGAAGAGCCCTACATTATGAACCTAGTGATACTCTTAAACAAATAGAATAAAACTTAGTTCATTTAGACGGACACCAACAGCTGACAATTCTTTTGGTCTTGTCTCAATTATTTGAATGAGTATATAATCTAACAGTCATTGTTTTCTATATTTATTTGAAATCCGGTGTAATTTTTGTTACAATACAATTTTAATTATAATATAATAGTTCTAATTCTCATAATGAGCATTACTTTTGATCTTCTTGGGTGATATTTGTATGAAAATTTTGTATATAATTATGATAGTTTTCCAGCTTCCGTTGTGTGACCTACAACATACTAGCAGATTTGTACTGCGACTCTGACTTCACCAGGAGTGTACTACACCCTTATTGCCCACCCTATGCGCTGCATATTGATTATAGAAAACAACTAATAATGAAGGAATTGTCAGGTATTATAAGTTTTTATTTGGTTTCGAGAACTTTTTAATGCTAATATGAGTATCCTCTTTAGAAGGCAAAGTTATTTATTGCACCTAGAATAAACTGCTTTAACTATCTAAACTTTTTACACAAATTGATTTATTCTTTTTTTGATTTGATTCATTATTTTTGCTTGCCTGTTCATCATGATTCATCAGGTGTAGGCGAATTAGCTTAGGTAGCCCTCACATAGTATTATTCGTAATTTGATTTAAAATACTGGTTTTCTCATTGAACTTCCTATTGTTGTTCTTCTTACAATTCATGATTCGTCATTTCATTCTCCAGGATACAATGCTGACATTATATGTCTCCAAGAAGTAGATAAAAAAATATTCAAATCCTGTTTAGTTCCTCTTTTGAATTCTGAAGGATTTAAAGGATTATTTTATAAAAAAGGGAAGGAAGTTGCTGAAGGCCTGGCCTGCTTCTTTAGAGAAGACAGATTTGAGTATGTATTAAAAGAACCAATGCGCTTATTGATAAATTTACTTTTTTTTTATTTCTCATGTTAGTTATTATTACTATATTTTTACAGGGCTTTGGGTGACAACCATATAGTCCTGTCTGAAGCACTTAGGACAAATCCTGATTTGATGCCAATTTGGGATGCAGTGCAATGCAACAGCAAACTCAAGGAGAGAGTTTTGGATAGATCTACTGTTGCCAGTGCAACTTTCTTAAAGTCGCATGATTCTCCAAATGAAGTTTTAATTGTTGGCAACACTCATTTATACTTCCACCCAGATGCAGATCACATAAGGCTTTTACAAGGAGGGATTGTAATATATTGGTTACAACAGTTAAGAAATAGTTTAATAAATCAGGTAAGTTCTTTAAATATGGTACATCTATCTATATAATCTATCTAATCTTTCCGAATGCGCTGGTAGTTTCAAAAAGACACGTAAAAGAGCCCTTGGTGGCTAATTTGCAAAAATAAATTTTCATTTTCATTTTCATTTTCATAATACTTTTAACAAGCAATTCTTGTATATAATATATTATATTATACCTATAATCTGAATTTCGGAAACGGCTCCAACAATTTTCATGAAATTAAGTATTCAGGGGGTTTTGGGGGCGATAAATCGATCTACCTAGGTTTCATTTTTAGAAAACATACTAAAAACATACCAAGCAAAGTGGTCATCCAGGTACCAAGGCTTTATATGACAGATGCTCCTTATGAACTAGCTCTTTATAAATGTATGCCTTTATAGTTTCCAGGTAAAAGAGTGTCGCTAATACTATGTGGAGACTTCAACAGTGTTCCATCATGTGGAATATATCAGTTATACACTACTGGAAGTGCACCTAGTTCTCTTCCTGATTGGAGTTCTAGTGAGTATGCATATTTAGTGAATAAGAAATAATGATAAGAAAGAATAGCTGCATAATTTCACTAAACTCAATTGTTCTCTTATTTTGTTTATTGTAGATGCTGATGAGGCAGTTCAAAATTTAAACCTCAAGCAAGAAATCACCTTGGGAAGTGCATGTGGGACTCCTCAGTACACAAATTTTACAGCAGGATTTGCTGACTGCTTGGATTATATTTTCTATGACAAAGCGAATATTGAAATTGAACAGGTTTGTGTGCGTATTTATATCGGCCAGGAGCTCAATGAATCAAAAGAACCGTATTAGGTTTTGTTTTCAATCCATTTCAATCTGTTTTCACTGCTTCAAACCAATGATAACATTTAGGAATAAAAATTCCTAGTTGATAGGCTGCCACACACAAGAGTAGAAATAAAAAGATGAAGTTGCCACGTTCTACACAAAGAACTGGTACAATTTTGACGTAAATGCTTAATATGGCAACAATTTTATATGGAAATATTTTAATCTTCTTTTATTTATTTTTAATCTTATAATTTTTTTCTTTTTCTCTGTATACTACCAGTGTGGTGCAGTTATTAACCTTTTCACAGCCAAGCATCTCTTGTGTCACTCGCAACAGTCAACTTTATCTTGTCAAAAGAACTTGTTAAAAATAGTCACATAAAATTCGAAATTGTTTTCTTTTAGTAAGTAAGTAAGTAAGTAAATGCTTTATTGTACAAATATAAAGAAACAGATACAATTTACAAAAAAATAAAAATAAAATTAATACATGCACAAAGGCGAACTTATCCCTATAAGGGATCTCTACCAGTTAACCTTTGAACTTTTAACCTAACCTTTGACTTTAACCTTTAACTTTTTTTTTACCTTTTTTTTAGTGTAGGGAATCCAAATGTATATAGGCCCTACCTACACAATCGTTTCAAATCACTTTTTTTTTTCAGGTTATTCCATTGCCAAGTGTTGAAGAACTACAAGCACATACTGCCCTTCCAAGCATAGTATTCCCGTCTGATCACATAGCGTTGGTTTCAGATTTACGGTTTATTCCATAAACAGTAGATATGGTAAATTATTTACCGTAAATATGTATTTGACTACTGCAGTAGTTATGTAATATGTAATTGTAAAATACAGAACACCGCATTGGAATAAACATGATAGGTACAGATGCATCTAATGTCATTTTATTTCTGAAATCCTATTCCACTACTTGCAAAATTAATTTTAAACCAACATGACAGTGCTCTATATCTACCTAGCCTAGCTATAATGATGTAATTAACTAATGGTTGTCAGCAATCACGATGTTGATGTGATGACTGATGAAGCCTTCTCTATTGTCTTCAACAAGCCGTGCTATTAGATTTGGCAACGTCGCATTTTTACGCTTAGGTTCACAAGCGACGTTGCCAAACCTACTAGCACGGCTTGTAGAAGACAATAGAGAAGGGTATGGATGAACTGATGATTCAGTACAGATGTGCGATACGTGTATACTTCTAATGTACGTACATTTTAGGAACCGCCTGGAATTCATTAATTTACTAATCGCATAATCAAATACACAATCGCCGTGATAGGGGTTGTCGCGACGTTGACGAGGTCGCGATACTTTGTATATATATCAACGCTGGCATCATCGTCTCTTGGCAAATTATCTCTGGTAAGTGAACTTCCCTTGTCTATTGCTAACCTCAATGTCAAAGTATATTTGGCGCTCTTTCCAGATATATTGTTCAGAAGCACTACGTGACCTGTGTGTCGTGTAACCCTATTTTCTGGAATAGAAGCTAAGTATCTAGGCTAAGTATCTAGACTAAATATCTAATCTAAGCATTGACATATTTGTGACCTGAACTTGAACCTACCTGACTTGACTCTGACTGGTGCGCCAGAGATTCCTCATTGTGCAGGAATCAGGTTGTTTATTGCTCGCTATATGCTTGAGCGTAGATGCTCGTCAGTGGTGATGGGCGGAGCCCGACTTGCGAGGGAGGCTCCACGGACCTATTGACTCGACCTGTCACGTACCATGACTGGCTCGACATAAACCGTTGATCTAGATCAGACTGAGACGTTATGACAGTTACAGTTAACTCCAAGCCACGATAAGTGCTTAGGACGCTGATAGCAGTTGGTGTCATGTGTATCCTTCAACACTACAGGCAGTGCCGGATTAGCCACGTAGCAAGAGTAACAAATGCTACGGGCCCCGCGCTCCAAAGCCTGTCTGACCGTAATAAAAAAAAAATAGATAGGAGCGTAAAATATCTACTTTGTAACAGTTTTGTTTTATTTAATACCCTTAACTTGAGAACCTAAAGCAAACTGGCATTGTCCATTTTTTTTAAGCTGTGCTTTTAACACCTTTATTCGATAAAATGGACTATTTCAAGCAACTAATTTGAATATTATGCTTTTACGTAGCTTTGTTAATTAATAATAAATCTTTTTTCGCTGTTTGATAATTCGTGAATTTAGACAGAATCCCAATCGCCTTCGTTCGGCTGGCTATAAAAAAAAACGGCTCTGTCTATGGTTTTGTAGATTTGACAGTGACACGTGACGGTTGCCGTAGCCAAACTTTTTTTTTTCATTTTTGTGGCAAACATTCGATGCTGGATTCTGTCTAAAAACCCGGTCGTTCGGTCAAACAAAGGTTCAAAGTACTTTTACAAAAATATCTGCAATCATAAAGTATTTTTGAAATCGGACAAGATAAATCGGATAATTGATGGTTTTCGAATTGGAGCATACTAAAATAAATGAACAATGCCAAGCTTAATCCGGCACTGACTACAGGTAGTGAAGGCAGGCTATCGATGAAAACAGCGAAGCAGTGCGTGTCCCTACCTGGCCCAGCAAGCTGGATTACAGGTAGGATTCAGAGCCTTTTAGTTCATACCTTTGTTGAGGTGTCCTGTAGGCTTATTACCTAACTCGCTCGCAATCGCCATCGTGTTCATTTTGACAGTTCACGTATGAGCTGACAATCGGCATCGGAATCAGCTAGCTGTCACATTCAAACAAGAACTGTCAAAATGAACACGATGGCGATTGCGAGCGAGTTAGGTAATAAGCCTACTGTTCTATGTGGTTAACAAATAAACATCTTAGTTCATACCAATAATATTGTTATACGAAAGTTTCACATACATATAGAGGTTCATCAAAGATACTTATAACTCAACAGATACAGCAAGGACGCCCCGACAGGGGTCCACTGACTGCTTAAATAAATATGTTCATGTTCTGAATCCACAGAAAAAGTATAGATAGAATTTTAAATAACAAGTGAGGCAGGATAGAAGGTGCGCCCCGCCCGACTCATGCTATATAGTGTGCGGTGCGTAACTCGACCAGTTTTCTTAGCGGACCTTGGTTGCACTTCCGTGACGTAGTAACTCTTAGTAGTTCGTCCTTCTGTGTGCGCGTCAGGTGCGCCCATCAGTATTAGTAGGGAACCCAAAAAGGGATTTTAGGATTTACTCAAGCGCGTCAGATTTACATACGGGGGATACCTTGCCTCCGAAATTCGATTTTCGAAGCTCTTTTCGTGTCATTTCGCTCACACTAACAGTCATTAGTTTTGAGAGCGAGAGACGGTATGTATGATACTAAATGAACTAGCAAATATTCTTCAGATCGCATGGGCGAATGTTGCTAATTTAAACTTAAAAATGTATCTTCGAGAAATAGGCCATAGTTCTTCAAGTGTATACTCAGTGTACACAACCTTTAGATGCAAAAAATGGCCTTGTGTTGATGGCAACACTGGTCAGAACTGTCACTGTTAATCGATGACGTCACCGTCACTGTGCAAGTCTGTCAGCAGCACTTGGTTATTGTTATATCTTCTCTCTCTCTCCTCTCATTCGTTCGTTTCGTTTTCGTCCTTTGTCTACTCTGCGTAACGATTTGACATATATTTTTATTTTTACACAAAGTTTATTATTTAGTAACTTATATAAAATATTTTTTACCTTACTGACAAATTCTCCAGTGTGAAAATGTCGCAAATATATTCTAAGGCCAACTATTTCGTTCTTGGAAAGAGTTACTTAAACAATACATTCTTTGGTAAGCATCGGCGTCACCAGTCATCAATATCATAATCATAATCATTAACATAAGATGAAGCGGAACTACAACATCCAACAAAGCTTAAGCTTGGCTTTGTTAAATTTGATCTTAATTTTGAACAGGTGGTACTAATCAAGTGGGCAAAGCTATACATATTTCTACCAATTTGCGATTCCCACAAGTGGTGGCACTAAAGCTACCGACCAACGTCGTGGACATAAATTCGGCTGAAATGGGTCGTTTTTCACCGTTGCGAGAGAGGGACATATCTGGTCCTGTCATCAATTCGTACTACAAGAAACAAGATTTCTCTCAAATTGATGTCACAAGTCAACCAGATCCACACGTAAACAAGTATGACTGCCGCGGAGCTGTTAGCCTATCATCATCAATGCAGAGTAACGTCCCAAGTCCGTTCAGTGGGAATCATACGCACTTGGGCATGCCAGGGTCCCAGTGGGGACAGGGCAGTAAATATTTATCTGATCATCTCCACAGTGCTCACTACCTCACACTTAGAAATGAGTACAGAGACAAAGCTCTCAACTCAGGTATGTATCCTGATAGTACACATCTTAGCTTATCTGATAACCTTATCTACTAACCTTTCATGTCTTACATCAGTTACCATCTTTAGTAGGTATTGTTTTTACTGGTGAGGCCTAAATAAACTACCTTTGCTTAAGTACTAACCAACCAACCATTTTTAAACAAAAATAATTATGTGATCATTTGTTTTAATGCTGTTGTTACTTTTCCAAAGCATAGCTGTAACAATTGGAAGAAGAAATATGAGTACTGAAAGCCAAGACACTGAAGCACAGCCTAAGTTGAGTGCTAAAGATAAATTGAAAAATGCAGTTAAAGAGTATGGTTCAACAGTGATAGTGTTTCATGTCACAATCTCAATATTTTCATTAGGAGGATGTTACCTCCTAGTTTCTAGGTATGATATCAAAATTTATCTCCTATTTTTATATGATAATTTATACATATTTAATCTGCATGTTTAGTTCAGTTTTGTTATGTACCTAGTTAGTTTCATCAGACAGACAAACAAAATTGCTTCTTCATTCTGGTTTTTTTCATTCATTATTTAACCTGAGCTATTAACATAATATAGCTATTACTTACACACTTTGTTTTGATATATTTTTGTGTATTTTATTTATTAATATTTTTTTCTTATCAGCGGCGTGGATCTAGTGGCAGTTTTGAAAAGTCTTAATATTGGAGAAGGAGCCGTGTCAAAATTGGCGAGTTCAAATGCAGGAACATTTGTTATAGCATATGCAGTACACAAAGTGTTTGCTCCTGTAAGGATGGCTGCCACGCTAGCTGCAACACCTTTCCTTGTGAGATATTTAAGACATATTGGTATAATAAAAAGAAACATAAATGTTGGTGATGGGAATGGGAAATAAACTTGATTATAAATAAGTATATTATTATATGTCAATCCGGTTTTAAAGTGGTATTTGCTAAGAGAATTGAAATAATTAATTATTGAAGTAATCTCAAATCTATGATGAGAATATTGGGAGGTTAATAATTTTATACATCAACATACTACTTGTGTAAATATCAGTAACATCTGTGTACTGCGTGTTAAGTCATCACTAAAGTGCTAATTTTTTGTAGAGATCAAGGTTCATTTGCATATTTCGTATGTAAGTTTGTTTACCAATAAGTCCAGAACATTCTGATTCTGATGTCATATCATGAATCTGTATAAAAAGTGATTGAATAAAATTATTTTTAAAAACGGCATCTTGTTTTGTTACCTATTTACACTTTTTTTGGGTAGGGAAGCAAACAGCTAGCCTACAACAAATAACAGATTTTGTGGACGGTACCGCCAAGACAAGACACACAATTTCTAAACACCACTGAAAATTTGAACAGAAAAATCCGAAAAGTAAAGCCTATGGCCGGGAATCAAATCCCTTTAATGTCTAACAGGTAAAATCGTAAATGTAAACATAAAAATCATGAAGTAAAATTCTTGATTTATTTGATAGTACCTAGCACAAGACGTTTCTTTTTACAAGTTATTATTTTATTTTGTCCCGAGGGTAAGCGGAAAAGGCGAGGGTAAGTTAAGCACGTCAACACAGTTGACAGATTTGGAAATGGAAAACTTAACATAATAAAGTACCTATAGATTGTACTGCATAATTATCTAGTTTTTGCAGTGAATAAATTGGAAGTTTAAGAAGGGGAGGGTCTAAAGCTTGGGTCCACATTCTGTATCATTTTGCCGATCACGATCACGCGTATCATTTCGAGCTCGCGTCTCCAAAGTAGGTACCTATGGACGCTCACTAGCATGGTCGCGTGGAAAAATCGCTCACATCCTATCATAATAACGCCAGTGCGCTTGCCGCCCGTACCTCTCTCGGTCGTCTTTGTCGTCTACCCCGCGCCCCTGTACCGTGCGGGCGAGGACTCATTTAAGAGATCAGTCTATAAACCTTATAGCTTACGGTCGAATACCTACACCAATCATTACTTTCATACCACACGTGTTAACGAAGCTTCATTATTCTACCTTTCTGGCAATCTATTCAATAGATACAGTAGATTCTATTATAAGTACCTACCTAGTTACTGAGTGGCCTTAATAGTAGGAGATTCAAACCTAAGTCGACCTTCACCGAGTTGATAATAGAATGAAACATATTTTATAAAAAAATTAGTATATTAGAAAATATATTAAAAACGGGTTGGCTAAGAAAATCCTGGACCGACTATTTTTTTTCATAATAATTATAATAATAATAATATATTTATTTGCAGTAAATGTAGTGAAGTGATGGCATGGTTATTATTTACTTTATCATATTTTGAGTTGCAATTTTTTTTCTGTTATAGATGTATTCGTATATATTAGTATTCTTATACATATAAGTCAATAAATATATATTTAAATATATTTATTTCATTGATGTTCTATTGTTTAATATGATAGTATTACATTAAACTTTTCTATTATAGATATATAAATATATTATATCTATACTAATATTATAAAGAGGAAAAATTTGATTGTTTGTTTGAATTGAATAGGCTCCGAAACTACTGGACCGATTTCAAAAACTCCTTTGTCGTTGGAAAGCTACATTATCACTGAGTGACAGGCTACTTTTTACCGCGGGAAAATACCTTTTCCTACGGGAAAATTAATTTATCGCGGGCGAAGCTGCGGACGGAAGGCTAAGTATGTAATATATTTAAATAGTCTGTCCAGGATTTTTTTAGCCAACCCATTTTTATAATGTTTTCTAATATACTAAATTTATTATAAAATATGTTTCATTCTATTATCAGCACGGTGAAGGTCGACTTAGGTTCGGATCTTAGACTATAACTAGTAGATGCGTGAATATAACGTAGTATGCGTAGGTAAGTAAATATATATGCACAACACTCGCGCAAAGCTAGAGCGCAAAGACGACATGCGCAGCGCATTACGTTGAGTAAGTTATCAAAAATTGTTTAAGTTTTTGTGGGACTTAGGTCCTACGTCAATAACCCCATTAAGATAAGAGTGTCAAACGTCCATTAATTCTTGTTATTAAGACAATGTCTACGTTCGATAATACGACTATACAATGGTATGTAACAAACAAACAAAACTACAGTGTTTGAGTAACTCTTACACTTGCCACACCAAGTTGCGGAGGTTATTAAGATTAACGAAATAGTAGTTTAATTTTTATAAACAAATTTAATTCGCTAACAAAAATGAAATTAGTGGTGTGTTTATTGATTTTAACATTTAGGAAAGTTCTTACTAATAACAGGTAAGTAGGTAGGTAACCTATTGTCTACCTGATCTAGTGAAAGATTAACTGCTTATTAGTACCTATTTAGAATTTTGTTCATGTTCTCCTACTCTAGTACATAAACATGATTCAAACCGAAAATGCTTGCTGCCGTATTTCAGCGAAAAACTCGTTTAGGTGACGAAACTGGAATTTTAGGTTAGAAACTAACCTCTTATTTGTTAATTACCTACGTACGTCCGACATTGTATACACGCATCAAAAGAATTTCATAATGTATTTAATTCTTAAACATTTTTCAGCAGTATATTCAGCAATTTATTACGTTTTTTTGTTTGTTTGGCAAACTGAAATGTCAAAGTTGCCGACCAAATCATTATCTACTCCACAAAGGACGGCTAGTATAGGTGCGCGCGAGATAGACTACCCGGCTTTTGCTTACTGTTCGTTCTAGAAAGAGACGGGTAGTCCATCTCGCGAGCTCTTATGCCGGCTGTACACACTCGCCGAGACACCCCGAAACTGACCGAGAACGAGTGTGTACATGATGTTCTCGCCTTGTCTCGCCCGCTCATGTCTCGCCTCGGTAAGTCTCGGCTGCGTGTCGGTTTTTTGCGGCCGAGTCAAAGGGTCTCGTCCGCTCTCGTGAGGAAAACGAGACTGAACATGTACATACTCGTCGCAACAGGAACCAAAAAAAAACTTGATAAGGGAATAATTACTGGGGTCTTTTGCGGGGCATTGTAATCATCCACCACCTTCGTTTTCGCCATGGTTTAGTAATTTTTTTTAATGATATATGTGTAAATAATTGTAGTAACTAACAGCACAAAGGCAAACGGCCGCAGCAGTTTCTAGGTCCATCGTGGTCGATATCCGCTGTTTAAATGACGCCCCGAGTGTGTACACGGTGCCCTCTCGTAGAGAGCTTCTCGCCCGAGACTCGCAAAGAGCCTCTCGGCGAGTGTGTACAGCCGGCATCATGCTAACCGTGCAGCACGGCTAGCACGACTGCACGAGAGCGCGCGAGATAGACTATTATACCTACCAGTCTTTTTCTTACTGTTCGTTCCAGAAAGAGACACAGCTCTCGCGCGCTCTCGTGACGGCGACGCAGAGCCGGTAGACAAGATAACTCATCTATAATTATCATATAATATTATAGAGGTAAAATTTGTGAGGTTGTAGGGGATAATCTCTTTATCTTGATCTACTGAACCGATTATGAAAACTCTTTCACCTTTTTAGAAAGCCTGATAACTCTACTCAGTATCTCAATGTTTGTCAATTGCATTTGTCTTATGTTTATTTTGCACAATAAAGAGTTTACTTACATACATGCATACAGTCTAGCTGACAAGTTCAAAATGGTCTAAAATAGAGATACCTAACCTACTGCTCTTAAAATTATGTGTGATAGCTCATTGGATGCGGAATGACGCCTAGAAAATTGTGCTAAAAGAGTGTATTAATTAGTACATAAAAAATTGCAAAAGTTATAAACAATTAAAGATGAAAAAAAAAGCCATTTGGTTTTTCGCCAATATTTCATAGACTATTCATATTTAAGAAATTTCAAAAAAAGAGTTAAAGAGGAGGAAATTTCCAATAAAAAACTCCTAGCTTCCGGAACTCTATCTCCATTATTTATAGTTTTAATTTAAAGCTGAAAATGGGTCTCCGCGCTTAATTTTTAAGTTGCGCGCGTGGTGTCAAAAGCGAGTACGACACATTGATTCTTTTTTTTAAGCTATTGAATATTGTTCTAAAAATTTGAAAAAATTATAGTGCATTTGGAACACTTCAGAGAACTTATCCCCGCTGAAAATTTTGCTTAGAGTTAATTTTTCAGCAAGTTAAACGATTGTTAACTAACAGAATTTTCTCGAACTTCCGTCTTCATTGTAAATGAAAAAAAAGTTTAAATAATTGTCGTAAATTTTTTCGCTTCGTGGAGCCTTTCTTATATACATAACATGATCACGCCATAAAAGTAAAAAAAATATTCATACTTTGTTCATAATAATTTTTGTACTTGAACAAAAACTGAATAATCCAAGTAATTTTGTTAATATAGTTTTTTTTTCTTAATCATCATATTATCGTTTTTTTATCAATACAAGATTTTAATTGAATTGTAAAAAAAAAACCGCCGTTGACAATTTTTTATAAACAAATTTGAGTTAAATATTTTTTAATTTTTTTTTCCAGCTACATTATATTACCTAATATTATTATGAATGAAAAGAAAATTCGTAATAATTTTTTTAATAGCTTGTAATCGTTTTTTTATATTTCTATTGTTCAAAGAATTAATTAAGAAATAATTTTTATTTAAAAATCATGTCTTCTATAAAGTAACAAAAAAAAATTGTTTTTAACGATTCCATTGTTTTTTAACATCAATAAAAAATTAAAAATAATTGAAAATATTTTTTTTCTACTGTTATATATGGTTGTTTTTGTAATTTTTAGAAGTTTGAGAAAAGAAATTAACAAAGTTAAAAATTTGTTTATAACAAATAGATGTTAAAAATCAATGGAATCGTTAAAAAAATTTTTTTTTGTTACTTTATAGAGGACTTAAATATGATTTTTAAATAAAAATAATTTCTTAATTAATTATTTGAACAATAGAAATATAAAAAAAACGATTATAAGCTATTAAAAATTGTTACTACGAAATTTAAAAACAAAATCATAATAATATTAATATAATATATATTATGTAGCTGTGAAAAAAAATTTGAAAAAATATTTAAATAAACAATTTGTTTATAAAAAAATTATCAACAATGGCGGATTTTTTTCCCCATTCAATTAAAATCTTGTTTTGATAAAAAAACGATAGTATGATGATTAAGAAAAAAAAGTTATATTAACAAAATTACTTGGATTATTCAGTTTTTGTTCAAGTACAAAAATTATTATGAACAAAGTGTGAATATTTTTTTAACTTTTATGGCGTGATCATGTTGAGTATGTATATAAGAAAGGCTCCACGAAGCGAAAAAAATTTACGACAATTATTTAAACATTTTTTTTCATTTACAATGAAGACGGAAGTTCGAGAAAATTCTGTTAATTAACAATCGTTTAACTTGCTGAAAAATTAACTCTAAGCAAAATTTCCAGCGGGGATAAGTTCTATGAAGTGTTCCAAATACACTATAATTTTTTCAAATTTTTAGAACAATATTCAATAGCTCAAAAAAATGAATCAATGTGTTGTACTCGCTTTTGACACCACGCGCGCAACCTAAAAATGAAGCGCGGAGACCCATTTTCAGCTTTAAATTAAAACTATAAATAATGGAGATAGAGTTCCGGAAGCTAGGAGTTTTTTATTGGAAATTTCCTCCTCTTTAACTCTTTTTGAAATTTCTTAAATATGAATAGTCTGAAATATTGGCGAAAAACCAAATGCCTTTTTTTTTCGTCTTTAATTGTTTATAACTTTTGCAATTTTTTATGTGCTAATACACTCTTTTAGCACAATTTTCTAGGCGTTATTCCGCATCCAATGAGCTATCGCACATAATTTTAAGAGCAGTATATATCTCTATTTTAGACCATTTTGAACTTGTCGGCTAGACTAACATAACTTGAGTGTCAAATAGACTATATTTAACTCTGCGCGAACGAAGTCGTGGGCAACAGCTATATTAGTTAATGTTCTCATTCTCAAAACGAAGGTATGTCAATGTTATCATATTATTATGATCTTGGTCCAATTATGCGAACTGTTAAGATTAAATTGTTGGGTTCGTGGATACCTATTTTTATATTTGCTTGTAAAAATGAAAAATATTTGTGGAACTGCCCCGGGAAGCAATTTATGGGGGCGCTAAATATTATTCAGGAGCCCTGAGACCTGACAGACAAAATAAGCACTGACCAGGGCATCATGTCCCACGTGTCGGAAAATGTAGATGCAACAACTCTCGAATAAGTTACCCGCAGCGGCCATGACTACCTTTTTGTTGTTATACTTAGATACGCTAAAAATCGTACGTGGATTAGTCATCATTGAAACCATTCGCTCGTAGGAATTCTACAGTTTTCTGGTCGTTTGAATTGACCAACGTCGAGACACCAAATTTGCGTAATGCCTACAAGCGTAAGGGTCAAGTAATGTTTGCGAGTCGTGCGTAGCGCTGAATCGGTGGATAAGGGTTGTTAAGCTCTGTGACATCCCTAAAGGGCTGAATATTTCTTCAAAGATATTAAAATTGTGCCAATTTTTTTTCACAGCTGTACCAACACGGTGAATGGCGAACAGTATCTTTTCGACTTCAGTGGAGCTGACGATGTGGAAGAATGGCAAGAACAATCGGATACAGTGCGCTCAGTAGGAATGTCGAAAGCAGTGCTTGTCATGCATCAGAACACTCTCTATAAAAGAGCAATATTCTTCGCTCTGCTAAATCCTCAAATGAATGGAGCCGGATTTGCCGGTGTCAGAGCGTTAAGAAGATATGACCTCACAGGTCACACTAAATTACAGATACAGTGTCGAGCGCAGGGACAGCATAATGGCTTTAAAATAGTTTTAAGGCATAAAAATCTCAACGACGAACCCAACTATTCATTTGAACAGTTTTTTCATGTAAGCTGTACATAATTATTATGATAGATATTTATGATTATTAGGCGCTTGGGTGACGTTTCCCTTCGTTGCCAATCTGTAACTCAAGTTTTTTAAACCTTTTTCCAGAGGTTGATTATGCTGAATTGAGATTGACGTGGTATATGTATATACAGTGGAGTACAAATACATGTATACAATTTAGTTTTTTTTTTCATTTGCAATCAGAATCACAATGTGAAGGAAATGCATACGTATACATACTATATCTTTATACTCTACTGTACGCTTGGCATTCTTGTCTTATATTAATAACGGCATTGCTTGCTTTTAAATTCCAGGGACCAAAAGATGAGTTTGCTGTCCGTGATCTGGCTTTTTCCGAATTTAAAGCGTACTACCGGGGCAAGAGGGTCAGTAACGAGACACTCGATATATCCCAAATCAGCAGCATTGGAATCCAAATGTACGGAGGAGTGTATCAGCCGGTGAAACAAAAAGGTCCAGCCACATTAGAGATAGACTGGATTAAAGCAGTCTAGTTGAGTTTACAAGAAAATCGTGGAAAATACAACTTTGCAGTTCATGTGCGACCGATTTATAACTATCGGAGTCACGATGTATCGACGATTAGTATTTACCTATGTATAACGAATAAAGCTATTTTTATGATCTGTTATACCTACTGTATTAATATTCACAATCATGTATATCACGATTTATGAGGACATTATAAAAAACATGAACTACAAAAGAGGAGAATTCTCTTTAGCTAGTCGCCATGAATACGTAGGTACATTGTAACGTTACATAAGTAGGTACTTAGGCACCTTGGAAAATACAATATGGATCGTGAAAGCACATAGGGTTAAGACCCACCATACCCCTGGGGGTAGGGTAGGACTGAATCATACCGCCGTAGTGCTGTAAGGTACGGGTATTAGGTAGGTAGGTTAGGTTAGTTAGGTAGCACCTTATGCCCGAAGGCCAAACCACCCAGGAATAGGAGCCCCGCGTAGCGGAGCTCCGTCGATTTTTTTTTCAATTTCTCGAATCCCAGCACTATGGTGGTATGGTTCAGTCCCACCCTACCCCCAGGGGTAGTGCCAGGGGTATGGTGGGTCTGAAGGGAGCTTATAGTATACTAACTAGATAGGTGCTGGCGTCAGTTTGATGTCTATCTCGTATAATTGCTTTATTGTTGCCCGCGACTCCGTCCGCGCAGAATTCGCTTATGTCTATCCCGCGGGAACTATGCTGTTATTTATTAAGTTATGCTGTATAAATATTTCTTATTCTTTCGAGTAACATTTTTACTTTCCTTATTGTAGTGAACTCGAAACGATCTTCCAAAAAACCGGCCAAGAGCGAACCAGACTCGCGCACCGAGGGTTCCGTGCAAATTCGGCTCGTGATTATAAAATCCAGTGTTAGCAGAGTCCTGCCCCTAAACAAAATGTAGGTAGTGTGTGGTAATTTTATATTGGTTATTTACAGACAGTAGACATAAAAATATTTTTTTTAGATTTATTACATTAGTTGTCCTACCTTCATACAGACAGGGTTTTTTAAAGTGGGATCCTAGGACCCCTTAAGGATTTATAAATGTTATACTTTATATAGGTACATTGTTTAATTTAACCGGCAGTATAAGGTGTCAGCACGCCAATTTTACTTAATTAGACGCATGTTATTTTGGTGATCATACACATACACGCAGGCACAATAACGTCTTGCTATTTTGCATTACAGTTTACAGTTTTTTTTCCAGCTGTACTGATCATTCTTAGTATTATCTTAGCCTCCCCTTACTGCCTGTTTCATAGTTGTTATTTTAGACACAATAGGCAGTCAGACTATAAACACGAACAGGGGATATCCCAGCAGTTCCATATTGATCTACCAGAACATTCATTTTGGAGTAAATGTCCCAGAAGTAGGGTAAACCACATAGCTATTGCTTTCAAAATAAATATATTTTTGCTAATTAGTAAGACACAATCATTTCCAAAAAAAAAAAAAACAGTTATAGACTGTGCACTTATTTTCTTATAACCTAATAATTTCTTACATAGAATTTCAACTTCAACTTGGAAAATAAGTTACCAAAATTAAAATCATCTAAAAAGTGCAGTTATTGCCTAGAAGCTACAGTAATTGCAACATCCTGTGATTTAAAATCATAAATCAAACGTCTGAATTGACTTTAAACATAAATAAACATTAGACATAAACTTAATTGTCCTTATGAATTAAGAGTTCGCGTTTATCACTGCATCAAATAGTTATTTTGCTGATGATGAGTTGGAACCGCCAGAGCCAGAATCTTCTACCATATGACATGGCATAAAAATAAATTTATAGTGCATTTTTGGCATCTGGCTATTGGCCGGACAATAACTATAGATATATATGGCAATTATTCAAACAATGGTGGGTAATAACTATATACATTCAAATTTTCGTTCAGTGATTGCCTACAGCAAAAATGACCGTTACGATTCAAAATTTAAAACGTAATTTACATCAAAAACTGCGAAAATACTGTTTATTTTATCACATCCATGTAATAAGAGCAGAATATTAAATAAGTAATATCAAAAATTAACCTTCAAGCAAATAAGTTCTTAAGAAAATTTATGAAATTTTTACCTGTTTGAGCAACAACATTCACCCACGTAGACAAAATCCCCCCCGTTTTTTTTATAGGTGTTGCCAATCGTCAATTTTAAATCGTTTGCAATATTAATTACAGACCGAGGTAGCAAATTCTAATCGAACTAGAATGATACAAAGCTAACATTTGGCAATGCTTTACTTAGTAGGCAATAGCTCCCTGGTTTACCCTACCATGTGGAACTACAGTATATCAAACGTTTACCTCTGCCAAGTAAGACCTTTGTATATGCATATCATATATACATATATTTTATATAGGTACTTGGTCACTTTTAAACATTAATTACCTACATACTTCAGTTAACATTGTCAAGTATATGACACTTCAGGTTTTACCTCGTTTTTTATACAAGGGACCGTGTTCGTCCCTCGGTAAAAAATGGGTTTTACAATTGTCGGCCTATGCGTACCTATGATACTGAAAGAATTATGTTCCAACTCCTAACCGTTAAGGAGTGGTACCTTCCATCATCAGCTTACAAACATGATTGTACACTAAAACCTTCTCCAGAAAGCAACAAATACTTTTCTGATAACCGCATCAAAATCAGTTCAGCCAAACGCGAGATAATCGCGGACAGATATACATACATCCTATTCCATATAGAACTTCTGGGATATCCCCCACGAACAAGTAATGAACTAAAGATAAACTGTACATTTCGCTAAACAAATATAAGCAGTTATAGTGACGAACGAACGGCTACATATTCGGCGTACACCACTCCCACATATTTAGTTTATTTTCTCTGTATTGTCGGAAAATTGTGGGGCTGTTATGCTCCCTTATTCATGTTTCTTATAAATACAATGTGTTACATCATTTCCAGTCCTATAGGGCTTGGGCTATAGTACCCACGCGGGCTCAGTGCGGATTGGGCACATCACACACCATTGAATTGCTTCACAGGTGTGTGCAAATTTCCTCACAATGATTTCCTTCACCACTGACTAAAACCCTGAACAGTTAGTTCAGTATCAAGAGTAGACTCGATTGATTACACTGTATTTTAAGCATTTTGTATTTTTAATAGGTTTTTTTTATCATGCCCAGTCTAAATTATACAAATTCAACACCACACTAAGATTTTCGGCAATAATACACAGATTTAAAAATGAATTCTAGACTAATATTTAGGATAATATAAATCGGTTGGGAAGTGAGGTTTTCAGTAGGTAGTGTAACATGTTGTATATATCATCTCCATGTCTGGCAATGCAAAGGCAAATGACAGATAAAGATAAACAAAAGTATTTTTTAACATAACATTAACAGTTTACGACTAACAGGGCTTGAGTTGTTAAGTAAAAGAAAGTATCCATACTTATTACACTTTATTCTAGAATTACGTTTTCACCGTAACAAATTAGCGAGTGCTCAAGGTCCCTGTCATAATTATGAAATGCTTAAACTTATCGTGCCCGGGACGGTAGGAGCAGCGTGAGCGCTGTCATAGCGTCGGGGAACAAAGAATGGTAGTTGACGAGCGGTACATAGGCCGCCGTGATGACGCGGCCCGCAAACCAGCGGCCGTGCAGTGTGTTCACGGATGCAACTGCCGTGGCGATGGTCGGACATTTGCAGTACACGTTGCCCTGCGGCGACGCTTTGTCCACGTATACGTGTAACACGCCGCCATGCTTGTTGCATTCACTTATGACGTCGTCTCGGATTTCGATGTCCCAGTTAGGGTTTGTTTCACTAAAAAATGGAGGACTTTGTTTAAATATAGTTTATATGAGAATTAAAGCACTTCACTTAGCATGTTCACCGAAATGATTAATTAATTATACATCCATAAATCACGTCTTTATCCCTTAATTATATGTAATTATTTTTTTGCATATCGCTTCTACTGTAAACTGTAAGCGATAGAGATATCGACAGTGCAACACGAATACGAAATGCCAAATGAAGTGCAGTCTTTCAACTTTAGCATACCTGGATGGATCAAACATGTTATTGAGCATGAAGCATTGAGTGGCGATAGGAGGCGCCACTTGAGGCTGTGGGGTCACTAAGGCTGATCCGCTGCCCATAAGCACTGATGCTGCAGCAGGAGGAATCTGAAAATTTCGTAAATTGCCATTAGGATGTTAATTACTTAGGGATGATGAATAGTTTTTACCCGACTGTGCCAAAAGGAGGGTTATGCTTTTATAAAACAATTAGAATACAAAACAATTAGAAATGGTTTATACCATTTCTAAATTTGTTAGTTTAACATTTAAAAAGGACATAGAGTCCAATAAAAGGATCCACCTCCAATAATATTTAAATTAAATGACAAGGATAGAATCGCAGCGAGCGCACCCGTTCAGAACGATTATGTGTGTATAAAGATTAGCTAACTATCCAAGGTTAGGTTAGGTTAGGTAGGTAGGTTAGGCTTTAGGTTAGTTTATTATTATTATTATTTAAAATAATACACTAGCAGCTCTTTGAGCTGATACGTGTATATCTATCACTGCACTTGTGTTCTCTGACTCTTTAAATGAATGTCTAGTCATGTTAGTTGTTGGTATTCAGTTGTTTATTTTGTCATAGATGCAATTTGGATCAATATTTCATGAAGTATGGATGCATACCTGCAGTCCAGTGCCTTCTGCAAGTTTAAACATAAGCTGCAGACGACCCGTAGCCCCCAAATCAACACCAGCTCTGTCAAGTTCATCTGCATCAAAACGGGTACTCGAGCCTCCATCAGTGCGCTCAGTAACATTTCCTACTTTCATTGGTCTTCCAGCTAACTCAAACCCATTCAATTGCTCCATAGCTTTCTTTGCATCAGCAGCATGATGAAACTGGAATAAAAAATAAACTCAATCATAATTATATCTGTATAGAAAAAAAAAATGTATTTCAGAGGTAACAATGTAGATTAGAACATATATTGAAACATAATAATTGATAATATATATGACCGCATAAATGCATAATGCATTCTGCAAATAAATGACTTATGACTTATGACATAAATAAAATAATATAGCATGGTCGCTCATGTGCTTACCGTTAAAAATCCGTATCCTTTGCTTTTACCACTTTCTGGATCAGTCATGAGTTGAATGTGATCTATTTTTCCAAATGGCTCAAAAATGCCTCTCAGCATATCTTCAGTAATATTAAAATGCAATGATCCAACATACAGCCTGGTTGGGCCATTACTAGTCTTTGGTGCTAAATTAGGTAGAGTGTTTCCAACTCTGTTCTTCTCTGCCTGAGTGTGTTGAACAATGATAGGCACACCAAGCAATTTTTGTCCTGTTAACCCCAAAGCCTGGAAAAATTTTATATTTTTATTTTTTTATATTTTTTTTTCCATTTCATAAAACTGATTAAAATAGAACTTACCAAAGGAACAGACTCAGCATCTCTAAATTCTATGTAAGCTATTCCTTTAAATCTTCTAGTCTTATTACATGTTATGAGTCGAACATCTCTGACTTTACCAACAGAAGAAAAGAATTCTTCTAGGTCTTTCGCTCTGATTCTTTGAGAGAGTTGCATACAAAATACAGTACGCAGATCACGTTCTTCTGGAGGCAGTTCATCTAGTTTTGGTTCAAGACCTCTAGATTTTGATCTATATTCTTGCCCATTGTCTTTTTCTTTTTCAGGTGTCTTCTCTTTTTTAACAACTATTTTCTCTCGGCTACGGTCCCTTTCTCGACTGCGCTCTTTGTCCTTGCTACTGCGTCGCTTTTCCTTGTCGCGTTCTCGCTCACGCTCTTTTTCCCTATCCCTGTCCCGCTCCTTGTCTTTGTGACTACGATCTTTGTCACGATCTCTTCGGCTCCCGCGGTCCCGGTCCCCCCTGTCTTTTTCTCGTTCCTTGTCCCTTCTGTCATCTTTATTACTTGAACGAAGGCTATCCCGAGTATCCCGGTCACGCGATCTTCTTCTATCTCTTGATCGGCTACGCCTATAAAAAGGAATACATTAAAATACATCTAACTAGAGCAAGTATCTGCTAAACTTTCAGGAGCAGGAAAAGAAAATACCACTAACTAGCTAAGGAAACAAATATCAACTAAAAACACTCACCTCCGACTGCCATCTCTGTCCTTGTCTTTGTGCTTATCAGAATATTTGTCCGATCGATGCTTTGATGAGGAATTGGTATCCTGTCACACAAAGCACAAGGTAGAAGCAGCGCCACAGCAACACACGCCGAGTGAATAAATAAAATTGCATTAGTTCAATTGTAAAAACAAGATTTTGAATTTCACCAGTGGACACATGAGTTATCTGTCACTGGTAGAGAGCTTAATAGTTACTAGGTTTAATTTGCCTAAGTTGCTGCAGTCTGATGATGTTCTTTAAGACAACAGCTTTCACCCGCGTCACATCAGTAGCGGCGCCCCGATCTACACTTACCGTTCAATAAACCACTGACAAAGGACGCGCACAGCGCTAACATCACACAGGGATACTTCTGCAAAAGATTTATGTCCCATCAGCTATAGTCTGCTTTATTATAGCCACTTGATCAAAATATTTTTTATTATTGATGGAATATCAGATTTAATTAAGTTTATAAAAAGGAATTGTTAAATTTTAATCAAATAAAAAATAGTTAAGTATAGTATTGGATACCTCTCTGTCTGTTCAGGTCGGTGAAGTATGCTGGACTATTACCACAAAGTTCTATAAATACAAGAAATGATACTCAAATGTAGTTTCGTAGTTAAGTTTTTACCAATGTCCTGTTCAAAGATGTTGATGTTATTGATTGGAAATAAAGGAATTCTGCATTATCAAATGTATTTAAGTTAGTATTTATTTCTTTTCTTAACATATCATTACCGCTTGTAGTTTCAATTATTCAATTTCTTCGCAACTTAAATTCTCACTTTAAACATCTTTGAACAGCAGTACCTAAGGAATTCTTGAAGTTGAATAGTTTTTTTACAAATTGGACCTTGTTTGTGTTTGTCAAGCAATATTACAAAACCCATTATAAACATTTTGTATTTAACTGTGGATGTAAGTAAGAACAAATTTGATCATAAAATATTGGTTTTACTATAAGTTTTTTATGAACAAATAGACAATAAAAGTATAAGAATATAAAATATTTACAGTCACACAAATACAATACAAGTATTTTTTAAAATAGGTGTTTTTATTCTTCGAATCAACACTAGAGGACACGCATAAAACGAAAATAGATACTAGTAATTTTATGGGTAATGCCGAGTTGAAGCCACATTAAAGTGAAATCTATAATATCTAGGTTCCCAAAACATCTTGTGAAATAACGCCACTACCTATCTAAAAAATCGTTAGTTCTGAATGGATTTTCAACTTCGACTTGGTCACACATTTGTTTTTTTTAATCGTCTGAACAGCATTAAGATTTTTTTGCGTGACGTGTCCTTTAGTATCCAAGATTTTTTAAAAAGATAGGCAACAATGAAGTAATACAATATTTAAAATCGAAGGATCACTTTATAGTATAATGAACCATGACATGACAAGTGAAGATAAGGCGAAAGTAGGAACTTACCGATTTGTTGTAAGGAGCTTCTAGCATAGCCTCCACATCTAAATCTTCAGCCATTCTACGACAAAATAAATGTCACATAAAATCATATAGTTAATGATTAAACGTTTTCAAAGATCAACACACCTAATTTTATTTAACATGCGTGAAAAACACGCATAAGCGATCAATCAAATTGACAAAATGGCGGAACTCCGGGTTTAAATTAATTGAAACATTTTAAGAAGAGAAAAGTCCAGAACTAGTATAGCAAAAGTATTTACCTGGAAGAATTTATCAGTAAAGTTGATATAATTGGGTTTTCACTGTATTTTCCAGTTCAATCAAAATCTATCTCGTTCTAGTGCAGTACCGTGATGTATTTCCTCATACGTCTTAACTAAACTAAATAAAACTAGAAACGAAAACCATACCCAACCAAGCCAAACCACAGGTTAGTTAGATAAAGATAAAACATACAAGTGGTCACTGGTCACAGATCAGACTACCAAGGGATACCACAGGTGGTGTGGTGAGGTGTCAACTTGATTAATTTCATTTGGTTAAACTATGTCATTGTTCATTGGGCTGGATAGTACGTTGCTAGTTTTAAAATTGTTTAATTTTACTCACTCGGTCACAGGTCTTGGCACACATTAACGCTATAACGGTGCTTCCAGCTGCTCGCAATAGTGGATTAAAGGCCTTAACTCTTTTACCTTTAGGTTTGAAAAAAAGAATAAGGAAAATGGCCGATAATAATAATAATAAAAATGTAAAACTTACCTAATCCGACGTATTTACAAGCACTATATACAAAAATAAATAAAAACTAGAAAAGAGGGAAACAAAATATATACAGAACCGTCACCTAACTGATCTTTAAACTAATTAAATTATTTATCTAAAAAAGAAAACCAAAAAACACAACCGCCGCGTTTCACGTTTCCCGCGCTTTTTTTCTGAATTGAAGTTGAAGTTTAGTATTCTACAATACGTACTCGTTTCTTTTCTTTTTATTCTATATTCTATCTAGTCTATGAAATCTATCTATTCGATGTATGTTGTCACTTTGCTCTGCTCCGTCGTTCTATTGTAAACTTGTGGTATTTTTGTGTTTCAAAAGGTTGAAATGATTTTTTTGGACTGACAGCGTCTATGCCGTGCACCTAAAACAACACAGAAGTGAATGAATGCAATTTTGACACCCGAAGCATTATTGTATACGGAAGTTTAAGTTGATACGCAGAAATGACAACAGCAGCTAGGCCAACTTTTGATCCTGCTCGAGGAGGTACAGGTCGCGGTGAAAAAGATTTGAGCGCTATATCCCGACAGTATTCCAGCAGGGATTTGCCAGGTCACACCAAATTAAAATACAGGTAAGTAATCTATGTATACAGCACATTACTAACATTTTGTTGTTGTTATTTTATACTACATAAGAAATAAGTTTCTTCCTTATTTACATTTTGAAGGGAATTTTGTGATATCTTCATCAAAGATATTGTATCCTTTTTGAAATCACATGTTTCTTGCCAAAATTCATATTGGACACTTGGAAATGCTGAATGTGGAAGTCAGCGTCTTGTCCTGCAAGTGGTTTTAGTCAACACAGTCATTTAAGGCAGCATTGCTGCAGTGAAATTCAAATAAATATAAAGTTAGAAAAATAACTATTACATACATCTACGATCCTGACATACTTCTTTCGCTAGATCCACATTCATCAATCTCTTCATACATGCTCGTCGGTTTCGGGTACTCCTGACCTGACCTTTTTCCAAAACCAAGTAGACAAGACTCTTGATCCAAGAATAGGTTGAACAGCAAGAGTGATGCAACACACCCTTAACTAATCATTGTCTTACAAAACTCCTTGATTTCAGAGAGCAGGGTCAGGGCACCACTGATGAGTTGCGAACACGAGATTTTCGCAAAGAATTAGATGAAAGGGAGAAAGATGGCAAGGGACCAAGTGCACGCAGAGCAAATGAACCAGTTGCAAAACGCCCTAAAGTTGACCAAGTCCCTGCAGCCAGCTTGGATGCTGATGACCCATTGGAAGGTGATTCATCAGATTCTGATGATTCAGATGATGACACTGCAGCACTCTTGGCAGAGTTAAACAAAATTAAAAAAGAAAGGGCATTAGAACAGGCTAAAAAGGTAAAACTTGCTAACATGATTTTGTTGCTAATTGAAGTGTAGGCAACTATCTGGGACAATGAATGAATTATTTCCTATTTTATTAATAAATCTTGTTATTATTTCTTGATTCGGTAAAATTACCATAGTATAATTACTATTGATACTAGCTGTGGCCCGCAGCTTCGCTCCCGTTTTTTTTCTTCTAAATTTCAATATTTTCTCACCGTTTAAACCTTCCCTGGGCTTCCACAAATATTTCAAGACTAAAATTAGACAAATCGGTTCAGCCGTTCTCGAGTTTCAGCGAGACTAACGAACAGCAATTAATTTTTATTTATATAGTATTGATGATTTCTAATTAAAATAATTATTTCAGGAAGCTGAACGGAAACAGGAGGAGGAACGAATCCGTATGGAAAACATTTTATCAGGAAATCCATTGTTGAATTATTCTGCAACAACCCAGAAGAATGATTTGAAGGTTATTATTTTTATTAGTTTGGTAGTTTTTCACTGAAATAAAATTTAACAAAATTCTAAAGTAATCAGCACATTTTGTTACATTTAAAATTAAAAAAATGTGCCAATGTGCAAATTTACAAATACCTAATACAAAGTAGAGCCTGTAGATTGTACATATTATTACAGTTTTTTTGTATGTATGCAAATTAAGTTATTTAAGTAAATAAAGGAGAATTATTCAATAGTTTGTTCACAGCTTGTAAGGCACAACAATATTGAGATAATTATACTGCAACAAACTTAAATAATTCAGTGTATGCTGGTGCCTCCATGCCTCACTGACTTCAGTCTCTAGGCAAACAGATAATGTATTTCAGTAGTCTCTCTATTTCGTTTTATAACATAGTTATAGGCTTATAGGCAACAAATTAATAAATGTGTTTGAGAATTATCTGTTAATGGCTAAAAGGTTTGTTTATAATTTCTTTTAGTTGGTCCACAATTTCTATTTGTGTAGACTTAAATGCCTTTCTCTTTTGTTTCAGGTCAAAAGACGCTGGGACGACGATGTTGTTTTTAAAAATTGTGCACGCTCGGAACCTGACAAGAAATTGAATTCTTTTATAAATGACTCTTTGCGGTCAGAGTTTCATAAGAAATTCATGGAAAAATATGTTAAGTAATATTTTGTTTCGTCACACCTAACTCCTGAGTTCATTTTGTTTATAATAAAGTATAATCATATTGCAGATTATATGTTTCATTTGTTTGAATAGTTAATATCCAGTTTAGTTCATGATTAGGCACTCATTTCTCAATGGTTTGTCTTTTCATTTGAGTAATTTGAATGTATTATGTGGACTTTTTATATGCACACTGTATAAGTACCCCTGTAGTTATTTTGCAGACTATGTCCTTTCAGGGACTAGGATTTGCTAGCGTGTTCAGGCTCAGCATCAGCAGCGAACAGTGTGTAAATAGGGAAAGTGGCCCAATTTAAGCCTAAATTATAAAATGTAAGTTATCCCATGAGAACGATTACAATTGAAATCATATCATAATCAAAATCGATCATAAATAAAATTAATATTAAAATCATGTCAATCTAGGTCAAGTTCAGTTAGTTAAAGTCTAGCATATTAATAAAAGCCGCGGTAGCCCAGTGGTATGACCTGTGGCCTCTCGAGCAGAGGGTCGTGGGTTTGAGCCCGGGTTCGCACCTCTGAAATTTTCAGAATTTATGTGCGATAAGGCGATATTACATTTGAAATTTACCCTTAGCTTTTCGGTGAAGGAAAACATCGTTAGGATATCTAGACACATCTGCGAAGCAATTCAATAGTGTGTGTGAAGTTCCCAATCCGCACTGAGCCCGCTTGGGAATTATAGCTCAAGCCCTCTCATTCTTAGAGGAGGCCTGTGCCCAGTGGTGGGACGTATATGGGCTGGAAATGATGGTGATGGTGATGATGATATTAATAAAATCATCAAAATATTAATATTCTACTCCTTTCATGAGTATAAGATTGAAACAAAGGCAATTCGTAAAAAAAAAAAATTTGGAGGCTAAGCGGGGCATTCCACTATATCTCGCGTGTCTTGTGTAAATGATGGTCTGTACAGTGTGTGAACTTCGGGCGGGAGGTCGCGGCGAGCGCGGAGCGCTGCCGTAGGATTGTTTACGTTATTCATATTGAAAGTATGCGCCTAAAGCTTACTTCAGACTGGCTTTACGCAGCACTGATCATAAGTACCTACTTAATACCTTGTCACTAGCAATAAAGATTTTTATTTTATTTTATTACTAGTAAAAAGTCGCCAACATTTTCTCTGTTATAATCACAATGTTACAATTGCGACTGTACCTAACTTAGGTAGATAGACGTGGAATAAACATAAATATTATTATGAAGGTTAGAGTTATAACGCAATAAACGTAACTACCTACCTATTTATATGGTAATAATTCCATTTTACATCGTATGTTATGTTATCAACCGAGTGGCTAAATGAGACCGGCAATACACATACCTAGTTAACTAACTTACTCGTACTTTTGTGTCACGGTGTACGATATACCTAACCTAGTTAGTAGGGGTGTGTTTTTTGTTCGTAGTATTTTCGAGTGAAAAATATTTATTGAATAACAAAGTGAATCATCACTTTGTTATTTAATTTAGGCCTGTATAGAATGATTCAGTTCAATAAATATGCGATAAAAACTAGTTATAAGTAGTTATTAGACTTATAGTTGTAGCTAAATAGGTACCTACCTACCTACCTACCTAACGTTTTCTCACAAATTGTTACAAAATAACTTAGGTACTTAAGATTTCGCTCGACAGATGATGATGGTTTCATTTGGATCACGCGTGTGTAGCTGGACCGGTTTCGGCGTGGCACGGTGCCGGGCGGGTGCGCGTGCGCCAGTATGCACATACCTTTAGGAGGGGGGAGAGTGGCGAGTGCGGCGGCCCACCTTGAGTGGGCAGGTTCAGCGGCTGGGCCCGCCGCGGTCCCGCGCAGTCGAGCGCGCGCTTACGTACCATCATGGTCGGGACGGCGGCTTGTGTGTGTTCCGTATTGTTTATTGTGACGGCGGAGGCTGTTCTGTCCGGATTGTACATAGATAATGGGATAGATCAAACAGTTATACAGCACTCGATGACGCGCGACGAGCGTCTGGTGGTGGAGCACGAGATTTTGGAACTGCTGGGTCTGGGGGAGCGGCCGCGGCGGTCGCGCGCGGCTCTGGACCGCTCGGCGCCGAGCTTCCTGCTGGACGTGTACAAGCAGCTGGAGCAAGAGCACGAGCAGGCGCGGCCCACGCGCAGCTCTGAGATGGCGCTCAGCGGCGACGAGCAGCAGGCCATAGACGAGAGCGACCTCATCATGACGTTCCAGAGTAAAAGTGAGCATCAAACTGTACTCGTTTAAGAATGACCATTAATTCATTAACGCTACTTGTGTACAGCGCTCGATGCGTAGGCAGACCCCTACATCACTGAGATGGGTAATGAAGTTAACGCGGAATTGCATTCCGAGTATTAGATAAAGAACTTATGTTGAGAAATAATTATTTATGGATATTGTACCTATAGTCTAACTGTTTTTAATAATTCACCATAATGTGTAGGGAATTAGGTATAAGGTACATATATGTAGGTACGTAGGTTAGGTAGGGGAGACCGAGGAGAGTTGAGACAGAGGTGAGTTGATACAAAGCCGATTTCTCTGAACTGTGACAGTTTATCGGGCTGGTAACTTCGCTAATTCGTTGCTCTTTCTACACTCCACAGTTTGTGTGAAGCTGTGACCTCGCTAACTGTCATAGGTGCAGAGAAAAAGGCTTTGTATCAACTCACCTCTGTCTCAACTTGCCTCGGTCTCGCCTACTTACTTATTATGTCTCGGTAAGAATTTGTTTAATAAATAGCCATTTCTAGACACATCAAGCGTTCTCGAATGAATAAGATAAGTGCACCTACATAGGTCAGGGCATATACAAATTATACACACGAAGCCAACATTCTCACAAAATGCATGGTAGCTAAATATTATTCAAGTCCTCAGAAATATAGTACCCATTGGTGATATATATAGGTATAGCTTTTACCTTTTGCCATCCCTACTATAATATATTATAAAATGCGAAAGTAACTGTCTGTCTGTTACCTTATCACGTTTTAATCACTAATCCGATTTAGCTGGAATTTGATATACAGATAGTTTTTATCCCGGAAAATCACAGTTCCCGCGGGATAGCGATAAGCGAATTCTGCGCAAACAATACAATAAATGCTCCTCAAATCTGTATCGGTTAGCTATGCGTTTCTTTCCTACACGACTTGACAAATTTATGTAGGTTAATTTACTGAGTCCGAAATGGTCATAACAGTCGAACCTTGGCGAGTACCTAAGTAAGTAGGTATTTCGTTTTTTCCGCCTGGGACCTTACGACAGATCTTATCATTATCATGTTTGCAATATAACTCCATAGCGAAGAATTACTTAATAACTATTAGGTACATACTTAGGCCATAGTGTCATTTGCGCACCTACCAAAACGCAGAAGTTAGGTAGTGAATTGGAACCTTAATTTTAAGACGCTTTAGTAGATTCCCGTAAAAATGTATCAAACTGTGAGAAGGATTCATTTCCGCATTAAAACCTTAATTTGGGTTTAAACTGATGACTGTCTCAGGTAGCCCCAATCCAGGTACCTATGGCATGACTCAGTGCATGCCACTGTGGTGGCCCCGCTCACAACGGGCAGTCTGGCGCCAATCCGGCTTTAACATAAAAACTCTAGTTAATTGTTATTTTTACGACAAAAGATTACCACCCTCTTGGACCTAACTAATTTCTTGAGATTTTTTTATTGTTTTCGCTTCATTGGTCCTTTGTAAATAACCGCTGTCTCTGAATTCACGACTTTCCACTTTAGTACCTCAGATTTAGTGGTTTTGTAATTATTACATAGTGCAGCATTATTTTGATTTAGCCTTTTTATTTATTATTTTGTTAGTAACCTTTTTCCGCCGTTCATACTGGTTATTAGTCATTCTTTTGAGCAGATTCGTTTGAATTTTAAAATTGGTGTTCGGTATCAAAAATTCAGAACTGACATTAAGGAAAAAAGTCATTCAGATCTGATTCTCCTGCTGTGAGGGAAATATTTACCCAGGCCGAACAAGATACTCCGAGTAGTGATTTTTTTCCTCAAGTTCCGGAGGCTTGTTTTTGTGGTGCGGAGTGCTCATAAAACCGCTTGATATATTCGTTGGTGCTGAGTTTTTTTAAGATACTGAGATACCACAAATCGTGGTCTTGAAGCCGGATTTTTCCATTTCGGGTATGTATGCTGTTTTGGTGTCTATTCGTTTAGGGTTGTGCGCGTTCAGGCATTATTTTTCATTGTAAGTTTTATTTCCAGCTTTTTCCACACGGAGAGTATTTTAATAAATTTACTCGTGGACTGAGGTTCCCGGGATTTGACGCAAGCCTTCGTGCGAAACGCCCGTTACTACAACCGAAATCGTATTCCTGTTTTGTTTGAAGTTGGTCAGGTTGTCTGGCGTAGGAATTTCCAAAGGGGTACTCCAGATATTGAAAGGGGTGGTAAGTTTGCTCCTCGTTTCACGGCGTGTCGGGTAATTCGGCGCGTTTCATCTCAAGTTTACGAGTTAGCTGATTTAGACTCTCCACACATTGGTACTTATCACGTGAAAGACATTTTAAAATAATGCTATTCTATTGTGGTATGGAGATTTATTTGATATATAATTTTCCCCTTAAATTCCGAAAGACGCATCGTCCGTCCTATTTTTTCCGGTCTCTCATTCGACGAATAATGTACTTCATTTCACTGATATATAATTTTTCCCCTAAATGCCGAAAGGTGCATCGTCCGTCCTATTCTTTTCCGGTATCCTATTCGTCCTATCCTTTTCTGACCTCCAACCATTTGATGTAGGAAGGCGGATCGTTCGTCATACCTTTTTCTTTTCCTATACGCTATCTTGTAGGATATTCTTTTCTGGTCTCCAGTCATTCAGCAGTTAATGCACCTTATTCCTTTTTTTTTCTCTTCTAAAGACGCTGGTGCATCGTTTTTGACGACACTTTGAGAAAATACGCGTGTTTATCCACTAAATATAAGTGGATCTTTAAACTTGTTATGGGTTCTCGAGCCCTGACGACGCGTTCATAAAAATACGCGTGTTTATCCACTAAATATAAGTGGATTTTTTAAACGTGTTATGGGTTCTCGAGCCCTGACGACGCTTTCATAAAAATACGCGTGTTTATCCGCTAAATATAAGTGGATCTTTAAACGTGTGATGTTTTCTCTAAAAGACGTATATGCATCGTTTCTTTGTTCCCAGAGGTTGTCACGATTTTTCCAGGCTGACTATATCTACCTTTTCCTTTTTTCCCAGTTTCGACGTTATTTCGCCTTATCATGTGGTGGTCGTTTTTTTTTCGCCGTCTGTACCAGAGGTTGTCACGATTTTTTCCAGTCTGACTGTATCTACCTTTTCCTTTTTTCCCAGTTTCGACGTTATTTCGCCTTATCATGTGGTGGACGTTTTTTTCGCCGACTGTACCATAGGCATAGGTGTTAAACTGGCGCTGGGTCAGACTCGAGTTTTGTGGATTTGACAAGAGTCGGACTTGCCAGGACTCGTGTAATTATCTTCAACCTATTATATTCATTCGTTGTATATTTTTAGATTGTTTAGGTTACGTTTTACGATGACCACGTTCTGGTATTTTGGTTCGCTTCAAGTTGTGGTAGAGCCGCCTCAAACTTCGTCGCGTCCGTATCCAGTTTTCGTGCTTCGGTAGTTAGGGAGATAGGTTAGTTTTGGTCTTTAGGATTTAAACTGCAGTTAAGTGTTGTTCTTAGTACTAGCGGCAGTGTGTTCAATTTTATGTAGTTGACTGTATTTATGTGGTTCTATTGTTGCACCGACAGTGGGCGTTTTAAATTTTGTTCTGAAATTTTATCTCAGACAGAGGGTGTTGGTTCAGATTTAGTCACATAGATGGCGTCGTGAAGTTTGTTCTTAATATTATTTATAGGTGGCGTTGACAAGTTGAAATCTTCATGTGACAGTTTTTTTTGTCAGTTTGAGCTTCACTTTGTTTCAATGGCCAGTAGTTAGTGCTTCGGTGTATTGATAGATGGCGCAACTTTTAATTAGTCATTATGCGTAAGGTTCATTTTGGTTCGTACGGTATTGGGTTAAGTCTTTCAGTTAGATATGCGGTTGTTTTGTTTTATGGTGCGATTGTGTGTGTGGATGTGAGTTAGCTTTTCTAACGTTCAATAATGGTTATAGCTATTATTGTCCAGTAGTTTCAGCGGCTTGTTTGAGTTGTTTTATTTGTTTTTAGGTTTCCGCATTCTTCCAATCCAAGTTTCTAGAAACATTTTGATTTCAAGTGGGTATCGGTACATATTAGGGTATCGTGTTTTTTTGTTTTAACTCAGTGGTAATTTACATTGCGATTTCATTATAGATGTTGCGGTGATATCCTTTTCGGCTTACGCTTTGGAGTTTCGTCAAGCTTGTAGTAGGGCTGTTTAGGTTTTGGATATTCAGGGTTGACAAAACATTATTGATTAGGGTTGTCAAATTTTTACAACTTCATGGTATTTGAATGTCAGTGTTCTCTCTTGATTTAGATTTTAAATTTCTTTTGGTAGGGGGATGTCTGCAGCATTATTTTTGCTGCATGGTGATTTAGCCTTTTTATTTATTATTTTGTTAGTAACCTTTTTCCGCCGTTCATACTGGTTATTAGTCATTCTTTTGAGCAGATTCGTTTGAATTTTAAAATTGGTGTTCGGTATCAAAAATTCAGAACTGACATTAAGGAAAAAAGTCATTCAGATCTGATTCTCCTGCTGTGAGGGAAATATTTACCCAGGCCGAACAAGATACTCCGAGTAGTGATTTTTTTCCTCAAGTTCCGGAGGCTTGTTTTTGTGGTGCGGAGTGCTCATAAAACCGCTTGATATATTCGTTGGTGCTGAGTTTTTTTAAGATACTGAGATACCACAAATCGTGGTCTTGAAGCCGGATTTTTCCATTTCGGGTATGTATGCTGTTTTGGTGTCTATTCGTTTAGGGTTGTGCGCGTTCAGGCATTATTTTTCATTGTAAGTTTTATTTCCAGCTTTTTCCACACGGAGAGTATTTTAATAAATTTACTCGTGGACTGAGGTTCCCGGGATTTGCTGCGTGCTGAGTGCGAAAACGTTCAACTCTACGAGAGTACGTGACGACCGACGAGGTACGATTGTACGACCCGGAGTTTACGCCAGGAGCGCATAGACGACGAGCTTCGTGTTACATTCCGTGTATTCATCCCATTAATTCTCTTTTAAAAAACCGTTCCTCCCAAGGTTTCCAAAGGTTATTGTACAACTGCATATTTATTAAGTTAACTATAGCGAATTTACGCTTAGGTGTCTGACTTGCCTTTGCACTAGGTGATTTATTTTTTAACACGTTATTGGTATTGTGCGCACAAAACTATCACGTATGCATAGCGAAAATTATCTAGATCCTATTACCTTAATACGTGCCTCGACTTCCTTAATAGTGTGCAGTTCAGCCGGAATTCTCCCTACCTTTACTTTTCTAAATTCAAAAAGCCCTTGTAGGCCTCCTTAATTTTGGCTTCCTTATTTGAGACATAATAACCCTACTACCGCCGTACCGGAAATTGGACATACGGATTTTACCCTGTGATATTTATAATTAATTTTTTGTTAAATATGTCCGCGTTTATTTCAATATTAATACTTTAAAAATAAAGATACTGTTCTAGTGTTTGTGTAACGTTTTATTTCTAGTGTTAGATCAAGTTCGTACAAAATTCAACGTGTACAGGAGCCTTTTTTTCTTGTGCTGCAATAGCTAATATTATGTTATTATATTATGTACCTATGTATTGTAATAGATATGTATTTAATCATTGAGCTCAGAATGCTAAGTGCTGTTTGGAACTGTATTGGGAACAAATTTTTGAAAACCTTTCTATTCTAAAGTCTATAATAAAAGCCTAATAATTTGTAGTGGGTATAATAAGTGCATAATACCTAACCTACTATCGGACAAATTGATGTTTCCTGATCCACCATATTAATTATTTTCCTTGACAATTTACGTAAACTCACTAGGACGTTTACAGTGAAAATGTTTCACAGTGGCTCACAGTGACAATTTGATTGTTTGTTGGTCTGTCTGTCTGTGTCTGTCCGCCCGTCCGTTGTCCTAAAAATTTTAAATTTTGGTATGACGGTAGCTTATAGCAAAACTAAGGCAATACCTACATCTATAAAAACTATTTTTTTTCGTCTATGTAATATCCAATATAAAATCATCTCACACTGCAGCCTGCAGCACTGCCTACATTTTGCTAAGGAACATGGCTCTGCTAAGCACTGGATTTAACGTTCTTTTACCGGCGCAGGGAAACCCCGGTGCGCGAGTCAGACTCTCACTTATTCACTTATTATTTATTGCATAATCAGTAGCTATGTAGATGGCACCCATTAAAAACTATACAATTCTAATTTAAATTTTCGACCACACCTTTTCCTGCTCATGAAATGTGTGGAAGGTGCAAAGGTACAAATAACTACCGTAGCCTACCTACCTACGTAGGTATGTAAGGCTTGGAATGTGCGACCCAGCGACGTACGCCCCGATAAGTTGTGTGGTGTGTATTCTAGTTGAATGGGGGACGCGAATATCAGAGCCTACATTGTTAGGTCACACATTTGAGGCTGTTCTTATTCGAGGCCGCAGCCATAATTATCTATCTTATTACTTAAATGTCGCAAGTTTATCAAATAGCTTACCTACCTACCGTGACGTGATTCACTTGAAATTCCTTAAAATGAGACGAAGGTTAAACTTAGACAAGACGGAGACAATATATATTACGTATCGATGAGTTTTACCTAGAACGTTTTATTTAATTAAATCTGACTAGCTGCGCCCGCGATCTCGTTCGTGTGGACTAAGTTTTTAGAGAGAGTCAACAAAAGCAGATTCTTTACTACTTTACAACGATACACACACACATGCCTCCATGCAAAATCCACCTTCCTCCGCTAACGCTTGATTGAAGCAATTATTTTGCTCCCCGATTTTGGTGCCTTTTTAATAAATATTTGGAGTTTAGAGCGGCGGATCTACTCTCTTTACCTTAGGTTCCACTCAATCAGTAGAATGGGCACTGTGTCTTAAAATTAGGGTAAATTCGGGTAATTACGAGTCACTTAATTCCGTGATACCATGTTTGAAGCTTTTCGTGGCGTTACCATGAGCATATATCATTTATTTAAATGCTACCTTATGACGCAGAAAATAAGACTTTTTTAGTTTGATAAAGTCTCATAGCCACGAAAACTCTTCAAACATGGCATCACGCATGTATCACGGAATTAAGCGAGTCACGTAATTACCCGAGTTTACCCTACTTCAGCAGGCGCTTGGGTTAGTTTGATGGAACACGCCTATATAGGTTTTAATCATGTTTTTTTGTATTACATAGTTGACAACTGTTTCCATATCTTGATCGATTTTTAAAGCGAACCGCTTCAAATCAAACATTTTAATGAAAATTCAGGTGTGCAGTCGAATTAACCCAACCACCTGCTGAAATATTTCGGAACAATTTTAGGAGACCGTAGTTTATCTCCTCTTTTATAACAACCTTAAAGATTTTAACGAATGATGACGAGGTAAATACGATATTATTAGCTACCTATTTACTGGATTCCATGAGGCTGGTGGCGTTAAAACAATTTATAATAATAACGGACTTTTAAAATTCCGCAACACAGGTATTTAATTTAAGATAAAAAAGATAAAAGATGATTTATTGTCACTAACAACAATTAACTAACTCGGAAAGTGAGGCAAATCATATCTGACATACGGGAGGATAAGTATTATTTTCTTCCCAAGGGTAGAAATGAATTAAAAAAAATAAAGGCATTGGCTGTCAATGAAATACATACGCATTCAGCCAAGCATTACGGCCTATCCATGTTTTTTTCTTAATTAATAATATTATAAATTTTTCAACACACTTGCTCGTAAATTGAGTCTTATTGCACTGCATTTAAGCTCATAATTGCGCTTATTACGCACAAGTGCTGTAATATATTACCGCACGAGTGCGGTAGTATATATATTTTTTAATCTCAGCAAAAAGTTCAGTTATCTATAGGAACAAGGAATATTTTCGTGAATATTAAACTATTTTAGGGAAAAGATGATAAATAAACATTTAATTTCGACAAATTATTCATTTTTATCTAAAACTGAACATAATTTGCAATCTCAGGCATTGATTAATTATGTTTTATTATAATTTTAATATTAGGCTGTTTAGGAGTCTGTGTCAGTGTCTTCGTCACGCGCGTGCTAAGTGCACAGCGCGCATGCGCGAGTGCTGCGCGCGGATTGGCGCGGAGAAATAATATCTGCCGCCATTTTTCACTGATATTGTTTATTCAGACTTTGTTATTTTATTACTTTAAAAATTACGAGTTCAAGTAATAAAGAAATGTAGTGTCCGTCGCTGGAAATACTAAAATATGTTCGGACAATGTTCGGACAGTTATATCAGTAAGAAATCTAAGGTGTTAATTATCAAATGATAAAGTAAAGTTCTAAAGCAGCTCTAGGTAAGCAATGTCTGGTAACAAAGGTAAACTAAAGTTCTTAAAGTCCTTTTATTAACTAAATTTTATTTATTTTTCCTCGCAAATGTGTTGAAAAACGTCGTATGCGACGCGTGTGCTTTGGTAATTACACATCTCGGCTCTCTTACCCGCGCTCGCTGTTGCTCGCGCGTACAATACGCCTCGTGTGTAATTACCAACATAGCACACTTGTATCATAATGTACTATTATAATGCTAGTCAAATATTATTTTTATTAATTTATTTATATTACTTTCTTATACATACGTAGACTTAATGCAGTTTTAGAAAAAAATTAAGAAAAAAAAACATTGTAAATGACAATGGTATATTATTATGTCCACAAAGCCATTCTGTCCATTCCGCTTAACTCGTGGTTCAATGTGGTAACTTACTAATTTTACATATAAACTGACTAAAATACCTACTTTATCTACAGTTTTTCTCTAATCACTATCTAGGCACAGGAAGAACTTCCCCAACATACACTAATGTAGAAGATTCAAACGTCTCGCAAACCATATCTAATGTAAATATTCCTGGAAAAACGTGATGTTTTCCTTTATGAACTGTACAAAATGTCTCAATTAATTTTATTTGTTTTTTATTTAGTACATTTTTTCTCATATACTTACTTATATATATTTTTTTACTTTCCTTGTAGTCGAAATGAAAAGTAGAGTGTTTAACTCGGGAAAAACACCAATATCACACTCGAAATATTGGCACCCGAGCATAGTGAGGGTGCCAAGTTACCTCGTGTGATATTGGTTCTTTTCCTCCCTTGTTGAACAATCTACTAATTCATTCATAAAGCTTAAACTAATGTGGCAAAGGGGATGTACTCAGCATTTGCTGCGGGTTAGAGCTCTCACAGGAGCCTCCAATACTTAGTGAGGACCAGAACATTTGATTAATCTAACAGGCCCTTTACGGGGTTTGATATTAACCCTTTTTTAGTAATTGACAATCTATATATGTATCTAACTTTGAAATTATAGTATCATAAGTTCCTTTAAAATATAAAATAAAATAAATAATGCCTTCTAAAGCGTGAAAATACGCCGAAATAGATCATCGGTCGTGATTCACCGGCCTAGTCTAGTTCACTTGGGTGGACCACGGGCAAATGACTATGGGCCATGGTTCACCTCAAATTAATTCCATGTGAATGCTGCCATTATTTCGAATTGCTGATTATTATTGTACTTAATATAAAAATAGATAGGTTAGGTTAGTTAGGTGTCTTAATTTGCCCGAAGGGCAAAATACCCAGAAAAATGGGATCCTCCCTTGGGCGGAGCTCCGTCGAAAACCAGGTAGACAAACTGTAGGTGGGCCACCGGCAAAAGAACTAGGCAGGTGGGCCATGACCGACGGCTGGCCGAAACGTTTCTAGAAAAAGCAGTTTGTCTTTGCACTTCACTTGAGGGGCAACGATAGTATTAGCTCTATTAGCTAGACGCATGGTGTGCTAGCGTGCGACGGATGACTTGTGAAGTCAGTAAGTACTAATCCGCTGACATGTTTTAAAGATAAACTTTGATCTTAAATCGCATACAAATGTACTGCATAATCGCTGATTGTACTACCAGCTGGGTGTGCCCGGAATAACTCCTCTCCAAAACAGTACCTACGCACGAACGTAGGCAAATTTATAAGTCTGTTTATTGTACGAGTTAGCAATTTGTAGAACACAATCAATTCAAGGAAAACTTATCAGGGCGCTGTTCCCAGAAACCAATTATATTATTATTAATAACCCAATATTATGATTGTATGACTAGCAAAGTAGCTACCTTCAAATATGCATTGCAGTTTGGAGTAAGCTAACTCTATAAATGGAATTGGAATTTAAGGTGTGTTTATAATCAAATTAAGTAATTAATAACGCGGAATACTGTCCACGTGCATGGGTCTCGAGTTACACCAGTCGGACGACTGGACACCTGCTGCCGACTCTCCTTGCCATTTGCATGCGAATGGCCGTTTCTATGAGCGAACTTTACTTATCTATATACATACGCACTGATTGCGTTGCGTCATTCATGTTTACATTACAATCGGATTCGATATCTTTTTAACAGAACTGTTTAAAGCAATGGAGATGTTTAATTTCAATTATTCCCTTGTGAGAGATGAGGCACATGTTCACACTCTGATAAATTTCTGGTGTTACATCTGGCAAAATATACATATTATAGTGTATAAGTATGATACCTCCTCTGATTATTTTTAGAGTTGCGTACCTCTAAAGGAAAAAAGGAACCCTTATAAGATCACTTCGATGTCCGTCTGTCATTCTGTCTCTCTGTCTCTCTGTCCGTCAAGACCCTTTTTCTCAGAAACGCGTAGAGATATAAAACTGAAATTGATACCAAATACTGAGGTCGATGGTCCCTTGGAGCTGTGAAAAAATGAACGCTCTGAGTCAACTTATTCAAAAGATTAACCCCCTTATTCATAAACGCTCTATAGGCTTCTGCTAACTTAGCAATCGTTTGTCCTTATCTGTGAAAGGTAAATGTCAAAGTGACAGATAAGGACCAACGATTGCTAAGTTAGCAGAAGCCTACAGAGCGTTTATAAATAAGGGGGATAGTCATTAGAAAAGGTGTTTCCACACAAATTGACGAACTTGAATAGCCTATGGGGTACTTCCAGTCCAGTTGTCCTAGAAATTTGAAATTTGGTATGAAGGTAGCTCTTATAGCACAAGTAATTAATGAAATAAGTCTAAAAATAGGATTTTTTGATGTCAATATGTCTATGTAAGTAGGTACCTAATCAATAAAAAAGGTCCTCACCTCACACTGCATACATTTTGCTTAGGAGCAGAGTTCTGCTGACACTGGATTTTATATTAACTTGGCAAATTTGTACGGAACCCTCGATGTGCGAGTCCAACTCGTACTTGGCCGTTTTTTTTTAGAAAAAACAGAGCTAAGTGTTATCACAGATATCTAGCTAGACTACCTACTGTACTAATAGAAAGCGATGCAGTGATAAAGGGACACAAATTTTAAAATGTTTGCCTTTGTAAAACAGTAGCTACGCGTTTGTTGTCTATTAAAACCATTTAATGATTAGTGCACATACTTCTTATCTACAGGAAACTGCAGCATGTGCATATGAAAGATACAGTTAAATTAAAACGCTAAACACTAAAACACTAATTAAACGACAAATACTAGCAAAACAGATTGCTCGAGAAAACAAGGATGATTCGTTATGCACTACATCCGTCAAATCATCTTTCACTAAATAGGAATGCTATGAACATAACTTACTAACTCTAATCAGTGAGTCGGACCTAGGGTAAACTCGGGCAATTACGTGACTCGCTTAATTCCGTGATACATCTCTTTTTTCTATGCGTGATACCATGTCTGAAGCTTTTCGTGGCTATGAGACTTTTTCATAGTCTTGTCTGCGTCATAAGGTAGCATTTAAATAAATGATATTTGCTCATGTAACGCCACGAAAAGCTTATAACATGGTATCACGGAATTAAGCGAGTCATGTAATAATCCGAGTTTACCCTACATACTAGGTATCTAAGAAGTGATCTAAGTAAAAGAATATCGTCAATTGTTCCTGTCTCAATATCTAATTAAGATTCTGCCGTATGGGTTAAATTAATAAAAGCATTTTGCTTTTTTTCCAGAGCATCATCTTGGCGCGTTGCGGCACGAGCATGGACGGCACGTGTGGTTCGAAGTGGCGGGTGCGCCGGGTGACGCCGCGGCGCTGCTCTCGGCTGAGCTGCGGCTGCACCAAGTGCCCGCGCGCGGGGCTGACCCCGCCGCGTTGTACACCGTTGTGGCGCACCGGGTCATCAGTGTCACTAGCTTGGGGTCAGTATTTTGATGAAAAGTATTGGTGCTGTTCGATCACTTTTATAATAGACCATAGATAATTTAGGTAAATTAATGACAAACTTTTAAATTTACTTTTCGTTAAATGAGAACGGAAAAAGTAGGGTGTGCCTGACAGAAATACTTAGTAGGTACCTACCTAATAAGCAAGAAAACCATTATTAAGGTAAAATATTACTTACCTTTCGTTTCTAATTGTCTATGGCTATCTGAGAGAAGAGAGCCAATATCTAAAGGAGAACGAACACGTTAATAATGCAATGTAAAGTAATGTAAAGTTCGCAATCATAATAAATAATAATCAAAACGTATACTCGTATATTATACGACGTCATCTCCGCATCAATTTCTGGGAAATGATAAATTAATTTTCAATGTGTTGTATGACAAATATCATGTACACTCAAGCGAACACAGTGACACTGACGAGCAAAAATAAAGGGTCACTTTCTAATCTTCCCGTACAAAGTGGTAAGAGGAGCGACCCCTTATTTTGGCTTGTCAGTATACTTTTAAACAGTTTAGATAAGTAGGTATTCAATCGGGCCCCGCTTTTTGGCTTTAACAAATATGTATTAATCATAATTCACACTCAGACTAGATAGACAAAACAACAAAATGGAAAAACGCGAAATGATAAGCGCGTATTTTTAAATTTTATAGTTTACTAGCTTTTGCCCGCAACCTCGTCCGCGCAGAATCAAAATTTGCGCTAAAACTTCTTCATCTCTCCCATTGAAAATGTACAAAAACAAGCCAAATGCGAGTCGTACTTTAGCACGAAGACTTACGCATTACTTACCTAACGAAATAAACCCGTTTCTTGCATGGACACGCACTTCCATTATTTTTTATCCCATCCTTTTGTTCTGCGGGAAATCCGTGATCTTCAAAGAACAGTCTACTAAATACAAAGGCTATATTTTCTACTAGCTGTTGCCCGCGACTTCGTCCGCGTGTGTTTTTGTGATACTTACGGCTTTTCTCGATATCAAAATTATTATTATTATGACTATTAACTTCGTCACATGAACCACTGAAAGTATGTACGAAACTATACTTTTAGAATTACGTCATGAAAATAATAATTTGCGACACGGAATCTTGAAAAAAAATCAAGTGCAAACTGGTTAATGACTCATCACATTTATTTATACTTTATTTTACAAATGGTTTTATTTATAGTTTTGTTTATAGTTTCTTTATTCAAAAAAGCTAAGTACAGTTTTAATTACATCACTATTAATTTCACCAAACTATGACGCTTATTGGCGAATACTGCGCTCACTTTAACGATATTTGTACCCTGATTAATTTAAAAAATTAAATCTATTCTAACCAAATAATACATAAATGTTTACCTGTTTTTACCTTACAACTAACAATTCATTTACTAATCCGTTTTAATTAATATTTTGCGACTTAATTTTTTCTAGCAGAAGCTTTTTTAATTTATTTTCTTGGTTTAAGTAGGTACGTAATTACAGATTATTAACACTTATTATCATTCTACAAATTAATTACCTACAGGGGCCTTGCCATAGTTGCCATGATGTCTTAATGCGATTCAGTTTAGGTTCGCTCGCTGTCAGATTTATACTAAAAGCACCAACTTTTCACAATAAAATTCTGACATGTTCGTAGCGCAGGCGTAAACGCGGCCTTTGATTTTGCTTTTTATAGGCAAAGGTACCAAGAACATACAGCCAAGCGTTTCACGCCGCCCTCATATTAATATCAGGTTTTCAAATAAGAGTGCGTTCAAAAACCGAACACGTTGTTGTTGTTAATAATGGCGCAATAAATAAAAACAAAAGTAACGGTATTGCATATTGAACTTTAGGTGTTAGGTAAAGAACACAATTTAGGACGCCAATTTAGGTTGATTTAGGATCGACAAAAATCTCTTCGTTGAAAAAATGCCTGTACAGCAAGTAATTATTATATTAATGTTTTTTCAAAATTGACACGCTTTTCCGGCTATTATGTCTTATGTACATTTGTATCTATCTATTTTCTTCGTAGTATTATTTTGTTTGTAACTATTACCAACTACTTATACCGAGGAAGCTGATTTTCTTGAGTTCCGCTATTTTGTGCGTAATCACCTCAAAAATCAAATTTCAAGAAAACTGAGAAATTATATTTACCTGTATTAAATTGGAAGTATTATTTAGCAATTTCAAAAGGTTACGCTTCATTGGTTTTTATTGTATAGGTGTATGAAGTTAATTAATTTTAAACACAAAACCCTCTTTTTGCGCCTCTGGATGAGATTTTAAAAAAAATCTAAAACAGGTATTTCTTTATTTTTATTACTAAGTATTTATTCTGAGTTTCATGATTCTAGAACAATCTAATTTTCTTTTTTCATACAAACTTTAACCCCCCTTTTCACCCCCTTTTTCCAAAATTTTCCACAATTTCTGTAGCCTATATCCTATTCTGAATTTATTGAAATCGATTTGTGAACATTTCATTAATATCCGTTCAGTAGTTTTTACGTGATGCTCAGTCAAACAAACAAACAAACAAACAAACAAAAATTTTAAAAATGGTTTTAATATGTTCAGTTACCGATTTTAAGTCACCCTGGTCGGTTTTTTTTTTTAAATCTTCAATGTACAGATTTTTTGGTCTCAACGATTTTATTATATGTATAGATGCCGTCCCGTGGGACAATTGGAAAATTCCTTTGTAGCACACCTCTTTAAATCATCAAGGAATATGTCTGCCAAATACCAAGAAACTATATTAGCAAGTCAGCTACTCTTTTTTTCTTATCCCACGGGAACTTCGCAAATCCTTAAATCAGTTTTCAGATATCATAATTTCCTACTGGTTATGCCAAATTTAAAGATTCTAGTAATAATAGTTACGGAGATAAGAAGATCTCAATGTAATAATATAAATCCCCTTTTTCTCCCTATCCCGCGGGAAATTCGAAAAGTCTTGAATAATTTTTCAGCGGTTATGATTCCCTACTTGTGCGCAAATTTTCAAGACTAGTAACTATAGTTATGGAGATACGCTCCCTTTTCAGAACCCATTTATTCCCCATATTCCGTGGGAAATCGGAAAAATCCCTCCTTTGTGCACCTCTATGATACTGAATACTGAAGTAATATTTATTTACGCTGCGACTCTAGGCAGCTGCGACCTTTGACATGTTTATCGCTATCTCGCAGGAACTATGAAATTTTAATAAAAAGTAGCCTATATCCTGGCCGGTGATTTTCTCAACAGATTAGTAAAGTTTGCATCAAAATCCGTTCAGCTGTTTTCACGTGATGCGCTCACAAATATACAGACAAACAGACAAACATTTTAAAAACTGTTGGAACGTGTTCTGTTATCGATTCGAAGTATCCCCAGGCATTTTTTTTAAATATCTTTTACTTTTGACCCTCTTCACCTTTATTATAATGTATTATTCACAGAAACCTGCAGTTGGAGAAAGTAGCGGCGGTGAACACGAGCGCGTCCTCGGAAGGTTGGCTCGAGCTGAACGTGACAGGTGCTCTTGGAGCGTGGCTCACGGCTCCTGCTGACAACCGTGGCTTCTTCATCACCATACACCCTCACTCGCAACCAGGTAATCCGACACCCGTGGCAAACTTACCAAAAAGGGGACTTATGACCGGCATTATCACACACTCAGAATTACGATCGTATTCACCATTTCTTCCAGCTTAGTGGTAAAGGATGAGAGTAGAAAGAAATGGTGATTGCGATCACGAGTCTGATGGGTCAAAGTTTGGCTGCAGAAAACTATCAACTCTTCGAGGGAGGCTAGTTGGAGAATGTTCTGAGAGAGTTTATTCTTAATTTTAATGGAAAATAAATATTCTCCGAATAATATATCGAATAGATCTCGTATCAGTTTTCCGTTTATAAAGGTATAACATTTCACTTTCATTTAAAAGGTGCATAAACCCTATAACCCTATAAACCTTCCTATAACTGTTACGCATAAAACTCAAGGAGTATTTCTGACCAGCCTTAACACTTGTTTTTACAGAACGCCATATGAAGCCAGAGGAAATCGGCCTGGAGGAGCCCCGTGGTGCCATTGTTGAGGGCAAACAGCCCTTCCTCGTGGCCTTTTTCAAAAGCGGCCCTCGTCTCGGTAATGCTGATGCTAGCGGGCGTCGGAAACGCGAGGCACGCCGCTGGCGGAATCCAGGCTCTTCCGATAACTATTTAAGGAACCCCCTTACAGGTAACGTATATAAATATAGCTACATACCTTAAAAAAAATGACGATCCCTCAAAACATTTCGTGTTATATTGGCTGCCAAGACTCACCAGCTCATAATGCTTTCACTGTAAAAAAATATCAGATCCAAGTAAAAGCCAAGCCCCTTGACATTGCCTTTACTAACCCTACACCTTGGTTTTAAGAGTGACCTGGCAGTTTCATAGCTCTATTGCATATGATAAAATTGAAGACCTATGACATCATTTTGTACCGTACATAAGTCTATCGGACTTTCTGGCCGATATTGCAGGAAATGTGATGTGTGTTTCGCTGCAAAGGTCGTTCAAAAGTAATGTAGGTGTAGGGAAACCATTTTCGATTCAGAGATCCGTTTGTAAAATATTGATCTTTAAAACCACCTTTTATTTATATGGGTAGAAGGGGTGAAAGTTATTTATTTATTAATTATTCTGTTCTCTGTATTGTAAATCACACACTTCATACCTAATTTGACCTTTCTAAGACGTGTTATTTTACTAGTCTATGTAACAGACTTGCACCCTCCCTTTTTAGTGGTGGTAGATTTACAAAAAAGATAGTAAAGATGGACAAAAAAGGACTTACAAAGATTTTTTTATTTCAGACACATCTCACTGGACAACGCGGAGTTGTGAAATTCAGACTTTATACGTCAGTTTTAAGGATTTAGAGTGGCAGGTAAATATTACGTATTTGGAATAATACTTTCGGTTATCACGAGTACAATATAATTTTAAGTTTATGCATTTGTATGGCCATCAAGCTATTTCATTGTTATTAATGATTTGTTTCGTAATATCATGTCTTTGTCAAAAATTCAATTCAAACAAAGATTATCAAACTTTTAAACATAGTTACAGGAACTAAGCTAAACAAGGGCACATTAATGGGGTCACTTAACTCGGTGGCAGTATTTACTTGGCTTTAAGTGTATTTACTGTTTACTTATCAGTTCCTGGCGTTCCATGGAAGAGTAGCAGGTCACTAATTAATTGTCCAGAAACCTCCTAATGAGTGTTAGCACAAAAACATAAATTCGTCGAACATGAGTTCAACACAATGTCAGTTCATTCATAGCTAACTATATCTAAGTAGAAAAGGTAGGCAGTGATAGTTTTGAAAGACGGTAATTAAAATTTTAAGCGATATATTTTAGACCTCTATCTGTTTGGCGTAGCTGGGTCTGACCCTCTTTGTTCTGTGGTCTCACCAATGGTACCTACCCCTTTCTTAGAAGCAGCAGCTGTCGATGATACTTAGATCCGAGTGTCATTTTGCTCTTTTTCGTTGGTTTTTAATGCTGAGGGTCGTTGTCGTCTCTGATTTGAATAATAGTTTTATATTACCCGTTCCTGCCCTGGTCTTTCGCGTGCTTGCAATTCATCACAGAGCGGGCAAATTAAAATTGGTTTAGTCTATTGATCACGATTGATCACTCAACTAAGCGGCATTTTTTGTGCTGAGTTAAGCTTTAGTAAATTTTGTATTTATTTATCAGGACTGGATAATCGCACCGGATGGCTACGGCGCGTTCTACTGCAGCGGCGAGTGCAACTTTCCGCTTAATGCACACAAAAATGCTACAAACCATGCTATTGTGCAGACTCTGGTCCATCTCTTGAACCCCACACAAGTTAGTATGAGATCTAATAAAATAATTCAGTTTTAAGTAGCGTAGGTATACGTTAAAAAAACCTGTAGTGTCTGTAAACTCGGTTTACGGATGATAGTATTACGTGATAACGTCATAAAGAAACATTGATGAAAACTGCGAGCTCTGACGTCACGCGGAACGCGACAGCGTCGCATTTTTTCGTGCGTGCAAGCGGTGTTTATCGATTTACAAACTGAGTGATGATGAAATAATAAATATCTCATATAAACTCTATAATTTTATTATTATTTCAAACTACCTACTTTTATGATGTTTCAGGTGCCAAAGCCGTCGTGCGCGCCAATCAAGCTCTCGCCAATATCGGTGTTGTACTACACGGACGACTCTAATGTGATCCTGCGTAAATATAAGAACATGGTGGTCAAAAGTTGTGGATGCCATTGAATGCCAAAGGCACTATTTCTAATGTCCCTTTTGAATGCCCTTCATGCCATTAGCACCGCGTTTATATGTCGAAGCAACAACGAACAAAAAACGATCGATAAAGCGAATGGTCAGGATTTATGTTTTTGGCACTATTCCATGGATTTCCGGCACAATATTATGTAAGGATAAAACAGGCTCCGAGATGATGTTGACAAAGGACAAAATATATCCTATTCAAGCTTTATTTACCTATTTATTGGCCGCTTAATACATGTAGGTGGATAAAACATTCGGAACTGACTTAAATTATAGGAGTGCTGTCGTAAACAAAGGTAGGCCATTATTTGAATTACGAGCATATCACTTGTGCCCTTCATTTACTTCGTCCTCCTTTAGTCCTTCACATCACTTAATTTTTATAAAGAAATGTTAGTATCAACGCTAAATTGCATTACCGTTATACTCGTAGTGGGCGATTTTCAATGTTCCGTAGTAAAGGTTGAAAACTGACAGGCGCTCAATTGCGCGCATTCAGTGTTGGATGTTAATTCCTATATTTTAATGTCGCAAACTGAACAATAGTGTTTATTGCTATCGTTTATTAAAGAGGTTGAACTTAGCATTATGTGTGAAATAAGTTTTTTTAAACAACAACAAATTTATTTTTTAATACGAGCTTTTTTGCTGACTATACTTGAATTATCGTCCATCTTACTAGTTTTGAGCCACATTTATATACATACCTAACAAGGCGAGTTAAATAAAAGCTTAAAAATAATTATCTTAACGACCACGTACTTAACCACGGCGTTTTAACTAACCAAAGTTACGTTGGATATTTATGAAGAGGAAAATTACAATTGAGTCAGCACCCCCATAGCCCCCCAAACCACTTATATTCTTCTTATTGTGTGTAGTTAACATGTTTATGTGCCAACCAATTCAAGTCATTTTAATTTTAAACGTAAATTTTAAGGTAGCTCCTATGTATGTAAATGTAAGACTCAAAAGTTATTTTTTATAATTTTACAAATAAAATGTCTTCCTGATTTTTGTGTTTAGCATTTAGGACCTGATATTCCTAATAATCTCGTGTAAGCCATGTAAAGTTCAAGTAGGTACATAGGAAGGGTAATCAAAGTGAGCGTGTCTCTCTATGTGAGGGAATTTAGTGTTACTTCGCTCACAGAGGTCAATAACAATGAACTAAAATTAATAAAAATAAATTTTGGCGTAGGTAGGGCCGGGTGAGATATTTCGATTTTAAATTTCTATGGTTAGCGTAATTCATGAACTGTTTTTGATTTATCTACAGACTGGTTATTTAACACTTTTTTTCTCGTTCTGTAGTGGCTCGTTTAATAATGTATCCAACTTACAACAGCGTACTGTCAACTGCTTACTACCTTTAACAAATTATTACTTTACCCGATGCATGGAAGTTACTTGTGATTAATTGTAAAGGAGTTCTCTTGGTACTTTCACCATTCATCATCATCATCATCAGCCTATATTAGTCCACTGCTGGACATAGGCCTCCCCTAATGAGCGCCATAGCGCCCTGTCTTCAGCTTGACGCATCCAGCATCTGCCTGCAGTCTTTCGCAGATCGTCATCCCACCTGGCCGGAGCGCGTCCTACACTACCACCACTAGCTCCACTTTACTATATTCATTGTGACAAGCACAAACTGCTCAGCAAGTATTACGAGTACAGTAATGAAAGCGCAGCCTCTGCAATATTTATTATTGAGTATTAAGTAAAATCTAGTCAATCGTGGCACTCAAAAAAAGGCGGCAAATTAAAAAAATCGCTGTCTGGTAACACAGAATTTATTGCGGAATTGTTTTTTAAATCATATTTTATAAAAGTGTAGAAGATAGTTCAACAAGATAAATTAATTGAAAATCATATAAAGTGACATTCCTGGCCCTCCAGAGGCTGAAGGGCAAAACAAACATGAGAGGATGGAAACTGGTAGATAAAAGAAAATAGATACTCAAGAATGTATACTTTTAATCTCAACCTTACGTACGTTATTACTAGTTATCCTGATTTACCAGGTACCATTTACGAGTCTGAATAAAAGTCAGATTCTAGAAATTCAGCAACCGATTAATCACTTTCATCATCATCGTCACTTTCACGAAGCTGAATAATAAATGATGCCAACTCGGTGTCAGTAATACCTACTGTCTTTTATTTTATATTTATTTTCAACATTGATTATGTTTGGCCATTAGGTATATATAACACGTTAAAAATATCTTCCGTAAACCATACACTCGAGACGACTGGAGATGCAATGTTCGAGAAGTTACAGATAAAATTGTTGCCATATGAAGAATTTGAAAAAAAAAGGCGATTGCCACGATTCATTAGACAGGCTCTACCAGTAATCAGCTGTGGTCTTAACGGTAATTCTCTAGATTTGTGTTCTATTTCTAACTAACGCGTCGCTTTTTATTCACTTACTTTTCAATTAATTTTATTTCAAATATTACTAGTATTAAACATCGGTCATTGGAACTGAAATGTTTATAATTATTCATAGTTAATTATTTAAAAACAAATTAAAATTTATGTGACGCTTGAATTAGAAAAACGACGTGTTGATTAGAATATTTTTTTGGCTTGACACATGAATTAGAAAAGCGACGCGTTTATTAGACAAATTTATTTATATTGTTTGAGTAAAAACAAAATTTTTTTTGGCTATCTTTATTACTTAACCAGCGACCCGCCCCGGCTTCGCACGGTATATTATGCATGTATTATACATATAAACCTTCCTCTTAAATCACTCTTTCTATTTAAAAAAACCGCATCAAAATCCGTTGCGTAGTTTTAAAGATTTAAGCAGCATACATAGGGAGGGATATAGGGACAGAGAAAGCGACTTTGTTTTATACTATGTAGTGATAGTGATAATAAGACTATGTGAAAATAAAATAGGTCCCAAACATTTTGAATTTTTTTACTACCTAATTTTAATTAACGTGTTCATTTTGACGCCGAAATTAGACGCGTCAATTAGGGATTCTTGATAAACAAAAAATAGCTTTTTATAGGTACATGTAATAAACTACAGAATCTAGTATAATGCGGCCTTTAATGTATACCATTGTTCTTAAAGCAGTAGAGTACCTGGTTGATTTTTAAAATGTGAACGTGTTAATTAGAAAATTCGTGAACCAAAACGCGTGAATAAGATACATTCATAGTACGTGGCCCTTACGTAACTGTCACAACAATCCCGCACGGAGCTATGGGCACGACTGACTGCTTGACCAAAATGCGTTAGCGAGATCCTACGTAAGTACCATCAGAGGACTTGTGTGATCATAAACAAACGCGACGCGTCAATTAGGATATGTTTCGAGACGAAGAGTCTATAATTGATATCTTAGTGATTATTCTACTGTGACCACTGGTTATTTTTTTAGCAAAGATAACATATATTCTTTTGTTTAACAAACTTGATGACATTGGTTTTTCTTCATGTAGGTACCTACACCATCAGTTGTTATTTGCTCTAAAACGAAATCCTGGATATATATTCGGGAGCAAAAAAAACCGGGTCACTTTTCATACAACTTTCGGGACGTATCCCGAGTATGTTATTATTTATTAGTTTTAAATTCCATAACATTTTTGAAATCATTTAATTTGAAAAAAAAAACAGCTAACCTTCAACCTCTCGAAAATGGCTCACAACGTAGACGTAGAGTCAAAATTAATGCAAATGATGGGAATAACCAGTAAAAAATAATAGTTAATCCCCTGCTCAGGCTCAAACTATTTTATCTACTTCGCCTTTAGTAGGAAACAACGAGCCTCACGTGAGCCACTATAGACAACTCCATTTCACATTCATAACACAAACATAATATCAAAGGACAGGTGATCACGTGGCATGGTGACCTTAGACCCGATACCACGCCGTCCCAGTGGCCGTCCCAGTGGCACTGGTCCTTAATTGTCTGGTTGTAAATCCGATCTGCAACGGAATGGACCCTACTTCTTTCGTTGGTATATTATATCTGCAGAGCATGTGTTCGGTCAGCCTTGTCAACGCACGCCAACTTCATGACACTTCTGACAGTATAATGCCTTCCAGAGAACGGGCCACGTCATGACGATTGTCTTCCAAGGCTTCCAGAGCTCTAAGCACAGCGATCACTTCGCGGACGAGTTTCTTTGCGAAAATGACACGAAAGTATCTACTTAGTCGCAGTGGCGTAACTATAACGTCTGGGGCCCGTGGCAAATTCGTCAGATGGGGCCTCCTTCCTCAATATAAAGAAGTGCCTCAGCGTCCCTTCTGTGCTCTAAACCACGCCAGTTCGGGGCCCCGTAGAGCTAGGGGCCCCTGGCATTTTGCCACCCTTGCCACCCTATAGTTACGCCACTGCTTAGTCGTAACATTCATATATAATCGTCATGGAACATCTATCAAAACTATCTCATAATTATAACATCATAGACCACAGGTCAAACTCGTTGAGGTATCGTAATAATAGAGCTAGAATCCAAGTCAATTATGTTCATAGAATCGCACCCGCGAGGACTGCGATTTGTAACCATCGTCTAATGAAAAAAAATCGTAACACGAAGAAAAAAGTACTTAGTTTTCGAGTACCTAGAGGAGTTGCAGTACTTTAGACACAATTGCAACACAATCTCAAAATACTCAAAATGGCTTGTAATAAGGTTACATAATGAAGAATGGTAATTAACCTACCACACCCACATTCAGACAAGATAGCTGGAAACTTGTGCAGGTATGTAATATTTATCTTTCGCAAGGCGTGGCGACAAGAAGAATAGCATTAATTGTCATTGTTCATTTTTTTTAGTATGCTCCAATTCGAAAACCATTTTGAAGAAAACCATCAATTATCCGATTTATCTTGTCCAATTTCAAAAATACTTTATGATTGCAGATATTTTTGTAAAAGTACTTTGAACCTTTGTTTGACCGAACGACCGGGTTTTTAGACAGAATCCAGCATCGAATGTTTGCTACAAAAATGAAAAAAAAAGTTTGGCTATGGCAACTGTCACGTGTCACTGTTTTTTTTATAGCCAGCCGAACGAAGGCGATTGGGATTCTGTCTAAATTCACGAATTATCAAACAGCGAAAAAATATTTATTATTAATTAACAAAGCTACGTAAAAGCTTAATATTCAAATTGGTTGCTTGAAATAGTCCATTTTATCAAATAAAGGTGTTAAAAGCACAGCTTAAAAAAAATGAACAATGCCAATTACCATACGCGGCAGGCGATTTTTAGGTGCACTTACACTTAATGTTTAATTTAATTAACTATTGCTAGGGTATTTCCCGGACACAAAAAACCCTTCTTGAAAAACCCAGGACACCGTCCAAGCTAGGATGAAGTGTCTGGGGAATCCCGGGCTGACGTCAATCCTACGAAAATTAAAAAATTGCGAAAGTTTGTGTGTTTGTTACACCTTCACGCTAAAACGGCTCGACGGATTTGGATGAAATTTGGTATGTGGAAATAAACATGGGTTGCTTTTTATCCCCATTTTCCCACGAGATTTTCAAATCTCATTTTTGGTTTGACTTGATTTGATTTGTATAATGACAGCGAATTCAGTATAGAGATGGTTTTAGCCCCGGGGAAGAACAAAAGATTGTTTTTATCCGGGAAAATCACATAGATCCCGCGGGATAGCGATAAGAAAATTTTGCGTCGACGGAGTCGTGGGCAGCAGCTAGTATTTAATATACCTAAAATCCAAACATTTCCAAGTATTTTAGGGATACACTTCAAACGTCCCAAGACATGTGTCGGCGACATGTCAAGCGATATGATGATCTGACGATATGACGCCACTTATGTAAACGCGCGATGTTGCCAGACATGTCGAGCTTCTCCAGCAACCTCGCGCCACTCACCCAACGTCGCTGGCGACACTTGTCGCAGTATATTTGTCCCTAAGTGTATCCCTGGCTTTAGGTAAATATTAAGGCAAAACATGGCAGTCTGACCAACTATTAATTGAAAGTAGTTATTAAATAATACTCTAGCAAGATTTCTCTAACCAACCAACGCGCATACTCAGGTAGATAGTAGTACATACTAATAGTGAAGTTAAATAAATGTCTATCATTTAGTATACATATACATCATACGGTCACCGTGCCGTAGTGAGTCTCTGGGTGGCAAATCTTCGCTATATTAGGTTAAATTAAAAAGTTTCAGTACAAATCTCATCGCGCTGTAATTTGAACTTAGAACTCCTTGTAAAATATACCTGCCATATCACTACATAGTATAAAATAAAGTCGCTTTTTCTGTCCTCACGTCCCGATGTATGCTTATATCTTCAAAACTACACAACGGATTTTCATGCGGTTTTTTTAATAGATAGAGTGATTCAAGAGGAAGGTTTATATGTATAATACATGCATAATATACCGTGCGAAGCCGGGGCGGGTCGCTAGTTTTTTTATAGTGCAAAAAGCCTCATGTTTGGGTTATTAAAAAGATACACATGCATACACATACACAAATCACGTATTTATCCCTTACGGGGTAGACAGAGCCCTAAGGTAACAAGACCTAAAGGCCAAGTTTAGCATGATTGTGGGCGTATAGGTGGAAAGAGAATCAAAATAGTGATGGGTTGCTACCCGGATCACCTATAACATGATTCCTAAGATTTTTGCCCATTCTCTCGATGGGCTTGTACCATCTGCGCGGGAAGAGAAGCAACTGGTACATTCTATGTTTTTTCTTTGTTCCCAGACCATCATGAAATATACCTAAAGGTATATGTAAATTCAAGCACATATTTAAAACCGTTCGGGTAGACAAAAATAGTTATTATAGGTAGCTACCATTCTTCTAATTGACACGTCGCGTCCGACTACGGCGACTACCCAAATTACTTACATACCAATTTCTCCTGTTGATATAGGTACCTACATGAAGAAAAACCAATGTCATCAAGTTTATCAAACAAAAGATATATGTTTTCTGCTAAAAAAATACCTAGTGGTTACAGTAATATAATCACTAAGATATCAAATATAGTATATATGTAATAAAAAGATTGAAGAATAAACGTATTATAAATTTAAAAAAATTAAAGTACTTTTAAATAAAATTGTAAATAAGGACTTCTATTGTTTCGGAACATAAATATGTATAAATAGATTAGTTAGTAACTAGTAATTCCTTGTGGCCATATTATCAAAATCTCGTAGATAATTGTACGCGGTTGAGTTATTTGTACGAGGAACCTCGTACGGTTCAAGAAGAATCATTTCATTTACGTTTGCCTGACACTTTTATACTTATTTTTGGGTCCACGGGCTCATTTGAAGCATAGACGAATAAAGTATCAATCAAAAATAGAAACGGAATCTCCGAATTCCGGTTTGTTTATACCTACTTTCTGGTCATAGGTCTGTGATAGTCATAATCATTGATAAAATACATATCTAGGTTTAAATATAAGTTCTGCGTAATCAATGAGTCGTGTCATATTTATTTATCAGTGGCCGATAACGGTTTTCTGAATCGCCGTCTTTGTAGTAGTATCTCGCATCTGACAATCACAAGTTGGATTTAAAAGTTGTTATTAACTTTAGTGCGCACATATAGGTGAACGGAGCATTTAAACATCGATTGGTGCTTTAAGAATTGCCTACTTGGCGGGCCATTGTTATTTGTTTCTCACGTGTTCACGAAGTTCCGAAGCTCGAAAGCATCGTGAAGCGTAGAGTAAAGCAGACGCGGACGCGGGTGGTCGCCGCTGTGACCTCAAGGGCGAGGCAGCCTCCAGCGCCGGCCAGCGTCCCACGCGGATCACTCCGCCGCCGCCACCGAGCCTTGCTACACGCCGCGCCGCCGCCTGTTCCGATACATAAACAATGCCAGCCACGACGATCGACATCGACCACCTGTTGTGAACTTTAATATTTTTTTGAAGCACTGTATAGTTTTGCAAGATGTGGCTCACAGTCGTGTGGACGCTCGTGTTTCTGAGCGCGAATTGTGTTGAAAGTGACTCGGTTATGTTCAAAAAGTGCTGTCCAAAGAATGAAAACCTTATAAAAGTTGTGAATTCCAACACAACCTATTCAAGTTTTAAATGTATAAGTCGTGAAAATACTACAAAATACTATGACATATCTACCTCACCACTTATAGTATCTGAGGATGTGGACGTGATTCATGGTATGCCTGAAGAATGCGACATGGATGAAATGATGGTACTGAAAATAAAGGACTTACAAATCACTTCCGATGATAATATCTGTTACGATAGATTAGTTTTAGATATAAAAGATGGTGAAATGACTGATAACATTTCTACAACAATAGCTTTAACTTGTAGACAAAACAACACTGTAAACACGTCTAATGTAGAGATGGATATCAATCGCATTCGAAAATGTTGCCCAGAAAGACAAGCGTATGATCTTGTCCATCGTGTTTGTAGAGACGTTGAAGAAGATATTAATGAAGAATGGCTCGTAAAAGAAATAAATGTCACTGGACCATACATTTACGAGGTATCTACTAAACTTCACTGTAAAATGGTGCAATATGCAGTAGATTTAATTGACGAAGACTACACTCTGAGTGTAAATGGTAGCAGTTTAATTGTTTCCGGAAGTAAAGTTTTGAACGAGCAACGTTTAGCGCAAGGCGAGTGGTGTATGGACCGAAGAACATTCGGTGATGGATTGGTGGCTCGAGTCTGCGCTAACAATGCAGCTGCCTACGGGGCCTACCCTATAAGAAAATGCTGTCCCATGGGGCAACATTTTAAAGTTCGAAGCTGTCATACAATGAGAAGTGATTGTGTGCCTGATACAGATAGTATATTTTCCTTTAATGTTTCGCTCTATTTGGATCCTCTGAAAAACCAATACCCGGATTTTCCCGGTAAGTGTCATCCTAATCCCGGTCTAAATTTTATTCATGTGAAAATGTGTTCGTTTGGTTAAACGACGTACATAGATATAAGTAGCTTATAATTACTCTGAATTAACACACGGGCATCCATCTATTCCGATTTATTAAACGAATTACTAATTTTATGTGAACTATGTCGCCGACAGAAGCTAGATTCGGGGTAAAGAGACTAATATTTTGACTGTGGATTCTTTTGAATAGAAAACTAGCAAGTATATTCTTAGTTTGGTTTCTTGGAAATCGTGTGTGCTGATTTAGAATATCAGATTTTATTCGTGGCCTAACAGATAGGTATTTCAGTAAACAGATATAATTAAGTACCAATTTTTCATTGAAATATTTTAAAAAATTCACTGTTCTTATGTTTTTTTTGGTTGTGAAAAAAACAACATTTTTGATCCTTGGGGTCGAGCTATTTGCAGCCTAATTGGCGTATTTTTCAATTGCTTTTAAGTAATTATCAGCTACTTATTTATTAGTCTACATATATCTTTTGTCATCCCTGACCTGGCTACCAAAGTCCTTTATGAAAAAGTCTTGAAAATATTTTAATTTTTTTAAACATACATTTCGGTGGTCACCGTTAACGTACAAATCCGACTTACACTTGGCCGATTTTTTACTATGAAATAATGATTTAGGGGAAAAGTGTAATGGGATTTCCCTTTTTGTAAAGATGGATGTTTCTGTAATAAAGTGTTACACTATGATTATTACACGAAATTATCTCCCAACAGATTTGCTGGGTATTAGGACATCAATCTTGTGTCCAGCAGGAAAATATGTCACTAACAGTGACAACCCGTTGGACAAGCATCATTTAAACCGCGACGGTAGTCTTCAACAAATAATGCGTTCTACGGAGAATTACTGCGTTGAAGAGTTCGACAGGAGATTTTGTGAAGATGACCATCCCATAGAACTAGCAGCTGCGCTCTGTTTTGAAAAAGCACCTGAAATTAATAAAAACTTCTTCGTTTCGTTCATAGTAAGATTTAAACATTTTTTTTTATTTGTAATGGTAATGTTGAGTCTCACCTGAGGAGGTGTCTGCAACAGTTTGTCTTACTGATTTTGTTATTCTGAACCCGATTAGGTACGGTTGAAGTACGAGTATCATCATTGTTGCATGAATGTAAGCATTACTTGACGCCGTGACTCGATGAATGTCCGACTGTCTTCTTAGTACCTATGTATCTAGTTGAGTTGATTTTTTCCTCTATTATGTCATCACTCATCATAATCCTTACACTGAAAAAAGTGACACGATAGATAATATTTAATTTATATTATTTACATTACGTTTTAAAACAAAAATAACTTTATTTAATGGTGTAAATTATCAGGTTTCTGATTTTGATGACTAACATTCTTAACCGCAGTTAAGAGTTATTACCTACCTGATTTTCTCTAATGAATTTCAAAGAAAAAGTCAGTAGGTAGCAGTTGGGAGTTACTTTTCCAAAGTGACATTATTAATATTTTGAAGTGCGACAATTGACAATAAAAATGATTAAAATGTCTACTTATAATAGAGCATTTAAATAATGATAACCTCTGACAGTTCACCGTTTTCCTTGTTTGTTATACACGATTTCTTGAAAAATATTAAAATTTATGTACCTATATTTAAGTCAACAACGTAGGTATTTCTCATCTGCGATGTTTTAACTACATAATGTTTTACACGTTGCGATTACGATATTTCTGTGCCTGACGTATTCTTTATCTATGTAGCGTATCCTGGCTGGCGCACTTCCTTGCATTTTGTTTAATCGCTTTATGAAAATAGCATTTTTAAAAGCTTAAAACGAGAGTTATCGCACTCTTCTGACCCCTTTGAAGCTATGATGTAACTGTAAAGTGTCTACCGCAAAAAAGCAAAAACAAATCGGCTTTTACTCACGTCAATAATCAAATATTTACATTAAAGACCAATTAATCATTTCGTTATGTACATTTAATTTTTATCGTTGAAATATGAACGTCGAATGAAGATTATGGATACGTACTTGTTTGCACTCACATCTGTTTCTTTTAGTTAATGTAAACTAAGATAAATATTGAACATTTAGGTCTATGATCTAATCGTCAAACCTAAAGTTGACAATCAGTTACAAAAATTTACAACATGTGATCTTAAAGCGCTGACTATAGTAAAAAAATGTTTTAAGCTTTTGCACGGAATTGGTTGCTTTCGTGGACATGAACAATATTGTCAACAATCTTGATCGTATACTTACCGCAGCAGGTAGGTACGACTAGATACTCACAAAACATAGTGGCTCGACAGAATTCAAACACAACGAGACCTTTAACTTTTCAAACAGAGAAAGTTCATTATGGTAAATGCATTAAGAATAGGTTTTATGAAGTTCAATTAACAAATAAAATGGTTCCCATATTTTATTTATTTACTATGTAGATAAGTTTTTGAAAGTATCTAGCTACTTGTATTCGATTATTTAATGATTAATTTGTTGCTTTTTTCTATGAGTTAGGCCGTACACCATGCCACCGGCATAGCTTTTCCTGTTTCACATATAGATAGGCGCACCAACACTATAAGTGAAGAATGGCGATGCTCAAGGTCATTGGGGCTTATCAGAGTCTTAAATGGTCTTGATAATAAAACTAAACTAATCAAGGCAGTGGTTTTCGCTATAGTCTATTCCAATCCATTTTAACGCTTTTTTAAACAAACAAGTCCCCCCAAAGTTCATATAAAATTGAAATAATAGTGTCGTGCGAAAATAAAATAATCCTTCAACATTCCGGTGGATGTGATGCTAATTGGCATTGTTCATTTTTTTTAAACTGTGCTTTTAACACCTTTATTTGATAAAATGGACTATTTCAAGCAACTAATTTGAATATTATGCTTTTACGTAGCTTTGTTAATTAATAATAAATATTTTTTCGCTGTTTGATAATTCGTGAATTTAGACAGAATCCCAATCGCCTTCGTTCGGCTGGCTATAAAAAAAACGGCTTTGTCTATGGTTTTGTAGATTTGACAGTGACACGTGACAGTTGCCGTAGCTAAACTTTTTTTTTCATTTTTGTGGCAAACATTCGATGCTGGATTCTGTCTAAAAACCCGGTCGTTCGGTCAAACAAAGGTTCAAAGTACTTTTCCAAAAATATCTGCAATCATAAAGTATTTTTGAAATCGGACAAGATAAATCGGATAATTGATGGTTTTCCTCGAAATGGTTTTCGAATTGGAGCATACTAAAAAAAATTAACAATGCCAATTGCATACAATGAGTGATCGTTTAAGAATTTAGGTGAAAAGAATTTAGAAAAAATTAGAAACAAATTTAAAATAAAATAGATCGAGATACACTATGTACAAGACAGATATATATTAATCATGTTTCAGCGAGTCAGTCGTTAACCAGATTACTGAAGGTGAAATTAAACTGTTGCCAACGATACATTTTTCGAAACAATACTTAGTGGTTAGTCTCAAGTCTGCGGGTATGGCCTGTATGGCTGCGGGGTGGGACCTTGTGAATATTAAACCCAGATCGCTACCACAATTCAACTCGCGAATCCTGCGGGCAAGCAGCAGTGCTTGGGCTGCTTGTTCCGGCTTGAAAAGAAAGACAATCGGTGAAATTACTGGCACACGAGGTACCTATTCAATCTTAGTCCTCTGGAATGGTAACGCATCTGCAATCTTTTGGTGTGGCGGGTGTTCATAGGTGGTGGTGTTCACTTACAATTAGGTAACAAACGTGTTCGTTTGCAATCCATTTTCTTCAAAAAAAGTCGTGAAAAGCATGGTCTGATTTCTTATGAGCTAAGCAAGCCAAGAACGTAGTTTGTTGACGAAGATAACTGAGATATGCCATTTTACAGTTGATCAGTGTATCGGCTGTGTGTCTGGCCTTCACGCTCCTGGTGTACTGCTCTCTACCGGAACTCCGTAACCTTCACGGCCGCACACTCATCTGCCACGTCGGCACCATGCTGCTGGCGTTCTCATGCCTCGCCAGGGTCCAATACGGAATCATTGATGACAGTTACTGCGTTTTATTCGGTGAGTGAATTTTTAAAGGACGACTGACGACTCGGCCTGGTTGTATCTTCATAGTCTTTCCTTTTAGCATTCCAATCGTAATACAATTTTTATTCTAAAACGTATGGTTATGACGGTTATGACTAATATTATTTGTTATTATATATATATTCTTTTCATAGAGATTGTTATGTTACTTAAACGGTAAAGCCCATGATATTGCCTAAAACATACTGAAAGTCGCATTGCATTCTGGCACTGGCGCTGAGTGACTTTAACTCGTTAACATCACCAATGAAACTTGCATTTCTTGCTTGTGTAAATTGGGCCTAACATATATGGATGCTCGAAGGTTTCATTGCTTTGACAGTTCCTACTCGTACCTACCTGCAGCACTACTCCTAAATTCGGAATTCGAAGTCGTGTGATACCGTCCCTCTCACTCTCCTATTAACGACTACTAGTGTGAGCTGAGCGGCACAAAAAAAACTTTGAATTTTGAACTTGGGAGTGGGCCTATTGACTTTATTAGGGTTCCGTACCTCAAAAGGAAAAAACGGAACCCTTATAGGATCACTTTGTTGTCCGTCTGTCCGTCCGTCCGTCCGTCTGTCAAGACCCTTTTTCTCAGTAACGCGTGGAGGTATGAAGCTGAAATTTATATCAATTACTCAGGTCTACTGTCCCTTGAAGCTGTGAAAAAAATCAAACTTCTAAGCCAACGCAATCAAAAGATACAGCCGTTTATGCCGCAAATTTCCGCAAATTTTCAACTCTCAAGGGAATCAAAACCTACAAGGTAGTTCCCGTGAACGCAGAATCTTGAAATTTGGTATGAAGGTAGGTCTTATAGCACAGATTAAAGAATAATTGCGAAAACCGTAAATATGTGTGTATGTCTGTATATAGCAGTGACCAATATAAAGTAACCCCACACTGCGTACATTTTGATTTGGAACAGGGCTCTGCTTTCACTGGTTTTAGATATTTATAGATAACTAGCTTTTGCCCGCGGCTTCGCACGCGTGAACCATGAGCATTTCAAAGAAGCTAGCAATCAAGCAAGCGAACACCCGAACCCATGCAAGCAGGCAAGCAAGCATGCAAGCAAGCATGCATGCAAGTAAGCACGCAAGCATGCATGCATGCAAGCAAGCATGCATGAAAGCAAGTATGCAATCAAGCATGCAAAGCAAGGACTCAAGCAAGCATGCAAGCAAGCGTGCAAGCAAAAATGCATGCAAGTAAGCATGCATGCATGCAAGCATGCATGAAAGCAAGTATGCAATCAAGCATGCAAAGCAAGGACTCAAGCAAGCATGCAAGCAAGCCCCCGCATTGCCCCGCTGCCTTAATTTTTCTGAAACTGTAAATATTACAGGATTTTTATAAAACAAACCTTTTTTTTTTTTTTTGATTCGGTGAGAAAATGCAATTACGCACGGTCCCCGCGCCTTGGGGAATGTCCCCCCCGTGCTTTATAAAACAAACCTAACCTAACCTAAAGGGCTGTCCTAAAATATACCTACCCCAAATAGCTTTTGCCCGCGACTTCGTACGCGCTAAGATGTAAAACGAAAAAATAAGTTTTTTCCCGTTCCCGTGAAAATTTTGGGGAGTGCTTTCGGAGTACACTTAAAGCCTTTAAAGAAACACACGTTATAAATGTTAAGTCTCTTTCTTCCGCTGTTTCGTCTGGAAACGTAAAATCCCGGTTTTTCCCGTTCCCGTAAAAATGTTAGGAAATCCTTTGTTAATGCTTCCTTACACTCCCTAAGGAAGCTAAATGCTAAATGCTAAATTTCATCTTTCTATAACCAGTAAAACGAAAAATCCCGTTTTTCCTGTTCTCGTGGGAATTTCTGGAAACCCTTTCTTAGTTCTCCCATACACTCATCAAGGAAGGTTCTTACCAATTTCTACGACCAGTAAAACAAAAAATCCCGTTTTTTCCCTATCCCGTGGGAATTTCGAAAAATACCTTCTTAGTGCACCTCTAGGATACTCAAGGTATATGTGTGCCAAATTTTAATTTTCTAGCCATATTATGCCTACCGCAGTATTTCTTTGTAAACAAATATTTTTCCCGTTCCCGTGGGAATTTGGGAAAGTACTCTCTTAATGCTCCTCTGCACTCCAGAAGCAACCTACATGCCGAATTTCAGCTTTCTGCAACCAGTAAAACGAAAAGTCCCGTTTTTCCGGTTCCCGTGGGAATTTCGGGAAATCCTTTTTTTATTGTTTACACTCCCCAAGGGAACTTGAAGGCCAAATTTCAGTTTTATACGACCAGTAAAACGAAAAATCGATCCCGTAGAACTGAAAATGTAAATCCCGTTTTTTTTCTTATCCCGTGGGAATTTCCAAAAATCCTGAAATTAGTTTCTTCGTTTTGTAATCACCTACTTTTGTATCAAATTTGAAGAGTCTAGTTATTATAGTTACTGAGATAGCGTCACTCGGAGTCGAATATATAATTCCCGTTTTTTCCTTATCCCGTGGGAATTTCCAAAAATCCTTCCTTAGTGGATGCCTACATTGTATAAGGTATCTATGTGCAAAATTTCAAGTCTCTAAGTCCAGTGGTTTGGGCTGTGCGTTGATATATAGTTAAGTCAGTCAGTCAGTCAGTCAGTCAGTCAGTCAGTCAGGACTTTGAATTTTATATGTATAGATGATACGGAACCCTCGGTGCGCGAGTCCGACTCGCACTTGACCGGTTTTTAACCGCCTTAGGTATGAAAATGACTTGTTTTGAATTACGAACAGTAATTTCCAACCGCGGGTTAGGCCAGTTATAGATTAAGTCCCAACTTTAGTTGTTTACCTCAATCTGAAAAAAGACTTTCACGACGTATTTCCCAAATAACAAAAGGAAAACTAGCAAATAAACTAACAAAGTAATCTATGTGCACGAGTATGTAAGTATAAAAGTTCAATATTATATACCCACTAGTGATTGGTCGCGACTTCGTCTGCGCTGAATTCGTTTATTAGTTACTAGCTTCTGCCCGCGACTTCGTCTGCGTAGAATTATACATAAAAACGTTCCTCTTGAATCACTCTATCTATTAAAAAAAACCGCATCAAAATCCGTTCTGTAGTTTTGAAGATATAAGAGAAAGTGACTTTGTTTTATACTATGTAGTGATTCCGCAGGAAGTCTGCAATTATCCCGTATAAAAAGTAGCATGGGGCTCGACTTTTGGAAGCACATCACTCGAAAATACCACTCGAAAGTTGTATAAATCTATGTATTGCTACAAAACTACAGATCAAATTAAATTTTCGACTAGTTGACTAGATTAATTCGAGTTTTAATTACTTCTAATTTACTCTTATTTAAAATTTAGCACAATTTTTCACCACTCTCTAGTGGCATTTCACAAAATGTGTTTTCAAAAATCGGGACCCTGTTTTCTATCGTCACTGTTCAAACTATCTCTTTGCCAAAATTTGATAAAACAGGTTCAACGGTATAGCCGTGCAGAGAAGTTGTGGTGTTTCATTTTGGAGAAAATAATCAAAAAGAATACCTATACCTACACTGCTTTACATGTAAAATTATCGTTGTAAGTAAGTATTTATTTATCGAACGAAATTGTTTTAAAACCTTTTTTAGTTTTGACTACAACAAATTCCAATTTATTTAATTTAAAAAAACGAAAGTAGGTACCTACCTAATCCACTTACATAAACGTAAATAATTTAGCAGAATCGTTGTTAACAAAATCTCTCTCTCTATCTCTTTAATAACTCTTTCTCGTTTTTTTCTGTATGCGGAAAGTTTGATACTAGTATTCTTCACCTTATTATATTTTTCTGAGACACAAGTCATATGTATCTACTTTTCAGATTTATGATTAGGTACAAACGTAATTTTTAATTTTTTTTTGTTCTTACGAGTGTGTACTGCGTGTGGAAGCTAAATATTAATCCGAAATACTTTGTTAAATTTTCAGTTAGAAAAAGGTTCATCTCATTTAATATTGATTTGATTATAGGTATTCGCGATCGTTTGCAATTGATATCAAAATGAATGTTCGATCATAAAATATCTTTATTTCGGACAAAGTTTATAATTGTTATAAATTAGGTGTGATAGTAAATTTACTAGAAATTATTAGGTAATTATGATTAATTCCTGGACGACCGAGATTAGCTCCTTCTCGTTGTTCATAATTATTTCTTTACCTATGAGTACAAACAAATATTTATAATTTATCACTCCCAAAAATCCTTATAAAGCAAATTTTATCGGAATCGTTATAATCCTTTTCGAGATCACGGTTTATATTAACATATATTATTGTATGATTAAATACATGTATATTTACATACAAAGAAACGTTGCTTGTTTAATAGTACAAGATTGATACAAATTACATACTAAACATGTTTTTTTATTGCTTTAATAAAAGCTAATTTCATTTATGTACCAGTGCACTAAAAAGTAATATTTTTCAAATAACTATAATAATAACCGAGATATAAGCTTAAGTAGTTTAAAATCCTTATACTTTTCGTATTTCTAGACCAATATTCATGTTAATTTCACTTTTTGTCATCATTATTAGGATTTTTCATATTTTGTTGAGAGATGTGATAAAAAAATGTTCCCTATGAAGCACAGTTTGTCACAACGGCTGGAAGGCACATAAACACGGCTTATCAGGGCGGCTATTCTTTTGCGAACTGTAGAAGGGTGACAATGCCATCAACATCCCATATCTTACAGATTTGTTTTGTCCTAAATATTCAAGTCGGATGTGGCATGCATGCGGCGCTAACACAAACCAAGCGCCAATCTCGGACAATCTATTAGGTATTCTAAACTAATAATTCTGAACGTACAGCTAGTTCGAGCACCTTCTTAGAATTTAATTCAGTATAATAACTCGAACACAATGTAGAGCTGTAATTTTTTATTGATCATTGTGCCAACAAATTTATTTTGAATAGGTCGTAAATTATTTTCCTCTAAATAAAAACTAAATAATTATTGTAGTGGCTCATTTCCAATCTTTCTGTTTTACCTACTTGTCGGAAATTCAGCAGAAAGCAACTCCAACATATATCATAGGTTCGGCACTACAAAACGATTGAGATTGTAGAATATGTGACGAAGAGTTATAAATAATGGAATAAATCATGTGTTAATTATGACGTTCTCGAGATGGATGCAAAGCCTCAGATCTCAAGGCACTGTCATTGCGTAAAATCAACCCAATTTATGGATGAGGTGGTAAAAGTAATGTAAAGGAAAGTAGGTAACGAAGGATGCATTTACATACACAAAAAAATGCTGTGGATCGAAGCACATTCGAAAGAATCCTAGGTATAATATAAGATCAGTTTTCTAGTGTCATTCAAAAGACAAAACAAATCAAATTAATTTTAACTAATGGTCACAGTGTGATAATAATGAAACAGAATGTAAGCACGATTATCGCTAAAATATTTACTCGTTATGTCGTTAAATTTTAGTTAAATTATTACTTGTATGCTCGCCAAAATATAACCCACAAAAACCATGCGGAATGTTCAGTGATCGTTTATAGCGCTCATAGATTCATGGAAAAAACAAACAGGATCTGATAATAGTTCAAGGGCTCTTAAAATATTGAACACAGTTCAGTAATCATGAATTTAGTCATCACGTTATTAAATAACCATCAATTCGGTATTGATTGATAAAATTGAATTGGGGATATAATTAGTTTTGTCTGAACCATACGAGTACGTGTTAATTTGTGAGTGGTGTGCGATAATTTGAGAACATGAAGGTGTTCGTGCGTTCACAGAGCTTGTTTGTGCAGGGTACAGCATCTACTTTGGGTTCGTGGCGGCGTTCGCCTGGCTCAACGTCATGTGCCTGGACATCTGGTGGACATTTGGGTAAGTCGATGTTTACGTTTAATTTAGCAAAAACTTTGATTATGTAAAAGTACGGTACCATTATTCGTGCGACACTATTATGATTGGCCCAGGTTCAAATTAAAACGCTTATCTCGAAAATATACTGCAACGGTAATCAATCAAATGTCTGGCTCTGTCATGTCATTACTCATTACTTTTTGCTGATTATTTCGACACGTTATTAATTGTACCACAAAAAATTTACAAAGGTTAAATTAGTTTTCTATGTGTTAAATAATATATGTTCAACGACTGTCTAAGTTTGTGTACATATTCTTAATGAGTGACAAAATCATCATCACCTCTATGGATAGGTAGGTCCTTACCGTCGCAAAATTTTATATGATTCCGGTCACAATTGTGTAATACAGAGTTATTTCCCGACAACTGTATTTTTTTGCAACGCTAATGTTACTAACCGCTGTTAGCGATGTACCTAAGCACTCAATAAATAGTCAACAAACCCTTTATTTGTTAAGGTCCTCAAGCAAATTTCTTACCAAAACTATTTACATACTGAATGATTCATAATGCGAGCGTTTCTAATTATGAGGACTTCACCAGAACACACACCAAAATTTGTGGTGAAATAAATAGAGTGCACACGCAAAGCATTGCACGTATCAGTAGGTGCTTGTCTAAACAACGTCTAGAAATTGTTCTTATAACGAGTATAAGATGGGATGTTTACGTAAACGTTAAATACGTGGTTACGTTACTTTCTAAGTATATCTGTTCGAGTTCTCAAAAATCTTGTGATCGTAAGACTGCGGAAGTTAAAAGTAAGACTTCATGGATGGATAAATTGGTCGAGAATTGGTGGTGCGTATACAGAATGGCGGGGCGTGTACATTCGGTATGACTAATGGTCTTCTCGGGTAAACAAAGGCCGATGGTGGGAGGCATGTTTCCCTGCGTTCACAACTTGTAACGTATATTTATTTTTAAATTAGCCTGTTGAAACTCTCATGTCTTGGTCCATATAACAAAGGTCTTATTGCTTGAACCGCTTGTCGCAATGTGGACAAATGTTTGTTCTGTGTGTATCGGTCGGTATCAATCGGTTTGCTTTACAAAACTATTTGCACACACGCTTGGAATGTTTGCGACGGCTCATTCTAAGTATGGGGTATTTGCTTCGTGATTTTTAAATTGAAATATAAACACAGACAAGCGACCTCATTTGTACTTATTTGATATTGATAAGTCAATGCAATCTTCAGATTATGACCGGCTACGGTTTCGTTATAGGTATTTAAATGTTATCAAAAAAGGTAAGTGTTATCAACACCTAAACAATGTCCTAGCCCTTAAAATTGTGTTTTGTTTTGAAAAATAGGTCAAGCAAAGCACATAATTTGTTTTACGAGTTTATGCCGATTTGGTAAGGAGTTCTTCATTCTCAAGTGACTGGACAAAACAAGCATTTTTAGGCGATTCGCTGAATTGGGGCTCATTTTTTTGTGAATATTTAAGCGCGTATCGTGTAAATATGGATAAAATATGGTTTGGTGAGCCAGTAAGTTAGGATAGCCATCCAAATTAATAAGTGATAAAAAAAGATTGTAGGTGGCCAAACAAAAGTTGGATTAGGGCGAGCTTTTGTTTCTCTTGAAAATAAGTTACAGTTATTCACAAAAACGATCCGAAACTTGATAGAAACACAAAAAAACCTCCACCGTTATTAAGTCTGGGATTCCTCCCGATGTAAATCCAAAGAGAAGACTTTCCATTTTTGCTTTTTATTCAGAAAATATCTTATTACCTTTCAAATGTTTTCGCATTTTTTCATATTTCCAAAGAATGTCTTTCAAATTTTGTTACGCGACCGTCATGACCACTTTCGGGAATAATAAATCATTAAAACTGGTTTAAGTTTGATAGGTCCGTACATTTTGACACTACTGCACTTTTAGACGTTTTAATTTTAAAATAACTTGGCAAAATACCTCTCAATATTGATATTGTGCATACGTACTCGTGGAGCGAGTAGATCGCTCGTTCTAGGTCGGAATTAAAAATTAAACCCTTATATTCATGTCTGTCTTTGTAGTATAAACGACGAGCAAAAATGGTTTGCGTGAATTTTAGGGATGTTCAGCTGATAATGTAAGGGTGAAGTAAAGATCATGCCTAACTCTCGTTTCAATTCAAAAGCTGCCCAGCTGTGACTGCCTTTTGTTTCGCTTCTGAGATTTTATTCTAGGTTATCTACACTGCTTCTCCACGTTCGTGTTTTATTTAAGTTTCCTAGTTAGCGCCAACTATAACTTCAATAATTTTGACAGATTTTCATATAACTGCTCCGTGTTCTACACATTGGACATAATATGTTTAATAATATTCAGTTGGTGATCTTTGATTGAACGATTTTGTTCGTTAATGAGATGATTGTCTTAAGATAGGTAGAAGACACATGAAACGTATGATAGTATTTATAAGGTATACGGGTCATACCATACGTTTTATGAACGTCGTCGCCTAACCATTGGTCGTCACCCTCAAAACCAAACATACCTGACGTAATTGGGGTGACCAGACGATTGTGTTGACATAACGTTGCCTTTGTATTATTACCAATCACTATATTATCCCGTTAAATGTTATATATACTTTTATTCGAATATTATTTTCTAAGAACGAGTAGGGTGATATGGGAATTGACTTTCGTGTTACATTTTACTCATATGATTTATTTACAAACCTTCATTTGAGCTGTAATGTATGTATGCATGCATGTGTGTATGTGCAGTTCAAATCTCACTTTTCGAATTTCAACCACTTGACTTGAAAATAGGTATACCTAAATATATGTAGATTGTTTTACAACGCAAGAACAGGCAGCAATAAATGCTTGTATTAAAATTTTAAACTTTATTAAAACCTTATTTTGAAGTATAGGGTTAGCATTCATGTTAGTTAATAATCAACACTGATGCTATGTGATATGTAAGTAGGTTAATTCAAGAAAGCAAATCTGCTCCTTACTTTGCATGTCCCAAAAACATAAATACCTACTTACAAAATACAACAATTTAACATCATTTGTCCAGTTTCTCATAGTAAAATGTGATATAGGGGCCAGGTTTGATAATTTGCATAAACTACATATTTATATACCTACTTAAAAGCTACTAACTTCAGAATGACCTATCACTCTTCAGCAACTACTTGAAAAACAAGCCCTAGTGTCTGATTAACATGAAAGTAGGTAGGCAATGTCATCAAAATTAGCCGCAGTAAATGGGCTATTCCATATGCTAATTTTATATTAAAGCATGTGTTGGGCCTATCACGCTAATATATATTGAAAAGGCCACCTGCCGGACAATAACAGGGTATAATGAAAATCAGCCGTTTACTTTTCGTAGCAGTCATCGTGGGCGAGGCACTAATTAAACCTCGTAGTCTCAACGGGACCCATGTGAATATTGTGACACAATCCATTACGGCAATAGCATTACATTGCGTGGCGTTAAAATTCGTCATCAAAGGTGGAGTCCATCACAAAAACGATACTATTATCTAAGACGCATCTTGCAACTAAATAGGTAGACTAACGATGGGTTGACGTTGGAAAGAAATAAGTACCTTAGATAGGTTTTAATATACCTATCTAATCTTTGATTTCTTCTAATGTGTAAAATATATATAATTGACGACCGGATAGCCTAGTGGTTAGTGACCCTGGCTATGAAGCTAGAGGTCCCGGGTTCGAATCCCGGTAGGGGCAGACAGTTGTATGATGAATACGAATGTTTGTGCCCGAGTCATGGATGTTGTATGTATTTAATTATGTATTTATCTACATTATATAAGTATGTTTATCCGTTGCCTGGTACCCATAGTACAAGCTTTGCTTAGTTTGGGGCTGGGTCAATTGGTGTAATTTGTCCCAAGATATTTATTTATTTATTTTATTTATTTATATATTTCTAGCTGTTTGCGATTTACTCAGGCTAAATCAAATGTTTAACAGTGCCGACAATAAATGCATGAACTTCTAAGTTAAACTATCTTATACAGGTGCATTCGGGTAATTCTAATCGGGTAAAACCGAAAATCAATAAAATCAGTCATATTTCGTCCCATTTCGAAAGTAATCGAGTGATTGAAATGGGACTCTTATTACAACGAAGTATAACTGATTTTATTATTGATTTTGGATTTACGCGATTTTCGGAATTACCGATTACACCTACATACTTATTGTACTTACAAAAGCGAAACGTTAATGAGTCCACATATCCGGAGAATGATCGTCCTAAGCTTTTATACCGGTGGATTTTAAGTTTGAGCAATACTTTCTATTTCCACAAAACCCTTTCCAAAATGATTACAAATTAAATACGTTTTTCTGAGATATACTTAAATCATGCACTTTTTTCTCCATTCACCACGCGAGATTGAAAAAACTTCAATATGGAACTCATAACAACAAGGTGGTTGAAGTATTGGTTTGTTTACTAACATAATTGTGTCCTTTGTTTTATCGAAGGTTTTATTATTATCGCTTAATTACACCCATTATCTGATAACACGTCATCGAAGCTTAACCACCATTAGCGAATCAATTCTCCGTGACCCGAAACGTAATGGGAAGCAGTAAAATTCAATTAATGGGTGTCATATTCGAGATTAGTACATACAGAACAGCTTTTATTGTTTTAGCGCGTCCAAATAGTTTGAGCTCCGCCTAAACTACTTCAAGCCAAGGACTTTAGGTATTCGACCAGATGGTTGAACTCAGATGAGTTATGGCCAGAAAGTTACTTACTTAGTTAGCTACAGCTTGTTACGGCTCAGCTTCTATATTTAGTTTTTTTAAGCTGTAGATGATATTTCTAATAATTCCTATACATTTGTAATTTATCTTGCAGGAGCGTGCGCACAGTGCATCCATTGCGAAAGGCTGGAGCAGAGAAGCGACGGTTTCTGTGGTACTCCTTGTACGCCTGGAGTTTTGCAATCTTACTGACTTTGACTATGTTTCTGTTTGACAAATACCCCGTATCCACATTCCTTGACGCAAATATCGGAAACAACATCTGCTGGTTCGGAACTTGTAAGTTGTGTTTTATGCACAATTATGTTACCCAGGGATGCTAAACGAATGAGTGAATCATTGTATATACCAAAGTCCTAAAATTATCGTACGAGATGAAACATTTTTTTCTGAATGGTCTTTCATCATTATGAGTGTATTTGATTGTTTAAAGGAGTATCGACAATCGGAGTGTATTGACGTAAAACAATTATTTCTTGAGGCTGGCAAATCATTTGTCGTACCTGCTTTTGCGTTTTGTATCTAGTTAGTACATTTGATTGGAGTTTAAAATCGTAATTATCATACGTCTGGCATCCCTGATATTATATTGCATATAATAATTATCTCTTCCATGCTGGTCTGGGAGTAAAGAAAAAACATAGAATGTACCAGTTGCTTCTCTTCCCACTCAGATGGTAAAACCCCATCGAGGGAAAATCGAGTGAGCGAAAATCTTAGGAATCATGTTATAGGCGATGCGGCTGGCAACCAATCACTATTTTGATTCCCCTTTCCACCTATGCGCCCTCAATCATGCTAAACGTGATCTTGTTACCGTAGGCTCTGTCTACCCCGTAAGGGATAAAAACGTGATTCATGTATGTATGTATGTAATTAGGGGCCATCCATAAAGTACATCACACCAATTTCACGATTTATAGAGCCCCCCCCCCCCCTGTCACACGGTTTACTATGAAGACTGCAATTATTTTGTTCGTGTGTCACAAATTTCCATAACCTCCCCCTAAATGTGTGACGTACTTTATGGATGACCCCCTATCTAAAAACTTTAACAAATGGAAAGAGATCTCAATTTAGGTATTGTTCGAAAAAGTCACTAAACGGATCATAGGATTCACTAAAACTTGCTTTTACCTTTTATGTGTATACTTTCAGTTCAGAATACAAATCAGGATTGGCCCCACTACATATTCTTCGTGATTCCGATGGGGCTGATCACCTGCACCAACTTCGTCCTTTGGGTGCTGACGGCCCGGCACTGTGCGCGCGTCAAGTCCGAGGTGCACCGGCTGCAGGCTGGTTCCGTTGGCGACCGCGCCAAGCGGCGCTTCCGCATCGACAGAGCTAAGTCAGTACACTTAACTTATTTATCGTGATGAGTTAGCTAACTAGGTACTTACCGGATGGAGACGCATATGCATACATGAGTCTTCGCCCGCACGGTGCAGGGGAGAGGACTCATTTAAGCGGTCGTTCTATAGTAATACAAATTTAATGTTTTACTCACATCATCCATAGTAACAAACAATGGAAAAAAAAAGTTTCAAATTGTCGTGTATCTCCTACGATTACCCTGCTAGGTTACTACCAGAGATCGTACTTTCTGTAGCATTTTCGGTGCAGTGCTAGGGTTGTCAGTAGTGCCCAATATTAAATTATTTGAACCAAGAATCAAATAAAATCAAAAATAAAAATAAAATAGCGTATTAAACAAATCGGAAATACAGTAAATATTCTCAGAACATGTAAAGCCCAACCCAATATGCATAATGAAATGAAGGGATAATTTACTAGGTAAGTACATATATGAGAAAATGCAACACAGTTGCAATAAAGCCTTGTCTCAGGTTATAGTTCATATTTATAATTTGAGGAATTTTGGGACAGTAATAAATATTATACACAATTATAATAACTGATTAATTAAAAAAAAATATGTTTAATTTTCATAACACAATATTACAATATCAACACAATAACAATAATAATCAATAGCATAATATTACATAATTTTAAACGTCAATCATATTATACACGTCGACAACATTAGGTCGCTGTCGTGTGTCATTTGACGTCATCACACCGAAAATGCTACAAAAAGTACGATCACTGGTTACTACTATGTACGATTAAAAGCAAAGACGTTTTAAATATTTGAATTCAAACCTTTCCTCTTCCCTCTGGTTATAACATCTGACGCAACATTTATGAAGTACCTAAACGTATTTTTTTGATTACTTATAATTGTCGCTTGACAAAGATTTTTTTTTGTGGTACGACAGTTTGCTATTGCGTGTAGGGTGACCAAGCATCGGGACTTTAATGACTTATTTGTTTTGTTTGAAAATTAGCAAATTTAAACAAGTAAGGGATAAAGACGTGATTTATGTATGTATGTAAATTTTAACAATTTAATCAAGGTAATATACTATTGATTACCAACTGAGCCGCCAACAAGTGTTGTGTATTACCAACTAGCGGTTGCCTGCGACTCCGTCTGCGCAGAATTCGCTAATCGCTATCGTGCGGGAACTACGCAATTTTCCGGGATTAAAACTATCCTATGTCCTTTCCCGGGACTAAAGCTATCTTCGTACCAAATTTCATTAAAAATGGTTCAGTGTTTTAGGCGTGAAAGCGTAACAGACAGACAGAGTTACTTTCGCATATAATATTAGCAGGGATTTGATTCGTATAGGACGGGTTCCCCGGCGATCGTGCAAGCAAGCTCGTTCCAGCAGCATTGGTCCCTATGTTTATTTATTGCTGAGTTTACTTTGACATTGTGGCACTGCGTTTGTGTCAAATCTGAGATGTTGATATCAACCTCAAGTACAAATGAAATGATTTTTATTTGTAATCTTGAAGTGAAGAGTATTAAAAGAAAGATGGAAGCAAAGTTAGGTGGGTAGATTGGTGTTGGTTCACGTCAGAGAATGAGATACCAGGTATGTAGGGAAAGTGCGTCATTCTGTTATGTTCTTTATCTTTGACAGGCTGCTACTTTGTGATAACATTTCAGTAGATAAGTCTGCTTCTGTATTATTCTAACTATGACAAATTTAATGATGCAACTTACACGAAAAATAGTGATAAACTGATAAAGCCCTTTTTAATTAAGGGTAGGTACACGAAAGAACATGTCTAGTCACAATTAGTAACACTTCACGAGTTAGATAGGTACCCCGTTTTGAATGTTACGGCACATTGTAACTAAGTAACACATATTTTAAAACACAATTAAAAATAAAACAATTAATATACTTACAGAAAATTTGTTAAAAGTACCTAATGGAATGGATTTATATACCAGAAAACCTACAAACCTAAAATGGACTCCTATAGAACATGTAAAAAACCATTGTCAGAAAGATACATTGAGTTTTGTTTAGGGAACCGACATTTCGTGACGTAATTTCCTTTAATGACTGTAGTAAACTGTTGACCAGTAGATATTAAAACCGAATAAAAAACCGCAGTCAAACCCAACAAATTATGATATAAAAAAAGTCTTAAATTTTAGTGACATTTTGTTCTTTGTTTTGATTATATTGTACTATTAAATAATTATAGTTCATTGCGAACTCTTTATTTTGAGATTAAAATCTCATCACATTATAAAAGATAATTCTAGACATGTTCTTTCCATGTACCTACCCTTCAAATCTTGTTTTTTAACCCCCGATACAAAAAGAGGCGTGTCATAAGTTTGAAATCTATGTCTCTCTCTCTCTCTCTCTCTGTGTGTGTGTGTATCTGTCTGTGTGTCTGTCTGTCTGTCTGTGGCATCGTAGCACTCAGGCCGATGGACTGATTTCAATGCAGTTTTTCCATTCAAAAGCCAGTGTTCTTGCGGTGGTTCTTAGCAACGTTGGGTAAAAATCAGTCCAGCAATTTGCAGAATATCCGTTCTTTTCAAAATGTCAGGCATTTTTGGCATAAAATTGTTTATTTACGTATGATTACTCGACAAATGCGTAGGGGTTGTTTTTAATTTTAAATTTAATGTTATTTTGGTACCAAAGGGCTTAATAATAAACAGACGAGCAGAATATATTAATTGTCATGTTTCAGATATATCTTAACGGGCAAACTGTGGGTAGTGATGGGTGCCGGCTGGATGGCAGAGCTGCTGTCCACCTTGGCCTCGGAGCCGCAGTGGCTGTGGCAGGTCGTCGACCTCGTCAACGCGCTACAAGGCGTCTTCATCTTCCTCATCCTCGTCATGAAACCGAAGCTTTATTACTTGATCAGAAAGAGACTAGGTAAACATCAGATACAAACAATACATTCCAGGATATTTTTTGTGGACAGCTTTTTCAATGCTCAATTTAGAATAAGTCGAGTGAGTAAGGATAGAAAATACGATGCTAGCATTAAGTGTTTCAGTTAGTTAGTGGAAAACCAATTTATGTTAAGTATGAATCTTTACGATAGATAATTATTTAAGTTATTTGTGATTGAGAATAAAAACATATCATAAAACACGACGTACTAGTACCTACCTACCGAATGATTTAAACATTAGAAACAAGTCGATTACGAGTTGTGTTAGGTAATTACTTAATTACACATATTGTTTTTTCAGGTTGCTCAAGGATACCGATTGATACAAGTATATATTAAATTTACTGTCCCATCTTTTACTGAAATCTTTCTTCTATTAAAATGACAATGCTACTTTAATCGTAGCCCGAGATTTCAAATGGTGTTGTTGATTTAGTGCTTATTAAACTATTAACTTTGATTATGTCCGAAAATACTAAAACGTATAACGGCGCTAGTTGAATGCAATAACATATATGGGCTTATTAATCATTCGTATCATAAAATATTTCATTTATTGTTTTAGTGCGGCACTTAAGTTCCTAATATGTGCTAACCACGTCTCCCAGCACCTCTATTGATGTTGTTAGTTTTGTTGCACTTCCGATTACATCATCGCTCGCATTCTACCTGTGACATAATTAACTTGTACTAATATTAACAGGATTGGAGAAGCCCGACGCGCAGAAAAATGGCACGTCATCGTCAGCTCGCACGTCATCCACCTTCCTATCGAGGACCATCAGCACTGACGAGCGCACTAACATGAGGATTTCTATGCCAAACGATGTTAAACAGAACTAGCTTACAGTACTTACGAGGCTCAGGTCTAGCGGTTTTCGTTCGCAAGGCCTGACGATAAACTGTAACATTTAAATATATTTCTAGCTAATTGATCCGCTTGACGCCATAATCGTCTCTAAGCATCTAAGTAAGTGCCTAACGCTACTCGGTCAACGATGACTGTAGCAAAAATATGGGATATAGTCACAATGGCCAGCAAAAACTTTGATTGTTCATTTGGATGTACTGTAAATTTCAAGGTTATGGTTGGCTACGGCTTTGTATGTTCAGTAACATGATGTTAGTTAGGTCGACGAGTTCGCTAGAGTTATTTAACATAGGTAGCTACATGGAAATGTTTTGGCTCGTAATTAGACTTTATTTTCGGATGTTTTTGTGGTGAAAAAGTGTTTGTTAATTTTAACGCTCGTTACCGTACAAGATTCAAATCACCGAAATGCGTCTTAAAAGTTCTTGAGTTTCGGTACCAGAAGGGACGAAATTAGTATAAGGACAATTGTATAGCTCTTAGAATGCCGTTCGCGTTTGTCTAACTCACTCTTATGAGTTTGATACTAGAATCGGCCGAGGGAGTGAGACAGCAAGACAAACACGAATGACATTCGAAGGGCACACGGATTGTACGTCGTTACGTTTGTTTATTCTGATCTGGAAAACAATTAGGATTTGTGCAAAAATATTAAGTTTTTGAACTTTAAAAGAAAAAAATAGTAACTACTTCGTAGGTATTGATTTCAGTCAGCGTCACGAGTAGCGGATTACTTTTTTACATATTATCAACACATAAATCGTAGCTATGGCGGGACGTATGTAATTGTACAAAAGTGTGCAGCTAATTTTGATTCTGACTGGACATCGGCTAAGTATATAATTTGACATAGTTGTTTAGTTTAGTCTTAACAAACGGTTTCTTTTCTGTACATAGTGTTAGAGTTAACGCCGCGGCTGGGATTTTTTTAACCAATGCTTGTTTTGCATTAATGCTTGCTTACTTTAAAGGACAGTCTGGCGTATTAAGAACAAACATTAAATATAAGATTTTATCCGCTGGTACGTCCTCATCAAAAAGTGTTTTTTTTTAACTCAATGTGTTTTTGCATTAATTATCACAGTAGATCCGTATGTATGTTCGGAGAAAATATATGAACTGTAGGTCCTTAGTACTTATTTGTAGTTTTTACTTTATAATACAGAACAATGGCCTACTTCCATAAAAAATAAACGTTTTAAGGAACGTCTAACTGAATTAAGATAGAAATTTAAAATACTTATTAAAATGATCTGTTGGTAGTTCAAGATCGAATACAAACTAATTTCACTCTTAATTATTAGTAAATGTCAACATTTAACTTAGGGGTAGCTTAGCATGCATTGTTTTGTTGTGCTCATAAAGCCAAGTACCTACCCGGATGGCCAAGCTTTGCTCGATATTTTTTTTGGTTCGTTTTCTAAAAAACGAAACTTAGCTAGATCGATTTATCACCCCCAAAATACCATTCCAAATTTCTTGATTTTTTTTAAAAAATTGCTCGTTTAATGGTGTTAAATATCGCTTTTCTACCAATAAGGGTTTGCAAAAGTATGAAATTATCATGTTTGGTAAAACACGTTCTAGAGTCTCTGAGCATCGCTACTTCATTATTATTGAATTATAAAATAAGCTAAAAATATTGAGTTTCATAATTAAATTAGTTTTCTTAGACAGTTAAAAATATTCTGTGGGTATTTAAATGTGTTTTTGTGATTTTCGTAGACGTTTGAGGACGATTATATGGCCATTGTTCTTTAATCATAACAATATGTATTCTTAATTGCCTTTGCAAGAATGTTCACCTCTTTTTCGTTTGATCTAGTCATATTATAAGTATCAAGTTACATAGGCAACTGGTCTATGTCCAGTTTTCGTAGTCTAGGCGTGTAGGCGTTGTCCTCGAAAAGAGTCTGAACACATTAATTGGTATATGTATGGGATCCTCTTTAGTTCTAATTCCCTACACCTTGTATTATTCTTTATAGACCTTAATTCATTCATTGCTTTTGCTGATAAACTTAAGTAAGTGGATGCATTTTCACATATTTAAGGTCAAAAGAAAGCCAAGCTTCAGTACTTGTTTTGTCTGATTTTGTAGAAAGGAACCTTTAGTTTAGTGATTAAGTTTAACAGAAATAAAGTTTCAGTTTAATCATCAACTTTATTTAAGTAATATAAAATGTATCGACCAAAAAATTAAGTAACAACCAAATCATGCCTTCCATCGCTTCTCGTTTCCGTTTGCGGTGGACGGCGAGCGGCGAGGTAGTTATATAATAATACAAATAAGTTTTAAATAAGGATCTTTTTTGTATCGTGTCTTAATGATACTACTCGACGGAAAATAATGTAACAATCGAGACCTTACGAGTGCTTCAAATTGCAGTGTCTTGCATTATTTCTTTATTAAAAAAAGATTAATACCTAAATAAATGTTATTGTAATTTCGGGTTTCAACAACTTGAAAAATGTATAAAGCTAGTATCTAAGTTTGTTGCTTTTTCCGTCTTCATTGTATAATTGAAAATTATAACGCATTTAATAACTATGAATATTTTTATAAACATATTAGAAAATGATATTTTCCCAAAACGACCTGACGATTTTGTTCGATCTATCACGTAATTTTATGGATTAGAAAGGAAGTGTTTGTGTTTATTTTATTCTCGGTTCTGGATAGAGTTAAAAAATATTAACCGAAATATAAAAAAATGGCCGACTCGCATTGTTTCTTTTTTCTGTAATTTTTATTGATGAACTTTTCACAATCAGTTAGTTAAAGGTGTAAGTAGGTGTGTGTACCTTCGAACTCTACCGGGAAGTTTCGGAGTTTGGAAAAGTTTGAAAAAGTTTGTTAATAAATTACTAAGTAGTCCTTAAGTAGGTACTGATTACTTGCAGAATTAACTGCACATTGAAATAATCATGATAGGTAAGTTGAGCGAGTTTGTCTAACTAACTCTATCCATTTTTCGTTTTGTGTGTGCCTGAAATTGCTATTTACGTAAACTAAATAATTGTCAATAATTGTATATCTATTGAAATATCTATATGTACCTATAACAACGACCAATAAGGTTGTCTTTATTTTGTGAATAAATCACTGAACAAAAATAGACTCTATTTTATGATCTAAGTCCGTTCTACAATTTGATGATATTTCTGTTTCTGTGATAGTTTTGAATAAATAGGTAGCTTTATTATATTTAAACCTGGGTTACGGATGATAGTTCCATCATTTTGACACTACTTAAACCTGGGTTAGCTGTTAGCTTTTAGTTATTTCCGAATCGAGCAAGATTGCCTGAATGACGTATTTACTTATTCACGATTTGCACAATTCAAGTTTTTAGATACCTATCTACTTCACATGTAGCTTCAAACCAAGGTTTATTAGGGTCGAGTGCACGACGTAGGGATCAAAAGTTAACCTCCTTCGGGTTCCTTAACCCTCTTATAGGGATGACAGTTCTAGGCTTAGCTGTTAACTTGAAGATACGAAGTTAACCCTTGTCAGTTCAAAACCCTCCTTGAAGGTGATATTGCTAAAATAAAACAAGTACTGATTTCATTCCATATTTATAATACTATGTAGCTATATGTATCACTGTTTTCATTACAATTGAACAAATATCTACAAAATCTAAATACGAGACGTTTACATATATAAGTACAGTGGTCCCGTAATAATTTCAATAATTAATAAGAAATATAATTTTAATAATTTCATTTAACTATTATCACTTAAGTAGCGCATCTGATGGTCCGTTAATGATAGTATTCTAAGTACGGTCTTAATGGGTTATTTATTTACAAGTGCCTTTATGAACGTCTATATTACATAACAAATTCGCTAAAAATATTTGTATAACCATCAATAATGTTACATGAGCATGAAGTGATTACATCTAAATTACAGTACTTTGTACAAATTCAAATAATATCTGTACCTATTCAAATCTGTTCATCTACCTACATTACAAAGTAAGAATACTGAAAAATATTAAATACCTACTTATGCATCGGTACCTAAGGAGGCGCTTCGATTACCAATAGTATTCATTAAATAAAAATTTAAGTATCTAATAATAACTAGTTCTTATGCAAGTAATAAATACCCTATGGTTACAACCTATCATAGTAAGTACATAATAAAATAAAATAGCGAGGTCTATATTTAGCCACAAAATAAATATTTCGATAAAAAGACTTATTAGTACTTACGTAATTAAATAAAAATAAATGATTTTAACATTTTGTGCCTACCAGAGGCCTTTAGATTTTTTCCTAAAAATTACAATGTATTTAATGTTTCGATATAACAACCTTAGGTTGTTAAATAATGTTGCAAGTTAAAGTTTAGGTATATTTTATATAGATTTATATTGGTATTACGCCTGTACCAAGTTGTGAAACACATAGGCCGTACCATGGTAAACGATAGAGAATACATTTTAAATTAGTACTCACCAGAATAGAGTAATTTGATGAAATATTATAGCGCAGCGCAGACCCTAAAATAAACCTAATACATACAACATCTTTTTTATATTTGCCATGAAGGGCTAATTCGTTTCATAAAATGTTAATTCACTCAATGGGCGCCATTTCGGTACGATCATCGAGCGAGTAGTATCTAAAGACGTGCGTGTCGCGAACCCGTGAACATTCGGACTTCAGCCGAAAGGTTATTGTAATAAAAGAGTTTATAAGCGCGTTTGTGAAGTAATTCAACCGCAAGGACGGCAGTAGAGCATGGATGTGTGACGTCGGTCAAGTGCGGTGGTTGGGCTGCACGGTGATGGGCGCCGGGGTGCTGAAGGCGGTGGGCGCCGGGGACTCCGCCGGGGACTCGGGCGCGTCGGCCTCCGCGTCACGCTCTGCCACCTCCTCCTCGTCGATGATAGAAATGTCGCGGATGGACGGCCGGTGCGAGCGACGCCAGCCTGCCGAACAATACCAATTACTACAGGGATCTTGGACAAACTTAGTTGCCGGGACAGCAAGCGCCGGAGGCCATTTCTCGATCTGTCGCTCAGCTCATCATTTTCTTACTAACTTAGAAAAGGCATATTGACCGGCAAACAAGAAATGGAACCTTTGCTAACCATTCATATACATCTTCTGTATGTATCCGGCCAACTGTTCTATTCTAGACCCAATCTAAGATAAGATTCCAAGGACCTATTGTTTAAAGAGCCAGTCATGTTTTCAGATAACTTAGTGTAAGCTTAGTAAGGAAGATACCTAAATACAACCAGATACTAAACTTTATAAGAAACATGAGTTTTGCTGGTGTTACATGTGCTCTATAATGTCATCTAGAGATCGAATATAGCATATATTTAGCATAGGAAATATAGCTAGAATTGTGTACAAACCATATTAGACCTTTTAGGGAAAAGTTCACCTTTGTGGGTTTGTGTTGTCCTGTATTCATCTTTTTCATCTGTTTTATGTACAGTTAAGAGTTATACATACATACGTATTTTAGCGTAGATTCAGATACCTAATGCGCTTTGAAAATAAATATATGTTTTTTTACTCTCTTATTTAGAAAGTCACCAAGAAACTGACTTGAACAGATGTGTTTTTATTGAAGTCAGAGCAATATCAAGGATGTTGTTGTTGTATCAAGTTGCATAATATATCAAGATCTACAAAGACGACAAAGTAAAGGACTTACCGTGTCGTTCTGCCACTTTTAACCGAGGAGTAGTTACCTAGGTATATCATATTTCACAGAGCATATTTGAAATTTACTTTATAACTACCTACAAGGTGTCAGTCTTAACTTCCAAGTTAGTCAACATGTTTTGAAAAAAATATTTTTGTAGAGAAATAATAGATAATTTAGACTAGCTATTTATTATTGGTGCTGGCAGATGGAACCGACTAATATGGTGAGGCGTGTCACATCAGAGTTGCTATCGCATTGATCACAGCTCTTTCGAAGAAATAGTTCTTTAGCAGAAACAACAAAGATAAAGTAGGCCAAAGTTTATCAGATACACGAAGTCTATATATTCCGTCCCAATGAAATTATATTATTAGTCGTCAAAATGATTTGGCTTGAAATACGAAATTTTAAGTTAGTTGTGTTAGTGATTTCCGTGTTATGTAAAAAATCTTTTCAAAACAAACCCGAATATGAATTTGCACCAACGTTATCTTTGGAACCTGTAACATTTGTTCAACATGAAGAAAAGCAATCAAACAACGGAATTTGGATTGATAACGCGCCTAAAGATAATAAAATAAGAACGGAAGATATTGTTCCTGGTCTTGGTCCAGCAGACGGTCATCGGAGAATAAACAGACAAACTACGTTTCCCGGACAATTTGGACACGCACAAATGCCAACAAGCAACAGTCAAAATAGTTTCAATAGTGGTCCCGCTAAATATCCAGGAGATGATCTATTATCACACCCCACTTACAGCAGTTCCAATCCCAGTCTTCAGTACCCTTATAATAATATGCAATCTGGCCAGTCACCATATCCTACCAATCAACGTCCTGGCTATAATCAATATCCTAGTAATTCGCAGCCTGGCCAAATACCACAATATTCTAATAACGGGGGATCTAATTACCATCAGTCTCCTAATTACACTCAGCATGGTTACACACAGCCCAGCGCTCCTAGTGCTCCAAATGGTGTGACCCCTCTTTACAATCAGTACCAACATAACAATCAGCCTGGTCAGTTATCACAGTATCCTGCCAATCAACGTCCCGGCTACCAGTACCATACTAGTTCGCAGTTTGGTCAAACACAACAAAATTCGGGTTATGTGACACCTGGTTATCAACAGTTCCCACGCTATAACCAGTCCATTCATTCATCACAGTATCCTACTACTCAACGCCCTGGCTACTATCAATACCCTAGTAACACGCACTCTGACCAACCATCCCAGTATCCCACTACTCAACGCCCTGGCTACTATCAATACCCTAGTAACACGCACTCTAGCCAACCATCCCAGTATCCCACTACTCAACGCCCTGGCTACTATCAATACCCTAGTAACCCACAGTCTGGCCAAGCATCCCAGTATCCGAACAATCATAATAATCCTAATAATTATCAAGCTGGCTATTCTCAACAGCCCGTGCGTCCAGGTGATAGCCAATTCGGTAATTATCAATATTCCAGTAACGTTAATCCTGGTTATGTTCATCTAGGGTAGTGGGTGGATTTTTCTTCATTACCTTTAATAATATGTATACATACCATAATAACCAAGCCATCAAAACCTACAAAATAGCATTTATACTTTTTCATGTACCCTAGCTGTACATGCCTTACCTGTAGAAGGTAAAGTAACAAAGTACAGAAACAATGCTTTGAATGTATTTACTTTGTGTTTTATTTCACCATCCTTTTTATATTATTTATTACGAGCAAGTACTGTATACATATTTTTAAATTGACAGTTGGAATGGCAAAAAGTTTCGTAACGTTCCTATTTTTTTAAGGTTACCTTTGCCTATTTGTCGGTATAAATTTGCCCGACTGGTAATTAATTTGGATATATTTAATCTTTATACAGTAATGCTTACCTTCAAGCACCGGAGGTTTGGTCGTCTTGGTGAGAAGCCGGGGTCCCGTGATGGTGATGACAATGGCACCAAGGGGAGCAGTAATCACAATCGATAGAATACAGATAGTTATAACAGTGTCTGCATATCTTACTAATGTGGGGTCTAACTCGACGCCAGTCATGAGTGCTGCCTTTTTAATTTCATCCAATGCTACAGGAGCCAATGCAGCCTATAAAATGATAATGAAAGCATTAAGATAAGAAATTAGAAAATAAATTACTTAATATAAGCGGGGTATAAATTGGGAATGGATGATTATTTTAAAAGTGCTTGGTGGTTTTTCTATTGATAGGAATAACCGTCCTTAGCTACAGAAAAAAGTTAAAATTTTTTTCGTTGTGCCATATATTTTATAAAAATAAAAAAATTACTCAGTCTCTTGTCGGCCCCATAACGGCTGATGAGAGGCACGTCCATAATATGACAAAAAAAAATGGCTGCTTGAATCTGTAGTACACAATGACATTTGTCACTGACGTTGTACAACACGACTCTCGGAACGGAAGCTAAAAGAAGCAACGGCTAAGTGGTGCCATCTGTAAATATTTTTAAAATTTGTGATGTTGTGGCCGTACTTCTTATCAGCCATGGCACCGACAAGAGACTGAGTAAAATGTTTTTATTTTTATTATATAAAATATATGGGTCTACAGAAAAATCTGTATCTTCTTTCTGTAGCTAAGGATGGTTATTCCTATTATTAGAAAAATCATCAAGCACTTTTAAAATAATCGTCCATTCCCAATTAAGCGTAATAACAAGGCAGAATGTCTAGATTGCCGTGGGCAATAGGTCAAAGCATAAGCGGTATAAGTAATACGCAAGAATCGCTTTCAGTGCTCTATATAACTATACACTCAAGTAAATACTGATTATATTCATTCAGGGGTCAGTGCTTAGTCCAATTCTAGTTTTCACAAACATCCAGAAATTTCAAAAAGGAATTTTGTTTTCATATCGTTGAGATTCTATCGAGTAGGATGTTTAAACTCTTAACTTGGATGCTCCATCCTTTAATTTTCTAGGCCTCTCGTTCTAAGTGAGACTTTGGCGAGAGTTTGGGCTGGCCGTTGATTAATCAGCTAGTTATCCAGTCAGGACTTCCTTAAATTTATTTTGGGAATAAATTATTACCTGTACAGTAGCTTTGGCCATCCAAGAAAGCCCCACAAATATCTTCTCCTTCATGTTAAGGTTACTTCTCACGGCGATAGTGCTTGTGAGGACTGCGCGCAAAATCATGCATCCAACCAAAATACCGCCTCCGACCAAAACCAAGTGAAGTTCCAAGTCGGCAATCTGTAACAGATAAGAAAAAAATTAAGACTGAAATTAGTAACCAATTACCCTTAAGTCAGTGGGTTAATTAAAAAGAATTGTAAATATTTGTAGTAAGTTCCTTGGAAAATAAGACTGCGTTTATCGCTTGGGAACATCCAATGGAAACTGAGGCCATATTGGCCGACGCGCGAGCTATTGTGATACAATTCACCATTTTTTTTTACACTCATCCTTTGCCATTTGTCAGGAAGCAACATTAGACTTAAGGTCAAATCCTCATACTTGGAATTTCAATAACTTATTTCTTTACAAACTTATATCTGTGCAGACTTTTATGCTTCTGAATGATCCTATAATTTCGGTGGCGATTTCTGATAGGAATGGCAATTCAGTTCTTACCACTACTTGGGCGCCAGTCACGCTGAAAAGCATAGGTTCGAAGAACATCCAGAAAATCTCGAAAGCGGTAGCGACAGGGTTGTCATCCAGTTCCCAGCCTTGCTCAGCCCAGTTCTTGCAGGCGAAGAAGCCGAACGCGATTACCGCTAGAGGACCTGGAACATGCGGGATACTCATTATGTTATTATATCTACGAGACTCTTTCTCCATTTATTCTGTAGTTTATACGTAATAATAATACTCCTCATTCCTTCGCTCCAGTACACCGTGTTCTTATTTAACATTAAGTAATTGTAACAAAGCCTCGTTCAAATTCATTTCTTTATCTAAATGGATGTCTGGATAAGACCACCTATTGTCTACCTTGTGTTTTTAGTTTTATAATTTCACTATACCCTACTGATTGTGGTGTTCAATATATAATGTTTTATTGTTATAAAAAAGGCATTTTAGTACCTATCCAATTACGCGCAGGTACATGCGCTTAAGTTAAAACTGTTGTTAAAATAATATTCTGTTCGATGTTGGTTTCTTCCTTTCTGCTAATTACGAATGGTCACATTTACTTACAACAAGGCATTGTTCGTGAGAAGGTAAGCACTACAATGCGGAAAACAATCAATCGTAGCGATCCAATCCCGTAAACAGTTTTACACATTAGGTATGGACTATGTACATCCCAACAACAGCTTGTAAATGTTCAACAAAACAAAGGATTACAGTGACTATTTCAGTAATTTTTATTTTATTTGTAGTTTTGAACTACCTATCATAATCACAAATAAATATCCACAGAGCCACACCCTCAGACCAACTACCTAAACGTGCAAGAATCGAGGCGTAGTCTAAATTGGCTTTATTTTTGCCGTTCACAGAACTCCAACTTTACTTTTTTTGTACTTGAGGCGACGTTGAACAAAATATATTCGTTAGTTATAATTCATTGACTCCCAGGAAATTTTCCCGGAAGCTATGACTAACCCATGCAGATGGCGCTGTTATAAGAAAAGTTTTACTAACCAGCGCCGCCCCATCCAATTTCTTCTGAGCCAAAAACCGAGATCAGCCCGCCAAACAGCAACATCAGAACTCGCAGCGGCACCAAAAACGCGTCGTTACGTTCCGGGACCACCTTCACCAAGTACCCGCAAAAAGCACCGAATAATATACCGACGATTATACTTAGGGGACCCTAGAAAAGAAAAATAGGAAAACTAACTTCCACACAATACGCTTCTTTCTGGATTCAACCATTTCGGAAATGTTACAAACTTCTTTTCTTTACACAATTAGTTCAGTACTACACCTCGACCAAAATGGTTTTATGGGTTATAAAACAGTCGTTCACGTATATACCTGAATAATATTCATAGTCATGGACGCAGATGAGAACATGATGGAAGAGACTATCCCGAACACGGCAACACTGGCCGCGTCGTCGACCCCAGACACTGCCAGCACAAGGGTGGGAATTCCTTTGGATACGCCGTAGCCTTTAGCTCGCAGACGGAATAGACACGGCACAATGACGGCTGGTGACACAGCGGCTACTATGGAGCCTAGGAGGAACGCTGCAATAAAAAAGTTCTTGAATTTAGTTCTAAAATATGGCTAATCTTTAACAATTTTACTTTTTTGGTTCACATGTTTCATTAAACGTCATCTAACGTGATTACCTGTACCTGCAGCGTGAGTCAAACTGACGGGCAAAAATATCGGGTCACACTATACATAAGTAAGAAAGTGACCCGATATTTTTGCTCGTCACTATGTTTTACAAAAATTTTTGCAAAAATAGCAATCGTCCGATCTTTTTAGTAAAATTGAACCCACTTCTCGTTGTCACATTTACTTGAAATTCGATATTTACAATATAGAACGGATGACAATGCAAACAAGTAGCATTAAACAAAAATTTCAACAATCTTTCAGTCTTTAGATGATGACAGTAAAAGAAAATACTGAATTACTATTATTTTCTAAAAATACTTGTCCTTAATGTAACAACAGACGCCGCAACGGAAACTATTATATAGCTATCCAAAACAATTATCAAAATGTTAACTTGTTGAATCGTTCCGGTAAAAAATCTGTAGGTGCAATGTACGTACGGGTCGGGTTTTTGTGTTGATTTGCTACACATAATATTAACCATGTCGGGAAATTTCAATTCAGAATTTGTAAAGGCCATTGTAGTAGGTACTCTTATTATTAACGAATTTTGAAATGGCCAACGAACATCATCAATAGCTATACCTAGGCGCTGCAAATATAAAGGATATTTGGGACATACTCGAAAGATTTTGGTAGTGGATTTCTCAGGTCCTAAGGAATAAAAACATTTTTTATAAACCTACTAGGTTATGCCTAATAACTAGCTTATGCTTAAAAAAAGTATGTTCCTAATACTGTGGAAATTTAGATTTTTTAATTTTACTTTCAATATTTGAAGTTTTAATATTTGTTGTAATTTTTTCATTTCTATAGAATAATTGCCTTTTTTGACCGAACCAGACTTGACTTCTGCAGTTAATCTGGTACCTACTTAGATCTGGTGGGTCAGAATTTAATAAAATTATTAAAAAAACCAGCCAAGTGCGTGTTGGACTTGCGTACCGAGAGTTCTGTACAAATTCGGCTACTGAACCTTAAAACCCAGCGTTAGCAGAGCCCTGCTGCTAAGAAAAATGTAGGCAGTGTAAGGTCATTATATATTGGTTACTTATATAGACAGAAAAAAATATATTTAGATTTATTCCATTAGCTTGTGCTGTAAGAGTTACCCTTATACCGAAATTTAAAATTCTAGGATTACTGATTGAACTACTTTTCTAAATGAATCTTTCTTTCGATTACGTAGACTTAAAGAATCGTTTTTTTCATAACTCCAAGAGACCGCAGATTTTAGTATTCGATATAAATTTCTACTTAATACCTGAGAAAAAGGGTATTGACACAGGCAGACAGACTGACAGACGGCCAACGAAGTGATCTTATAAGGGTTCCTTCCTTTTTCCTTCACAGGTTCGGAACCTCAAAAAAACGGGCGTCTCAGTTGAATAAATCGGAACAATGTGCAGGGACTTCGTATTTTATTAGAATTATTTTTTACGGGTACGTATTAAAATACATAAAGTTTAAAATGTTTAATGGGTTAAAATACAGACTACAAATAAATACAAAATACAAATTACAAATTAACAGGATTGTTATAAAAATAACCTAACTTAACCTAAACCAATCTATAGATTACGATATCAAAAAAGTTCATTTAGCTAATAGTTTTACAGAAAATTGCGTTATATATTTTGAACCATTATGTATTTTAACCCATTATACATTTTAAACTTTATGTATTCTGATCCGCTCCCATTTTTTACAGTTTTGTATCAAAATATAAATGTAAATATCTAACCCTTCTTTTGAGTTTCGCTGCCGTCGGGTAAAAATATAAAAGTCCATGCCAGCTCCATAGCTTGAACTTCTTTGCCGTCAACCAAGGTATACCTCGGTGTTACTGTATTTTACGTAGGTGTGAGTAAAATTACGTAATGCTTTTTAACTAATCGATACTTAAATCAAACAGTCAGGCATGACTTTGCAATCGAAGGCTCTTAAATCGATTTCTAATAACAACAATACGTCACGTTACACTACGTCTAAATGAGCAATAGTTGTCGCCAATCTTTGTGTTTTGGTTGCACCAATATGTAGTGTATACTGCTTACGAATGTCTAAGGATCAAATGCGTATGATATGTTATAGTTGACTGACACAAACACTTTTGATGTGTGATTTTTAGAAGGTCACCTTTATGACGTCAACAAGAAATTAGGACGAATTTTACGGAACTCCCTCGGTATAGGGAGTTCATCCGCGGTCTTGAGCACTAGCTCAAGTTATATGTAGGCACACTGTATCAAGTACAAACACTGCTAGAAATTTGACTATAGTCTAGACAAAAAGCTTGTTGTTTAATTGACCAAGTGCTGTAAGTACTTATTCTAAAGCTGATATTCACTTACCCCAGTCCCAGGGTAGATAAAGGAGGTAGTGAGCCAGCACGGAACACAGCACACACTCAAAAGTCCACGGCACCAACGCCAGTTTAATAACGGTCAAGAAAAACTTTTTCATTGCCACGGGATCCAAATCCAAGCCTGCTCGTGCTAAAATGATCGTTAAAGCCGTTTTCCTGCAAAAAATAAAACATTTATTTAATCTGATAAAGCGAACTCACGTGCTGTAAGTTTATATTTGCAGGTAGGTTCATCAGCTAAGGTTGAAAATCGTTTGCACGTTAGAAGAAATGTCGATAAGACGTAGCTATCAATTTGAAAGTTCGACTTCAGCGACCTAATTATGGTTCCTTTAATAGGAAATTGGATGAAAAGTGGCAGACGTCTCTTTTTGTCTGATATCCTAAAATAAAATGTAAACTATAAAGTAACTGGGACTACAGTTTATTGGCCGTGTCTTATCCAACCTCGACATTGGCAGAATCATCAAAAATCTGATGGAGCCATATTCCCAAAAAATTAACTGAATAAAGTAACCGCACATAGTAGCACGATTTATAATTGAAGTACCTAAGTGATTCTACTTTAACATAACGTGATCTAGAAAACGTCATCAAATCACACCATAAAATATGTATACATTGGTTTGGTATACACCATAAAATAAATGTACGTACGTACTATGCCACCCGCCTACATGTCATCCAAGTGGGGTACCACAGATTGCTAGTGGCGTAATTATTAAACCTATTGTTAATGAGCAAAAAAATACGGTATAATTGTGAAAGCCTATTTAAAAAGACTAGCATAAAGTATGAATTGAATTGTTTACCTACATGTTTACGAATTAGGTACGATATGATCGATTATTCAACAAACTTCTATTTTAATTTTGTTTACCTATCTAACATATATTTAAGCAATAGGCAATTTCTACAAAAAACTACTTATCAGCAAGTAAATAAATAGGTACGTTTGCTTAAAAATTAGGATTTATTATTAAATGTATTATACCTACTATTGAATAATTTAAAAACACAAACCTTATGTAAGAGCAGACCTTCTGGTAATTTTCATCAAAGTCTACGAAACCGACGTTTTTCATGACGATACCCACGATGAGCATGCCTATAAGCGCAGGCAGCGTCGTGATCTTCACCATGAGCCAGCCGCCGAAGTGCGCGGCGATGGTCAACACGGCCAGCATAAACAGCTGCCCGCCGGGCGCCGCGGTGTCGCCCATGATGATCCATACACCCACCCACACCAGTATACCTGCCAATAACATATTATCAATGGTACGCATGCAACATCAAGCCACTTACCAACAACACACTCCATAAACTTTCTATTCAAACTATAATCGATACATCTTGTTCAATTCTGGACTTACCAATGATGAATACTGATAAGGTCTGCGCGAATTGCCGGTAAGATGGGCATAATGGATATGGGCATATCTTCTGCCAATGAGGTGGTTCCCACGAGGGAATGCCGGGTTCTTCTTGATGGCACTTTTGACAACAGGCGTACCACCACGACCTAAAAATAAAAATAATGTACATACATATGTGTGTACATATTCCGTTAAAATCTTGAGTAGGTATGAGTCACTCTTTTGTTATTGCTCATTCCTTGTTATTGCTTACCTTTCCACGTGTTCGCTTTGATGAGACAAGGCTTTCTTTGAATAAATGGAGGATGTTGTTGAGTATTTCTTATATCTTCCTTCAATGTGCGCAGGCCGATCTGGAGAGTAAAGGCGAGCGTTACGCGAGACTGGACTGAATGAAGTGATAGGGATCGATTCAGTTTAATATAGTATTGTTCATGTCATGTGAACCGTCAACTGTCCTCCAAAGACATCTGCCCGTTCCTACGCTCGGAGCCGTCATTAAGTTCAGTTATAGGCGGTGTTACTTGAAACCAGTTGTTTATTCAAGAAACAATTAAAACTTTCCATGACATGTAAACCGGTCGGATCACACTTATTAAACCCCCAGCTTACACATGGCATTGAATTTGGATGAACCTAAGTCTTTTTTTTAGTCTAAGTTTTTCAGTTTTTTTTTTAGGTTTGGTGTTTTTGTTTTACCTTGTTTATTTTCTATAAAATTGTGTGTATTATCTTATATTTGTGTGTCTTGCAAAAAGGAATAAATGTCTTCTTTTTTCTTTCTTTCTTTAAGTCATAAAACTTTGCGTACATAATGTTCGCTTGGATAGACAGGTATTTTAAATGGCCAAAACCGTCAGCACATATATACATATTAAAATAGTTTCTTATAATTACAACAGACAAAAGTGGAGCATTGTTTATGTTTGTGCCTCACGTCGAGACTTAGGTAGGCGCAACTCAATGCTAAACTTGTGTCACTAGTAGTAACAAAGAGTCAGACAATCATAAATACTCGCACAAATCGTAATCTGACGCACAGAATATAAATAAGCGGAAATTTTATGAATGTTTGTGATACTTAAGTAACTAAAAATTAAAAATAAACTTGCCCCAAGATGTGTCCATCTCTGCTGCCATGGCATTGTGTAGGTTGCTTTTCCGCCGCGAGGGCCCCTCTGCCTGTGCTGAGACGCGGCCATTCCTGTCGAAATTATTTAATTTTGTCATTTAATATATGTATGTATGTATGTATGTAAACTCTTTATTGTGCAAAATAAACAAGACAAAATACAATTGACAAACACTGAGATACCTTATATATTTATTAGACAGACAATCACGCTAAACGAGGCCTAAAGGTGTTATTAACCCAGGCTCTGTCTACCCCGTACGTAAGGGATTAAAGACGACATTAATGTACGTACTTAAGTAAGAGTATGTTTAGATTATATTAACTAGATTTCAGTAAGTTTATGGACCTCTAAGCTGTATATTTTTAAGAAATCATAAATCTTTGGTGGGTATGTAATGTTTTAATTGGATTACCTACCTTGTACTGGCGGGTTAGCAAGAGCTAGGTACTCAAGGTTTTTACGGTATATACTTCGTTCAACCATTTTTGGTATCATATTTAATATGAAATTTTATGGTTACAGTAGTTTAGGTAACTGTGTTCGATGTAAGTTTACAATTATTACAAGTATAAATGCGGGAGTTGTCGGATTGCCTTTCTATTATTACATCTCATCCTTTTCGATTGGCTAGATCGCTGAACCATAGCGCCTTAACTTATTAATTATAATTAAATTTACTCATACTACAATAAAATAAAAATGACGTTTTTTAGTGTAAACTAGTTAGATTTGATGGATTGTAAAATCATGTAATCCTGATAAATCATCTCTTTCAGTGCATATTGAATAAGTGAAATGGGCTATTAGGAACAAATTATTGAAAATTATCAAACAATGGTTTTGTACAATGGATGATTACCAACGTGTCTATTAACAATAAGATACTTTGCATATACAATAACCGAACAATAAGCGTACGTGAATTATAATTGCGATGTAGTAAAACCTATTTTTCTTTATTAGATACTTACTTTGACGGAAAACCACAGCACAAGTTTTTGTGAAATACCGACTTAGTACTAGTTTATTTGTTGACTGTACTTTATTGTTGTATATGCACAGTCATTATGTATTTACATCGAATTTAGAAATGCATCCATCCGGAGTTGATTAGAGACACACGGACACCGGCACATTAGGAGTGTTTAAAAATATTTTTCGTATAAACACATACGTATATTATAATATAAATAGATCAATGAAACTTGGCTAAGTGATTTGTTGACACGCTACTTTGTTAATACGATTATTCGATTTTTTTTAAGAATTGTGACTAAAGATTTATTGTTATATTAAATTGTGGATAAAAAGTTTTTGTTATTTTTTTGTACAAGTTTTTTTCTTGCTGACTGTACTTGAATTGTCATCCATCCTTCATATCATTGGTGTATCTACCAAATTTAAAAGCAATCGGACCACTAGAAGTGGATGAAATTTGACTAATAAGATCACACGAGTTATGAACAGTCGCATATATAACTTTACCAACGTGTATATTAAAAATTTTCTACAATATACGTTTTCTCAGCAAAAACGTAGATAGGTAACTTTATTGTCTGTTTTTCGAAAGTTTTTCTCAAATTCATTCATAGTCGGGTCAATTTCCCAAGCAGCAAATTTTGATGGCAAGACTGAAAACGCAGGTGCAGAAGGCTTTGATAATGTAGAACTATTTTTTTTAGGAAACAGCCCCCTATTGTCTACCTCGGGCAACAGCTAAAATTAAAATATTATGTTATTTAATCATTTAAAAAAATATATTTAGACCGTATTTCTCATCGAGGTGGGTTGTCCCGGAGCCGGTTTTAGTTACAAAACGCTGGTTAAGTCGAACACTATGCGTGACAACAAAAAAAAATTACCTTTGTTTTATTACCATATAAACAGGTAACAAAAAAAGCACATCACCTGATTTTTACCTCATTTGTAAACCTCTGAATATGTGCATATACATTTGTCCGGAGAGACGGTCTCATTCCACGGGCAAATTTTGGGAACGATTTATTTGCCGAGTTTGACCCTTAAGCCCCTCCGTCTCCCGCGCACCCCGAGCGATAGTCGAACTGCGGCGCTCGGCGAGAGTAGACGTGTGTAACGACGAAAGTTTCCGAGCAAAACATGAGTATTTCTCATCGCCATGGTGTGGGGACAAAAAAAGTTTCATTCCGGAGTTAGTCATAACTTTTATATTTTGTATCGCTTTTCTTTTAAATTTATATATGTCACGTCTAATGTAGTCCTGATTTCAAGAGTTTAATTAGTTTAAGAACACGAGGCTTACTTTTTTTTTAATATTTATTTTTATGTCGAGTTTCTCATTCCACCATATTTATTCCGGTGTTTCCGGTGTAGTATAACCGGAATGACATCAAATGTAGCTTCACTTTATTATTATGAAATGGTTCCGTAGCATAATTTCTAAAATCAAATACTGAACTTATTTTATTGTACCACAGCTCATGTTCTTAGATAAAATTTACGCTTGTAGGCCATCAGGGGGCGCTACAAAAAGGGTTTAAAAATTTGGTTTCCGTACCCAAAGGGCAAAAACAGGACCCTATTACTAAGACCACTGTTCGTCTGTCTGTCTGTCACCAGGGTGAATCTCATGAACCGTGAATACCGTTATAGCTAGACAGTTGATTTTCACATACGATGTAGGATTCTTTCGCAGCTACACAATAAATACTAAAGACAGAATTATTTTTATCCTTGTCTGTCTATGTAAGTTACTGTCATTCTTACCTGTCCTATTTGGTAAACAAAATTCTAACCTCAAAAAGTCTCATTTTCATAATTTTTTAACTATTTCAACGTAAATAAAGGAACTGGAGATAAAATATCAGCAAAATTATGTACAAAATATTACCTCAGGTTTATTAATTACATAATAAATCCTGTACGATACTTGAAAGCGTAGTGTATCTACTTGAAAGCGTAGTGTATCTATCAAGTATTGAAAACATGACACATATTGTTATGTGTATAAATTTATAATGCTGCATCCAATTATTATTTGATAACTGGAAGGTTTATCATCATTTGATAAACAACATTTTTCAAACAATCACTTCTTAACAAACAACGATTTACAATCTATTCATTTCACAAACCTGTCATTCCTAAAAATGATCAATTTACAAATAATTCAAATCGTTCAAAGGTTAACTGGAAGAGATCCCTTTTAGGGATAAGTTCGCCTTTGTGCATGTGTGTTGTCCTGTATTCATCTTTTTCTTGTGTTTTAAATAAATAAATAAATAAATATCTTGGGACAAATTACACCAATTGACCCAGCCCCAAACTAAGCAAAGCTTGTACTATGGGCACCAGGCAACGGATAAACATACTTATATAATGTAGATAAATACATACTTAAATATATACAACATCCATGCCTCGGGCTCAAACATTCGTATTCATCATACAACTGTCTGCCCCTACCGGGATTCGAACCCAGGACCTCTAGCTTCATAGTCAGGGTCACTAACCACTAGGCTATCCGGTCGTCCAAATTTATGTACAATAAAGAGTTATATACATACATACATACATAATTCCTCGGTAATAATCTCATATATCTATTTTACAACATAATTATGATGTTTTTTCAAGTAACCAATGTTTTATGCAATTTCTAATTTGTGAATCGTTGATTTGCCTAACGTTGTTTGCAAAATGAATACCTATTCATGAAATGTTGTTTACCAAGAGATGAAATACCTACTTAAAACATATTCATCAACCGGCACCAAATTTTCGCTCTTAGGACTATTAAAATGCCACTTACATAAGGTCTGTCTGTATTTTTTCTAAATAAAAGACGTGATTATGGAACCCTGTTTATTACTTTAATTCCGGTGGTCTATATTTCATTCCAGTGGGCTGATATTGTCATCCCAGTGTATATTTATCATTCCGTTGTAAGGTATCATTCATTCCGGTGTACATTTATAATTCCGTTGTGTGTTTAGAAATTCGACCTCTAATAACTCAAAAACTATTTAAGATTTCAGGTTCCCTTTTACATATGTCTTGCAAAATAGTCTAAGGTATCGTTTGACATTTAAAAATCTAAAATAAAAACACATATAAGGGATCACACCGAAATGATACAAAAAATGAGTACTGTTGAAATTGACCCAGTCATAGATAATCTAGACTTGAGTCGACTTTGATCCTCAAATCGATTATGACATTCGAGATTCAAGAAGCTGTATGGAACAAGATTTCTACATCAAAGGAAATGACTACAAATCGATAAACTCGATAAACAACCAAATATTTTTTCTTTTTTAAGAAAATGTTCGAGATTTTGAACGTCATTAAAGTATAGATATTGATACTTTAATATGAACATTAACATAACACAAATAAAAGTTTCTTAATATAGGTTTTTTGCTTATTGGGTATATTTAGCAGTTCATTTTATGATTTGTTTATTGTATTTAGATAATACGCTCTATTGTGGCTTTCACTACCTGGAATTTTAAACTCACACTGTCGGTCCCTCGTTTAATACTCCTCTCATCTACTCAAGAGTCAACTGGTAGAGATCCCTTATAGGGATAAGTTCGTCTTTGTGCATATATTAATGTTATTTTTATGAATTGTATCTGTTTCTTTACATTTGTACAATAAAGCATTTACTTACTTCCTTACTATTCTAACTAAACGCTTATAATACCATTTACGAAGAATACCAACTATAGTCTGAGATAATGTTTAAATCTCTTACATTACCAGTGGAAGAAATTAAATTTACTCATATCGTTTTTACTATTGAAATCACTAAAATATTGGTAATACTCATACATAATATTTTATTTCAAAGCGGACGGCTCAACTGTCATTTTCAGTAAAATTAACCAACAAATAATAAACATTCTGCTAAATAAAAAGGCTAATCTAAGTTGGTGTTTTACGTAGGTAGTTGGTATTCAGGGTTTTTGGTATACGGCGAATCAAAATATTAAATTCGTAAATAGCGTTATGATATTTCCCGTTAATGGTATTTTACATAGTTGGTAATACACGTTTATAACATTTATGAGTTACTAATATTGCAGTTGGTATTATCTGTTCTCCGTCCATCGAAAGGAAAAATTCTCTTCGCGAAATAATACACGTTTAGTGTTTACTTAACCAGTGGCGGATTCACAAATTTTCAAGGTATAGGCTGAATTTTTGCCGCTCTTGCAAAATCTGTTGCAGACTTCTTAAACATTTTATTATGAGGTAAAAAAAAAAGGTCGTGCCCCAAATTTGCCGCCCCCAAAATCTGCCGCCCTAGGCTCGAGCCTTCTCAGCCTTATGGTAAATCCGCCACTGTACTTAACATGGCTCAAACGATACAGTCCTGCGACAGACGGATGGACAGACGGTGAAGCTGTATATAATATATATATACAGCTTCACTAATAATAACTAATAGCTGTATATTTGGCACTCTTGGCATTTGGGTACGGAATCCTTACAAGCAAAATACAAAAATTACAAAATTAAATTAAGGTTTAATTTCCAGCTGTCGCAAATTCGTTATCGAACTGTTATCAACCTAACTACAGTCACAAGTCACGCCATGGTTACACTTGGCGAGGATATGTAACCAAGACTCTATCCCCTTGTAATAAAGTCGACTCGAATTTGTCAGTGCACATTTATGCTCGAAATCTCTAAATGGATATACAAAATGTAGATGGCGAGTCGGCAGAGCTGGAGGAATGCTTGTTTTATGGCGAACATGGCGGCGGCCGCGGCAAGCCTCGCGAGATGTCATGTGCTCGCGGATTGTTGATCTTATGTGGGTCACATTGGACACTACCTACCTACATGCTCACGCTACGCGGGTATTCTATATACGCCTTTACTACCATAATGCCAGGGCTTAGATTATCACGGTATTATGAATCGTAAATGTCATGGCTGTGCAGAGAATTAATCGACACGTACTTCCAAGCCATATAGCAATTAGAGGAAAATAGTAATATACTGCATAATCCTATCGCAAGAGTTCATGATACGAAATGAAACTGGTATGGAAAGAAATAAAAAAAAAGCTATCGTAACGGTTGTACAGGCATTTTTAATTTTGATACCTCAAAACCAGTCTGAAAGTTATCGGTATTTTATTAAAAATATTGCATTTCGGCAGGGATGCTCGTTTGGAAGAACTATACGAAGCTTTTCGATTTGTGGAATAAATTATTGTGATTGCGCTGTAATTGCAAATATTACAAGTCAGGCATGGTAGAGGAATATTTTGAGTGTCGAGATGACGTTATGCAGTACGTGTGGATGATTTTTTATGTTACATCGCGACGTGCAAGGAACGCGCGCGGACCAACGATGCCGCTCGCTACATTGTGCGCCCGATATCCGAACCTTTCGCAATATCAAACATTTTATTCCGAGGACTTGTGACTCATTGAGGAAGCTGGAATAACTGTGATTTTAGGTATATAAATAATGATCGTATTCAAAAGTAACGTTATTATTAAATGTAAGGCTTCACCCATGCGTGGATATCGTGGAATCAATTGCGAGACTGTATATCAACTGTCATGTTTATTTTATGTTGCTTGGTAGGAAAAAAGCATATCTAAAGTAGTTAAACGTGTACATTTTAAGCAATTAAAAGTGGAAGTTTTAAAATTGAAAGCCGATTTAGAAGTTATCGTAGCTGATCGCTAAATAAAATGGCATTAGCATTGGGTAACAAACTGGTACCTAACATAGATGTTTAACATTAGCTAAGGTAAACAGGCTTTGTATGAATGAACCGGAGTAAATTTAAGTTAACATTTTATTATTTACAGTAGATGTTCAGTTAATTAAAATTAGTAGCTTGGGTAAAGTTTTACTTTTTTTTTTTGCAAACCGTGTGGTGGTTTTGGCGTAACCTGATCTTTAAGTATAAAGTTTCAAAATTGACATTGATAAAACGTATCTACAAAGTAATTAAACGTAATAAAAATTTGGTACTTCGTGGGTCACATGCGTTTTTATGTGTAAATATTTTTTTATTTAGTGATCAAATTAGTAAAAAGTAAGTGTTTTAAAACTTACCAATGCCGGTTGAGTGCATCCGTCTCGAGGGACGAATCGGACGGGAGGTAGCTGTCGTAGTGACAATTACTAAGGCTGCTGTGAGACATCCTACATGGCACTTAGTAAGTCTTATTCACTAAATGTGAGATGTTAGCAATAGAGTGTCGTTCACGGAGGCCCGTCGTTGCGGCCAGCACGCTCCATACCTATGGCGCGGCGAATGTGCATCTTATAGGCGAAGGTTCGGCGGCGGCGACCGGCGAGGCCCGAGCCGCCCGCGCCGCCTCACCCCGGGCACGTGACTGCCTCGCGGAGCTGAATTTCGCCGGCCGGTAGACTGGTCATTGGCCGACGTGCAAAAAAAACTCTTAAGAACAAGCGTGAGCCCTGTGCCATAGAAATGAGTGTTAAGTCATGGCCCGAGGCGAGCACGGTTCGGTCGATATCAAGCTGACGACTGGTTCGTTCGGAAGGTACATTGCGTTGCTCCGTGCGCAGCGGAAACCGGCAACATGTTGATATGAAAGATCTAAACATCGCTCGTATAACAGCGGCGGTTGCTCCCGCGCCGTACCCGCGGTGCCGCGCTTCTTGCAGCTGGCGCCCTCTCGGAGGCCTCGCCCCCGGCGCTGTGTCACATAACGGTTTATTTACATTTTTGGCATCGGAAATTTTACAACATCGAAACTGTACTCCTTAAGCCTTAATCGTAATAACAACGCGTTAGTCCTCATTTTGAAGTATCTTTTTTTCAGTATATGCATACATATAAAAATCACGTCTTCATCCCTTACGAGGTAGACAGAACCTAAGGTAACAAGACCTTAAGGCTACGTTTACCATGATTGTGGGCGTATCGGTGGAATAGGCAATCAAAATAGTGATGAGTTGCTAGCCGCATCGCCTATAACACGGTTCCTATGATTTTCACCCATTCCCTCGATGGGCTTTTGCCATCTGCGCGGGAAAAAAAGCAACTTTTATATTCTATTTCTATTCCTCTTTTAATTTACAAGAAAATGTTATTTTCAAGAAAGCCAGGCAAAGAAATAGTATATGTAAGAGCACTTTTGTGTGTAAAACGCCTTAGTAACATGTAGAACAACACAGAAAGAAAAACATTCCCTCATTTTAATTTATTGAATAACCTTACATAAGCCTGAACGAAATGAACTTTGTAATTAAAGTCTTAATCGAATTTCACGTTAACATTTCCACGACAATATTTCAAACATTCTGCACAATTCAGTAGTTGGTATTACGGATAAGCCTTAGCGTGTAGTTACTTTAAATACTAATTAAATAGTAAACCAGAGAAATATCCAAAGAGCACTATATCAAGGATCGAATATCACACAATTAAATTGTTATATTTAATAAATATTTCACCCGAGTACAGTCACTAAGTAAATTATTTAAATACATGACGAAATGACATATAGGCACTTGTCCGTGACTAACTAAGACTGAATACCGCGAGAGGAGTTTTTTTGTTATTACAATTTAGTTTTGAATTGTAACAAGAATATCATTCATTCGGAATTACCACGCTCGAAATCATGTGACTCTGATACACACAATAAACGTGCCACGATCATTGCAAGTCATTAAAACTCACAAAAATGTAACTAACTACCTATAGATCCCGTGTACGACCACAGACCAAAAAAACATACGGATCGTTATTCATAAACTATTTTAGTTTGTAATTTGATATTTATAATTTATATAATTTTGTAATCCTTTCACTAACGTTTACGAAATTCTCCAGCCTACCTACAATGTCTCATTGCTGATGGAGCTGCTTCTCACACTTCACATTTTCTGAGTGTTTTTCTTCACTGAAAAGCTCATTGTAAATTGCAAATAAAATTTCGCACATAAATTCCGAAATAGACGTGAGTCCAGGGGTTTGAATCCATGATCCTCTGTTTGAGAGGTTGTAGTCAACTCATAAGGCTAAACTGTAAAACGTAAATACATATATAAATCACGTCTTTATCTCTTACGGGGTAGACAGAGACTGAGGCTAACAAAACCTAAAGGCCACGATTAGCATGATTGTACGTAATTGGATATATGTATTTAAATACGTAAATTAAGCCTCAATGGCGTTTACTTTACTATAATTCACACAATGTAGCTATATGTATTGTGTATAAATTTCAGAATTGAGCATGTAAAAAATATTTTTAAAAATTTATTCAGCATCAACAATTCAACATCAACAGCTAGTGCATAACAGCCTCGTTTTGCTGATGGAACAGATAATGTCATCATGACGGTGTCGCTGGGGGAGCTAATTACTGGGGTTAGTGAACTCAGTATCTTTTCTCAATCATCATAATCATATCAGCCATAGTACGTCCACTGTTGGACATAGGCCTCCCCCATAGACCTCCAGTTGCCTCGATTGGGAAGCGGTTTGTACCCACGCGGGTGCGTTTCTCAATAGGTGAATCTTATTATGAACATGGGCACCATGATTATCTAATGCTCATGTCACACCGTTTACCGTACATTACGGTTGGGAACGATAAACTGGAAATTGTTGACCACTATGTTTACGACGGACTGATTGTCCAGTTAGGCAGGTATAACTTCGTCTAAGAGGTCGTCCGATGAATCCAACTCGGATGGTTCCTTCTTAAATAAATATATACGTACATAAATTACGTCTTTATTTCTTACGGGGTAGACAGCCTAAGGCAAGAAAACCTGAAGGCCACGTTAAGCAAAATTGTGGGTTTATAGGTGGAAAGGGGAATCAAAAAATAGTGATGGGTTGCTAGCCGCATCGCCTATAACATGGTTCCTAAGATACTCGGTACTTCTTAAACTGTTTCATAAGTCAATTAGCAAGTAAATTCGCGTAGCGTGGTGACAATGCGATGTCGATAACTCCGTTACACGCCTTGTAAGAAAATATCGGCACTTAAAAAAAAAACTTTGCTAACATTAATACTCAAGGCAATCTTCCCTCGCGCAACATTCAATTTAATTGTGCCGATATAGCGGTGGAGACTAGCAGGAATAAAAAAAAAAAAACGTTTTTCATTACTCTAAATGCATCCAAGGTTAAATAAATGATAATAGTCTTCTCATTCCATGTTTAAACATGTTCTATTCTTGCTTCGATGACTTCGTCGGGAGTTAGAAGGCATATATTATTTCCAGTTTGTTACAACATTTATCTTTGTCGCTTCTACGATACCTTGCGTGAGGCGATGATTAGGCGCTTTGGTTTTAGCGAAGTCTGTCCCGGGTGTCGGCGGGAGTTAAAAAAATTTAGAATGCCTAGTTTAATTTTAAAACTGAATTAAATGACACCGATACTTTTTGGAATGCTTTTGTACAAGCTTTTATTTAACTAAAAATGTTCGCATGTTAGTTAGTAGTAGGTAAATAAAAAAGTTCCCTGTTTGAAAAGTTATTTTTGTCCTATTTTCAGTTCCCGGTTTAAATTGGAACATGTTTATAGGTATGGTTAGCTTTGATGATAATAGTTACTATAATCAAATCAGTAAAAAGCTTGCGTTTTTTTAGAACAAAAAGTATATTTTTTAAAGTGCATTGATAGTTATGGTTACATAGCTATGAAGAATGTCTTTGTCTTTGTGGTGCGCTACCGGAGTAAGTATAGGTACCTACCTATCTGCCAAAAAATAATTTATGATTCATGTAGACGCACGTGACATTGACATACTTCAATAACACTTTTGTGTTACAGCTAACCTATGTACAACCTTATTTGGGAGACGCTAGCTGTTTTCTTTTTTAAATGCAAATAGTACCTACGACCAAAGATGAGTGAACTTCAATTTTTGATCAGGTTATTTGTTTCCAAAAGCTTTCTGAACTATAAATTGAGGTCTGTTAAGGCTGGTCGCGGTGCTGTTATGAGTTTCACTAGTAGTCACGTGATGCGCGAGATGAATGATCTGAATTGCGGACGATGCATGACTCGTACCTACGTAAGTGAAAGGTAACTCATAGAAGGATTTACAAATACCTAGAAGGTATGAGTACTTACGAATGTATTTATGGTCATTTGAAGTGTTTGATACCTACCTATTTTGTGAACGCACATGTCATGTCCATAGTTCTTTACCCTCAGGATTTTGACCAATTACATTTCCATGACCATTTTGTAATCTCGATTTCAGTATGCTTACTGACATTCCCCAAGCAAACTAAAACTACCTTATTCAGATAAACGGTGATAACGTTTTCCGTGTCGAAAAGATAACCTATTGGATTAATTTTTGATTTGTTGTCAGTCAAAACAAAATCTAGGTTTGTATGTTTCGTTTTGAGGGAGTTCACTACGGATAGCAAGGAATCCTCTTAGTTACGCCATGTCCGTCTGAAAGTACTACCTACCCACTGGAAGTTATAATTTAGCATTGGTATACATGTTAATATACCGACAAAGTGTAAAAATATAAATATCAATAGGTACAAATAGCTATGTTTTTTCTGTATATCCCATCTTGGGTCTGGGGGTCGTTGGAAAGCTTAAACATTTTTTTGACGTGATAACGTCTTATAAATTGATGAACGCCGGCTGCACTCACGAAAAAGCATGACTCATTGCGTTACGTTCCGCGTGACGTCAGAGTGTGCAAGCGAGAGCGCGGAACAAGCGATAGAGAGGCATGATCTTCTCGCGTGACGTCAGAGCTTGCAGTTCGAATATGTTTCTTTATGACGTTATCACGTAAAACTATCGTTCGTAAACCGACTTTGCAGACAATCGGTTTTCGGGTGTAACCTTACCGATTTCAAATCAAAAGACCATTTCCGGCTTTTGTGTTGACGGAAATCCATAGGTATCTATTAAATATTTTATTCCATCCAGTCCTATTAGTCGTTCGATAGTCGAACTGTTCAGATTTTTTTTCCAAATAGTTAGACTGGCGGGTCGAACTATCAGGAAACATGGATTTTATTTCTAGTAGAAATACTATTTCTGATGTATGTATATTGCAAAAAATGAAACAAAACCTTTTTTTGTGAGATTATTATCACTACATAGTATAAAACAAAGTCGCTTTCTGCTGTCTGTCCCATGTATGCTTAGATCCTTAAAACTACGCAACGGATTTTGATGCGGTTTTTTTAATAGATAGAGTGATTCAAAAGGAAGGTTTATATGCATAGTTCTAAGGAGACGAAGTCGTGGGCAGAAGCTAGCTTTTTATAAGCGACCATAAGAAATCACCATATATGAAAGGAAATGTTGTATTTATTTCACCTCAACATTTCCAAACAGTGTCCTACAGAGATGTCACCATTTATAATATACTACAAGCCCATGGACAAAAAAAACATGTGAAATGAACCAGCGTGAAACACGCTTAGAAGGCTGTTACTATAACATAAAATAACTCTGAGCGCTATGCCGTCTTTTCTGAGCGGTACAGATTTTTTCCCATATATCGAAAAAAAAATGTTCTAACTTCCGACACCACCACTTTAAAGCGGCACTAGGTCTTTCGACATTTATTTTTAATCATCTATAAGCTATAAAAACGCCGTAAATTAATAATTAGTCGTAATTCCTCACTTGTACCTGAGAAATTCCATAAATGTACCGCTCAGAAAAGACGGCATAGCGCTCAGAGTTATTTTATGATATAGTAACAGCCTTCTAAGCGTGTTTCACCCTGGTCCATTTCACATGTTTTTTTGTCCATGGGTTTGTAGGCTATAAGCATATTAGGGTATTTTGAACATACTGATCCCTCACAATGCCTCTTTTGTTCTGCTTTTGAATGGGTAGATGTCATGTAAGTTCGCAACACGCCATACAAAGCTTAAAGTATCTTTAAAACTTAATATTTTCAACAAAGTGGCCTTCTTCCTTCTACATTCATTGTTAATTTTCCCATGCCACCCCTCTGTACAGTTATTCGTACGATGCGTTTCACCAAAAACTCCATCCATCCAAAACTTATTTATGTATGACACCGGTAAACACATTTTCATGTCACTGAGGTAAACAAAAATTCCTGAATGTAACTCCATCCCGATTTGACTTTGTCCCTTGGAAGTAAGGGTAAAACTGAACACTACAGTAATAACCCGTTGAGCCCTGTTAGTCTTTATAAGCTGCAGATTTTTACCCTTTCTCCAAATGCTATTTCTAAACGACCGATTACATACTCATGTATTGGTTAACGATTAATAGGGAGTGGAAACGGTTATTCGCCGTTTGTATGAAGAGCCGTGACTATATAAACAATAAACTTTTTATATGGATAATTGAATAATTGTCACGGATATCATAGCGATTGAAAGAATTAAGAAATGCTCATTTACAGCATATGAAAAAGTCGTGACCCTATCTCGACTATTACAAGTCAGAGGTTGTAATAGCGCTGGATAACCATTGTCATCTTAGAATTGAGTTCCGCGTTTCTTTATTGATCGCTAACAAGGCACTTTATTAAGTTATTATGCGTTGTTGCAATATTGACATTACCTAGGTACTAATAGTACCTAGCTTAAAATACTGTCTTAGTTCTGTGTTGATTTCAGAAGTGGACTTTTGTTATTTTTCTAAAATATTTTAATTTACTGCCCGGTTTCCGTTTTTCGCTTATTTTTCGAGAGATATAATTAGTATAAATACAACATGGTGATTTTTTAGTAACCAGTCAAATTTCGATATGTCTATGTGTATAGTGTGTATAGTTTTATAATACATATACACAAATAATACGTGTAGGTTTTATCAAACTATGTATTTTTGCACTATGCTTAAGCATTGTTTTTGATAATAATAATTTTCGTACGGTTCTCAGATCGCTGAAGTTCTTTCCTTTACCTTCTACGGATCCTCTTAAAACACTTCAAGCAATTTTTTGTTTATTTATTTGCACTGAATAGCTTACAAAATAGGTGTTACACATAATTACCAGTACATAATAAAATATAGTCATCCAGCCATTTTTGGCGAACAAATGTACCTTATTGCTTTACATTTTGAATTTAAAGTTGATCTATGCTTTTCGTCAAGTCATCTGCTCGAAATACTAAGAACCACTCAAAATTTAAATTCTAATTTGTATCAATCAGCCAATCAACCTTAGTATTTGATTATCAAAAAAGTTTTTAGTACAAAATAAGAGTAGATTCATTCTGGTTTTTTCAAATAAAGTAAGAAAAAGCAAAGACATAAAAACAATCTATTAATGTATCTCGCAAACCGCATAAGTAGGGGTACGAAATATGGTAACCACTTTTTTTGGGTCAACTTTTTCGGTTCATCGTCATCATCATCTAGTTATGCCTAGCCTATAGGTACCTAAACATCCCTCTGCTAGCCACATCTACTTCTTAGTGGGAAGGATCCGTAGCGCTTGACTCAGCTTTAGGAGGTGTTTGCGGGTTTCAAGTGAGATTCGAACCCACGATCTTCTACTCAAGAGGTCATGGGTATAATTACCTTACTAAATTACCATTACGCCACCACAACTTTTTTCTGCATCCCATTAACAAGTAGTAGATAGATAAGCAAAAAGAATAAATATAGAAGGGCTCGTATCAGGGATTAAAAAATATCTCTGGTAGTTCCGGCGTAGCGAAATTGCATAAAACACGACAGTAAAAGTAGAAAATGCATAATAAATTATCAAAAAAATTTAGATAAAGAAATCGTTAAAGTATTAAAAAAATAGTAAAAAAAATAACGCCAAAATAAACTAACTAAAATAAAATTAACTGCTATGGGTGGTGTAGGGGTATAGCACGCGTCACGGACAGACCTTTAATTACCGTTATTTTTGCGTAACGCTATTTTTCATAACGTTAGATTATCGAATAGCATTTTTCAATAAAACGTTTTTAGGTAGCGCTATTTTTCAGTACGTTATATTACCGAATAGCGTTTTTTAATAAAACATTATTTATTCTGTAGCGGTATTCATTATAACGTTATTAATAGCGATATATATTGATACTTCGGCAAGTGATATAATAACGTTATAGACCATCTCTTTCTTACACTCTATAACACCCGCTCTATATAACGTGCGACAAACATATGCAATGACAAATCTGTACTGTTTTCGTGAATTGTCAAAACATACTTTACAAATTTGTTTCGTGGGACTAGGCCGTAAAGTTGATATCATAGTAGTAGTTCATAATCAGTTTCATAGCGTTATTATACCTAACGCTATTTCATAACGTTATGGTTTTCTTTAAACACAAACGACATATACCGGTATTATATCGTTTTTTTCATAACGTTTTAAAGGTCTATAACGCTATTTCGTAAAGTTACGGTTTTCTTTTCGTTATGATATGATATAACGTTATGAAGGAATATAGAATTTGTTTGAACGAAATTTTAAACACAAACGATATATACCGCTATTATATCGTTTTTTTTTATAACGTTATAAAGGTCTGGTCACGGAATGACGAGGATCCGGGTTCGATTCCCGGCCATAGCTTTACTTTTCGGATTTTTCTGTGTTTTAATTTTCATTGACATTTAGAAATTTAAAAAATAACGAGGCAGAAGAAAATAGCAGCCTCACTTAACTTTCTTTCTACCTTCTACTCTTTATTGTCGTAATATAATGTGCTTATTATTTAGATAAAGCCTTACCTGTCAGAGGGCAAATTTTCTCTGTCTTTGCTGTTCTCGTCGGCCATTATGGAGACTTTTCTTTTTCCGTCGGAAAAGGGTGATTGTGACGTAACTATCGACGGTCGCAGCGGGAGCGGAGCGCTAAGCTCCGTGGGCTGCGTGGGCTGCGTGGGCTGAGTGGGCTGATTGGGCTGAGTGGGAGCTGCGACTTGCGCGGGCGCAGGACGCTGATCGTTGCTCTGGTTCTGGAGATCGCTCAGGTCGAATGGATATTCCTTAATAGCAGTCATTCGGATGCTTGTTTTGCGGACCTGAAATGAACCAAAATTAACACATTTTGAGTTCTTTTATACATGAACTTAAGTGTACCTGGGAATGATTTTCAGAAATTAAGGACGACAAAGACTAAGCGAATAGTTAAATAATCCAGAGTTCAAACTCCGGGGCTTGTATTTATTCAATAAATTTAAGTAGGTTAAACGGGGTGGCCTATGTCCAACAGTGGACGTCCTATGGTTGATTTGATGATGATCATGATGATAAAGTAGGTTAGAACCTAATTAAACTCATTCATACAAATTTAATTAAATTCATTTAAATTTCACCGGTTTGATATTTTATTTCTTGATAGTTTGTTTCAAAGAAACGTGTCAATTTTACAGGGGGGAAGTGTCGCTCTGAATTTTTGAAACTGAGCAAGCTGCTGTATTTGATCCGTATGAGTGCGCGGCCCTAACATATTATTATCAACGACGACGTTAAATATCCTTAATCGCATAAAGAATAATTCGACATGTCAACATATCACGCTCTGAATATTTCCTGAACAGGTTTCAATGCAGATTGGACTATTTTGTCTGTTGTATTATTATTATTTAACCTTTATTACATATCTAAAGCGATTAGCTGGAAGAATCACGAAGCACAGACCAATGCTCTATTTTGTTTTATGCGGGTCACGTCATCCGACACTGTAGAATTAACAAAACTTTAGATTGGTAATACTGCACTGCTGTAAATAAATATGATAAACAGAAGAGATGGATTAACTGAAATCGCGCAGGTATATACATGTTTACAAGGTTCATTTATACAACTTTGAACAGCAGGATTATTATTAAGTATTGTACGCACCTAACGCCTTGATATCCATTTTGTTTGGATACAAATGGCTAGAATTCCGAATGGATATTGTTCCGATGCGCGGGCGCTGGTATGCATGAGCTGGGCGCGGCGTTGTCACCGTGTCCAGTTGCCGACTGATCTGCCCCGCGACTGATTCCGCTTAACGCTTTCAGCCAAGAAGCCTGAAGGCTTTTAGTTAAATTTTGTTTATAAGCGTCACACAAACTGCTGCTCGTTTATTTGGTTACAGAGCCTCGCTCATTGTATCGATATTACGTCTGCTTATTTGTTTCATGACTTATTTCGCGTCAATGCTTGTTTGATGAAATCATTACATATTTGTTTTTAGAGGTCAGAATAATGTACTCTGCAATTCAAATGAATAAATTTGCTTAAAACAATGATTTTTTAGATCCAATTTTAAGTTAAGGGACAATTTTTTACAAAACTTATAAATAATAATTTTGAACTTATTAGGTTCAAAACATGCCAAATTAAAATGTATTTTTTCACGAAAGTTTGAATTTAGTATTATATTATGTTGATATCGATTAGTACCTACACTCTATTTAAATATACACTGACATGTTCTTCGATCATTAAACTGCAATTAATTTATTTTATTAGCAAAGAACAATGGTGAAAAAAGATATGCATGGAGTTTATTATATAATTTAAATTACTGTAAAATGGTATGGGAATACACCATTATTCTTTGAAAATGCAAGCGTTTCGTCGCCAAGATCATCAACAGTGGAGATTTTGACGACTCAATTTGAGGGCCATGCTCTATTATGCATTTGAATATACATAGGTTTGAAAGGAATAATAGTAATATATAAACGTGGGACTTATATAGGCTGGACATGACGAGATGATGAATATTAATGTAAACTTTAAATGGTATAATTGACAAGTCTCATTGTTTGCAAAGTACAGTTTTACTTAGTTTTTTGAATTCGATGGATCTTTTAAAATAGGATTAGAACCTGTGAACCGCAATCTGCTGTCACAGTAAAGTGTTATATTGTAGTAGAACAATACGAAAAGTAAAGCTAATGTCGGAAACCGAACCCGGATCTACATCAATCCGCGATGCGTGTTATATCCGAAAACCATACGGTAAGGTTTTACTGGCATGTATTTCACATTGACAATCATTGTTTATTTATTACGCATAAAAATAAATGAAAAGAAGATAATTATTTAATTTTCACAAAAAAATATTTTCTGACGGTTTTATGACTTTAACAAGCAATATGTTGAACCGTAAACGAAAAAAAAACAAAGTGTTGTGTTGTGTTAGTCTTACATATTTAATTTCATAAATGTCTCTCATGTCAATTTTGGTAAATAAACCTAAAAGAGATATATTTTTTATTTTCGGTACACGTAGTCACGAGCTAAAATAACGGGTCGCTTTTTATAGAACTTTGAATGAAAAGCGACCCGTTATTTTTGGTCGTCAGTGTATATTCGATGTAATAGGGTAGGTAAATCTTTGCGTCCATCCTTGCATATTTTGTGCTTGCTTCCTTGCGTAATTGGTCCTGTATATGGCAATCAATCCAAGATGTACGAGGATGTGTAAATGGTAGCAACACTGGCACTTCCACTCAATCTATTTCCAAATCTCTTCAACACCTTAACCTTATACTGTATTAAGTGAGTTTTTGTTAATTAAATTACCTAGGTCCAACAAACTTCGAACATAGAATTTAAATCAACGACGGGATTACCAGAAGCACGGCTTAGCACGAAATCCCGGAGATCAGTGCTAAGGCGTCCGCTATGATGTTTCTTTTAACAAACGACCATAAATTGAAAAGGTAAATGCATGAAAATATTGACAGAAGTGGTTGTTGGGTAGCACTCCAGTAATTTATTTGCTTAAGTGGTCTCATCACAGTCATGTGATCGCTCACGAGGATCCGACCACGAGTCTCATCGGCTGCGTGCGTGTGCGCCGTCAATCGGTCGCGTACGCTTATCGCTCCACAACAACTTTAATTGGATTGCTCACCCGTAGCTATTGGGACAGTTTACTTGTTGTGACATACCAATTTAAATCTTAAAGGATAATGGCCTTTACTTAACGCTATTATCGCCGCGTCTTTGTGATACACTTATTGAAGAAAGAGGCTGTTATGCCGGAATTATTTGGTAATTTTAGTACCTAAATGATTTAAAAAATAAGCAGATTATTGATGTATTATTAATTTATTGAGGTTACTTTTAGTTAAAGCAGTTTTTAATTAGCACTGCATTACCGTTGTTAATACCTACTATTAAAAAAGGGATTGTGTAGGCAGGAACATTATATATCATCTGCACTAAGTTACCTATAATTTTAAAAACAAATTTCATTCAAACTTAGTGATCACATTTTTTGCATGCTTTGGTGCATGCAAATAATCATACAACACCCTTGCCTTGGTGAGGTGGTCAGGAAAATTGTCGCAACCAGGGTCTACCGCTTTATGACCCGAGTAATTAATTACCTACGTAGAAACAAGGTAAGTGCAAGATTGCAGGTACACACAGACAACTGCTGATTATGAAAGTCTTCCTCATTTTATTGTGACTTGTAACATGTACTTACAACGAAACATCGTTGTGTAAGGTATATAATAATAATTGGTGTATACAAAAAACAAAATATCAATAAATTCATCATAAATTGTGGACTTCCTTTAAATCATCTACGTTCTGTTATCGTGTAATTATTGACTGGCTGCATTTTCTTAATCGGGGGCGTCGCGTTAATAGTCGATACTCACTAGTAGTCTACTGATTAGTATCAGAGACGTCAAGAAGTCCGATATACCTTTAATTCATTTCATTTTTGATAAAATATCTTTTACTTAATTACTTCTATCATTAAGAAGGACTGAAGGACTGTTGCACGTAAACAAACTGTATTTGAGAGGCTTTCATATAATATTATTATTTGTACGTCGCACCGAATGTACCGAATGCACTGAACTTAATTGACGTCTCATCGATTGAAAATTATGAAGTATTTTTCCACACGTATAGATTATCTCCAGTCTAATTTATACTTGTCCAAATGCTGGGACCAACCCTCCTGTCGGAATGAACTTAATGGGCTATACCCAGTTCCCTCGTAGGCCCAGTGTATTGGAAATTTCAAACGAACCATTCCACAGTTTCGTAAGTGCTTGGAGGTTTCCTCGCATTTCTCCTTCACCAAAAAGCTTATGGAAAATTTTAAACCTAAACATTCCAAAAACTCGGTGGTGTAAACCCGGGTTCAAACCCACGAACCTTTCTTTGTGAGGCCGTATGTCAGACCATTAAGCTATCATGTTTTGTTTAATCTTCTATTATATAAAAATTAATTGCGTTTGTTAGTCGCGCGTAAACTCGAGAACCACTGGGCCAATTTCGCTAATTCTTTTTTTGTTGTGTTCGTTATTGTCAGAAGAAGGTTCTTATAAAACAAAAAAAAGAACAAAAGCTGGGACGGTGGCGAAGCCGCGGGCAACAGCTAGTTGCAAATAAAAACTCTAACGCAAAAATAGCTTGACCGATTTTGATCTGAGATTTTCGGATTTTATGTGTGAAATTGCATTTGAAATTTACCATGAGCTTTTCGGTCAAGGAAAACATCGGGTGCAAATCTGTACTCACCTGCAAAGGTGACCCACCTGCTCGTTTGCCTTCCCATTCATATAAAAAAAAAAAAAAAAAATTGGTAAATGGTATGTGTGAAGTTCCCAATCCACACTAGGTCCGCCATTCTGAAAAGAGGCCTGTGCTGTGCCCAGTACCCCAGCACGTATAATAGACTGGAGATGAGGCCTGTAGCAAAGACCTGACACCCGAAGGGCAAGTGATCTGGACAGTTGGGGGCAAAGTGAGGTACTATAACAGTCAGCTGACAGCGACTTAGAAAACTTGTTGTTATTTAGACTTAATCATGCCACATTGATGTGTGGTAAAGGACTTCTTTTAGTAAAGAACAATCGCAGACAATACATTGTATGTTGATGGCCGCCTATTGTGTTAAATTACAATATTTAGTCGCCAATGTATCCACAACTTCTCTTCCGATTATCTTAACAAGTACATTTAGTTAATGGCCAGGCGAGAATGGTGTCCATTTCTCACTCATTGCTGTCATTTGTTAATGCATTGTTGTGAATAAATTGACGTTGCGGAACAGTAGCTTTGTTATACTTCTATATTATGATGGCACACGTAAGACACACTCCCTTTCTAGCTATCATTTCGTGATAACGTCCAACAAATTTTTCCATTTTTTTAGTACTTAATAAACAAAAGAGCGCTTAAAAAACGCATGTGAAAGTGCTTGTAAATAGTAAGAAATTATGTTCAAATGTAAGTAAAAAGAAATTCAGCCAGCACTATAAAATACATAGCTGCTTATTATAATATAGTATTACAAACTTAATATTCAGATTGAGTCAAAAGACAATGAACGAGGCTAACTATTCCCTCTGGAGAATAATAATATAGCATCAGTATTATCTACTGCAATAAAAATATTACTTTACAAGTTTTTGTGATTTTAATAAGTATTATAACTTTCCAATCTCCTTCTAGAGTTTGTAAGTGCGACAAGCATTTGAGTAACATTGACCTCATGAATTAAAATAAGTAAGAATTTGTATATTCCACGCAGGCCGACCGGCCATTTGCTACTGAGTACTTTTAATTGATGGCCAAGTAAATTTTTCTTCAGAAATGTGGTCTGTTTCTTACTTGCTTGCGTTTAAAATGACCAAAAATTATGACCATTTACATTATAATAAAGCTGAAGAGGGTCGAAAGTGTGTAAGTACATGGTAAGATATTAAGAAAAAAAAATACATGGAGATACTTAGAATCGATAACAGAAAAGGTATCAACAGTTTTAGATTTTTTATCTGTTTTTCTGTTTGTCTGTTTATCTGTTTGTCTGTATATTGGCGAGCGCAACACGTGAAAACGGCTGAACGGATGTTGATGCAAACTTTACTAATCTGTTGATAAAATCATCGGCCAGGTACTATTTATCCCGGAAAATTGCATAGTTCCCGCGGGATAGCGATAAACATGTCAAAGGTCGTAGCTGCATAGAGACACAACGAAAATAAATATTGCTTCAGTATTTTTCGAATCATGGAATTGCACTAAGGCGAGATTTTTCAAAGTTCCCACAGGATGGGGAATAAATGGGGTTTGTAACTCCACTGAAAAGGGAGCCTATCTCCATAACTAAAATTACTAGAGCCTTGACAATCTAACATCAGAAAAATAATTTCAAGATTTTTCGGAATTCCCGCGGGATAGGTAGAAAAAAGGAATTTAGATCATTACGTTGAAATCTTCTTATCTCCGTAACTATTATTACTAGAATCTTTTAATTTGGCATACCAGTAGGTAATTTTGATATCTGAAAACTGATTTCAGGATTTTACGAAATTACCGTGTATGTACTACAACGAAATTTTCCAATTTTCCCACGGGATAAAAGGATGGTATAGAAAATGTAGACTTTGTATTTAATAGACACATGTTCTTTGAAGATGACGTAGGCGTTATAAGAAGGGATTTTTCGAATTTCCCACAGAACAAAAAGATGGGATAAACAAAAAACCGGTCAAGTGCGAGTCGGACTCGCGCACCGAGGGTTCCGTATCATTATCTATAAAAATCTTTAAACCAGTGTAAGCAGAGCCCTGCTCCAAAGCAAAATGTACGCAGTGTGGGGTTACTTTATATTGGTCACTGCTATATACAGACATACATACACATTTACGGTTTTCGCAATTATTCTTTAATCTGTGCTATAAGACCTACCTTCATACCAAATTTCAAGATTCTGCGTTCACGGGAAGTACCTTGTAGGTTTTGATTCCCTTGAGAGTTGAAAATTTGCGGAAATTTGCGGCATAAACGGCTGTATCTTTTGATTGCGTTGGCTTAGAAGTTTGATTTTTTCACAGCTTCAAGGGACAGTAGACCTGAGTAATTGATATAAATTTCAGCTTCATACCTCCACGCGTTCCTGAGAAAAAGGGTCTTGACAGACGGACGGACGGACAGACGGACAACAAAGTGATCCTATAAGGGTTCCGTTTTTTCCTTTTGAGGTACGGAACCCTAAAAATAGTTGAATTGGGTGTACATGCAAGAAACAGGTTTATTCGAAACTTATAAAATTTCAGACTAAAAAGCGATTAAATTATTTGTAAAATACATGTCTGCGCTGCGACGAGCAACGACGCGGCACGGACGTAGGCGCTGCCGCGCGTTACCCGCAGTAGGTACATAGCGCTCGGTTTGCGTATCGCCCCATACCACTGTGATAAATTGAAAATGATTGAAGATCTGCCAAAGACTCTGATGAGCCCCCGTAACGATCCGTTAACATCCACGATTGCGGTGACGTCCGGCGTTCAGCTTTTAAACGGAAAGCCCTAGATCGGACTGCTAGCACTAAGGCGCGCAAGCCATTATGGCAGAACCCACGACGGACGATGCCCACCTGCCACCCCGTACCACAGCAGAAGCCCTAGAGCAGAAAGATAGGGTGTCCTACTGACCGCCCGTGATGGTCACCACGCGAACCACCCTTCCGGAACTATTCCGCGGCCCTTAAGCTGAACCGCCCCTTCAGAGAACGAGAAAACCACATCGTAAGCGTAACTGCGGCGTTGTAGCATACCAAGTGCAGATAGATTGTAAGACGCCCTTCAGGCAACCGTGTATGTTGTTGCATGTAAATACTAAATCCTTTCAGTATTATAAATATAAACCGTTAGTGACATCTCTTGAAGCCTATCAGCCTGAGCTTACTCCCAACCCTCCCAGCTGGGTTCGATTCCCGGCCAAAAGTATAATGTCGGCGGGTCTCGCGGGTGTCCCGTCACGTGTCAGTAAATCTTTTGTCTGCCTTGCTCTAACTCACGTGATGCCAAAATTGTCTCCTTCCAAAGACCGAAGTGCAATCTTTATGGCCGGGTACTGTAAGTCGGTCCACTCGGTGCTCAAAAGCTGAATGCCGTGCCGAGTGAATCCGCCTTCAGCAACTGCTAGCGGAGGCTGGGCTCGAAAAAAGTATTGCCTAGTGGAAAGCATATAAGTTTTGTATTATACTACTATAGCTCAGGACTTCGTCTGCGTAGAATTATGTATATAAACCTTCCCCTTGAATCACTCTATCTATAAAAATCTAAGCATACATAGGGACAGACAGACAGACAGCGGACAGCGACTTTGTTATAGTATCTAGTGATTATGTTCTGCATTTTATTGTGTAGGTACATAGTTGAATAAACATTTGAACAAAACAATACTACTTGAGCTATTTTTAACTTTCATCTCATTTCAGTAAAGCGAGTTCCCACGCCAATTCCTGGGTTTAGGCTGCCAAGCGGACTTAAAATTCCGGCTTAAAAACGCCAGAAACAGAATGATGATCTTATTTAGTTGGAAGCCGCTTTATAAATTCCGTTGGGGGCGTTAGAAAAAATGGAGTGAGTTTATTATTTACAGACTGTTACCAACAACAACAGCGAGTTTGATGTTGAAGAAAACCAAGTTTATCGTAGATATTTGTCAGAGATAGTAAAACATAAATAGAAGACAAATTGATGACCACCGAATTTCTAATCATATGCATAAAAAAGCAGCAAAAAAATATGTTGTTGATATAATTTTGGAAACTTTCCCGGAGCCAGACCGAAGTTTTTGTCAACTTTAAAACATTCAACTTCCTGCTACTACTGAAATATTTTCGAAAATGTAGGATGTGAAATGATGATAGAGCAGGTTTTGGAGTCTACCTCAATTCCGTATCAGAATGAAAATATTATCATTAAAGAAAAACAAAAAGAAACCGATGAAGTTCTCGCTGATATTGTTATTCCAATAGAAGAAATTACTGCTAAATCAATCCTACTAATATTATAAATGTGAAAGTTTGTGAGTATGTTTGGATGATTGTTACTCTTTCACGCCAGAACGGCTGGAGAGATCTGGATGAAATTTGGAACATAGATAGATTATAGTCTGGAATAACACATAGGCTACTTTTTATCCCGGAAAATTGCGTAATTCCTGCGGGTTAGCGATAAACGAATTCTATGCAGACGAAGTTGCGGGCAACAGCTAGTTATTTATAATCGTGAAGATGCAGTGGATACAACTCAGAATGAAAACATGTCTGTGTCTATGGCTGATATAATTTTAGATAGTCCGACATCCGGCTTTACAATTCCAACTCCACAATCGTCAGCTGTAAATTCACCTATAGCTTCCCCTTCTACCCGCAACTGTAGTAAAAAACGAGAACATGGAAAAATCCGCACGCAAAATATAACAGAATGGAAAGATTGAAAAAGGAAAAATGAAAAATTCTGGTAAAGCCTTTATAAATAGGAAGGGCGAGTCGGTACCTGAAAAAAAACTAAATCGCCATGCAACTGGCTGAAAAAGTGTACAGAAAAAATAGTCCAAAAATCTAGAGAATATATTTTTGATTGCTTCTGGAAGCTTGGATCTCACGAAAAACACTTTTTGTACTCTACTGAATGGCAAAAATTGGATAAAGAACGATGAGGTGAAAAGGTCGCATGAAGTAGGGTCAAAGAAGTGCAAATAGCCAAAGATAACGTACATGTTATTAAATATAAATGCGATTTTCGCGAAGACTCGAAAACAATAACGACTTTAAAAAAGGGGACAAGAGGGACAAGAAGTGTTTTTACAAATATTGAAAGAGCTAGCACAGACCCTATAAAACTGAATAAAGACAAGTACAAAGATCTTGTATCTTTGTGTCAGTCAAAAATAATTCCTGAAGAATTTTATGACTTTTTCATGTCGTTACCTCATGAGGGAGGAGGTGTTGGTACTGCGGGTGATACAAACGATGAGGAAGAATAAGGAAAGATCTGCAATAAATACTGAAGACTGATTAAATGATACTGATAAATAATATTTTTATAAGAGCGTTGGGAAGACTTTATGTTTCAGAAGTTATAATTTTTTTTAATAAGAAATTAAGAAGTTTTTAGTTTCACTTGTTTCCTAAAAAAGGGATTTGTTTTATGTTAGGAAATTACTGTGGGTATGTACGTTTTATGTTTTAATAAATCTTAGAAAATAAACAAAATATTCTTCTTATTTGCTACTTCTTTCAGCACTACAAGGAGTTTTTTTTAAACTGTGTTCTTTATTTTTTTTGAAACGCAATTATTTTAACAACTTCAATTTGGCCCTAAAGGTAGTTGTGGCCCCGAATTTTGCAACGATAAAAGGCACAACGTCGCTTATGGCCCATTTAAACTCATTTAGTCCGACGAAAAAGGATTTAAAGGACAAAATCGATCTATAATGTATCATTAAGAATATAAAATTTGTTTTAGCAGAACCCCAGAATACTAATGTACATTATTCAATTGCAAAAGTATCAATTTGTTAGTTATCTTTTTAAAGAAACACAAAAATGCTTCTCCTGAAAAGTAAGCATTGTGGCTCTACTCGTAGGATACGACGATGTCGCTCTCGCGCAAGTCGCGCCTTGTCGTGCTAGCCGTGCTGAAGTACGACTCACATTTGGCTGGTTTTTGTATATTTTTGATTAGAGAGAGGAAGAAGTTTTTAGCGCAAATTTTGATTCTGCGCGGACGAAGTCGCGGGTAAAAGTTAGCGTTTCAATAAAGGATCGGGAACAATAAACTAATCATTCCCACACATCCAAGTTAAACGATAATTACTCCACTAACATTTTAAAACGCGAGATTAACACCTTAATGATTGTATTTAGCATCTTCATTAGGCACACGTTATGGACGACTAATGTACTAATGAGGTAACATTTAATCAATCAGCATGGTGCTAATATCTTGCAGACGGTGTCGGTAAAATAAACAAAATCGCTTATGGGCGTAACGTGTTAACAGTGTGATAAAGTCATTGGGACGACCACTGTCTAACTGCGTGGTCACGACCCATATTTGCGTCAATTGTACTTTAATTCTCACATGGTGTTTAAGTTTATTTAGTTTTAATGGCGCTCTCATTGTGAACTAGCTTAGCTAATTACGAATCAGTATCAAGCGTTTTGAAATACACAGATACAAGTCCAAAACAATCAAAGTGTCCGTCGCTATTGTAAGATTAATTTTGGTCAATAAACAAGCTTAGGTAATACTTATTTAATATAGCGAAAATATTATTCTCGATTGAGTTCTAATTACAATTAAATAAAAACTACTTTTATCTGCTATTTTATTTAACGTTTTGTAAACGCATCATGACAGTTCAAAACTTTAGCATTTGGTGCTTATGCACAAAATAAACAAAACTGAACTAACCATTTTACTGCTACGAAGTTTCGCTCCTTGTCAATGTCACTGTTAAACCTCGTCGCTTGCCACTGGCAAAATGTACCCGTTTGTTGGTGTTGATGTTCGTTATAATATAATATTAAAAAGATAGTGCAGCGCCCACTGGCCGGCGCGACGTCTTAGCGTAACTGATGGCACCTACTTGATGTGTAGTGTCGCCTATCCTTGGGCTATGACCATGTCAATTGGAATACAACTGAATTGTAAATTATCGTAATTATTCTCAATAACGAAATTTAAGAAACTTGCGATTAACACTTGCTATGTAGCTTAACGGCAATGACATTGAGTGTCATGTCAAGGTAACTGCCAGTGTAACTGCAGAAAAGCTATTTTTTGATTTATTTACATATATGATTGTTATTGTTATATTGAATAGGTACATAGGTGCACAAAAGAAAAAACAATGTGGGATCGTGTTTTGTGAGCTTCTGATTTCTGTTTGTGGGTTTATTTTTTTGTGATCAGCTTTAATTCTTATATAATTAATAGAAAGTGCTACACGTTTTTTTGTATTTGACTGAGAAGCTCTTAGAAAACCTAAAATTTTATACACATGTATAAAATTTAAGGTTTTCTAAGAGCAATTTAGAGGAAATTTTGGTGTTTAAATAGAGCAGAGTGATCCACACATACACTTTTTGCAAGTTCTATGAGCAACCGTTATGCAACCTTTAGATTGTCGTTGATCGTTTACCTAACGTTGTGCTAATTTCGTGTCGTGATCGTAGCAATTGAAAATAAGAATGACCACAACAATAAATTATCGTTTGTAATTGTAACAACAACGATAACAATGCAATATTACCTTTGTGGTTAATCAAATAAAATCTTTATATTTTCCCTGTTTGCGTATGGTTATGTCCAACAATATAACGATATATCCTACAGTTTTAAAATTTTATGTTGAATCGTGACTGACAATAAAAATGAAGGGGGTAAAACTGCATTATCATACCATTTGTATGTATGTATGTATGTATGTATGTATAACTCTTTATTGTACATAAAACACAAGAAAAAGATGAATACAGGATAACACACATGCACAAAGGCGAACTCATAAAAAGGCGAAAGGCGATTTCATAGTCCAAGTTTGTCAGGCTTCTAATTCGTACTTTCTTCTATAATTATGGGACTGCCATTTTTTTTATTTTTTTATTTCGATAGTAGTTCCCCATGTAGGATTGCTCGCAGTTTGTATTACTGTACAATCAAATAATTGAAACTATTGTTTCCCACTTAGAAATCTTAGAATATACTGATAAATGTTATAAAATGTATTAATGCGCATACGACTTTGTTTGTTTTTGAGTTGTTTTGGCGAGAACCAAGTTTGGTAGTATAATGATCCACTATGGGATAACGATAACTATTGGTTTTACATGATAAAAAAACTGAAGGACAGGACCGATTACTTGTTCACAGTCGCATTATAAGCGCTACCTATAAATAGTATTTTCGTAATGTGTCATAAGATATATTATAATGGTCCTTATTAGGAATCTCTTTTTTTTATATCTTTATTAGAGAAAAAAAGGGTTTTGTCACGCAGTGACCACGTCGCCCTTATTGGGAATCTTAAGAAATTCCCGTAATGCCTCAAATAATAACCCAACAATAAAACAAATTACATCACGTTGTTAAACTTCTTATGGATCTATTGTTTGTGGACGCACTCTAGAGAAACGATTGAAAAATAGCTTTACCTTCCTTGCTTATTTATAGATAATGATAGATTCCTCGTTAGTAAGGAGACCACCCCTCATCTATCGAGTCGAGATACAAGTTCCTTGTCGAATACTGTTGTATATAACTGGCTAATCAAAATTTTAAACTTATTATTCTTTTCTATACGTTGTATTCTATCTGATGTACTTGTGTCACTTCAATAAACAAAGTTTAATACAACATTCGTTATCAGCACGAAACTCTATTTTTAAGTGAGTAATACTTATAAAAAGCAAATATTAAGATATTGAAGAGCGATAATGGAAAAGAATATGTTAATGCTGAATTTTCGAGCTATTTACAAAATGAAGGAATTCAACATCAAACAACAGTTCCCTACAGTCCTCAGCAAAATTCTATTGCAGAAAGAACAAATCGTTCAATTTTGGAGAAAGTAAGATCAATGCTTTCTGACAGTTCTCTTTCTCCGGCTTATTGGCAAGATGCTGCAGAGATGGCTGTATATCTCAAAAATAGGTATCCTCACCGTGCTCTTGAAGGCAAGACGGCGTACGAGACATTTCTCGTATGCTCTCGTATGCTCTTGTATGCTAAAATACCAAATCTTTCTCATGTGCGTGTTTTCGGATGTAGAGCATTTATTCATGTTCCTGAGTGTAATCGAAAGAAACTGGACATGAAAGCATCCGAACATATTTTCGTAGGATATTCAGAAGATCCCAGAAGTTATTATTTCAGAGATATTAGATATCCCAGAAGACTTGTGAAAAGCAGAGATGTTACTTTCTTTGAATGTGATTTTCAAGATTTGAAAGTAAAGACAACTTGTAAGTCTGATAATGATTTAACTGAATCAGCAAACTTTATTGCTAAATTCGCAAGTAAACTCTTTGAATAGTTCAGATAGTCGACCACCTGTCACAAGCGCTGTCATCGAAGATGAACAGATTCAACCTGATATTGTAAATTTATCAGAAGATGTTCAGCTTGATATTAATAACGTAGAGCAATGGCATTCTTCATCAGAAGAAATTGAATCTGATTCTGATTTTGTAGAACCAAGGTACAATTTGAGACCCAGAAAACCTAATTCTGCTGCCAATTCACAACATTTCAATTTTTTTACCTTGTGTTTTCTTATGCTCAATAAATAGTACTTTGAAAACTAGGAGACCCATATTTTTTCTTTTCGCGAAATTTGTATTCTAAGTTAGTCAAAAATAATATTGAAATCTCGAAAATTTCAAAAACGCTTGTAAGGTTGAATCTACACATTACCTTTGCCTGGGTCATAAAAAAATAAGATAAGATTGATGTCTACATTGTCTACTGGTTGTCAAAACGGGTTGTCATTTTTAATTTTTGATTGACGTTTGGTGATTTGATATTGGTTTTTATTGGATTTTAATTATTCGCATTTTCTGGACTGAATTGGAAATAATTGACAACAAAATAAGCCAGATAATAAAACAAATTGAATGTTTGCATCCACCCTGACTTGCAGCACAGTCTTCACATTTCACATCCAATATAGTTTCTTCTGCCTCGTTAATGCTTGCGACAACAGAGTACATTTTAGTACGAACTCGGTGCTCAGGAGTTACTCTGCCCTTGATAAAACACACAGCATTCTCTCGTTTACTTCCACATAGCCTAGTAGCCTACAGAAGTTTCAACGTAAGCATCCCCTGATGACAACAAAACCTTAGCTCCCCGGATTTCGGCAATGTTAAACGAGTCGTTTTCTCGCATGTATTGCAACAACATCATTATAATCCACCTTGGGAAGGTTTCGGCTGTCTGCCATGGCATAACCGTCCGAAACTTTCATCAAATCAATTTAATAAATATAACAATGCTTTTTCAAAACAAAACGAACAAACAACATCGATCGGCAAACAACACTGATATTTGACATTGACACCTTTTTGACATTGACATTTTTATTCATAAATAATTAGGAAGGCAAAGGTATACTACGACGATGCCTTACTTCGGATTTTTTGAAGATTTTTGTGAATATTACGTTAAATAAGTAATAAAAAAAATCAACAAAATATGGAATGGAATACTTAAACACAAAGCTCGAAATGGTTGTCGGTACTTTAGTAATTATTTAAAATTGAAATGTTGTGAATTGTGTATGCATGCAAACTTCATCCCCTCAGCTGATGGATGAACCTACAACTTACACACAGGCTGTGAATGCAGAAGATAGAGATAAATGGTATCAAGCTATGCAAGATGAATATCAGTCACTGCTTGAAAAACAAACTTGGGTTCTCGTTGACAGACCTGATAAGAAAGTTATACCATGCAAATGGATCTACAAGCTGAAGAAAAATGCGCATGGTGACGTAATTAAATATAAAGCTAGACTTGTCGCGAAAGGATTTAACCAAGTTTATGGTATTGACTACTTGGAAACTTTCTCGCCAGTCGTCCGAAACTCTTCTTTACGCATGTTGTTCGCGTTGGCTGCGGAAGAGGGAATGAAAATGCACCATTTAGACGTTGATACAGCATTTTTAAATGGATTTTTAGAGGAAGAAGTATATATGAGTCAGCCGGAAGGATTTTTAAAACCTGGTCAAGAAGATAAAGTATGTTTACTGAAACGTTCGCTTTATGGGCTCAAACAGGCTTCGCGAGCATGGTATAAAAAGTTGACCGAAATTTTACAATGCATAGGTTTTAACCAAACTCCCTTCGGAAGCATGTATTTATACTAAAAAGTTTGGCAACGAGCTAATAATACTCGCTTTCCATGTCGATGACATTGTCATCTTGTACAAAGATAATAAAACGCTAAATACTGTCATATCTGACTTACGGAATTATTTTAGTCTGAAAGTGATTGGCGAACTCAGTTATTATTTAGGTTTAAATATACATTGCAAACCTAATGAGATTAAAATATCTCAAGAAAGTTACATCCGTGATTTACTGCAAAAATATCACATGATGGACTGTAAGAGTGTGCCTACGCCGTTGGAAAATAAAAAGTTTCTGCCGAGTGAGAAGAGTAATGTAAGTGAATCCTATCCGTATCAGCAATTGATCGGCTCACTCAATTTTCTGGCCGTTAATACTCGCCCAGACATTGCTTTTGCCACATCATATTTAAGTCAATTTAACACTAAATATGATAAAAGTCATTGAAAGGTGGCAAAACGTGTTTTACAATATCTGAAAGGCACTATGGATTTGGGCATTACTTACAGGAAAGACGGTGGATGTCTAATTGGCTACGCGGATGCAGATTGGGCCAATTGTCCTATAGATCGTCGTTCATACACCGGATTCTACTTTTCTATGGCCGGGGGAGCCATTTCATGGGAAAGTAACAAGCAAACCACCATTGCCTTGTCGTCCAGCGAAGCAGAATACATGAGTTTGTCCAGTGCGGGTAGAGAGGCTGTATTTCTGAGACGATTGATGTGTGAACTTACTGGTAAGTCAACTGTCATTACTATTTATAATGATTCACAGTCTGCCCAGAAGTTAGCACGGAATACGGTTCACCATAATAAGACCAAGCATATCGACACGAGATTTCATTTTATACGAGATTTATTATGTAAAAATGTTATCAATGTCGTATATATTAATACTTTGGAGATGTGGGCTGATGTACTAACTAAGCCATTGGCTCGTATCAAGCATCAGAATTGTATAAAAGGAATAGGTTTATGTTTATAATCTTGTTTTGATTACGGGGGAGTATGTTGTATATAACTGGCGAATCAAAATTTTAAACTTATTATTCTTTTCTATACGTTGTATTCTATCTGATGTACTTGTGTCACTTCAATAAACAAAGTTTAATACAACAAACACGTCAGTGAAAAGGCGTCTTACTAGAGGAGTTGTTGTCCACATTTCCATAGAAAGTAATTGCAACGATAACATCAAAAATGTACACCTTTACTATGAACAAATTATAATATAACTAGCTTCTGCCCGCGACTTCGTCTGCGTAGAATTATACATAAAAACCTTCCTCTTGAATCACTCTATCTATTAAAAAACCTCATCAAAATCCGTTGCGTAGTTTTGAAGATATACGCATACATAGGGACATAGAAAGCGACTTTGTTTTATACTATGTATAGTGATGATAAAACGGAAATATACAATCATCGATATAAAATTATCGTGAGACTCAGAGTAAAAAATAATATAAGCGCGCGAGGAGGCGTGTGTATCCCATATTAATAAACAATCATGTGATCGAATTACGATTCAGCATCATTATATGGATCGCAGCGCGCTTCAGGTCATTTTCGTTCCTTTTTTAATTATGACTATTGTTTGTGCGTCAAATGCATGATATTATCTTCTAATAACTCGTGTTATTGAGCGATGCATAGGTCCTGTACATCTACTTGCTATGCATGAGGTGATACAATTTTCCTCTGCAATTAATATTCGAAGACCGTCGGATGTGACAGTCTGACAGTCCTTCAGTGACGTGGTATCTCAAGGTGAGAATAAAATATTGTTATAAGTACTGGAATTAATAATAATACGTTGCAATAATCATATTTAACAGTATAATGATCCGCGGCAATAAAATTTTACAACTGTATATTCGTTTATTTTATGAGTGATGTAAATCAATAGATTAAAATAATAAAGCAGTCATAATTATACGTCACGGAAGTGACGTTAATTACATATCTCAAATTCATTACATTGGGACAGATAACAAAAAAATGCCTTAAAATTAAATATAAAATTATACTCGTATGTAATAAAGATTGGAATCCATTGATTTACAGGTAGTATAAATTATGAAAACGTATTTTATAGTTCTAAACGATTTAAGCAATATTTAGCAATGTGTTAACAAAAGGCGGTGTTAAACAAAACAAAACTAAGTAGTTAACTCGAATAAAATGATTTAACGTCTAGCCAAATACGGGGTAACAAATGGAGGTTTTGGAAAACCTGCATTTTTGTATAGTATTAGATTGTCCTTCCGATCTATATTTGTCACTAACAATTGTGCAATGACAATATCCAAAATCAAAATTTTCATTATTTGGGTAGTACGCAGTCTAATAATTAAGACACCTATTGTCGTCATTCACACACCCTTTGTCACAGGTTTATGCTTACAATATTAGAGTTTAAGGTGCCAATTAAATACGCAGGATAATTTGTCATAAATTCGCTTAGTCCTAAACTAAGCAAACCTTGTACAATGGGTATTATTAGGCAACAGAGGCAACGGATAAAAAATGTACGTAGATAAATAAATACATATAAACATCCAGGACTCGAGAATAAACATCTGTCTCCTTGTACATTGATTTGCCCCGGGCACAAATTGAACTCGGGACCTCAAACTTCTTAATCAGCTTCTTTAACCACCAAGCTGTAGTTAATAAGCAAAAAAAAACCCAAAATAAGTCATGCATACCTCCGGAATGAGCTAAATAGGTTCGTTTATGTAAGTAATTATTAAAACAACGGCGATTTCGTCACTTTGTCTGTAATCAGAAAGCAAATAGACTTAAACGCGGGGCACTAGAGTTAACCGACTCCCATTTAAAAGCGAAGCGGCTGTCACATGATTGATTGGTTATCTTGCTTGTATCGACATTTGTATGCTGTTTGTGGACGCGAAGATGTTGAGATTCAGTGCTCTTATCGACGTCTAATCTGTACAAGTATGTACCAAGGTTAAGTTATACGTTAACCAGTACTTAACCCATTACCTGTAAACTCAACACTTTCTCGAGATAATAAGAACTTACATAATGGTGCTCCCAAACCTGTGTGTTATAAAGTGTTGTATAACGTTATAAATCACGGTAAAATTCAGTAACATTTCATAACACTTCTTTACAACAAGTTAGTTTATTTTGCAACTTGTGATAAATAAAATTGTAGTACAACAAATCTTTTATAACATTAAACCAAACTTTATAACACCATTGTTGGACCACCATTACCTTTGTTTGAATCAAACATGATGTAGCATTCTATTAGTGAAAAAATTGTACCTAATCAGTAGTTTCCGCATAAACGCACAAAGTAATAAACAAAGTTAAGTCCTTTTAAGTATGTATATTAGTTGTGTGTATTTCGGGTTGGTTCGACCATTTGTCAAAAGAGTGCACCAAACATTTAAATGAAAATATCTACCTAAACAATTTTTCCGTAGATAAGGCAGATCGATTTTAAGGACCCAAAATAACTTTAACCTTATATTCCCATACTTACCATCGTTTTGGCATAGGTGTATTATAGGTATGTATATAAATGACATTCCTATTTATGTACACTTGTGTTTTTTATAAGCATTATTAATAATATTATTAAACACAAGAATTGCTCTTTTAACACTAAAATATATTATTAAAGCAAGGGCGCTGAAATTTTTGATTTCGAGTTATTTTCGACAAGTATAAAGTTTCAACACAAATATTTACAAAGGAAATAAACTGTTTGTGATAATTCTCTAGAACGGACGTACATACCTACCTATGGTGGCCTTGGAAAGAGATGGATACAAAACTGGTATCTGACTTGGAATTTAGACTTTGGGCATTTTCCTCCAATTGTAATATCAACAGTTACGACGAGTACGCACATAACATTTTGGTTAATTTAAATTTAAATCCCTGATTATTAATATAAATTTTGCTGTAGAATTTACCCGCTCTAACAAAAAGTACGGTCACGGTCTTTAAATTAGGACTCATGTCGCAATTTTTTTCATATAAAATCTTTCATACGAAACAATTACAGATTAAAACGACCATTTATTTGATTCATCCCCCCGTATTATTTCTGTGTCGATTTCAGAAATTAAAGTTTGTTACATATAGGTAGGTATTAGTTTAACTGATTCTTATCTTTAACGATAAACTTTGCTTATTTTAACTTTCAACGATTATCGCAAAACGGTCTGCATCTAGTTAAATTGGAATTACTTAAATATGTGCTTTACGACTTCGATAATAGTATATGACTTTTTTAAACGCACGTTGCAAGTCAATAGATTTGTCAATTATAAGGCCTTATGGGATTAACACATCAAAATATAATATAGGCACATAACACACACAATAAGTACCTAACAGACGTATATGAAAGTATGAAAGATAAAAAAAATATGATATAGTTACACTGCGCATGCGCATGCATCTATAACTGCCCAATTGATAGAATGAGTCACGACTGACTAAAACACTACGCACAGCCATATATTGGAGCTATGGATTTGAAATTTAGCAGAAGAAAGTTGCACCAATTCTTAACTATTTAGCCCACAGGATATGGATATGGAAATCGAAGCGTGGGGCGTAAACTAGTTTTAAAAGGTTTTTGAGCAGCTTGATAAGAGTAGAATAACATACATACATAAATCACGTCTTTATGCCTTACGGGGTAGACAGAGCCTTAGTTAACAAGACCTAAAGACCACGTTTAATAGAATAACGATTTTGTTTAATCGTATACGTATAGTAGATAAATATACTTTTGGGAAATTTGCGGTTTGCTTCATGCATAGAGTAGGTAAGTACGGCACGACACGTTTCGGGCGCGATTTATTTGCTTTAGTCAAAAAACACTTATCAACACGATTAAATAACGTTTCACTACTTCACTTATTTTGTATACTATGCATAAATAAAATATGTAGATTTTATTTGTTTCGCGGTGAGATTTTTTTATGTTTATAAATTTTTAGAGCAAAGACTTTACGGCTCAGGTTCAACCATACCTAATTACTTAAAATAACTAATGATGTTTGAAGTACTTACCAGCTGGTCGCAAAGCCAATGTTTTCGTAGCGTCCACTACAAAACAATGCCGAATGCTGGCGTTATCGATTGATTTCTTTCCTATATAATAACAGTGAGAGTCGTAAATGACATATTTGATACGACTTAATAGTAAAATCGTCACAATACAATAAACGTTGTATCTTGATAGTCGCCGAGGCCGATATCGCGGGTGTAAGTGGTGGTGTCGGGGATGGCGAGTCACGCGGTTCTCGAGTCGCGAGATAAGGGATAAGGGCGAGATGAGAGCCGCGCGGGTGAGGCTGGCGGCGGACTGGCGCGGCGCCGGCGGCCACGGCGACGGCGGAATCTGACTTGCCTGCAACCTACGTGACCGACCGACTAAGGGCATTCGACAACAATACACCTAACTATTCATCCGACGACCTTCAATTTTTTTAGAAAACACGAGTTAGCACCCCTCCATTCAAATATGGAACAACGGTTTTCAATATCGTATCGATTGCGTCAAACGTGTAACAAATAAGGGATTTCCTTTGTCTCACTGATTATCACGTTAACGTTAATGAACCCTAATTCCCGTCACGAGTATGATCATCTGCCAGTTCATGCCACTGAGAGCCGACCGCTTTGACGGCATGATGTCGATAGGTATAGTATAATAGGAACTGGAATCTTTGCTGCTTCACTGTCTAGTTTTATTTACCGTGTCACGTGAAAACAATAATGACAAAAGATATGGACAGTAAACAAGTTATGGTAAATCAGTCGAACAATTTACATAGTAGTGCCATTATATGAAGAAGTCCGTGGCCCTAAATTGTTTTCAATGCATAAATCGTACTTGTAGAGTATAATCGTCTCAGGACCCAGTCACTGGATGGGCCTACATGTTGCACGCTACGAGATTCAAATTCAAATAGACATCAGTTGTCTAGGTAAGTACAGAGTAAGATATTATAGTAGAGGATCCCTCCATAGAACGACCTTCAATATATAATAATCATATTCTGTACCGAATTTTTTTAGACAACCCATTTGAAATATATTTCTTGACATATTTAATCACTACATAGTATAAAACAAAGTCGCTTTCTTTGTCCCTATGTCCCTATGTATGCTTATATCTTCAAAACTACACAACGGATTTTGATGCGGTTTTTTTTAATAGAGTGATTCAAGAGGAAGGTTTTCATGTATAATTCTACGCAGACGAAGTCGCGGGCAGAAGCTAGTTTAACATAAAATACTTTTCATCCATTAACCAGCTCGATGAAATTCGTTCTATGGAGGGATCTTAGACTATTAGGAACTAGCGTTTTCATGAGTTAATGTGAATGGCAACGCGCGGCATCGATGTGACATGAATGCGGGTAGCATATAATGAAGAGGCATTTAAGAGATATGACATTCCCTAACTCGCTGATGAGACGATCGCTAGACAAGACGAACATTATTGGAAAATACTCTGAGATATTCAGCACTAGTGTAAAAAAAATACCAAAAACATTACAGCACCCTCACATGTAAAACAGCTACACATACATAACCGCCTTGGACGCGTGGTAGCAGAGCAGCAAGTTAAACATTTTTTGTTCATTAAACTGGACCTCCGCAAAGTAACGCTTGATTTAATCAATTAGGTAATCAAGTCTAGGTTCAAATCTACAAACTTCAAAGTTGGGCATAGTTATATTAAAACATATTGCAACTACTTTCGGTTGGTGCATCGTAGAGTCAAACTATTATACTCGTGACGTACAATCGAATTAATTAATACAAAACGTTCCACACCAAACGTTAGTGTTGTTTGCTGGTCAATTCAACATAACGTCACTATGATGTTTACTGTGAGAAGGTTCCATTGTGGGTTTAATACTACATAACATGTCTGTCTCTATTAGCGATACATACACTAAACGCGACAGGTAATATTTGGCTGGTTGCGCGGCGTACAAACGTTTTACAAAGAAATACGGATTAGCTCACGGCGTCACAGTCATGTCCGCGTTATCGTACGCCCATTTCACTTCACTAACTCAAAAATTCTGATAAGCAACCGGATTATCCAGTAGGAAAACGACGCCGTAATGTAAGCTAGGAATATGGTAAGAATTATGCGAACGCGACTCTATTGTAATGGGCTAAAGAACTTATCTAAATAATTGTAATTCAAGCGTTTTGCTGTCCGCTGTACTTGATGGGATCTGTATCAAGTGGGCATTTTCCTTCTGTCGTGTTTATTATCAACGTTCAAGAGGTTTTCTGGTACTTGACCAATACTTTATCTAAGGTTGAGTGGTGTAACCAATTCTTGTTGTATTACTTTAGTTCGTTGTATAGTCGACTAAATAATTGTGGTGATTTGCCATTTCTATGACAGTGCCTTCCTAAACCAGGAAAAAGGAAATTATTTCTCTGATACTGTAAAATGAATTTAAATGCCGAGTCTGATGGATTTGAACAAAATCAAAACATTTTTATGTTCAAAATATTAAAATCTGACTGTGTGTTTTTTAGGGTAGGAACCCTATAGTTTCTCTATGTCCGTCGGTCTGTCCGTGTGTCTATCTGTCCGTGGCTTAGCTCACATATTATTAGTAGGTACTAGAAAGCTTCAATTTGGCAGGGGTGTAGGTACATATTTAATTAACTAGGCCGACAAAGTGGTAAAATAAAATCTTGATTTTTTAGGGTACGATTTTTCCCATAGTGTGGAGCGTCGTTGGAAAGGTCGTTGGAATATTGTGTGTGTGTGTGTGTGGGAAAACTATTTTTCGATTCAGGGATCCGTTTGCGGAATATTAAGCTTTAAAAATATAATTATCGTTAGAGTCGAGTGTCCCCTCCCCTTGCCAGCTAAACGGCTGTATTTGGATAGGTGAAAAATTTATGGTAGTAGTATATATAATGAAGTTTAAAGGAATACCATCACAGGTAGATTGACAATTTAACGACTAATAGTCGACCAACTAATTAAATGTACATGAATCCGTGAAGTATGTTCATAGTGTCGAATAATAATGAAAAATAATATTTATGTTCATAATTATGCGCCTATTGTGACAGGCAACTACGGAACCCTACCCTGCGCGTAGCCCGACACGCACTTGGACGGTTTGTTTTTGTGTTTGCCACAATTCCTAAGACGGCAGTAACAAAAATTTAAATCTGAAAATTCACATTTCAAAAGTAGGTAGTTAGTTATGTTTCATGTTGATGTTTGTTTGTCTGTCTTACCTTGAAAGTGCTAAATCCTTGATCTGTAATGAGCAACCGGTTTCAACTCAAATAAACGTTTTTTTGTTTCTGTTCTGCTGAAAAGTTATCAAGACATCTATTTCTGATGTAAAAAAAGATAAAATCAGTTAAGGGAATTGGGCATAAAACCGACGCGGATTTGACAGTACATTTAAATTAACATTGCGTGATGAGTCCATTGCTGGTTGGCATTTGATTTTCTTTATGCCTCCTTGTAATTATTGCTGTTATTATTATAACTATAATACATTAAATGACATAAAACCTTGACTCTTCACCAGTAGGTAGGTACGAATATAATAATATTTCATCTATATTCTATTCTAATGGTTTATTCATAACATAACATAAACCTTAAAATTCGTGAAGATCAAGGATTTGTAAAATCCAATGCAACCTTTGGTTACCAAACAAAATGGTCGGTGTGTACTCAAGCAAGTTGCAGATTATTTATGTCATATTAGCAGTCGTATACCTTGACAGGGTTACCTCGTGTATGTTTAAACTACGATAATATATTTTTGAAATGTAGCAACGCGCTTTTGGGCACATAAAATTATTATCTTTATGCGATTCTTTTGGAGGTCGAAGAAACTTGGCCGTGGGCAGATTTAAGGTCAAGTAAGACAAAAATGGCATTTAGTACCTAAATCAAGGGTTGAATGGGCTTTTACTTAGCACGCGTGCTCCATTTCTAATTACATATTCGATTGCCACTGATGACAAGTGAGCACCACCAGTCAGAGATATGCAATTGACTTGCAGATGCGTTGACAGCCGAGAGCGCTAATATTGATGAATACCATAAGCCAGAATTTCACCGGCTGACTTACTTATCGCAAGCGTTGCCGCGTGACGGCAGTAATAATAGCGAGTTAAGATTAAAAACTTACAGTAGTTAGAACTACCAACGCATTTAGTATTTTTTTTATTTAAAATATATATGTTATTTATTGATGAAGGCAATGACAGCACAAAGAAAAAATTACGCTCTCTGACAAGACTTGCTTTCATTGTGCTGTCATATCATAACAATTATTATTTGAGTTGGGCTCTTTATGTCTCAATTTCGTTTAACCCTTTTAGGGTTGATGAGGAGAAGTTGATTCCGTTTCCGTTCCCTCATAAGGAGGAAGCGCCGCAATTTTTTGAGTTCCTCTTCCACTACCGTTTTCACATAAACGAAATTAAAAAAATTGGAACTTTCATTGCGTGTTCACTCGCGCGATCGTACGTTTTCATTAAAATAAACCTCCCAGTGGTAGATTTTGATTATTAAAATAAACAAGTATGTGCATAATTATGATTTCTATCATTATATAAATAAATAAATAAATATAAATAAGTACTGCTGTTCGTTGATCTATTTTAATGTTTAATTTTCAACTAGCAATATGTTATTCCCACACAATCCTATCACTGTTTCTCTTCCTCATCCGCATCCGCATAACCACTTCCTCAATAACTCTACCTTTTACCAATACGCCTAGATCTCAAAAGAATTAATTTGTGTCAAAACACCTTAATCCCAGAATGCCTATTATTTTTTTATAAAATCGTATTCTTAATATGGCTGAATTTTAAAATGGCTTAGTCTCGTAATGGACAAATTTCACAACACCTTTATCGCAGAACAACGTGTGTTCAAAACAACCAGGTGCCAGAATACCTAAATTTGCTTTACTATCTTCTTTCGTGCTGGCCACTTACATTGAAGTTCCAATATTATAAATATTATGTATGAATTGATATGTCAGGCAAAATTTAGGTAATTTGACATACATACATATCACGTCTATATCCCTTATGGGGTAGACAGAGCCCATGGTAACAAGACCTGAAGGCCACGGTTTGCATAATTGTGGGGATATAGGTGGAAAAGGGAATCATAATAGTGATGGTATTTTTGAAATTGTTACATTTTGCCGTTTTGTAGTTTTCAGTTTAAGTTATTTTGAAATTTTGTCGTATACACTCATCATATTATCATGATTCAAGTGGCGATTACTATATAGGATCTATCAAGATCTTATTTTCCGGTAGTCTCTACAGGAAAACAGTAGTTATCTTCTTCGTGACCTTGCAAACTACCAAGGATAACTGTTACACTAAATAGAGAGTGTTAAGTTGTATCTTACTTAGTAGGAAGGTAAATTAGTGATGTATTAAACAAATAAAAGTAAAAACATAGAACGTACCAGATGCTTCTCGTCCCACGCAGATGATAAAAACCGATCTAGGGAATGGGCAAAAATATTAGGAATCATGTTAATGTTAATCAGGAAAATGTTATGGGCGATGCGGCTCCACCAATCACTATTTTGGTTTCCCTTTCCACCTATACGCCCACAATCATGCTAAACGTGGCCTTTAGGTCTTGTTATCTTAGGCTCTGTCTACCCCGTAAGGGATATAGACGTGACTTGTGTATTAAACACATTTAGTTTATGCCTATACATTATAAAACGCGGATTACGCGTTCAGTGGCGTGCATATTTTCAGGTTGGCCAATTGGCACTCTAATCCAGGTTCCAGATCCCATTTAAATATCTTTGGAGATTCTGTGGGAAGGGTTTGTATCATCATTATATATTTATATTCATATTATAATGTTATTATTAAAATTATTTTACTTATTTATGGAAACTCTGACGACAACAATACATAAAAAATCTCTTTACTTGTCATTTTATGCAATTTTTAATATTGATTGTTTAAATAAACAGGACTATTACTTAGTGTGATTCTTTTTTGTCATAATTCTAGTCGATTAGTAACTCTACATTCGTTGAATACTTGTGAGAGACGGTAAGTGAAGTACTCGTCCTGTGCGCAATTCTCAATTTAAAACGACAAGGTTCTATTATGCTCTACACGTATATGACAACTTTGTGCAGCGAAAGAATAACACCGTTAAAAGAATCAGCCAGTATTAAAATATTGTACCTAAGTAGTATGCAACCTCTATCTGTAAATCGTGATACAGGAGTAACTGTTGTAAATGTAACTTTTAAACTGGGCATGAAAAAAAAGGAAAATTAAAAAAAAAAATACAACCTACATTAAAATATAGTTAGTGTAATCAATTCTATTCTTTATTCTGAATGAACTAGTTTCAGGTTTTCAGTTTATAACACGTTGTATAAGAGTGCCATGAGCTGAGTATAGATATACATATACAGCGTAATAAATATATCTCCGAATATGGTTAAGTAAGAAGGTACAAAAGTATTCAATTAAGTGGTTTCAAATAGTTTTATCGATTTCAACCGTTTTCAACGTAGAGCCGAATTTGTTAAATCGCATGGTCCCATAAAATCAAAGAGTTATTACATGGACTACCTACCTTATGCTTTACTGCTTATTGCATTTACAGTGTAATTCAACAAATATAATTTTATTCATTTTTAGGGTTTCCGTTGTCAATAACGAACCCTAATAGTTCCGCTATGCTTAGCCGCTGAAAAAGGTTTAAAGCGTTTGAAAATGACAATAACCGTTTTCAACCAAGCCGTGTACAAACGGTATCACATCAATAGTCATGCTGTGGGCCATCCGAATTTCTATTCAAGTAAGAGTGGAATCATAACTTTGTGATTACTGATTAGTTAGTCAAGCCCAGAGGCTATGTTGTCACTATTTATTCTTTCCGACAAACGGTGTACGGTAGGTACAGAAGAGCTGACGAATGGAATAAGTAGCGAACAGTTATGAACAATTATGGCCTCTGGTCGCAAATTTTAGCTAGAATCAGGTTTGCAAATAACATTCAGCAGACGCACATAACACACCCGTCAGGCTGGTTTGTAATAGCATCGTTGGCGAGTCGTTTTACTGCCATCTTGGGTGCAACATACAACTATCTGGAACCGGTAGTCCCTGTAGTCACCTAAAGTATCCCAGTTCAAAATTTAATCATGAACCGTGGAACTTTTTTATAATACATGTCAAGTAACTATCAAAAATGACTAACGCGCCAAACGATTGATTTTTGTTTATATTCAACACTCCCCGTGCTTTTTCGAAAAAGGCTTTAACAATTATACAAAATGTGAATGAGACCTAGTGGTCTGAATTTAATGGTGACAGCGCTCAAATTTGACGCACAACTGAAGAAGTCTATTTAAATGCTATCACCACATTGCGAGTGGTCTGGTTAATTCTTTATGAAGCTGCATTTGATACCATATCATCATTCAATGCGTTTTTAATTGAATGACAGTCGTCACTGACGCATGCTTATGACGACCTGTGCTGATGCGCGTGCGCGTACCGTCACCAGGTCTTGACATAATGAATGTTCAGGGTTTCAGGATGATATATTATTCTTATTTTCGAAGAGTGATGCTGTTGTTGTTTCAGGTACCTAGTAATTTCATCAAAATTAACTGTGTGTGTTTCTACGCTTTCTTAAGATTGTCACCTGGGCCTTGTTCTCCAAGAAAGTAAGAAAGTATATTGACTCATAAGTAAAATAATATTAAGGACGGAGATACCGGTTTTAACGCGATCTTATCCGTTCAAGTTAGTTTTATTAAATACGTATTATTATATAAATTGCCATATTCAATTACATTTTATATTGTTTACTGTTTAATGTAAAGTATCTGACGGTTGTTGTCCCGCGTCTCTCAAAATTAAAATATACTAGGTACCTATAAATTAGGTTTCCAAGTTACGGTTACAAACAGAAACTGCTTGTTTAATGATACAGGTGTATTATTTTCGCAAAACATAAAAAATGCTATAACTACATATAAATTTGTCTCTTTGGAAGATGATTGATGATGATTAAATTTGCCTCTTTGGAGATGGATTTCCATACTAAATGTTAGAAACGCGAAAGTGTGTCTGTCTGTCTTAAAGCGCTGAACCAAACGGTTTCTTTGAAATTTGATATAGAAATAGTTTCAGGTCCAAATTTAGTTTTATCCCGGAAAATTGCAGAGTTCCCGCGGGATACCGATAATCGAATCCTGCGCAGATGGATTACGGGCAACAGCTAGCGCAGATATAAATTATCATCTATACAGATTAGTTATGTAATTTTAGTAACTATGTAGTATTATTACGTATACGTAGATATTTTGTAATTAGAATATTTCCATTTAGTATCTCTTCTAGTTACTATTATGGATCTCTGAAGTTGATTAAATAACACGTACCTACGCATACTCTGCATGGAAAGCGCTTTCACTGAGTGAAGTCAGTATTAAGTGTTAAGTGTTCACTTAGTACTACAGGTACCCACATTATCTAAATTTAACACAAGGTTATTTCTATTATACTGACATTATGTCATCAATTGTTCATCTGTATGTTTAAGTGTGTTTTTGTTTAACCTGGGGCCTGTGTATAAGTAGGTACGTGAATACAAAAACAAAGAAATAAACACAATTGACAAACGTTAAGGTGAATTTATTAATTTTAGAGATCTCTACCAGTTAACCTTTGAACGGATGTGACGAGCATTTAATAGGGAAAGAGACCGATAAAAATGAGTTTAAAATTAAGTAGTCACAATAGTGAAAGCCTTAATACAATAGTAAATAAGTACTTGCCTGTAGATCTTGTACCTTGGGCGCTGTCTACCCCGAAAGGGATAAAGACTTGATTTGAGTATGTATGTAAATAAGTACTATACACAATTTGGGAGAAATTTGTACAAATAAGTAGATTTTCAATATTAGATTAACTTTGTGTCAGTCGTTTTACCTGTACCTACTTGTACTCGTCTATAACGAGTGTAAGTACCCATCTAATAACTCATATAAACGATTACCCATCTAATTTCATATTTTCCATGTAGAAAAATGTATATTTTTTATTTTAATAAAAACTGTACGATTTCCACGAAAAACTAAGTTATTTTTAAATAACTATACCTAACTATGTTGGTTTAAAAAATATACATATAATTTTTGAATTTGTACGGAACCCTCTGTAAGTACGCAAGTCCCTGTCTGCACTATCGGCAGTATTATCACGGATTTTGCCAGTTAAACCGTTTTGGGCACTAACTAATATTATTATAGTATCGTGTTTCCATTTTTAACACCCTTACCTTCACTTGTAACTAGCAATCCGACCCGACATTGTAATCAATTTTAGCTAGATCTTTACCCTCCTCTAATTTGTCCGGTTGATTTAAATTTATTACAGAGCTAAATACAATGACAATGTAATAAAATAATCAAGTGCCACACCTACAAAATGGAATGCATTAAGTAGAAATGTGTTTTTTGACAAGAAACTATCATCTTTATCAAAAATAATTTCTAAATGTCTGTGAAAATCAGAACACATAGAAAAATCCGAAAAGTAAAGCTATGGCCGGGAATCGAACCCGGATCCTCGTCATTCCGTGACGCGTGCTATACCACTACACCACCCATAGCAGGTTTATCAAAAATAGTTGACTAGGTAATGCGTTTAGAAACCAAGGTTTTTTTAATATCTACTTAATGTCTGTTCATTCTAATTTGTCCTATTTGGTAAACAAAATTGTAACCCCAAAACGATATTTGACGACCGGATGGCCCAGTGGTTAGAGAACCTGACTATGAAGCTTGAGGTCCCGAGTTCGATCCCCGGTCGGGGCAGATATTTGTATGAAAAATACGAATGTTTGTTCTCGAGTCTTGGATGTTTAATATGTATTTAAGTATGTATTTATCTATATAAGTATGTTTATCCGTTGTCTAGTGCCCATATTACAATCTTTGCTTAGTTTGGGGCTAGGTCAATTGGTGTCAATAGTCCCAAGATATTATTATTATTATTATTATTATTATATATGTATTTTTAACGATTTTATCGAAAATAAAGGAACTAGAGATAAAATATCAGCAAATTTATGTACAATACATTGCCTCAGGTTTATGTACGTGGTAATAAACCTTTTTCTTTGCAAAGCTTTGTACATTGACGACAGAATTTTGTTTACTAAATAGGACAATTAAGAATGAACAGATTCTAACTCTCGGCGTACAGAATACGAGTATATGCCGGTGTCAAAACAACAGTAATGCATGGTACCATCAGCCAAATATGTGGTCTGCCACACTAAGGTTGAAAATACTTTGCACGTTATAAAATATAGTGTCGATAAAACGTGGCTTTTCATTTGAAAGTTCTACTTTAGCGACATTCAATTGATAGAAGTTGAATGAAAAGTGATAGACCACTTATTTGGCCGACTGGACATGCTTGCTATATATACTTAAATATTTGTGTTGGTATACTGCAATTTTAAAATTAAATAATTTAGTTTCATTAGTAGCCGTTAATAAGCATGCTCATGCTCATACAAAAAATGTGGTTATTGCATGTATCAAACGGAAAATTTAGACTACTTCAATATCATAAATAACAAACTACACTCTAGGTATTGATATTAATCATGCAAAACATCATGTCTGTGGTGTGTCTTATACATACATAAATCACGTCTTTATCCCTTACAGGGTAGACAGAGCCTAAGGTAACAGATACCTATAAGCCACATTTAGCAAGATTGCGGGCGTATAGGTGAAAAATGAAACCAAAATAGTGATGGGTTGCTAGCCTCATCGCCTATAACATGATTCCTATGATTTTCGCCCATTCCCTTGATGGGCTTTTACCATCTGCGCGGGTAGAGAAGCAACTGGTATATTCTATGTTTTTTCTTTGCTCCCAGACCAGCAACCATAGCAGTGTGTCTTACAATTTCAATTAAATTCAGGAACCTATCAACTCTTGCATAAGTTCGGGCAGACAAAGGTGTTGTTGTATATGTTGTAGGTATTTACGAGTATCTTATTGCTTTGTGTCATTTACAGAAGTGATGCTTTTATCGTGGTGATTATCTATTTATTTGGCATGATCTCGGTAAATGTGATAAGTGAATCATGTGATGTGATCTTAGAGGTTAGTGACATCACTGATCATGGGACGCAGCTGCCTCTTCCACAGCACCTGCTTCAACATACGTACACAAAACCTAAATGCCTAGTCTGCTCCGTTAAATATAAATGTCATATGACTTGGCTATTAACAACCTTGCAGCCGTGAAAACATCTGTTCGTTATTTAAATATTCGAATAATTTATTTATGTGTTTTTCGATCTGATAATTCAGTCAGTTTTTAAATTAAATTAAAAATAATAGATTCTTGATTTACCGATGTAGCTGAACGTGACGTGCGTCCGGTTCCCCCGGTGACCTGCAGGTGCAGCTTGACGGCTTCCACTCCAGACCGCTTGGCGCGCTCCCGTGTGTCACAGGCGGAGCTCCCGGTGAGAGCTGGCCGCTTGTCCGCTTTGCCGTCCGGTTTCCCACCTCGATTTTCCGGTTTTGCTCCCCGGTTGTCTTGTTTCGCACCCCGCACTTCCTGTTTAACTGCACGAGTGTCTTGCTTCGCTCCTCGAGCGTCACATTTTATACGGCGATCTCGCGTCTTCATTTTAAATCGAGATTACAATTCATGATAGTTTCATTTAAATATGTAGCGATGTATTTGACGATAAAGAGAAAAAAAAGTCAGGATAATAAAGGTACCTACCCATTGACTTTTACAGATAAGATATTTGCGTCGAAGGTGAATGGGAAGTGATAAAAAATAACATAGAAGTCGAGCCTCGAGTACGTGACACTGTAGGGCCTTTATGTTAACACCTCGCCGCGGTCACGTTGGAGCCTTCAACCGGAGTTGGTCAGCTGGCGGCCGAGTTTCCGACGCAATAGGTGGTCGACGCGGCGGCGCACCAGCACGCACACACAGCTTCGTGTTTCAGTCTAATTCAGTATTTGTATAAGCACTATTTTCCGGCTGCAGAGACGCTGTTGGAGTCGCGGTGTGCGCAAGCGTGTTCGGGCCCGGCCGGACTGGCGCGCGCGCAGCTCGCCGCATTCGTTACCCATCGCTTCGTATTCGCATTAATTGAAGGAATCTTGTGATAGGAGAAGTATTCATGATTCACTGTGTCAAGATCATTAACACTAATGCTCATTACAATCTTGTACACATGACCAGCGTAAATATACCTGGTAAATTTTTAAATAAAAAATATCAAATTCGAAAAAAAATAACCGACTTCAATATGCAATGCCATGTGCTGTTAAACCGGCGATGTATATTATTGTAGTGAGTTATGTACCTAAACTTAATAGTTTACATCTCGACTACATACTACATAAAATGTATTAATTGATGATTTTTTATGGCTTCCTAAATTGAAACATATTTAATAATAAAAAAACGAAACCATGTACGAAATACACGTATTGAATTCCAACAACATAGGTCAAATAATAATCTCCTTTTTTAACTGGGTTAAAGACATGACTTTCTCAAGCATTCAAAATTATGCAAAAAAAAACTTGGATTTGTAACGTCATTAGATTAGATTAGATTAGATTATTTATTCATTCAATAAAAATTACATCATATTGTACATTGTCAATTTTGAAGAATTTAGATTGAAATCGTCAAGAGTAAATTAAATTAAATTAAATAATACAAACCATTCATTAGGTACCTATACTATCATCCATGCACTTCATCCATCCAACACCTGGCTGCAGCAGTAAGATGTTCGTTACTGTTTTACATAAGACACACATACATAATAGTCGTACATAATATAAATACCTACCTATGTGTATAAAGGACTCGTTAAAACAAACGACATGAACCCAAACTCAAGGCGTTTACTCGTAATACCTAAAAGTCCCACCAGCCACTTCTTGATTATTTCAACAGATTAGTAATTACTAAGATATACATTTCATGTGTTGTCATTTACATATACCTGCTCGTTTAAAGTGGCATTTCGATACCAATAAGAAAAAGGTGTTATTTAGGTTACAAGAGAAGTAAATAAAGGCTAGATAAAACATAATGATATAGATATTACAAACTAGCTGTTATCCGCGGCTTCGCTTCCGTTCCATTTTTCTAATTTATTTTTATTTTTATGTTTTTTTTTTCATACAAACATTCCGTGGAACTTCAGGAACACAATGAAAAAATAATTAGCCGAATTGGTCCAGCCGGTCTCCAGTTTTGCGCTTACCAACATTCATTTTTATTTATATAGAAGATTGAAGATTTGTGAGTACATACATATTCCTGGTTATACTTCCATTTTCATACATTACAGCTAAAATACAGGTGACAATGAAAGCCAGGAATGCCACGGTTTAATTAAGATTTTACTAATTATGAGTGGCTATAAACAAGAGTTACGAGTTTTTTTAATGAATTTTTAAGTCTACCTACCAGAAAATTATGTCATAAAACAATGCTTATTTTAACTAATAATAAAAAATGTAGTCATCACAGCTCGTTGTATTTCGGTATGATTCGATAACTATAACTATTGTAGCTTTGTCAATGATCTGTGTACCCTAGATCACATTTTCGCTTATCATAAGGAGTTGTTATCAAATGCATGCCTTTTTGCATCATTTTCTCTGTTTTTTTTGCTTTATTTCACTCTATAAAGGCGAACTTATCTTTTTAAGTTAGGACCATTGAGTCAATTTTATTGTGAATTGACACAAGAAATCAAGTATTCACGTTGAACGGTCTTTAGTGTGTTCTGATTGCATCAGGGAAGAATATCGGCTTCAGAGAATACAGTACAGAGAACTAAACCTTTACATTTAGTTTAGTTTATTTGATCATTCAATATAAAATTACATCGTCGTTTAAAAATTAAATGACAAAGAATTTATATTGAAGTAAGAAGAATTAAGTGAGAATTTACCATATACAGTTTTTTACTGTTTATGTTTTAATATATATTTTTATTCATGTTTTTGAATACCTATCTGTTTTTATTTTCATTCCATTTCTCCTTTAGGACTCTCTACCTCAGAAGGAAAAACCAGCCAAGTGCGAATCGGACTCACGCACCGAGGTTTCCGTACAAATCGCCAAGTTATTATAATATCCAGTGTTAGCAGAGCCCTGCTCTTAAGCAAAATGTATGCAGTATGAGGTCATTTTATATTGGTTACTTACATAGACACTAATAAACAGATTTTAAGACTTCTTTGATTGGTTGTGCTATAAGTCACCTTCATACCAAATTTCAAATTTCTAGGACAACCCATAGTACCTAGTACCCTAGTACCCCATAGGATTTTCGATCTCGGCAATTTGTATGGAAAGTATGGAAACACCTTTTCTAATGACTGTATCGTTTGATTGAGTTGGCTCAGAGGTTTCACAGCCTCAAAGGACCCCCAACCTCAGTATTTGGTATCAATTTTAATTTTATATCTTTACGCGTTCCTGAGAAAAGGGTCTTGACGGACAGTCAGACGGACAACGAAGTGATCTTAGAAGGGTTCCTCTTTTCCTTTAGCGGTACGGAACCCTAAAAACGGATCCTTTACAGAATCACTCCGTTGTCCGTAGGTACGTCCGTCTGTTACGACCCTTTTTCTCAAGAACGCTTAGATTAATACGTTGAAACTGATGTCAAATACTGAGGTCTGCGGTCTGCGGTCGGCCTTGGAGCTGTGAAAAAATCAACCCCCTTCCTTAGTCAATTCAATCAAGAGATACAGTCATTAGAATAGATGTTTTCATACAATTTGTCATGCTCCTTAAAAATATGGGGTAGCTACTTCCATTTGTCCTAGAAACTTAAAATTTCATATGAAAGTAGCTCTTGTAGTGCATCTAATGGTTTTTTTATACCTGTCTGTCTAATATAAATCACCGATATAAAATGATCTCACACTGCCTGCATTTTGCTTAGGAGCAAGGCTGTACTAACACTGGATTTAATATTCAATTGCCGAATTTGTACGGAACCCTCGGTGCACGAGTTTGACTCGCACTTGGCTGTTTTTTCCTAAAAGCCCTCTTTGACTCGATTGTCAAATTCCTGTGACCAAATATTTTTACACATCCCATACACATAGCTACCTAAAGGTGACTTTACACACACGAGCTAAATTGTTATTATTACTTATCGTTACCAGCGTATTATCCATATCCATATCCCGCAGGAGGTATGCAAGTTTCTGGGATATAAATTATCTGTGTATCAAGCTTCATTAAAATCAGTTCAGTAGTTTGGCATTGAAACGTACTTACCTAACAAATGTCCAGTCCATGCATCTGTTCTCACAAACTTTCGTATTTATAATTTCAGTAGCTTACTCCGATAACTTCGTTACACCTTGAAATCAGTTTCTGTCATGCTATCAGAGATGGCGTTGCATGCGAAATATTTTTTATTTTTTTCGCAAAACATTCTGTTTTTTTATTAGCCATTCTGCTATCGGGATCGATACAACTCCGACAAATCAAAGATCATAAACATCAGTTCTCGAGTTAAAATGGTGTAAATAACCCGATCTGCTTTTGTGTATTTAAAAAACCAACAAAAGCGCCATCTAGCAAATAGTACAAAAACTACCGCGACATTATTCTACAAGTCTTGCTTAAATCAAGGCGAACCAAGCATTGTGATGTGCCTAGGCCTTCAGTACTTCTTAATTCCAACTGTTGTCGATAGATGACTCTATTCGCAGAATTCCGCCAATTCGTTGTTGCTTGAGTAGTAGTAGTAGTTTTTATACGTTGATGATGTAGGTCGAGTAATATTTAGGTATGCAAACTTTGCAGGAGTTTAGAGAAATGTAAAATATTATTTATTGATTTTCAATTAGCCTCATTTAGTTTATTGTTTTTCAGGAAGATATTTAATTTCTTTTTCAATAATTTTCAGTTACATAGAAGCATCTATTTATTCATAATTAATGTGCCTTAGCACTGGGATTTTGTTGTTTATTTAAAACAGGATGGCACCATGAGCCAAGTATGTGGTCTACACTCTAATGTTTAAAAACCTTTTGCACGTCATTCATGAAGTTGTATCGACAAGACGTGGCTGTAAACTTGAAAGTACGACTTTAGTGACATGTTAATTTGATAGGAAGTTGCATGAAAAGTGATAGACTATTTATTTGGTCAACCGTACCTGATGACATGAGATACTGCTATGAACAACCGCAACACCAGATGATTTCATATGCGTTTCCAGTGTAGAAATAGAAAGCTAATTTACTAGTAATTTCACCGGCGAGCTTGCTTTCTACGTTGGAAGCAGGGGTAGAAACAGTGCTCATTGCTATCAGGATATCGAGTAAGATGTTGCACAAGCTCCTAGCATAGCACTAGTAAAAGGATAAATATAGCATTGCGCATAAGAGCATGATGAAAATTCTCTGACGCGGGCCTTGTTCAGATGTCGAATGCAAACCCTTTGAGGACAGACAGTGATATATTTAATACTCAGCTTAATAGCATAATGGAAATAACTGTGGAAACATGTCTTAAGTCAACAATTTTATTTGTCAGCATAAATATAACCAGATACATAAGAAGTTATTGATTCACTGCTTATTAAAATAAATAAGACAACCAAATTAAACACTTCGTGACTTACAATATCTGATAGCACGTGTAAATAATGAATGAGTACAATTACATTGCGTAGAAAATTATGTAACTTTCATTAAAACTAACTTCTATTCGAGATACAGGTATCAATATTTTGTCAAGAACCTGTCATAATTCTCCTATTAGAAGTCAGTTCTTATCTGAAGAAGTTATCTAATAGGTACCCGTAACGAATTATTTTTCCCATGAATATTGGAAACGCCCAAATGAATACATACCTTTTTATGATATACAATATCACTGATTGCATCTACTTATATAGTAAGTTATTAATAATAACTTATTATAGCTTCATGTGATAAGGTTGCACTAGGATCAAGTTGTACATACTCGTAATTAATTAATTACTATAGGTACTTCTAAATTCTTACCTAAGTAATGTTTTATCTAATGACTATAAACTTAAACTCTAGTTAAGTAACAGCATATCAGTGAATAAATAAATTTACTTAAGTATATACTAAAATAAGCTTTAAAAGCCTCATATGTATAGGTACAAAATCGAGTTAGTACGAAAAATGGTATTCTAAGTTTATATTCTATGTAGCTTTATTGAAAATTCTAGCGTTATCTTGGAGAATAAAAAAAAGCTTCTGCAACTCAAAAAACCGTTATGGGAACTAACATTTCTACCGCATCTATAAAATCACAGATCCAAATTACGACCAATATTGTGTTGTGAAATCACACTCTAAACCTGTTCTGGATAATAATTTACTGTACTGCAATAAATTGGCAATATCTGAAGGCTCATCATCATTTTTGACATATTTTTTTGGTGTATGGGCATACCTCGGCGACAAATACGAGTATGTGAATCATCCGTTTGTCTAATTTAAGAAATTACTTTCTTTCATACTGATGTTATTATCCGCTACTTCTCTCGACTTATAAAATAAACATTCACACGTGTATGTATGTAACATAAATCACGTCTTTATCCCTTACGGGGTAGACAGAGCCTAAGGTAACAAAACCTAAAGGCCACGTTTAGCATGATTGTGGGTGTATGGGTTGAAAGGGAAATCAAAATAGTGATGGGTTGCTATCATCCGCATCGCCTTTAACATGATTCCTAAGATTTTCACACAGGTCCTCGATGGGCTTTTACCATTTGCGCGGGAAGAGAAGCAACTGGTACATTCTATGTTTTTACTTTACCGTATTTAGGTAAATTAAAGACAAAATTTATCACTGCACTGAAAAAACATCTTTTTAGGGCTTTGTTCTCAATTTTCCTATTTAGCTCTAATATACGGTCCTAAGCGATTCCAATGTACTTACAATTAAATAATCAGACAAATGATGAAATAATAACACATCATTAGTTTAAGACACTTTAAGTTTCACATTAACATTATCTACTTTTTACGCAAAAGATTGTTCTACATTATTTGCACAGTCTTTCTCGGGTTTTTTGAGTAACTTGGGACCTAAATAGTTAGTAAGTAGGTAACCTATAGGTGTCGTGATGAGGATCGCTTGTATAAGGATCCTCATGAGGCTCTCGGCGAACACGACGTCTTCCGCGGAGCCCTCGTACGATCCGCGAGAGATGACTGTTGTCAGCGCCAGTGGACCAAGCACCGCCTGTCAACAATAGGTTACATTTTTGGTGAAGTTGTTCTCAATAATTTTGTTTGAAAATAAGGGCTAACGCTGTCGATGCTCATTTAAGTGTGTGAAAGTGCAAAAAAAACACGTGAAAGCCGAATTCCACTGGAACAAGCTAATCGAACCAACTGTGTTCCTGCAATGATGAGGCATATGCCTTTACTTTTTTCGTTTGTTCATCAAATCAGAGGATTGCAGATGTGTAGCCAGCACATCAGATAGAAATCCTACTACATGCCTCATGTGCCAATAATTTCATAGGCTATCTTGCTCTCTTAGCCGGAACATAGCCGCTTGATGGCAGGACTAGCAAGTAAAATGGTGGCGATCTGGATGGACCTCGCATAGGGCCATAGCACCCGCAAGTTAGTGTGTCATCCATTTTGTTAAGGCTCGGTCACGCTCTATGTAGGTTGAAAAATTAACCCGTATCAAATTTGGAATGCGTTATCGTCTCGTGTGGTGTTTGTGATAGTTTGAACAGGTACCTATCTGTCACATAATGTTGATTTATGCTGATTTTGGCATGAAAATTTGTTTTTGTCGATCAAGCTTAGCTGCTTTGCATGTGTGATTGCAGAGAAGCAAGACAATTAGCTTTATAATTCTCTTTCTCGTCGGCTTGTTAATCAGCATGGAATTGCTTCCAATAAATAGGAGTGACTAAAATACCTAATTCACATGAATTTACGGGTGAGTATGTATCTACAAAATAAGTAGGTACTGTAGTATTTTATCTACATTTAGGTACTTATATCACAGGCGTCGTTTTGAGAAATATTTTAATTCATAAATACCAAACGGTTTCTATCTAAGCGCGAACAGAGCTCGATAATTAGGATATTTCATACCGAGAGACTAAAACGAGCCATAATAAACCGACGGAATCAATCGCTTCAGCGAGGTCTGCTTAGAAAATCCGATGGAGTATATTTACAGCATTTTACACTGAAGTGAAAATTATAACTTTAATCAGAAGTTGTACTTACATACGCTTAACAATATATAAACAGAAAACTAAACAAAATCTTAAGTTTTCGCGGTCAATTTTTGAAATCATTTCTCCTAAAATAACCTAATCATACTTATCCAACAAATAGTAAAAAATAAGAAGCAGCCCAATACCCAAACATCATCTTGAAAAATTAAGAGGATTGTCTGTCAAGTACGAAAAATGCAAAACTTTTAGCATTTATTAACTAAATTGTGTGTGTAGTCATTAGTATAGTCCAATTTTTTTACAATCTCTAAAAAATGTGTGCGAATAGGAAGTGCTTTTGGCTGTATTCGTTTCGCTGAAGTCACTACCTACAAGTGAATTTTACATATTAATATTTTTAATTCCCTGCAAATTTAATGGTGTATTTTACATCATCCACGTGAGGCTATATTGGCGTACGTTTAGAACATGTGAAGTGGAAAAGATTTTGTACCTACCTATCCAAACGAAACTAATCGTTCATTTATATTTCTCGGAATCACAAAGTCATCACGATAATGTTATTTTGGTTACGTATTCTATTTATGAGTCAAAATTTACGACGCGTTATCATTATGTATAAAGTGTAATAAAATATCGTAATTTTAATCTACGTAACCCCTGATATAATATCTACGCTGTTCAATGAAAAGACGACGTCAGTGGAATGGGTGACTTTCTTAATATTTTATGTAGGTAACTGAATAAAAACTAAAAACAACTGAAATGAAGCAAAAGATATTCTGGCAATAGGCGAATCATTTTGATTTAGTACATTTTTGCATTTAGTAAAAGATAAAATTTACTTGTCAAACTTCTTAGAAAGCTTTTATTGTACTGTATAGGTACTGGTCCTCTGCTATAAATTTTATTTTATTTTTAAAATTACTTATTGATATACACGGTTTCGTTAGACCAAAATCACTCCAAATAATAAATAAAGGACTCTACCTCAGTCAAAGAAAATATGTTCATACCTCGACGATGGATTTGGGTATCCAGGTGCAGCAAACAAAGAGTTTTTCTCTAAGAGTCATGTCTGAGCAGACCAGAGCTGCGACAGCTAATCTTAAAATCAGGCAAAAGAACAAGATTCCGAGCCCCACCAGCATGACATCCCACAGACCGTGGTCAATCTGAAACAAATAAAAGTAACTGAAAATACCGTAAAGAGAAAGGGCATACTTAAAAAACTAGGTGTAAATTTAGAGCGTAAGTACCCGAGAAGATCTATTGGGAACGTTATGTTTAAAATTGGAACAAACAATTTCAGTTCACATGGACTGTGATGCCGTTAGCCAACGTTGGCTTTCCTACTCGTAATTATTTAAAAAAAACAAGGTGACGTATATTATTGGAAAGTCTGGAAAGCTCTACAGTTTTCGTCCCGATTTTAACCGGAACCTAAAACACGGAATAGACAGCATTCTAATATTTTTTTCTCAATTATTGGTTTTTGTTTGCCTTCTTTCTTTTGGAAGCATGCACACAATGCGTTTTATTTTTTACAAGGTTTTATCTAGCTTTAATAACTTGATAAATTGGTTGTCATTTGTTTGCTATATAAATCATGCAATTGAACTTTGACTGACATCCAAAACTCACATTGTCTTGAAATTATGTACATATGAAGATATGACGAGAATTTATAATCAAGTACCGTCAGCAAAAACACTTTTATAATCATTGATTTATTGAAACCGAAACAATCTAATTTAAAACCTATTAAAAATTATATCAAGTAATCTAAATACATAAAAAGAATACGTCAATCAACCATAACAATAACAATGACTAACTTTGTTCGTTTTTATAGTCGCTTAGGCACTGTTTCAATTGTTCATTCATAGCTTTGTATGTCAATGTTATGCCAACGAACGGATTAAGTAGTTACGTCTGCGTGATTGTTGCCTATTAAAGGAGCGAGCGTACGCTACTGTGTAATTAACCGTAGCCATAGTCGTAACAAAGCAAACATTTTTTCTTTGCAGTAAATATCTCGGGAGGTATCTCCAGAAAAATGCTCAATTGAATTTATCTGGACGACCTCTGTTTAGTTTTAGCGGCACGACGACTAATAGCCGCGATCGGCGGCGTAGAGAGCGTTTTTCTGTTCATTGCTTGAGCTGCCAAGTAACCACGGTGCGGCAAGCGTCTAGGCCGTGCAATGGACACTGAACAGAGAAAATGCCCACCGCACCGCCGCTTGCACGGAGTCACGTGGCCTACAGTTTAACTATTCACCAAAATAGAAAAAGAAAATATATTTTACCTGATTCAAAGGAAATTACTGTGAATTAAATTTGCAGCTATGCGATATAAATAAATAAAATAAATACCATGAGATAATTTAAAATACATACCTTTAAATACATTTGACGTCTATGATTCTGTTACAAATATTCACATTCATTATACAGGTGTCTGTCCCTACCGGGATTCGAACTCGGGACCTCAAGCTTCATAGTCATGGTCGAATATCAGGGGGTTTTTCGGGTGACAAGTAATAAAAAAATAGAATTTGAGGTTAGAAGTTTGTTTACATCTTGAGAGTAGCAAGGGTGATTTGACATTACGTAACCGCCTTGTACTTCAGTTTATGTTGTGATCCACTTTTAGAGGCAGTAAAAAAGCGCTTAGTTTGCATTGGCGAGTTTCGTCATGAATAACATTTGTGCACAATTTGGTTTTATTGGTGGTTACATACCTTTCATACCAATCGTGATAATTGCTGGCTTTGTTTATTTCTATGCAAGTGAAAAAAATAACGTCGTGTTACAAAACATTCGGAAAGCCAAAAAAAACATCATTATATTTAACAGTTGAACACAATTTATAATTTTCTTCAACTAAATTGGCAGATTGTAACTGAATTTTAAATACTCAGATTAAAAGTAAAGCGGTCAAGTCAAAACAAAATTCAACTACAGAATTGAAAGGCAGAAACGCTTTTTACGATCTGCACCTGCAAAATAATTTCAGACACGACTGAAGACACCGGCGGCTGCAGAATACTTCAGATGCTGCGTGAATTTGAAAATGCCGGTTGAACCATTTTATATTCATATCAGAGAAACACCAAGTTTACCGGAGAGCACTGAAGCTTAAGGAATGGAAGTCGCATACAATAATAACACGTACCTACATTTAATCTCATGCTAGTTAGTAAATAAAGATGTTAAATTATAAAAACGAGCGAGCTATTGCAATTATGGAAGTGCAGAATATGACGATGTCTTTTATCAATCAAACTGAATGAGATTTGGTCGGTATTTTCACGATAAACTGAGAAGTAAGCAGAATGCGTTTGAAAATAAAACAACTTGTTTATGATATGTTTTGTTTGATTGTCCACATTTTTTTTATTAAACCCTCCGACATAAATTCGTACGAATTAGGTTATTGATATCTACCTCTTAATTTATACATGTATTAAATAAGTTATAATAAATAACACGACACTCCTTTTTTAAATCCGCACTGCGGTTGTACAAAAACGTATATTTATTATAACTATAGAACTCACCAAAAAGAAAGTTCCTGTGTAGGCGAATAAGGTAGGCTCCAGAGCGGCCCACAAGACCCTGTAGGCTGTGGCGGCGGGGTTATTGTTCAACGCCCAGCCGTCCCGAGCCCAGTGCGTCGCAGCCGTGGCGTTGCACGCCAGCACCGCCACTCCGGCTACAAAGAAAAATTTACAGGTGAAAAAAATGCAGTAAATTTTAGCACTTTATTGACTGAATACACGAGTGTGAATGTTTTTCAGGATTTTTTTACCGTGGTTAACAAATATTTCCGTGAATTGATCGATGTTCAAAGTGTACGGCGCGGCGTCAAAGGCGGTGAATTAATTTTGAACCCATAATTACGATGAGAAAAATTGTCAGGAATGTTCAATTTAACTAAGTGAAATTCCGTAATGATTATAAGACACCTTGTAAAAATCTTGCAAATGTTGCAATCGAACTGAAAAATCCATCGTAAGTGCTACGTAAAGAGAAGGCATCAAAAATAAACAAAGCAGTTTTCAAATATGGCGAGTTAAAGCGAGGTAACTATTAGTCGTTATGGCTGAACGAACGTCCGCCGCATTGATTCATATAGCTTCACGATCCTCAAAGCTGCTAGTCGCAATGTAATTGAGCGGACCATGAACCGCCGTTTGACAGTCTTAAGTTCCATAAGTAGATTAAGTTAAATCAATGAGATTCGTTTAGGAAGTAAATAAGTTCGCTTAGATTAGCTTAATAGTACGAGGACTATCAAATAAAAACTAGTTCCATGTGCTCCAAATAAATTTCAAGGAGAAACTTCCAACTCCGAACAGAAGTATGTCTTTTTCTTTACCCAGTTTGCTTCTAAAATGCGAATCGTTGCCCCAAAATTCTGAAGTCTGGCAGACTAGATGAAGATTTTGAGATATTGGAGCCAACTTATTCTAATAATGTGCCAGGAATATCTATCTGAATTCGCATAATACTTCTTAAATCGGTATAAAAAGTTGTAAAATCCAGTTTTACCCTTGATTTCATTACAATAATGAGTAAGAGTTCAGTTTGAAAAGGGTCAGAAAATTAAGAGAATTATATGTTAATATGATAAATGTTAAACGGTTCTAGATGGACGAAAGCGGTTTCTAAACCAGTACCTGAAGTAGGTAAAAATGCAAAACTCTGTATTTTGGATACAATTTCGAGTTTGAACAGGAACAAGGAAATAAAGTTAAGATCTCATATCTAACCTTAATTTTTGGCGGCATTTTTTTCATTGCCCTTGTAATTTTCACAGTGTGTATTCCGTACTTATATCTATGGCCGTTTAACAACCAAAAATTAAAAATTCAAAGTGGTTCACGTGTTTTCTTTATAATTCTGAGGTGTAACTCTCCAAAAAAACCTTATCTGTGAAGTGATCGCAGAGTTTAGAAACTCAGGTCAAGGTTTAATAAAATTCACACATCACGAAGTATCTACCTGTTCCAACCCATCCTAGATGCAGCAGCATGAAATTGGCAAACAGTCCTCCGACCAGCACAAACAGTATCCGCAGCTCCGTGACATAGTAGTCCTGCGCGTGCGGCGCCAACTTCGCCACACTGCCCCACGCCACGCCCAGCAACACCCCGACGAATAACGTGGAACCAGCCTGCGTTATTATTCAAAATAATTCTAATATAGCGAATAGCCATGGGACACATACACTCATTAAAATTACGCTTGTATGTTTTTCACTTTGTAAAAATGCTGTACTTGTAGGCGATCATACGAGCAGTAGGAGGATGTGTAGAATCTTTATTCAAGCTTGCAAGATGCTTAATGTTCGCGTGAAGTGTTAATGTGCTGTATAGCTACTATGATGAAAAAGAGTTTAATACACCCTCTTGCAAAAAAAAAACGGGCACCCACGGTTTTTGTATTTTGCATAAAAGCTTAATTTTTAAGCTTTAATGCCTAAAAATCTGAAAAACCATAGGTGCCCTATTTTTGTGCAAGGGGTTGTAAAATGATCATAGCTACCACAACATCTACAGAGTTTACGCCATCTGTAAAATCTTGAACTTAATTATCTAGTTTTTAGTTATCTTGAGTGAATCGACCATCTGTTAAAGATCACACGAAACTGCTGAACGTGAATTGCGCGAATCCGATCATAGGATGAATACTTAAAGTTTCAAGAAAAGCCTTCCCAAAGCAGATAATAAAGTCCACGACAGATGTAAATTCTGAACAAACCATTTTTTGATAACATTTCCAGTTTTAGCTATATTTTACTTAAAATGTGGTTTATAAGAATGTTAGGGCCGATTTTTCAATCGTCAGATAGGCCTTAATCGATGAATATCTCTATGGGTATCTATGTTAAGTGAGTATCTGAGGATTGAAAAATCGACCCTTAAATGAATAAATATTATATACGTAGAAATACTAATACCTACTACGAAGCATGGGATTCTGAAATCGGTCAAGGCAGATGTTATTTATGAAAAAAGAACACTTTTTTATTGAGTATTGGATGTATAATAAGTGTTTAAAAATATATTTATTGTTAGTCCGTCTATTCTTTGCCTATACTAATTGCTTTGCTTGATTTGGGGCTAGGTCAAATGGTATCAAAATATCCCTGACAAAAACAAACAACAAACAATTATTAAAAACATCTGCTAACAACTACGGGTTTTTTTACATCGCCCACAACTACTTGGTTTTCAAAGCTTACCTTCACGTATTTGTAGACATCAGTTTCAGCATGAAACATGAAGCTGAAGATGAGTCCGAAGACACCGACGCTGAGAGCAGTGTCGGTACCGCCAGCAGTGCAGACCAGCTGCGCCCAGTTCCGGCCAGAGCCGCAGGAGGCGCCTAGTTTTATTACGCCGGGCATCACCACGGCACATGATACTGACGCATGTATGGAACCCAGGAGGAACCCTATAATATAAACAAAATATCTGTCACTACCCATGAAAGGTACTTATGGGTTTGAACTGTAATTATTTCGCGGCGGTTTTATACTTCGATTTTTTCTGTATAGATCATTTTACTGCAAGACGGTTTTTTAAAAATACATACATACGTACATACATGAATCACGTCTTTATCCCTTACGGGGTAGACAGAGCCTAAGGTAACAAGACCTAACGACCACGTTTTTTAAAAACCAGTGACCGTTATTTATAAAATTGTAACAGTATAATAACGGATTGCTAACAGTAAAATAAAAGCCCAACGAGGGAATGGGCGAGTCTTAGGAATCATGTTATAGGCGATGCGGCTAGCAACCCATCACTATTTCACTTTCCACCTATACGCCCTTAATCATGCTGAACGTGGCCTTAAGGTTTTATTACCTTAGGCTCTGTCTACCCCGTAAGGGATAAAGACGTGATTCATGTATGTATGCTAAATCATTGTTAGTTGCTGTCCAATGTCTTGTCAAAGCAAGCAAAAAATACAAGTCAAGATCAGTTTTCATTTAAACATTGGAAAAAAACAAATCGTTCAGTCTTAAGAAAAAAAGAGAAACGATAACGAATGTTCGTTCGTTGAATCATAGATACACGGCCAAACAAATGTATATATGTTTATGTGAATCTTTGTTGTACATAAAACACATTAATTTTACAGGCAATGAGATAAATAGATGCACAAAGGCGAACTTATCCCTTAAAGGGATCTCTTCCAGTTAACCTTCGAGCGAGTGACAGGACAACAGATACCAGTGTTCCATGTATATATTACCATTCTGTATTTTTAAACGGAAACAACAAAATTAGATCGAGAAACAACAAGTTAGTACTTTAAAAAACTGTAGCCTAAATTAATCCGTGCAAAAATAAATTAACACAACAGTTTACTCACGTGAAAAATAATGAAAAAGCAACCGTATATTGAAAACTTTTTACATTGAGGCTTTGTTTGTAAATCGGGCCTGTAATTAAGGTAGTAACAGGTAAACGTGTGTGCCTGTACAGAAAGTAGTACAAAGAGCGAGCGCGGCTGAATACCGGCGCCTCGCTCGCCTAGGGTGGCCAGGCTAGTTCACAGAGTCGATACTAGATGGAGGGAAGATAAAAACTTGTTGCAAGTTGCATGAACGTTTAAATTGACTTACGATTTTCGACCTTTTGAAATTTTTAAATTATGAAGTACAATTCGGCTTGTGAAACGTAAAATATCACGAATTCAACACTGACGACTGCATTATAAGATTTTTTTATTTTGATCATTTTTAGTTTCCCGGTAAATCAATATTTCATCTAAAGCGTGTTGATTAGCGGCTGAATTCAACTATCTATATTAAAGCCAATAATTGAAAACACATAATGTGGGTATACCACTCGGAAGTGATGAAAATCTCTGCTTAATTTGAAAAATGACTAGCCTGGAAGAAAATTATAGCTGTAATATATTTTTTAATCAGTAATTTTGCGATTGTTTTACGCATTTTTCAAGCTTCTAACGTTACGTGTAATCCAATCTCTAATCATGACATTGAGTAGGTACATATAATTAATGCATACCGGATTACTCACATCAGACCAACATCCGACGATTTATATATCCGAGCGCCAAACTCGAAACAGTGGAACGATTATCCGATATGTTAAGGTTCACGCGATGACTTTAATTGTTGAGCATACATGGAATGCTGTTACAGTGAAACAATTACTTTTTAGTGTTTATAAACAAGTTGTAAAGGATTGCTAATGAAAATACGACAGCGTTTCATATTGTCTCAACAATTTAAGTCCCCAAATGTACGTGTGTACAGACCTATCATATTAGCTACGTCCGAGGGTTTTGTTAGTTTTTATTATTAAAATGACACGCAGTCTCTGTCAATATATTTAACTGGTAACCCTACTCCCGCCTCCAATAAAGTACGCCATGCGGCGAAAATGCATTCAAATCCTTTGCGATACGAGTGCCGCAGCAGATTTTATTGAATTGGCTTTGTACCACACACACAACGCGCTCCATTGTGTCCTGCGTTCGTGACAAATTTTATTTCACCGCAAAGCTCTATGAGGTGTAGCCCTCCCTATCGAAAACCATTTCACTGTACGTTCATAAAATTAATGCTGTACACTATGAACACCGGTTGATCCTTTAATAATAATGATTTAAATTTTAGCGATTTTCACTCGTAACTATCACACTCATAACTCAAATAAATTGCGATGCAGCGGCCGTGGTCAGGGTAGACTCCTCTCGGTAGAAACGTGGTTATTAAGTAAAATCAAAATTTTATTTTGCAAGTAGGCCAAAGGAAAGGGTTCTTTTACAAATGTCCATTTTCCAACTATATTTAGGTACTAGCGCTTTCGGAAAGACCATTATTACTAAGAAGAATGCGTCTCAAGAAACTTGAAAATACCAAATTAATTACGCGCTGCTATCCTGAGTACGATAGTAGGTAGGTAGATATTATGATCTTTTATAGTTGTTTGATTTCCTAAGGTTGTTAAAAACACAAGCTCAAAAACAAAGTTTGCACAAGGATTAGGTTTTGATGCCAATGTTAATTCACTGCACTGCTACTCGTGTCAGGTAGATCATGTGCCTTGAACCAAATTTTATTATCTTTTATTTTGTAAATATGTATTTTCTTAGAATCGTCGAACGTTTGTTATAAAATATATTCATACATATGCACAAATCACGTATACACCCCTTGCGGGGTAGACAGAGCCTAAGATAACAATATCCAGAGGCCACGTTTAGCACGATTGTAGGTTTAGGTGATTATAGGTTTTTGATAGTCAAAATATCGCTAGATGGCAACATACGAATATTTAGTCTAGTTTTACTACTCGTAGGTATAGACTTTAAAATGCATTAGCGCATTTTATGAAGTTGGTTATAAATATTTGTGTCTTTGTGACATATTATGTTCCTTTAGGACTTTCGCATAAAGACAAATGTGTCGCACAGACGTAGCTATCTTGCATGCGTAGTTGCAGTTGCGGATTACTAAAGTAGGCAGTTGTTCATTAATTATAGTTTCCTACAGTTGACTCGAACATCAGGGTATGGATGGGGATTGCGAGCGCTACAGAGCTGCCGGCTTGCTATCGACAAGGAAAAGTACACGGAGCTAACAGCCAACTCTCGCTAATAAGGAATGATCATGATTTGTTTATCATAAAAGCACGTTTATGTAACAAAAAAAAAAATTTTTTTTTAAGTAACCATAAAATAACCTAGATATAAGCTATCAAAGATTAGTCCCTATCTCTTTCTAGGGAAACGAAACTTAATATAGTTTGTATGTTTTTAACGTCACTAAACATGTCGGATTTCTCTGTCTAATCGCTCTATTCTATAATTAGTATTTTTTTTTGTATTTTCCGTATTTCTTGGCCGATATTACTTTTAATTTCACTTCTGTCATCTCTTTTACTATATTTACTTATTTTGTTAAGAAATGTAAAAAATGAGTGGCACTGAAAGAAGAAGAAGAATAGTGCAGTTTAATGTCTTACCCCAAAGCCAGGGGAAGTGGAGCAGGTAATGTGCGGACACGGCGACCGCGGTCACTTCTGCGGCCCACGGCAGGACGCCGAGCGCGGCCACGCTTTGCCAGTTGCGTCTCATATAGCCCACGTTCCAGCCCAAAGAGGCTTTACCGAGTATCACGACTGGGTACACTTTCCTAAAATATAAAAATAAGTAGTACATACAGCTATAGCTTGAGTTTTCTTTAATTACATCTGTGGAAATACCATTCGAAAATGGTGAAAACTTGCCGATTTGGATAGTAGATTAGAAGAAAATTACGGCTCTATTCAATTTTGACAGTTTGTCATAAGTTTAATTTGAGCAGTACTTTTGTGGTACTTAACAGAGTATTACGATTTTCTAGTGATATTTTTATAGATTCAATTTTAATAACCTCACTAAAATAGCACAGATATAGTTAGTAGTATTGTTTAGTGAAATAGAAAGTACGCGTCAAAAGTAGCAGGCACCTAAAAATACTTTGATCCACGGAAACAGGCAAATAATGAATTCCTTAGAAGTTTTGAAAGTAATATTTTCATATTTCAAAATGAGAACCAAGACTTGATTTAGGTTAATCCATACTTTATTCATTACGACACCTCCGCAAGCAAAGGAAAATTGTCCTGTAATATTTATTTATTTAAAACCAAACTTCAAAGGGTACAAGTCTTCAATACACTGACACATTCCATCCTTAAACGTATGTTAGGCTTTTAATACTTATAGTTCAGTATTGGTTTGTTATTATCTGACGCTTTGACATTCATTTCAGCCAGACACTGAACAACCTAAATTTTGGTTTAACCCGTCCGTAACTTTTTAAGAATGAGTTATCCGATACATACCTCAAAAATCCGTCGACTTCAATGAAGTCTCTCATGTCAAGGAAGCCGATGTTGCGAGCCAGAATGCCGGTGAGCAGGGCGGCGAGCAAGGGCGGCATGATGGTGATGCCCTGCAGGGCCTGACCGCTGGCCCAGCCCACCACGGCCACGGCGGCCAGCCGGAACCAAGGCCCGTCCCATCGCCAGCCATCGCCCCACGCACACCACAGCAAACCCCATACCATCACACCTATAAATACATAAACCTATATAAATACGCGTACTATGACAAAATTTAACTAAATTAAAGTTTATGACCATTGCATTGTTTCGGTATCAATAAAACGTATGAACTTGCTACACGAATGATAATTTGAGTTTGTTATAAAATAGTTAATTACTTACCGAGTATTATTAAAGTGAAAAAATGCGTCCATAATGGGATTGCCTTTGACTGTAGGTCTTCCGATTTATTTTTCACATAGTCTCCTTTGATTTTATCGACGGTGATATTTGGAGGAGGTATCGACGCTCTGAAAAAATATATTTGATCACTAACATTCATTGAATTAATTAAGTGCCGATTTAATAATTATTTAAAATCTCACAAGGAATGCCTTATTGCATCGCCTTCCCTTGGCCTGACCGCCATTCTGACTAGTAATCGCTGGTCTTCATTCATCAGTTTTAATTGCTCGTTCCTATCTCGATATCAGGCAATCACTTAGCTAGGCAATTCCAATCTTATTGAAAGTAGAAAGACGGTACTTACTCACGTTTCTACTTCCTTGTTAAGGTATATGGTGTAGACGCCGTTATCGATGACTGCCGCTGTCTCCTTATCTAGAGTAATTAAGTTATCATCAAATCTGAACGCGTCATTGTACGGGCACAGCATCGCGAATCAGTTCGCAACCGGCGCCCGAGCACAAGGGATCTCCTTCATGCAAACATGCATGTGATTTGATAACAGTTTGACGCAGACAAGAAACCCACTACTGTACTGGTTTAAGGCTTCGGCATGAATTTAGTATTGACTTTAAAATTGCGGTCATGAAGTGTGTACCCCTGGTTTATGCGAATTGTCATCAATAGTAAAGTATCAAAAACTTGTTAATAAAGTTTTGAGTACATCAAGATATGACAATCGACTGTCGAATTTTATGTTTTTTCGACTAACACTGTAACTTAAGCTAGTACAAAATATGGAATTACTTATTTTCTCAGTAATTCTTTAGCAAATACTGATTACTCGCCGGGGGATAAAGAAGGAGGCTTCTGGTAGCCGCAGAACGTTATCATTCGTTAATATTTGTTTTGGTGTTCAAATACAGTTTTAATACACTTAGCTAATTTTACCAAAAAATACATCCCAGGTGCTACCTCACGTGAATAGGGTTGACCTGCAAGACATGACGACCGATGAACGAACCAAGTTTAGTGCACCTATTATTCAGGAATCACGTAGATTGAAAAAACACGAATTCATAATATGCCACCTACGTTGTATGAGTCTAAAAGGAGTCGTATCTATAACATAATAGCGATTAGCTAAAAATAACTGATCTATGTTAGATGTCAATCCGAAAGTTGCAAAATGCCTTTAAAAGGGGTAATTAAGGGGTGAACGTCAGATATTTAACAGATAAAAAAAGTTTTAACAGTCAAATTAGCAAAATCGAAAATTTTGGGAAATTTTCATTAGAAACGACAAATGGGATACAGCATAAAAGTGAGGCTTGATTAAACTTCCCCTACATTTTCATGAGATGGAAATATAACATCACATTAAAATATTTAATTTACATTAAAGAGTCTCATCATCATCATCATCATTTTCTCCGACCAATAAACATCCCACATGGGCATGGGTTATATTTCCTACGCGGGCCCAGTGCGTATTGTCAACTTCACATAGCATTGGATTTTCAAATATTATTTCGCGGATAAATTCCAGAATACTCAAAGGTCCGAGTCTGGGCTCGCTGCTTGAGAGGCCATTTTATGTCAAATTATTCGGCTACTATGGTTTTTTTTCCATTTTGACGTAGGTCAGCTTCTCAGCTCAAAAACAGATAAAGAAAAAAAAGTGATAATAATGCATAGGTAGGTATCCTCAGATGAACAACTCCAATGCGGATACGAATAAATTTAATTCCTTGCAACAACTCGAGAAGCGAAATGAAAGTTGTCTTTAAAACATAAATAATGCTTTTAAAACACTTTAGTGCTTTTAATATGGTCAAACAAGGATATAAATAAGTGAAACGATCTTACTACAAATTGAACTCTTTTTAGGATTCCGTAGGTAGCTAACTAGAAAATTGCCTCTTATTTTCGTGAGGGTACATTTAAACATGTATTAGGTTTCGTTGTTTTAAAATTACTCGGTTTTCTTTGATTCATATTTTTTGCTAAGGAAATGAAGTTAGGTATTAGTTAAGCCTTGTAGACTCATCCTGTGGCTGTATAGGTGCTTAAAAACATGTAACGGTCGTATTGTTAATCGCGTAGGTAGGTGCTTTTCGACTGTAAAATCGAACCATTTCTCATAGTAAGAGACATAATGAGCCAGATAATGAAAAGTCACTATGTGTTTTACAATAAAAAGGCTCTTAATCAATTGATTTGATGGTACACTAACTACTACTAACTTTAAATTGCCTTTTTAAAATAAGTATAGCTGCAAATATTTTAAGATGTTTTTTGTTTATATCAGAGTTACATTCTATTTTGCTATTTAGAGGTTATTGTAGAAGAAACACAGGGACGTTGTACGAATTTAAATTATTGAGACTGAAAGTTAATTACCTTTCTGATGTTAAAATAAACTGTCGGTGACAGTATCAGATTTCGAGGCCGAACTATCTATTTTTTATACGACAAGGAAGGCAAACAAGCAAGTAGGTCACCTGAAAGTAAGTGAGTAGCACTACCCATGGACACCCGCAAAACTAATACATTGCAGATGCGTTGTCAGCCTAGACGGCTAAGATCGAATGATAGAAAATTAGATAGATAGATTTATTTATCACATTTTGAAAAATACGTTAAATTTAAATCCCTACTAATATTATAAATGGTCAAGTAACTTTGTCTATCGGTCTGTTACGCTTTCACGCCTAAACCATTGAACCGATTTTAATGAAATTTGGTACAGATATAGTTTAAGTCCCGGGAAAGGACATAAAATAGTTTGTATCCCGGAAAATCGCATAGTTGTCGCGGGAGAGCGATAAGCAAATTCTGCGCAGACGGAGTTGCGGGCAGCACTAGTGTCGAACATTAGTAATTCAGAAAATGATCGTCTAGTTGAAATACCAAAGAAAATAATAATAACTAGAATAAAAAACAACATACAATTCAAAACAAAATACGTTTAAAGTTTAAACTTGACTACATACGTAGCATCATTCGATTCTCCTTTCACTAATCCGACATGCTTAATTTCGTCGAATAAGAAATCTTATCATGTTATAATTGGTATATTTATGTTCAGTTTATTGTTTGATTAAAGACAATCATAGGGAATATTGCTGTCGTAAAGATTAATTGTTTCAATAGCTTAACAGATATGCAACCGCTTCCAAAAATAAATTCAACAAAATTTAAACGTTTCAGACAAAAATACGACAAAAAGCAATCTTATAATCCTTTTATCTGTTTTATAATATTTTAAACACGTTTTTCATGAAGAGGTATCGTCGTATAACCGATATAAATGTTATATCTTTTTAATTTAGCTGTTTTAAACGTCTCGTCTCAGCTCGGCACAATTGACGAAGTTAAAGTTTTTATAAGGTTTGTCTGCGTAAACAAATGCGTGCATGCGTGTATGCGTGCATGCTATGTACAAATGCCGCCTTAATAGAAACTATGTAAATACAATTAAAGTATTTGTCATTAGGTAGGTACTCAAAATGTTTTAAGCTCTACATGAGCTATTATTAGTCACAATTTATTCTAAAGAATGAAATTCAGTGAAAAATAAACCAAATTTTAGCCAAAATTACACGTTTCCTTCTACACATATTCCTTGGCTTGGCTTTTTATGAGATGTCACTACTTTTTATGGACTAATCCTCTGAATCGAGACTTGGAACGTTTTTATTACATGTTTTTGTTGGGTTAATCTTTACATTGCGCAACACTATCACAATGAGAAAACGCAAGAGAAAGGATAGAGGTGAATAACTATACAAATAGCTCAAAAGGTTCGCTAAGCGAATGAGGAATTGCTTGAGTGATGGTGATGACACAAGAAAAAGGGAGGTAGTATTATTAAAACTCTCATTAGACATGATTTATTAAAAGTACGAATTAAACGACGTTTAGGATTATAAGTCGGGGACGATCCGAGTAATTATGTCTACGCTCCGTAGAAATTGTGTTTAGTATTACGTCTAGAGTATTTCAAGGCTAGCTATGCTATAAACAAAGAGAGGCACTGAAATAAAAAAAAAGTTTAACTCTTCCACAATTACCATTGATATTAATAACCGGTAAGTTCATGTGATTATGAATAAACTTTTCAATAAAAAAAGACACAAAGGTGACAGTATCGAGTCAAACTGTCTCACTTTAATTAGATACCAGCTTTATATAATCACATTGATGTCCCATTTAATTTATTCCATATGCTGAATTTTATTGAATTAAAAATATGGTAATTGGTATATTTATTTTCAGTGTATTGTTTGTGAAAGTCAATTATAGATAATACTTACGTCCATACCCAAATCACGTCTTTATCCCTTACGCATGGACAGAGCCTAAAGTAATAAGACCTACAGGCCACGTAGATAACAGATAATAGTGCTGTAATAAAGATTAATTGTTTCAAAAGAATAAAGCAACCGCTTGCAAAAATAAAATAAATACGAGTACTATTTACAACATTAAACACAAAAACTATTACACAAGCTGTGATAATCTTGTAATCTCTTAAAAGTACTTTATAATCGTCTTAAGACATTTTTGATTAAGAGGCATTTCAACCATACCTATTTAAAATATAATTGTACATTGTCACTAAATTTAATAAGAAATTAAAATTATTGCTTTGTTTAGAATTTCGTTGTTTGTAACAAAAAGCTCATTAATTAACATTATTTACGACATTTATGAATCGTTACGGAATAGGTGATAAATCAATTCTAATGACTATCGAGCAATAAAATTTATGGAGGTGTTTATTTCAGCGTGAACAGATTCCGCGATGCCAATTACTAGGATGCGAATAAATTGGTCAAGTACCTACTTAAAAGTCGGTTTTGGGCACCGTATGATGTGTACTAGAGGTATTTCATTATTTATTCAGTTACGTGAAATCCCGATCCGCAGTGGTTTATTTCGTTTTATTTTTGTGTTTATGCTACAACCACACTTCAAATTACAAAGAGAGCGTGGTGAACTCGCAACAATGATTAAATACAGTTTGTACAGATTTTTAGGTGTTGTTATTTATATATTTATTAAATTTCAACAGATTACACTTCAATCTGCGGTGTGATGTGCGGCGTATTTTATATAAAAAAAAAACCGTAATTAAATAGCTTATAAATATTTTCCGTAACAATTGATTCCCCTAAAGTATGAGCGAAAAACGAAAACGAAGACACGGAACACCAGCCATGCAGGTTCCAACTCCTGTCAATCTTTTCTGCCGTTATAACAATAATTAGTTTAGCTTTTATACTTTAGTATTGTATATAATACACGAAAATAATTATTTTCAAAGAATGTCGTATTTCGACAACATGTTTTAAGAAGCATTATTATTATTATAATAATGCGGGAAAATTGCTGACAACGCTGAGGCTGCAGATAGGACGTAAATTCTTTACGAATTTTTTGTATAATAAGAGCCAATTAAGTAGCTTGTTAAATTGCCTTGTTCGCTTGATCGAACGAAACCTTGTTAATTTTAAATTCGAATAACAAGGTGTTAACTAGCATCATTACCAAGGCTGAAGTTTAGTACGGATACATCCAACTGAGGATGGAAATATTTACTTGACAATTGCATTAACTTTGTTTTTATGAGAAACATAAACTCAATTCATGCGTAAATATAACTTTAATTAAGTATTGGTCAAGTGCAAAAATAAGTATCGATAAGAATTTTTCAAAAATATGTCCCACGACCTTATTACGCTGGTGTAAGAGTGTATGGTACTTATTTTTGAAATTTTAACTAGATACATATTATTAAACTTGACTGTACCAATTTCGACGATTTATAAGAGAACCAGTTATAAGACGGAGTTCAACTTGTTTTTGGTTTTTTGTTCGTCATCTGTCTTATCCCGATAGGAACAGACTGTTCATGCATGTATAAGTACAAGCAGTTAACTCACGAGGGTGAAAAAAAAAATCGACTGTGAAGTTGCTCTTGTCACGCAATCACAACTTGAGGAGACATTTTACGGAGTTAGAAGTTGTTGGTTATGCGTTTACCAGTTGACCAGACACATGACTCGATATAATAACTAGGAGAGAACGGGTCAAATTATGATTGCAAACCAAGTGCAGCGATAACTACGCGGGTGGATTTCTTTGAAAGAATCATAACCCAGAAACCCCGCACTGGGAAAAAGAACAAAAGCTTATAAAGCGATAGAAAGCACCCAGCGGACATCTCAGGAGAGCCGGGATCTCGAATTTTTCAACGACTTCATAACAAGGTGAAAATTCTCAATTCAACTGTATGCTTTTATGTGTTTTCTTGTATGTATATCTTCGGTGGCTCTGAAGTTTTATTTTTTTATTCAAGGGCAGGTATATGTTTTGTATATGGTTGCCGTGACGTGCCATTATTTGTGTCGCCAATTTGCCTATAGTACTGCAAGTAATTGAGACGTATACGTGAACGCGTTTCCGACTTTTTTTTAATCAAAACTTATGATGGCTTGTTAAACTCTTTAGAATTAATGCTGCCTAGTTTTTAACTGGGAAAGTCGCATACCTAGATCGTAAATGCCATATAAACAAACCGCGGATAGTTAATTAAGACCGTATTTATTTATATTTTTGGGGCTTTAAAGAAAACGGAACCCTGATGTGATCATTTCCTTGTCCATCTGTCTGTCTGACAATATTTGACACTAGCAAATAAATTTAAACCTTTATTACTTTAGTACCTACTTCTTTCCTTCCCTTCTTTAATACTTCCCGTTGACCTAGAATAATATAATTTGGCAAGAAGTACGTTCTCAGTGCAATCAAGGACAGGGAAAAAAAGAAAAAAACTACCTATTTGTAAGTTATGTCACGTTAAAAAACAACATTAACGTGCGGTGCATTGACTTTTTTAAACTGCAATACTAAGTTTGTCTTTCATCGGATTTAACTTTCCTTATACTTTTGGCAATGTTTGGTGCTTCCATAGTTTATTAACTTAAGTAATGGATCGAACCCGAATTATGCTGAACGTGGCCTTTAGGTCTAGTTAACTTAGGCTCTGTCTACCCCGTAAGGGATAAACACGTGATTTATGTATGTAAGTATGTATGTGTATGGATCGAACCCGAATAATAAATAATTGAATACTATAAATTGATTGACGAAGGCGATATTTTATCTAGGTACCTATAAAAAGAGAAAGATTGTCTAATCCGATGTACTACTGTGAATGAACCCAGCAGTACAACGAACCTACCTATTATTTAAGGTTAGATATGACGACGATGATAAAAACAATACGTCCCTACAGCGCATTTCAAAATTTGAAAATGTTTTAAGCAGTACGCGTTTCACCGTACGTATTCCCGACTCAAATGTCCTTATTTCGATAGTAATTGATATTGTATTAATACGTAGAAAACACCGACCAAGTGCGAATCGAACTCGCGTTCCGTACAATTTCGGCAAGTGAATTAATATCCAGTGTTAGCAGAGCCTTACTCTTACGCAAAATGCAGGCAGTGCGAGGTCATTTTATATTGGTTATTTACATAGAAAGTCAGACCTAAAAAATGGATTTATGGACGTATTTTTGTTAGTTGTTGTATAAGACCCAGATACCTACATAGCAAATTTAAAATTTCTAGGAGAACTGTACGTACCCCTTATTTTTGGGAGTACGGCAATTTGTATGAAAACACTTTTCCAATGACTGTATCTTTTAATTGAATTGACTGAGAGAGCTGACTTTTTTATAGCTCTAAAGGGCCGCAGACCTTAGTATTTTGGTATTAATTTCAACTTTATAACTCTACACGTTTCTGAGAAAGAGGGTCTTGACAGTTGGATGTACGGATGGACGGAAGAACAACAAAGTGATCCTATAAGGGTTCCGTTTCTTTGCCTTTTGAGATACGGAACCCTAAAAATAAGCCGAAGTATAAATAAAAACACTTATTCTTTGGAGCGTGACTTTCTTCGTGACAAAAAGTGACATAGATAGGCCGAGATTCCAGTAAGGTCACTGGGTTAGGCTGGGTCACGGCATTCGTAGCTTGTTCGTTACAATTTGTTAAAGATGCATTTCTTTAAATATAATGTCTCGCTCTACATTTTTATTATAATAGGCCTTAAACACAGAAGTTACTTATAGTTCTGTCCAATCATTTATTTTCTCGATGACAGCTCCCGTAGAATGTAACTGCGCTTTTTACGCAAAAATTAACTTTTAAATGCGAGGTATAAAAAATATAACGACTGCCTAATTTTGTTCCTTGATCCCATATAATATGCATCTAAGACAAATTGAGTCCATATATGCAGTAATATCTTTTTAAAGTACGATAAACAATAAACGTTTTAATAAAGTTACATTCTATGGGAATGCAAATAGTGATGTTATGATTGAAATATCGATATTGTATTGGTATTGTATATATTGAACTAGATGTGTTCCTGCGACTTTGTACACGTTGTAATTTTTTACCGGGATAAAAAATAGCCTATGTTACTCAGGAATAATGTAGCATTTTAATGGTGAAATATTTTTTGTTTGTCCAGTAGTTTTTAGTTTATTCATTACAAAGATACGTTGTCATTCGGCCATTTTGCACGCTTAGTAATAAATTAGCATTCAAGTCGGTTGTTTTATTGGCTCCATAGTTGAATACTTCTCAACTACTCGTATATATATAAAATTGGATCGATATCGTATCTACTGATCACTTATTAGGTCACAACACTATACCTAACTATCAAACTACATCTGTCATCGAGAAAATAAATGATTGGAACAACTATAGTTATTTGATTTTTGTATTGTGCCATTACGCCTACACTAATACGCATAATAAGAGAGTGAAAGAAACGGTATGATACGAAATTCGGATTTCAAATTTTGCTTTGGCTCTCAGTACTACATAACATAAGTAAGTATCTAGCTGAAAGTACAATGAGGGAAATGTATTCACGTACCACCATAGAACCCTGTCGGAATTGAAAGGCCGCCGTCACTCAACCTCGAGTTATATGTCACCTTATCCGATAGGGTTCTACGTTCTACCTTCATGTATAAAGTTTTTGTTGATTTTGATGGTTTGTGCCAATAATGATACTTAAGTATGTTTCTTTTTACTACAATTATACAGTTACTCGGGCTTACATCGTGTTTATTACCGACAGCGTACTAAACGTTTTAGTGCATTAACAATTTTCACCCGTTTATTTATGACTAAATATAATATCTGGGTACTTAATGGATTTATTTATGCGGTATAAAAGTTGTTACCATGAAATAAAATACGAGAGAAAAAATGTGCATTGAATCAAATTGAAAATTTATGAACGGTAGATACCCCGAAATAATAATAAAAATAAATATATACCTCTGCTCACGATAATGTTGGATTAAATTTATTAATTTACCTACAGACTTCGTTTTATCAAAATCGGATATCGGGAAGAAAAGTTTATTGTCACTAAAAGTTTAAAAACAATTATAAAATTCGTCAATGTAATAAAATTAGATCTATGCCAAACAAAGTCGCGAGCGCCGGGTATAAAATAAAAACAGAGAAAATGAATAGTCTAAAAACTATTTGTAATTGTCTACGGGTGGGGAAAATATGCAATTATGTACAAATGCAAATACGCTGCTGCAATTAGGACACAATGTCAACCCGTATAACAGTTATTAGTAAACTAGTGACCTGCCCCGACTTCACACAGATTACTAAACTATGTGTATAAATCTTTGTCTTGATTCGCTCTTTCTATTAGTGAAAACCGAATCAAAATTCGTTGCATAGTTTAAAAGATCTAAGCGTACATACATACGTATGACGATGACGTGGAGCGGCTTTTTACACCATGTAAAGAATTAAAAAGTTACGTACTACGTTGCACATTGACGAAAACGAAGAAATTATTCAAAAAATTATACTAGTATAATTATTTTGGTACACAGGAATTTAGGTTACATGATAGTCCGGGGTCTGCAAATGTATCCTAATACTAGGAGTTAAAGTCGATATGGAATTCAAATGATACTTACGGCTATTCATGTTTTGGAGTAAAAAAATTAATTTATTTTCGATTACTTTTACTTTATAAACACATATTGTCAAATCATAGGATTCACGTATAAATTTGAATTATTTTAAAAATAACTTGTTTATAAATAACAGCGCTGTTTATAAACAGTAGTATCGCACTGGAGGAACATAATAGAGATCAACGAGAGGACAGTAGGAACTCGTGCGCAAGACAACGACTGGCACATGGCGCAGGCGCCACCGTGCTGGCGACAGGCACTTATGGGTCCAATCAATAAGCAATTGTTATTACGAGGCGGCAATTCCCATCCGACAAAACCAGCTTTTGCAGTTAGTTAATACCTAAATATACCAGTTCCAAGCTGGCGCATAATATTAGGCATGATAATATGACGACTCAATAAATCTTAATGAAGCATTCGTTGCGGGGTCAGCACCAAGGGGTTGATTAGGTATTCCTTTTAATAAACAAGTTCTATTTTTAGCATTTTACACAGGCACAAATAGCCTTTCATTTGTACAATCAGTTATTTATGATACGGAGCTAATATTATTTCAGCCGAGGTAGTTTAGAACTACAAGGCAATTTTAACTCTATGTGCTTTCGGACGTGTTTGATTTTTGGGTGTGAGTCAGACCATGCACGAACAACGTTTTGTACATTATCATCACATCAACGAATTTGCATTTGCTTAAATTTAGCTCAGTCAATTATGTACAACGTAAGTTAGTCATCCTCATAATCAGATATGTTTCCGGAACTCGTTGAAACCACTTCTGGCAAATTTGGTGTGTGATTATAATTTTTCACTTTAATCTAAACGTTCTAATTAATTTAATTTTTTTATTAAATATATTACTCGTCTCGTCTCCAGCTTATATACGTCCCAGTCCTCACAGGCCTCAGAACTTTATTACTAGTGCTGGCAAAATTAACGACTAATTGATGAAGTTGGTTCACGTAGATTCCTGTTTGGAGCACAGCAATGCAGCGTACTGTTACATATGCTGAAAATTATAGGGCAAATTATCATCGGTGATAATGAGAATATGAGGAACAACACCAGCTGTAAATTTTCTTAATGTGTTCCATTGCTCAACCGTATGTCTTATTTGAAATCGTCAAGAATAATTACTATATTGTTACTGAGAATAGAATCCAATACGTCAGAGACAGCAAACAAAAAGTAAATGCTCTATTGTAAAGTTTCCATAGCGTTCATTGAAACTTTAATTATTTTGCTCGAGACTTTAATTCATTGAACCGTCTTAGTGATCAATCATTCATATTGTAAGAGACATATTTTTGAATAACTTCGGTGACGATGGGCAGTTCGCCAGACAGTAAGCAATTACCTTAGTCTAGTCTAGTAGATACATTTTTTTTCATCAATTTAGGGGTGCGCTAATAAAAATCCGACTGTTAAATGAAAAAAAATAACTAGGTGTTTCAATAAAGGCTGACATATCAGTTATGTACTTGAAAAAAATAAATATTAGAAGACACATCACACCTTGTGTCGATTGTTGATTTGTTCATCTTTATTTGGCTAAAAGGATTTAAAAAAAATCAATAAGCGATACCAAAGGGAATTTCACCCATTCCGAAAAGCAAGAATGACATATTCCATGTGCAACGTACGTGCTGAGGGACCCTTAAGTAGCGGGATAAATAATATACTATCGGCTTTACGTGGTTTTGTCTCGCACTTTTCTACTAAGTGCGTCTCTTTCGTTTGTTTTAGATTATATTTAATTCCATACAATACCAGACAAATCAAACACTACAATGCTTGTTTTATAACGTTTCTCGTAGACCAAATAAAAAGCATACTAGAAGGAGTTCTGCGAACAGTACAGTGTGCACCACGCCGCTCTAAGCGGAGCGAAGGGTAGTTTAAACCGGCTTCACTTTGCCGTTCGTAAAACTCTGTTCTTATAAGAACTAAATATATTTAGTCTGGGATGTTTTAATCCTGTTTGAAAATGAGTTTAAGTAGAAATATTAATGAACTTGTGTTGTACAACTAATCAACTAATGGAAATATCTAATTGAGCGATGTCGATTATGGTCTGCTCGTAATAACTATTCCTTTTATAAACGCTCGTTATGACAACTTGAATCTTGTCTTGGTCTGTCATTGTCATGTTTACATTTGACAAAACAAAAATACAACCGAATTGACAACCTCTTCCTTTTTTAAAGTCGGTAAAAACAGGATAGACCATTCATTTTTTTATAATCAGGTTTGTAGCAGTACCTAGTAAGGCAGAAAGAGTTATAAATGGATATTTATAAAACAAAACTGCGGAGTTTCTTCCAATAATTTATTTTACTATACATATGGCAAGGTAGACGATCTGCTTCTAATGAAATCGTCGGACTGAGGTGGCGTCAATGTTTGCCTTGGGTACATCTCTGAAACAATCGATTAGTATTTTATTACTATGTTTTATATTATATCTTATCTGTTATTTTAGTGTTGCATAGACGGTCGTGGCTTTCATTAATCGTTACGGTTCCATGCACTAGATAAGTACTGAAGTATTGTATTCTCCAATCCAATCCAGCTTAACACCTTTATAAACAAACAAGTTTCATCTATATTCCCACACAATCACTCATTTTATGCAATTAGCATCACATCCACCGGAATGTTGAAGCATCGTGCTTGATATCTGACGTCATTTTATAACGTTTATACTGTGATTATTATATTCAAACTTTATATTATGAACTTGGGGGGACTTGTTTGTTTACAAAAAAGCGTTAAAATGGATTGGAATGGACTATAGGAAATAGTCAATCATTAAAACTTTGCTAAATTTGAAATTATGACTTTTATTTTTATGAATAAAAATACTTTTTCAGAGTGTTTATTTTTTATACTATTATGTTTTTTCTGCAATACAATTTATAACGGGGGAAAATCTTAGGAATCATGTTAAGGCAATGCAGCTAGCAACCCATCACTATTTTGATTCCCCTTTCCATTACCACCTATGCGCCCACAACCATGCTAAGCGAGACCTTTGGGTCTTTTTACCCTAAGCTCTGTCTACCCCGTAAGGGATAAAGACGTGATTTGTGTATGTAGGTATGTATGTGAATTTATAAACAAAGTCAGGAAATAAATTAACATCAACATACTTGTGCCGAAAATGTATGTAATGAAATGTGTGTGTGTAGTTATAAGGAATCTTATCAATTTATAAATAATAAATACCCTCCGGGGCAACTCTTGAGTCCTGCGAAAGTAGAATAGGTCCGAAATAAGTCGTAAGCGCCGATCCCAAGGTTGACGTTATGAGTATGGCGATAACGATGATATTTGAATGCTGCGCTGCGATCTGCTTGTCGTGGCTGGTGCTGTCCTTCCACAGAGAATCCGCGGCCACACGAACCAATACCGCCTGAAATAATATTGTCGTTGCAGACATATTTTTGTTGGTTATGATAAATTTCGTCTTTTAGAGCTCTACGAGTCAAAGGCAAGGAAACGGAAGAGTAAATTGAGTTTTTATGGTCACTGTTACTCCATTGTGGTGTGTTATTGTTTACGGAAGTCAATAAGTTACAGTTTGTTCAAATTACGGACAAAAACATGATTTGAAATTGTCACCAATGTTACATTGTGTGTTTCCCCGTATTTGTTTAGGCCCGAGGTGGGTAACAAATATTTATGGTTGCTATTATTTTATTTATAAGCACGTTGTCTAACTATAAGTAACGCCCGTTGACATTGACGTTACTTTGTAAGTTCAGTCGGTATGTACCGTAAAATAATAGTGTATTATTACTTGCTTCTGTCGCCAGGGAAATCGTCATAGCCGTAATGATTCTGGATTAGGTAAGCAATAAAGTTTATTGGTCATGGCGGACTAGTAAGGGCCTTAATGAGTATGTAACAATTGCAGGTTGTTTACAATTGTAACTTTAAGTGTATAATAAATTAACAATAACCTTCGCTACAAAATGTTTAAATTTTAATACGGAGATAATTTACACCGCGTCCTCCTTAATATAGGTATATACGTTTATAATAATATCTACCAGCCAAAGCGCAGATCTTATTAATAATTCTACTGTTACTGTAAAAAAAATAAAGTTTGCCAGTATAACTAGCATTATTTTTGTAAAGTTAACCATCTCCATCTATGAAATCAACCAAACTTTAGCCAAGTACAATTTTTTTTGGGTTACTGACCGCGATTACCTTTGATGTGTTCTCGAAATTGCGACGTACTATGTCTAATCTTTATACAACTGTAGCTAAAACTTAAGTTATTCCCACACCTTTAATTAAATGTCGTTTATATCCGTTGGCATGGTACCTTAAGTGACAATATTGATTCTAGAATCAGTTTTGGTGAGTATTATTACAGATGCCATTACTTTAATAGGCACTTTTATTTAATTATTCATAAGTTGTTATTAATGCCAAGATAGCCACTTGTAGGTACACATCATCTTAGACCAGCTAGTTAAGGAAAATGTACGCAAGCTACATTATTAAAACTGGGAGTAAGGAGCAAGCCTCGCATTAGGGGTAACGTCGTCGCGATAACGCCGAGCCAGCTCTGTCCTAAGTCCGTACTTCAACCTTGCGCAATGCGGTTTAACTTACGCGTCCTCATCTTTACTTAGGTATACTTAATACTGGGTCTCAGTAACACCGTGTTTCCATAAAAACGTACATTTTTTATTTTGTCAACAATCATGCGTTTTACGAACAAAAACTTTAGTTACTGTACTCGGGAGCAAAAACCGGGTCACTTTTCATACAACTTTCTACGGGAAGTGACCCAGTTTTTTTGCTCCCGAGTATAGTTTTAATGATACGAAGGAATATGGAATATTGCAAACCCATGTACGGTCAAGTGCAAAAATAAGTATCGATACGAACTTCTCAAAAATTTGTCCCACGACCGCCGGTGTTCTTACGGCGTATGGTACTTATTTTTGAAACTTTGACTAGATACATACTATTACACTTGACTGTACACTCCTACCTATATATTTACATCATATATAGTATACTCCTAAAAACATAATCTACCTTGGCAGTCGGATAAAAACCTCATCGGAAAAATAAAAAAAAACATTACTTCAGTATATCAGAAACATCGGCTGTCTCAAACACGTGCAAGTACTTAAGTAGGTATAACTTAATTTGAAGTGATCGCTAAAATAAATACCAGCATATTTTTGCGCATCGATAAATTCAGCCCTCGTTTAATGTTTAATGGAGTGTAGAAATGTTTTTTGAAATATAAATAATGTATTAGTCGATTTGTTATTTCTTTGAGTGTAATCTCTTTCACAGTATGTGTTTATCTTTCCCTGGGATTATGACGGCACGCAATACCACGAAGGATAGATCGCCTCAGTTCCTTTTTTCAGTGGCTTGGTTATTTACATTCCGGTTCTTAAAAATAGCCTCTATTAAAAACATTTTAATAATGTTTATAGGTATCATAAAATATGTCTAAATATAGATAGGTACAGGTCAATACGCAAATCGCCTTTAAACATAAAACAAATTCTGCGACCGCAATACAAATTAAAAGCATTTACTTTTAACTCGACATTAGAGGCAAACCGTGAAGCGAGCATGCTCAGAAATTAACTAACATTAGCGAAAGTTTTAAAGCAAGCCAACGCGGTTGATAATTGCTAATAACCGACAGGAGGAAGGCCGAAGTGAATTTAACTGAGTCCGTTGGCTGGCTGACGGTCTAGCTCGCTGTTAATGAAAAAGATCGCTTAAAAGTTATATTAGGCCGATGACAAGGCCGGCGGGCGGGACCACTTGACTATGATTAATGGCGCGCGCATGTAACTAACGGAGCGTTTACCATGCAAATATTAGCCGATCAATTTCCCAAAACACTCGATTATTTTTAAATATTTATCGTTGATTAACCATGGTCTCATTTTTACATTTGTACCAAAATACCTGCGTCACTACCGGTATTACGTGTACCTACGATTATGTAAAAACGTATTTGGAAATTGAAGAACGTAACTTCCATGCTGGTCTGGGAGTAAAGAAAAAACAGAATTTACCTGTTGCTTCTCTTTTTTTTTTTTTTTTTTTTTTATATGAATAGGAAGGCAAACGAGCAAGTGGGTCACCTGATGGTAAGTGATCACCACGGCCCATAGACACCCGCAACCCCGCAGGGATTGCAGATGCGTTGCCAACCTAGAGGACTAAGATGCAATGCCTCTTGTGCCCGTAATTTCCCCGGCTGTCTTATTCTCCACACCGGAACACAGCAGTGCAAGCACTGCTACTTAGCGGCAGGATTAGCGAGTAAGATGGTGGTAGCGATCCGGACGGACCTTGCACAAGGCCCTACCACCCGCAAACTGCCTCTTCCCGTGCAGATGGTAAAAGCCCATCGAGGGATTGGGCGAAAGTCTTAGGAATCATGTTATAGGCGATGCGGCTAGCAACCCACCACTATTTTGATTTCCCTTTCCACCTATACGCCCTTAATCATGCTAAACGTGGCCTTAAGGTTTTGTTACCTTAGGCTCTGTCTACCCCGTAAGGGATAAAGACGTGATATATGTATGTATGTATGTATGTAAAACAAAACTTTGTAACATTAAATTTTAGATTTTTTTTTATTAAGAAAAATAAGCATGTGAGTTGTATCTGATGTTGATAAGCAATCGCCACTACCCATGGATATAACAACGAAGCAGTGCACATACGTTGCCATACCGTAGCATATGCCAGGAATTTCACTAATTTTCTCACCCTCCATTACGGAACTCAGCAGTGTAAGCACTGTTACTTGATGCTTTTTTGTATTAATGCACCTGCATCCATCATGCTTACCAATGCTAACTCGGTTTCTTAATAAAATATTTAAAAAGTTCTACCTCGACAATGGCCTTGGGTATCCACGTGATGGCAACGAACAGGCTCTCCTTGACGGACAGCTCGCTGGCCAGCGCCACCAGAAACGCTGTAAGCAGCCGCAGGCTCAGCGCCAGGAATAGGCAGGCCACTATCCGCCCGAACTCTTCCAGGGTTATTTGAGATACCTGAACACATACATTACTGAACATAGAAAAAAAGACTTTTTCACTCATGTCGTTTCACTCATGTTCACACATGAGAACCAGCAAGTCCAGGAGAGTTCCCGGTCCGTTGCCGCTCTTTAAGGGAATAATAATAAACATTTAACGTGAAAAAAATTTATCGCCAAGCCAGTGTGATGATTGCTGCACTCTGATTAGCCCACCGACGGTCAAACAGGTCACTAGAGTTAGACAACCAGCTATTACGAGTGTGATTGACATGGTTAGTTAATGTTTAATCGTTGCGTGGCATAGTGAATGAAACTCACTTATTTTTTATGAAGACCCCCTGTGCTGTCTGCACGCATAAAATTATCACAGCATAATGTTACTATTTTCAGTTCATTTATGTACCTATTTCTTACAATTTTCCTAAGTAAGCAGAACACGCACTTCAAATGAATTTAAAATGTTGGCGCCTTACGAAATCACAAAGCAAACCGGAATTTCCTACGTATTAAGAGATTACAATGGGTCCTGTTTCTATCTATAGTATAGATTAACAATGAAGAACTATCATACCTAATAATTGCAATAATTATATTGATAAATGGTTTTGTAATCTTTAATGATATTTTGGACTTAAGCTACCGTATTAATATATCAGATAACGGCGCTAATTATGGATCACCCATTATTTACGAGCAGATTACACGCCTAAAGTAGGAGTAGACAATGCGTATAGAAAAATCTATTTTTAGTTCACTTTTATGATCAATTAACGATTATTGCAACGGAAGTTTTTAAGTCTTTTCCGATAAGGATCACGCGATATGTAATTAATCAAAGGAGTGGAAATGTTATAGAGATGTAATTAAAAACCACTGAACAAAGCAGGACACCAGAGTTGCGTAAGCAGATGTTATGATGGATATTTATTGATGGTAAATGTTTAGTCATTATGCTATGGTGGATAGAACTCACTAGTTTCATTATGAAAATAAGAAGTTATTACTTATTTCTGATAACATAAATGGCGTCGTTCCATGAGTAGAGAAAAACTAGCGTGAAAAACTAGTTTTAGGTATAAGTGACAAGTCACTAATGCGTGGTAGAATTAATAAATTTTAAATAATAAATATTAAAATTTAATTGTCTGTTTTACTACTCTATCTCTATTTTACGAAGCAATCGTTTTCATGGTTATGCAGCGAGACGAGCATATATTAAAAGGTTGAGGAATGTAGAAGCAGCGAAAGAGGTATGTCGGGATCGTAGCAATAAAGTAGTCTCTGCCTACCCCTAAGGGAAAGAAGCGTGTCAGTATGGATGTAAGTAGCACAGAGATAAAATGATGACTACCTACAAAATTGCTGAAGCTTAAATGTCTTACAGCTTCCCAAAATCACCACAACGGAGCGAATTTGTTCATCCAATGCCTATTAGGTAAACCTGTTATTAAAACTAACAACTATCGGAGATTGTGAGGGACGCTTAGGGTTCGACCGACATTTTGAAGAGCTTAGGTCCCTTGGGATCATTCGGATACGACGTAGGTACCCGCTTTTCTTGTTTGAGAATAATTATTATGGATGGAAACAAAAATAGATGAATAGCGCTAGAACCTTCCAGCTGGAGCTAGTTGGACATTGTTTGGTTTGAAAGATTAATTTAAAAGGGGCTGAGTAGTTTATTTAAATAGCAATAAAGCACGAAAATGCCTACCACAAAATACCTACTGAGCATTTAATCAGTAGGTAACTCAGATGAAATAAAGTAAAAACGAAGTTTTGCGAATGTCAAATTGAGGCCGGTTTGAACTACGCCTGGCCTCGTGAAACTGCTCACGTAAAGGTGTAGTTAAACCAGCCTTCCCTTTTTGTTCGCTGAACTCCGTCTCTATTTTACGTGGTCTTATATGTATAGTTACACATAAGGAGTTCAGAAAGCTTACCTGCAAAAAATAACCACTTAAGGTGAACAACATTGGTTCTAAGATTCTCCACAGCAGTTTGTAAACTTCGGAGACTGGGTTGTTGTTAATAGGCCAGTTTTGGCGGGCCCACCTCGTTGCCGCGGTAGCACCGCAAACCATAATCGCCACGCCAGCTACAGAAAATACGTGATCAAATACACAACATTAGCATTAACATTTGCTTGTATTTGGCTAATAACTAATGTCAAGTATCTCAGCGGTTTGTTAACTACGTCTTGATCAACGAAACATTCCTGCTGTTTGATGTTTATCAGTTTGCGGTACTGTATGCTTTTGCCTAAAAATTTAATTGGGAGTGTTACTCCATTACAATGTCGGTCGAAACCACTAGGTTAGACATTTGCCGAAGACTACGAAGCATGAGATCCCATGTTCGACTCCGGGTTGGGGCAGATAATATTATGTATGAAAATATGAATGTTTGTTCCTGAGTCTCAACCGTTTATTTAGGCTTGTAGTATCTACCTATATTATACTTCGAGTAGGTAACTACCTCCTACCTCCTAAAATGTGACATGTATAAAATTTGGCTTAATATACGAATTGAGCTTATACACAATATTTAATTTTGCATCTTTACAAGATGACATTCTTGGCGCAGTTCCGTTGATTGAACTTGATTAAAATGAAGGCTGACTAATTAGACTGAATACAGCTTCGTGCTGCAAACAATTGCGTTCTGTTCTTCTTTTGATCACACACGGAACAGAATTTTTTAATAATGACAAAAATACGTACGCATAAATATACATTGTAAATTGTAAGAAATAAATTTTAAGTCGGTGCGAATATTTAACAATACAACATTAATCAAAATCAAAAACTATGAAGGCACTAAACATAACGATAAAATAAGTTGAACTGGAAACAAAAATTACACCAAAAGCAAAATCTAAGTTTATAAAATTGTAAAAACTATCTCGCCCGGGATATTAGGTAACCACGCATAAATATTGATTACATTACCCTAACGTACAACGACGTCATCCCAAGGGTTATGGTTTTTTGGTGTACGGAAGCGTAAAAATGTGAACGAAGAACGTGCATTCAGGCCAATTGGCCTCAGAACTTGTTGTTCTGAGACTTGCATTTATTTCAAGAAATAAGCTTATTCTATGTCTTACATGTGCCTCCCCAGCCAAGGTACCCGCAACCGTAGGATACGAACAGGCCTCCAGAGAAAATGAGAAGACTCCGAACTGTAGGTGCGTAGATATCTTTATGGTCTGGTAGCCAGTCAACCAAAACGCCCCATGCGATTCCAAGCGCTATACCAACGAATATTGCCAGAAGCGCCTGTAAAGGAAACTTAATAAAACATGCATCTAAAGAGCAACTAACTGAAACTCCATTTCACTATAGTTTGAATTCGTAATGATACCGATATCAACAGGAAACTGCTAGATTAACTTCAACTATAAAAACCTTCGTCCGATCTAATAAATAAATCTATCTTTGATTACTCTTCATTTGACAATATTATTCGATTCGATTGATACACTTACTGGCCGATAACTGACGATATTTACGGTGATACTTATATCAGTAATTTTAAAAACTTCAAGCATTAATTAAAGTGAATTAGGTGACCACATCCGCATTTTCAAACGTAGCATGAGAGCTTCGGCTTGAGGTGTATGTACATAATAACGTACACTTGAAAGTGGACCGGCAAAACTGCTCCCAAAATCTCTTTGAGGGCTGTTTTCTGCGTAGTCGTACATTGACCAAATTTAAATAATACAATTGTAGGCATTGTTTCATTTATAGTATTAATAAAAAACTGCTCTATTTGTTCTAAATGTGTGTTGCCAAGTCTCAGTTCACCTTAATAATTCTGTACGACAGACTGCATGGAAAGAAAATGGCACTGTTGATGACACCAAACATTCCTTCAGTGAACGCTGTGTCTATTCCGCCGGCATTGGCCACTAATTGGGCCACTTTGTTCTTTGTGCCCAGGCCCCGAGCGCTCAGAGCCATGGCGGTAGGCACCACTACAGCTGGGGATACTGATGATAAAATGGCGCCGAGATGGAGACCTGGAAACGAGTCTTGACTGTTATAAATGTCTTAATAGGTTCAAGCATTTCTTTGTCCAAGACATGTTTAAAATCAATTAATCAGTTAGCTTGGTTGTTAATATTCAGTAGGTATAGCCGAAAGATCGAGAACAATGAAATTTTACATCTTTAAACAAGCTCTTCTTCTGTCTCTCTGTTTCAACTCTTGTATTTTTATTTATTTATTGTAGGGATTTCGGAAACGGTTCTAATGATTTCGAAGTCATTTACTATATAGGGGTTTTTGGCGGCTTAAAATTGATATAGCTAGGTCTTATCTCTAGGAAAATACGTTTTTCCGAGTTTCGGAAGCACCGAGCTTTGCTCGATCACCCAGGTAGGTACTTCTATTTAACTCCTCAATGAAGAAGACAGGGTTATTTATAAATTATTGCCGTACAGTAAACGATCTATCTTTGTCTAAAAGCCCTTTATCCTTAATACTATTCTTAACAGTTGTATAGATAAACTGCTAAAACTTTTGTTTACTAAACTCACCCCAATACCATGGATATTTGAGAAGCACATGAGCAAAGACGGCGGTAGACAAACACTCTACGATCCAGGGCAGGGTCGCCAATGAGAAAACTTTTCCCGAATTATATTTAATATATTCCCAGTTCCAGCTGAGCGGGCCCTTCGACAAGATAATCACAGGATAAATTCGCCTGAAACAAAAGACGTACTGAACTAAGTACGTACATCCAATAGCGCGGAGTCTCGCTACAACTAAACTTACGAGCAAAACTAAAAACAAATTATAGTTAAAGCGGTTTAAGATGATTTAAGTAAGCGTTATTTTATTTGATGATTTATGTTCGTCGATATCTTCGGTACCTGTTGTACAATTTCAATAATTATTAATTCGTTCGATATGGCATGTTTAGTATGACTAAGATGAATTTACCTATATATTTTTATTAAAATTGGTTCTAGTTAATAGATTCACATTTAAAGTCGTATACCTAATGTTTGTTTATTAAGAAAAAAGAAACAAATTATTAAACGATCTTCCTATCAGGAGTGCAATGACTTAGAAGAGGAAGAGGAATTGGTGGTCTGATGAGACAGGAAATTGCAATAGTTTCTTTTGAACTCAATAATTCATTCATCGTTATCGCGGGAGCAAAAACGATTTGACAGTACTGAAAGATTATGACAAACAAGCAAAATCAGAAGTGGCACTTATATCGAGCAACATTTTATGCCTACGTGTTCAAAATTAATCAACTATGTTTCTAATACCAGACCTAAATACTAGAAGTATACTAGTAGATACTTAAAAAAATTAACTACGCAATCGCAACGTAAATTTAGATATATATTTTTTAATTATTACGAAAACCAAATACGATACAAGTACCTATATACACGTTAATAAAAAATATACACATTGCTAGCTTGTTATCCAAGTAAATACATCGACTTCTTGGTGGGTAAGCGTTTAAACAGTATAGGACACATTGAACTTTTTCAGCGAAAACTCCACGCCAGATATGAAGGACTTTTTAGATACGTAGAATTTGTAGGCAAAATATGTTCGTTATTACTAAATAGACATTCAGTTACATGTGTTCTGTAACTGATTTGTTTTGCTCCCGCGATAACGATATCGGTAAAGTACATACGTTAAATTATTGGTAAAAAGTTTTTTTTTTAACTTTTGCTATTTTACACATCATGTTAACGCAGCGTGTTTAAAGTTTAAAATATTCCTTCTCAAAAGGACTGTGTATATGTTTCTTTTTTCGCAACCAGCCTTCGGACTATAGCGCTAAACCCCGCGAATTGATTTCAACCGGCGGTTATCGAGATCCGAATTAATTGTTTAAGTAAGTATTTGAGAAAATAAAACCTTCTCCATTCTTTACCGAAAATGTTTAAGGCCTTTTGATTGAAATTTTAATTACGGATATTTGGCTTGAACACACCTGCCAATGGTTGTTATCCTCATCCATAGAGAATTTAACCAATAGAATCATAATACCGGCCAATAATCCAATTCTGCAACACATTAGCAATTTATGACATTTGCCGTACTGGCACTTTTTTGCGACAGATTTTCCTTTATAATCTACATAGATAGATTTTCCTTTACACTACACGGAATACAGCCATTCTTGTAATTAGCTTTTTGTTTCATAAAAACAACTGATTTATATTTACTACATGCTCAAGGTACCTATGTACCTATGTGCCACGCAATTACTAAAATACTATCGATATAATAATATCGGCTTCCCCAACTCTAGTGTCCCGCTCGGCTTGGCCGTGGACTGGCCTATCGGAATACAGGAATTGTCTTCGTAATTTGATAATCGGTGTTGACAACCCAAAAAACTAAATGGATGATGTTCCCACAATTGTTTGATTTCTCGAGTTCAAATCCTTATCGGATTCTTTGCTAATGAGAAACAAAGGCTATGTGTGTTAATGGTTGTTGTAGGGCTTACGTGGGTTTACCTCAAGTGATAATCTACGACATCAGCGGTAGGATTTTGTAAGTAATTGTCTGATGCGAGATTTCTGTATAAAGCTCCGATTAGCGTCATTCCTATGACGGGATTGAGGGTGGTGTATCGTTCCAGGGTGTGCCCGAAGACGTACCCGGCTGCGACCACGCCCGCCATCTCGAACAGATATCCTCCCGGCGCGACCGCATCGCGCAATATAAACCACGAACACCCCCAGAGCGTCAGACCTGAAAAAATATTTTATTACATCCACTTTTTATGTTTTCAATTGGAAATTGTGTTTCAATCGTAACTGGCAAATTGATGGCCATAAAGGAGAAAATATAAATCGAATGCTTATAATGTACGAGTAGCTCACTCCTCTCTGCTATAGGTACCTATTCAGTATTTCGACGTAGGTAAGGGTTTGTTGGCTCCATTGGAGTTGTTTTGGCTAAGTGCTCAAAGAACTGAACTTCTAAAGAACACTTTTATTGAACAATCCTCAATACTCTTTAGGCTCCATATTTTCGGCTGCTATTAAATTTATTCGTTGAACACATAAGTGAAATGTTTTATAAAAAATATGTTTTGAATTTTCCATTAATCATAGTTTGGCCAGGAATATCTTACCCAACCCACACGCGATATATTTTTTAACATACTTACATATTTTTCATCCATCAAACGGATGGGTAAAGGTCGCTTCTAATTTGTATCCTCTGCTATAATATTTTGTTCTTTGAAAGTTTGGAACTAATAAAACGACCAACTGATATTTTTTTGTTTAATTCGTGGACATATAAAACAAAAATGTTAAATTGAATGAAATTACAAATCGACTAATTCGTTAATCACAAGCAAATATCATTTTCTTAAAAAAAATCGAAATTAGAAGTAAAGTATCGATTATTCTTACTTTAATGCAAATAGATGCAACCACAGATACAGGTTTCTTAACATTGGCCATTTACTTGTCGTTTCTGAACATGTTGTAGGGACTTCTGATATGCATATAAAATTAGTAACAGCACTGGTGGAAATAATTTATTGAATCAGTCGCTATAAGCACTTATTTCTTCTTTTACATTTAATTTACCTACCAAGAGATGTTACATTTTTGCCAAAATAGATTATGGTAGTGTGTTTAGAACGATAACAAATAAGACGTAAATTTAATGTAATAAGAAATAATCTACATATTATATATAATAAAGCTGAAGATGGTCGAAAGTCTGTACATGGAAGATATAAAAAAATGGGTTTATAAGTTCCCAAGGGATAGGGAATAAATGGGGTTTATAAGTCCACTGAAAAGGGAGCCTATCTCCGTAACTATAATTACTAGTCTTGAAATTTGGCACACAAGTAGGTAATTACGATATCTGAAAACAGATTTCAGGTTTTTGCGAATTTCCCGTGGGATAAGAAAAAAAAGCATTATTCTGTGTAAATGACTTGCTAATTCTTGGTATTTAGCATTTAAATATTCTTTGAGGATCAAAGAGGTTTTCCAATTTTTCCATGGGATTAAATTAGGACGGTATAGAAAATATAGACTTAATATTTAGTAGATGTGATCTTCGTAGGTGTCATAAGAAGGGGTTTTTAGAATTTCTCACCGAACAAAAGGATGGGATGATAAATAATGGAAGTGGTGTACGAATCGGAATTATTTCATTGAGGTTGGTAGTGCGAAATCCTTCTTGCTAAAGTACGACTCGCTTTGGCTGGTTTTTAACCCCCGACGCAAAAAGAGAGATGTTATAAGTTTGACGTCGATCTCTCTCTCTCTCTCTCTCTCTCTCTAGTAGTAGTAGTAGATTTTTTATATCATTTTATTTACGTATTATTTATTTACAAAGACGTGATTTGTGTGTGTGTGTGTGTGTGTGTGTTTATTCACGTATAATTACCCGATTGATCGATGAATTTGGGGTTTAAATTTTAAATTTAATAGTGTACATTTTCGATGGGAGAGAGGAATAAGTTTTATCGATGCAGGGGGATAAAAAAGATGAAGGTAGTTTATAATAGAAATGTAAGACGTGTTTTCGAATTTACTGCAATATTAAAGGTACTTTACGGGAAAAATAATGTCAAACAACGGTGGACAAAATTTTGCTAGTAGGTACAGTTCGACTGACGAACCGTCGTGCTTTTGTTTTTCGACAATGCCCCGTTTTTGATTGCAAACCTTGCGGCCTTGTCAGTACGTATTGTGTGTTTGTGTGTGTGGTGGTGATATGCGTGTTGTATGTTGTTTTATATGAGAGTGTGCAAAAGGGGGCCCGACATTAAAACAAACACTTCGCAAAGACGTAAACATTTCTCAGGTATGTTTGCAGAGTAATAAGGTAATTAATTTCTTTCATTACTTATATGTATTCATTGTATTTTTGTTTTGTTTGTTTAGTTTCTATTTCACATAAGCATAAACGCACGTGCATGAACTCTTAAGATGGATGATGTTTGGGATGAATTATTTAGTTATTCACCGATCCTATAAGCGCTGCTGCAACGCAATAAATAAAAGAGTCTTATTAATATCAGACATATTTCTACGGCATATTGACCACGATATCTTTGATGAGCTCCCGATATTTCAACTCAGTTACAAGCAATCGCGGTTAATATGTCGTTAAAAATATGTGCAATGTGAATCATTATAACTATTTATTAATCATTTGGTAGAATACTCGTGAGGTAGTGCTTTTAAGCACATGATTAGCTAGACAGTTAGGAATATACCCACTGTATTAGTAATTTGTTTTATTATTTTCTTGTAGGTAAACAAGCCAGCTAAACTCATCATTATCATCATTATCAGTTGAAAGACGTCCATTGCTGGAGACAAACCTACCCCAAGGATCTGATCTCCATGCCGATCGATTTTGTGCAACCTACAGCCAATGGCTCTATAACGGATTCGATAGCTATTTAGCGGAAAAGGAGCAGAAGTAAAACTAAAGCAGCTGATGTGACAAATGTATTAAGACAGACCAACAGACAGTGACTTAAGAAAAAACATTTAAAAAAAGCAACTTCAAATAAAATAGAACAATATACACAAACAGAAATATAAAAGAACTATTTACAACGTCAACAGGTTCCAACATGGCATAAACTAATCTATCTTATAATTCTTCTAAGTAAGAAAAGTTAAACAAATATACATTTTCAGAATAAGGCACCCTTTGGGGGCAATAAAGTATTATCTTATACTCGTTCTCATTTTATGGGTACTAAAGTTAAAATTAAAGCCACAAAAATATTTTTCAGATTACTTGAAAGCAGATTAATAATATTTTCTTATTTATTGTAATTCATAATAAATAAATGTTGTACACAACTTAAGTACACCAATTGATTTAATCTCAAACTTCTTAGCTTACTTACCTTGTGCTATAGGATGGGTACTATTAGAAAACTGATATGTTTGCACATAATAGATAAATACCTACTCCAATATATAGTTCGGTCATTTAGGTTAATGTACTAATATTATAAAGTAAGTAAGTAAGTAAGTAATAGACTACAAGCCCATGGACAAAAAAAACATGTGAAATGAATCAGCGTGAAACACGCTTAGAAGGCTGTTACTATATCATAAAATAACTCTGAGCGCTACGCCGTCTTTTCTGAGCGGTACATTTATGGAATTTCTCAGGTACAAGTGAGGAATTACGACTAATTATTAATTTACGGCGTTTTTATAGCTTATAGATGATTAAAAATACATGTCGAAAGACCTAGTGCCGCTTTAAAGCGGTGGTGCCGGAAGTTAGTGCATTTTTTTTTTTCAATGTATGGGAAAAAAACTGTACCGCTCAGAAAAGACGGCATAGCGCTCAGAGTTATTTTATGATATAGTAACAGCCTTCTAAGCGTGTTTCACGCTGGTTCATTTCACATGTTTTTTTTGTCCATGGGCTTGTAGTCTTATAAGTAAATGCTTTATTGTACAAATATAAAGAAACAAATACAATTCACAAAAAAATAAAAATAACATTAATATATGCACAGAGGCGAACTTATCCCTATAAGGGATCTCTATCAGTTAACCTTTGAGTAGATGAGGGGAGCATTAAAAGAGGAATATGTTCTTTTGTCTCTTAGAAATTTTATTTACTTACCGCATATGAAAACACCAAGGTATTGTTTCAACTCTATCACGGAAGGGGCGGCATGCATTAACATTCCAGTGCTTGGTTTGCTGGCATCATCTATGTGCTCATTTCTGAAATATATTGACAAATTATAATCTCACACAAAAATAGAGGAGTTAAATAAAATCTATAGACACTAATAGACAGGTACCTAATATAATTTCACAGGTAATTTTATAGTATGTAAACCTTTTTTTTAAACTAACTTTTGTAAGGACTGTGTTAAAAATCGGTTGAGCATGTACCTACCATGTACAATCAATAACGTCCCTTATAAAATAAAACGTACCGATTAAATTTCAATACTTACTCACGTTTTGGTGGAACCAATCTGGAAATGCGTTACGTTTTGGTTCCGTCCTATGTTGGAATCGGATTTGCCTGTAAAAGATATTGATATATTAGATCAAACTCGAAGTTCTTATCTCATTTTTATTATTGGTGTCAGGGCCCGAGAAAAGCTAAGTACATTGTACCCGCTGTCACTTTGTTTGATCCCTACCCTTCTATACGGTAACAGGCAGACTCCGGTTTTTGATCACATAACCTTTTTGATTGCAATCTGAACGGAACATTGTTGACGCTTGTGTTGTGATTCTTTATAAAGAATATCGACTCCTATTTACTCATACAAAATAACGGACCGAGAACAAGCAAACTAAATATTTTATTTTTGTTCAGCATAAGCAAGATCTTGAACTAACAGATAAAGACAAACGAAAGCAAATCAGAAGAACGAGTGTTTATAAATAACGGCGTTAAACTTTATAGTTGCTTTATCAGCTCAGACAGTTCACAAAGTTAATAGGTCAAAGCAATAATGTAATTTTTAATTTAAATGAAGATTAAAAAAGAAAGTTTGTTCTTGAGTCTTAAATGTTTACATTTGTTTGCAGGTCTATCCACTGAATTAGGTCAATATCTGTCAAAGTAAGTTGGAGCCAGCGTAAAGAGCTTGTTACTGAATCAGCTAGTTACACCGTCGGCGTCATGTACACTTTCCAGCAGGTGAGATAAGGGTCAATCACTATTTATTAATTTTATCATTCAAAGTTTGCAAGTACAACCAAGTTTAAAGTTACGCTCAAGAAGCGGAATCAGGTACTATTTTAATTAGGTACCTACCTACCTATGTATGGATACAGATATAGTAATGAAAAAATATTTTCCTTCGGCTAACTCGGAAACGACATTTGATAAAGACTTGATTTGATTTGATTTGAATAAGTTTCAAACAAATAGGCATTGATACATTAATCATTTTTATACAATAATTTACCGTCACTTCGTGAGTAGTCGAAGTTTCAGAGTTTAGCAGATAGAAAATAATTATTCACAACGTCTATATGTATGTATTATGACAACAGCGGTCCGCGAAAAACAACTTGATTAAATAAGAAAAACTCTAAACGCGTAAATACAGGCTTCATTTGTTTTGTTTTGTAAGTGCCAAATTAAGACGTTGAAAGCTGGTGATTTGGTTTTAAATACGAGCAAGAATAATCCACAACTTACCAGTCTCACGAGTATGGTCACTCATTTTGTGTAGCGACTTCCAGAGTCTAGGACAAAACTTTGCGCATAGTCAACATCATATAAATAACCACATTGAAACCACTTAATGGCTGTATACTAGGACAAATTGAAGATTGTTCTACTAACATAAACACAACTGACACTGATGTCCGTCCGTACGCGGCCTGTAAAACGGTGTGATCTCGTTTAACGTTCTTCTAATAATAAAATTCGTCGCATGCGCACTGTGTTCAATTGCCATAATTGAAAATACATTAATCACTTGATGTCGAAGTCATCGAAAGAAGTGCGGGCAATACAATTGACGTAGTTTGAAAATACGAATGAAAGTTATTCAACATGGTGCGGAGCGTACCGGACGGCGGCCTGTATAATCGTATTACATACCTATGCTTCGAATAATGCATCACCCACACTACCTCAGCAGGCTGTAACTCAATAGTTCCGCTGGCTCGTATCACCGAAACGTCGCGGAAAACCAAACAGCAACAGAACACACGTGCTTTTTAAGCGAGGCAATTGCGTTTGTCAATCAAAGTCTTTCACCCAAAGAGAAGCAAAAGATGAAGGAAATGCGGACTATGTACATACATGTTATCTGTTTATATAACAGCACCTATTCGTACTCGTATATGTAACAATGGAAGAGTCACTGACATGAATAATACAAGCAGGAACTGGTTTCAAAGATGACATTAATGTGGTTAAAAAAGCGATAAAATTGTTAGTAGGTAAGTAGTTACTTTTTAAAGTAATAGCTCAAACTTGCACTCGTGAATGAAATTTAATGCTTAACATAAAAAAACATAATCAAATCAATTTACCAACTTATTTGCTCGCTCTTGGCAATATCCAGTATCCAGTACAGTTTTGACGGTATTTGCGGTTTTACGGTAATTATAACCGGTTGTTAAGAACAGAAAATCAATATTTTTAAATTGACACTTCAACTTTGGATTTTGATACACATGTTGTCAAAAAGTGAATACTTAAAGATGAATTTTTTCTTTTATTTTTATACTTATGAAAAGTGTACGCATTACACATGGGACTCGTGCCATGTCTTGTGCCTTATATCGTCTTTTGATCTTATTTTTATTAACATTTCGATGTGATTGTACTGTTGTGTTAAGTTATTTTGGAATGTAATGTGATATTTAGTTGCTTCTAGAAATACAAATTTCACAAACATATTGATAAAACTTAACTTAATACCTGTTTGTTTGCAAAATTGATATACAATGCGGGTTAATTCGTAGTTGTTTTTCCGTGACTCATGTTAGTTATGTGATAGTTTGCCTATGAAATTAATACAATTATCAAACACTGTTACTAAAGAGTGTGGTTTTGTTTTATATTATACTTGACAAAATATATTTTTAGCCTTTTAAATATTATTAGAAAGATATTAAGTGCAATATTTTATTCATATTTTTCGTTCACTTGTTTTTAGTTAGCAAAAAGATACACCTTGGTAGAACATGATGAGATACACCATGTTCGTCTAGCCGACTTGGCACAACTTCAAATAAGAATTCGTATTATTAGTCTTCAGTGACAAGTACACAATATTAATAGAACCAACGTACGTTTAAATAGAGAGTTTTGTTTTAACTGTAAGTATCTGTTTCATTCGTAATGAAAGCTAATAGTTAGCTTGTTTTTAGCTATTTATATCGAATTGGTGTAATTTAATCAAATTGCCAAATCGAACATAGATTAATTGCTGTTTTATTCAGCAACTGCGTTCTCCAATTATTGCATAGACATGATACATTTATAGTTTTGCAGGTAGGTACATTTCTATTTCTAGGTACCTATTTCATATGCACTTAAATATTTTTGAAGCTTAACTAATCTCTACTTACTTATACACAGCAAACGTGAGCCAGAATGCAAACACCCATCATCTAGGCACGAGATCTCTCAAGCGTCAAAGCGATCTGTCGTTTCGTTCTGTATTAATGGATATTTGTTCGTTCCGGGTAAAAAGATAGCTTTCAGTATTGCAGCAACTTGTGTTCTAGGTGCAACAGCAAAAGGAAGTCATTCTGGCAGTAAACAATAACGCACGGTCGGAAGCGTCTTTCACGCTAGACCGGCTTCAGCCAAGTTGGCAAACGCGGCTTCTAAAGAGCGGGCAATTTGCGCTGTAACACCGCCGGATACTGGCTGCTCATTAACTATGAACGCCGTCATCAAGATGCTTCTTCAGCAGAAAAAACGGCGTTTAACAGTAGCACTCTCCGCGAATAAACGCTCCGTTGCGAGGTGCTTTTGAACGCCCACCGCTACAAAGTGCATATAAATTGCACTGCGAAATTGAAGCAAAGATATGAAAAGGGACGCCGGGGTAAACTTTTGAAAGACAAGCTATGGGCACTTTAGAATCCGCAGGCGCTTTAAACGGAATAAAGAGAAAGCCGGGGATGTTACTAGTTACTTTTTCTAAAGATTTTTTAACTGGATGCTTGTTTAAGCTTGCATGCAGCCGGTAAAATGCTCTGTAACATTCTTATTCGTAAATAGTTTCGAGCTAGTAACAACTAAATTATGTTTTGTCAGTGTCTGTAACGGCAAATAAACGAATGTCAAGTTATTAGCATTTAAACAATCGATTATGATTATGGGGGTAATTTTACGTCAGGTTGGTACTCCTAATAGGCCAAATAATTGGTCTCTAGTTTTTTATCCAACTTCCTATCAGATCAATATGTCGCTAAACATGAACTTTAAAGTTGCCCGCCACGTTTGATCGACATTATATTTTAAGATGCGCAAAGGGTTTTCAACCTTAGGGTGGGAGTTCACATATTTGGCTGATGGTATCTACATTTACAGAAAACTAGCTGCCAACCACGCCAGTGAAGAATTCGTTTGTCGCTATCCTGCAGGAACCAAGCATTTTTCCGGGACTGACAATAGTAAAAATACCTAATTAAGTATTTTATTTTACAATGTTCAAATATTGTGTTCTTGCTCAATTTCTTTACAACCGGTGTAGCGGTTTTGCCGTGAAGAGGTAGCAAACAGAAAGACAAATTTTGAATATGTGGGTACTTGTTGATGTTCTTAATAATAATAACGCGAAAAACATTTTTCCCCTGCTGATAAAGTATAAAGATATGGACTCTCGCTCTGCCAATTTTTTGAGTATTTTTTTATCCCTATTCCTATTTTTCCCAAAGCTGCCGTGTCTTCGAAAAGGTCGAGAAATACTTTCGATTCCAAGTAAATGTAAGATTGTCGTGGTAAATGTGAAAACTTATACCACAGGAGAAAAGTCACGGCAAGGCTAGCCTTAACGTATTAAACTTTTGCTGCGGATTTAAATCCATGTTTAACTGCAACAGATGGGACGTGTTGTTTTGTACCATTTTTCATAAAAATGGTGAAACACCTTTTTCAAGAATTCTATAAAACATTTCTAGTACGTCTATGCTTAGTGTGCTCCATTTAAACCACACTTTTTAAATCATAACCGGAAATACCGTTCTAAACTGGGAATAATCTGAGTATTGCCGCAAAAATGACACAATAATCAATTAGGGCTGTAAATTTCTTCCTCTATTAGTATGTTCAAATTTCGCGACGCTGCCGCTGCACGCTGATAGGTGAGACAATTGTAACGCTCTACATTAAACTAAAACTAAACAAGAATGTTAATTAATGATCATATGACAATTTTTGGCGTAGTTATTATATTCGTCTATAATTACCTACCTAACTATATTTTCATATTTATGGACACGTTGAGCATGTAATATGATACTTGATTGACAGCTTGTGAGCAGCCGTAAGTAGTAACCGAGTTTACCCGATGGTTTTCCATCGGGTAAACTCAAACTCATTATTCACTATGTTAGTGATTTCTCAAAGATTTTTTTTTTAATAAACATCACGAAATACGACAATTTAAACGCATGCCTGACACACCTCTAATCTTATGTCAAAAATTACTGATAAATCCGCAAATATCTCGACTTGGTAAAAATAATCTCATTTCACAACATAATTGAAAAACGGGATTGTAAAATTTTATGCCCACATTCACTGACATATCACTATCACTACATAATATATATATATCACTATCACTACATAGTATAAAACAAAGTCGCTTTCTCTGTCCCTATATCCCTATGTATGCTTAAATCTTTAAAACTGCGCAACGGATTTTGATGCGGTTTTTTTTAATTGATAGAGTGATTCAAGAAAAAGGTTTATATATATAATTCTCCGCAGACAAAGTCGCGGGCAGAAGCTTTTTGTAGGTATATTAGCTTGGTAATATAGAAGGCACTAATCTGATGACATATTCATCTATTTCTATACAAATAGAACATTATAGGTGCCTATTATTCTAAAACCTTTTATGAGGATTGAGATGGGACAAGGTCACGTTTCAGCATAATTTCTTTATACCAAGCTCTACATAAATTGCTTTTAAACACGGCATGAACATTGTACACTCATAAATATGAGCTGGTAAGACCTGCGAGATCGTTTACGAGATGTCGCAGCTCCCGCAGAGAATTTTTAATTATTTCCTCATATGATGAGATTTACAAAGTGAATTCAGTACCCGGCCGTGCTGCATACGTAATGAAAATATCACGTAGATGCATATAAATGTTTTTACTCAGAATATTATAAAGCCTACGAAAAATCGTTGGTTATCTTATTTTATAGACAATCCTTTTCTGTTTTTTCTGCATGCAATTTATTTTTCATATTTTCTTTCAAATAATACAATACAATACAATAACTCTTTAATGAACACCACATATGACAACCAAAACAGAAAAAAGGTATACAGAATATTACAAGGTAACAATAGGCGGCCTTATCGCTACAGAGCGATCTCTACCAGGCAACCATAATGCACTGGAGAAAAGATAAAATCCTAGCAGGTGGTGCAATTTAGAATATATATTAATATACTGAGTAGTGAAATATATACGTAATATATTATACATAAATATAGTCAGTACCTAATTAAATTAGTCAATTGTGCGAAATGTAAAACTTATTGACCCCGGGAATCGGGTCATACTTAATCAATTTTAAACAAATAAACGAATGAAACCAAGTAAAAGAGTTTGTGCTCAAATTTTAAATCGATACCTTAATATTTATTTAAAAAAAATTTTTTGCAGACTAAGTTTATTTTCGTAAATTCTAGTTGCCTTGTAATCCAATGAGGCTGACTTAACATGACTGACTGACTGATGACTAACTGAGAACCAATTCACAGCCTAAGCCAATGGAGCTAGGTGGAGCTATACTCGAAAATTTTCAGACATAGTCCTTGACTTATATAGTGGTGCATTAAGAAGGGTTAATTTGAAATTATCATGGGATAGGGATGACCTGATTTTTTTTTCGGATAAACCAATAGAGATAGGGTTGTCTAGGTACATACAAAGCAAATTTCAAATGAATCCGACCACTGGAATTTGATGAAATTCGATGCGTAAGGTTTCATTTGAACAACTGACAAACAACCGTTGCAAGTTGTAAAAATATATTTACAGATTTGATACGGTAAGAGTTTATATTTTTACGGTATGCTGATACGTTTTGATCTCGTAGAAATCACACATAGCGCCGATTTGTGTAAAGAGATCCGTTCGGCAAAGACACCGCAATGGCAATGCCAACTTCAAGTGTATTCTGATTTATCAAAGAGTGCCCACAAGGAGTTCTCAGTTTGCCGTATTTACATAGGCAACCGAGTGGAGCATATGAAATGTTATTGATTTCGAAAGTAGTTTGCTCGTGTAGTTTGTAAAGATATTTTTGGGAGATGTCGAGGTGAGGCGAGCTCGGAACTGTGTAGAATAGGTTACGAAATCTTCAGGTTTGAGTATTTACTTTGGAGTTAAATACATACGGTCTACACGACAGCATGACAATTGATATGATGCCACCGTATTTAAACAAAATGTGTGTAGATAATTCTGTCGATTGCTATATAGGTATGTTGTTATTTCGTATTTATCATACTTAGTTATACAGAGTTTTTTAAACTTTTTAACATTTAATATTTTGTTTCCGAGAGAAAATGCTTCATGTTTGTTTAGTGTACTTAATGGTTAGGTGCTGTTTATCCACGTTTAGCTTCGACTCAATTTGTCCATCGCCCTTAACGTTTACTATTTGTTTTCACCTTTCCGCCTGTTGGTAAGCCACGTTTAGCATGATTGTACAGCGTTCAATAATGCAATCAAACTGAAGCTGCTACTACACACACTTAGGCCTTATACTGCAAAATTAGAAAATCGAATTTCGTATCGTGCAGTTACTCGCACCAATAGTGTTTAGTAGGAAAGTGAAGGAGACGATGTGACACGAAATCGGCACTAGACCCTGTAGGTCTTATAAAGGTTTGTTCCAATAATTCAGCATTTTGCTGGATATTTAAAACCGTGTTAAGTTATCGGATTACTAAAAATAACATGGTGCCTATAAATGAATAAAAATCCACACGCTAAATGTGTTCAATGTCTCCTTTGTAAATGTGGAAAACTCTGTTTACAAAGTTTAAATTGAAATATCCCGACTATAACGCTTACCGGTTCAAAGGTTCGGTCATGCCTAAATGCCACACTGTTGGTAATCTTTAAATTTTTAAAGAATGTGTAACGGGAGGGCGCTGAGGGTCAGAGGAAGGGAACCGCCAATTACAGGTGCTTCCGGGCGCCCTCATTGTTTCCGAGCCTCTGCGGCGGGTCGTGCACACAAAGCTAACTGGAAACGGACTCTATCGCGGAACAAATATGCTTTAAAAGATTTAGCCCGTGACATTTACAGGTGAGCTCATTTCTAACACATTGCCGTTTCAATTTTAATTATTGTTCTATCTTTACCATTAGAAGTTGGACAGGAATTTTTTTTTGAAGAATTGGTCTAAAATAAGTACTTTATACAATTATGAATAATTATTATTGCTTTAGCTAAGCTAGATCTGTTGTAAGGACGTAAATATACTGCTTATTGTCTCAGCCTCATAATAACCTAAAGAAAACTGAAAAATTATGTTACCTCACATTGTCATGGTTTTCCCAAAAACTATAACGGGTCACTTTCTATACAAATTTGTTAGAAAAGTGACCAGTTATTTTATCTCGTCAGTTCATATTAACAACCTTTTTGAATACACTCGCTTTGTAGATTAAAACAAATGTACAATATCAAATAGCCATAGTAAATGAAACAGACTAGGTTGGCGAAATTTGTACCTCTACATTTAGCTGACTCGAAGAAATGCAAAGTGTTGAGCGGAATAATTAGGGCTATTTACTTTGGTTAAAATTTACCTGACGCGGCATACGGCCGACACGAGAGCCGGTATTCCACGTCATCCAAGCGATATGGCCACTACGCCATGCGAGATTCGTTAAATCATTCTAAGACTGACATTACACTCTTACATCGCAATTCGTGCTCGTGTATGCTACATGAGCGATTAAATTATTGTGTTTTAACTTTGTCAATCGAGATGTAAGGGCCGAAACTTGAATCTGTTTCATTCAAATTGTTTAAGTTAGAAATTAAACTCAAGTTATTGAACTATAAGTATTTGATTAAAACATTATAAACATGATTAATGCTGAGAATTATTGATTCTCCGCTCCTCGAATAGACAGAGAGCAACTAATAGACAATGTTAAACAACTAAAAAATATTAATTAAGTAAAAAGATTAGACAACCACATTTATGTTTCCCGAACACAAAATATTATGTCAACAAGGTAGGCGTAAATGAAAGATATACATTTGGCTTGTGTATAAAAATTATAGTGTAAAAGTAATCATCTTTAAATGCAAGCGGATCGAATACTAAAAGTGCGAGCATATTACTCTCTATAATATGAACCCCAAATTCCGCCTTAGCATCAGGCTGAAGCTGTAAATTCCCACATACACTTAATGTATTTTTAATGATCTGACTTAAATATTAGAGAAAGTATTCAAGGTTTAAGGCAAGAACTTGAAGAAAGCTCTTAAGTACCGAAACTGTGTTAAGTTTCGTACTGCGGTAAGACATTAAGGTACTAGAATTCTAGAAAGCGAATTAATTATGTCGTAATGCTCTTCTAGCATTTATTTAATGTTTTTTTTTCGGCCTATCGCCAATACGTCCATGAACGCAACTGTTACTGTACTACTGGACTTGACTATTTTGAATCTCTGGGGTGTTAATCACTAGGCAATAAGGCAATCGTTATGATGCCCATTATGCCCAAAGGTGAAAATGCCTCTCGCAAGTGGTGAAAAATTGACCTAAATTTGAAATACGAGTAAATTAAAAGAAGATTGCACCTCTAATAATTAGTCTACTCAACCAGTCGATACATTATTTTAAGCGGTTTTTTACAACACTACACACATTTTTATCCTTTTTGAAAGGCAAAAATCTGACCCGCGAAGTGAAGAATATCGTTCACTGGATTCATTATCGCACACAAGTTTCACCACCTTCAGTTAAGAGAAGCGACAAATCAAAACGTCGGATTTCCATGGCTTTGATTATACAGTTCCATGTAGGTTCAGTAATCCGAGTTGTTTTGGTCAGCACCAAATATATAGTTTTCTCGGACAAAAAGCTCGAAACACGACTTCATTTATTTATTTTGGATAGGAAAAGAGGTTGCTTTGTACATGAAAATCAAGTTGGTACGATTACCTTGAAAACTGGAGACTTTCTTTTGTCTCTGTAGAAATATAAGAAATCTAATATTATTAATTTGAGTATCTTACTGTTTGAATTCTAAGCTGAAAGCTCCTTATACGAGTTATAATAGATCAAAAATGTGAATAGAGGCATTTCTATTACCGCTTACAAATATTCGCAAAAATCCTTGAGGGCACAGGCGACTCGCTGGGGTTTGGGTAAAGGGCATTCATATTGGAGGCACATCATTTTTCACATTCCTGGCTGTATAGTAGATGAATTAAAATAAACTATCTCGATTTTCATAAGAATATAAGTAGCAACACCAAAATCATTCTGACGTTTCCATATTTATGTTTACTTCATCAATCAATATAAATAAGATTACATCATCATTTACTTAAAATCTATCATCGTCATCATTTGCTTATGTATGTAAACTCTTTATTGTGCAAAATAAACATAAGACAAATACAATTGACAAACACTGAGATACATGCACAAAAGCGGCAAGGCTTATTATTTGTTAGTTTCGAATAGCTTAGGTTACAGATATTAAATTTGGAATTATATAAGTAAAATACCAATAAGTAATGATATAGGTTTATTTCCCTGTCATAACATGTCTTAATAGGGTGCGTTCGTGGAGTCACTATCCGCGTAATCGAGTATCGACGCGAATACGCTCATAGACAGCTATAGTAGGTATCGTATGCGGCGATTGCTCAGAATCCGCCTGTATTCGAACTTATTCAAAACTTTTATATCGGTTAAGGTTGAGGATTATTTTTATTTTGGATATCTAATAGTTTTAGTTACGCTTACGGATCTCCATATCAACCCTAATAAAATTAACCTGGTAACAAATTTCTGTTACAAAAAAGCAACTGCCCTGCTCACTTTCCCTACGATTTTCAGATGCTTAACGGAAAGGTGTAGGTTGTTTTCACGTCGTGACATTATCGTGGCCATTGCTAGTTGACCTTGGGGCCAAATAGAATTACATTTCAAGATAAATTTAGTAGGAGCTTTACCTGTTGTTTTACATTTTTCTTTACTCAAAGTGAAGTTTACGACGTTCGTACCGTTCAAACCTGCTATAAATCGTGGCGCCACGGAACGTGCCGCCTACCTTTGCAAGATCAGAAACTGCTAACGTACTAAATTCGTAGATTATTCAAAGCTCCTATTCATGTAAGGGACATACCCGCGGTCATTTTAGCATAGAATTTATACTGCTATCTAACACTTGAATTACCTACTATTATCCAGATCCGGACGACTATTTAGGTATTCAGGAGGCAGGATCTATTTTTGATAACGATTGTTTCCCCTTTGTTTATGGAGTACAATACAATATGAATAGATTACCAAATTAAAAAGGCCACGCTAACAAAAGGCGGTCTTATCGCCTAAGAACGATTGATCTTATACCTACGATCATTCGCGTTATGTACCGAAATTATTTGGAACAAAAAGCAAACGATGTTTTTGCGATTTTTTTACCGAGAATACGCTTTCTTACTGTTTTCGTTATAAAACTATTAAGAATCATAATAACTTTAAGAGGGTCATAATAATAACAATTCTTAATGTTAAGGAGTCAACATAAGCCGCGTATCGCATTACTTGAGACACTAATTGACTGTGACAGGCCCCTTTAATGACGCCATCGTTTATTTAGACGTTGCGGGCATTCGTCGGCCGATAAAGTTTCCCACTTTATCTCCTCTAAGATATATCGTCCGAAAACTTGTAATGGAGCTACTACTATGCATTGACGTCGTGATTCCGCCTCAAGTTTGTCGGAATCTAGGAAAGATTTCAAAATAATGCTCAACAGCTTTAACTTTTCTCATAGGCTCTCTACAGAAAGCTTTTGTTAACAAAGTTACCAAGAAAAGAGCAATATAGCCTTTACATTTGAAATGGAATGTAGTTACACGACACATTTCTCGGTAGTACCTACAATATGTTATCAAATTGAATGCACGAGTATCTACTTTAGTAGAAGTGAAAATAAATATGATTATACGCTTAGGTATGTTTAAATACTGTCATATCTAAAACGCCTTATCTATTTAAAACGTTTTTTTTTTCACCAATGCGTCGTGCAATTAGTTTTATCTATTGAAAACGTGGTCTATACCTAGAAGTTTTTTGGAATAAATCCTGAATTAGATCAAGATAAGGCATTTGATGCAAACAACTCAAACAACAAAACCTAATGAAGGCCGAGCAAGCCTAAGAGCCATTACTCTAATTTTAGGATAAGGACTATCTAAGTTGCAAGCTGCTTGAAGCCCGCACTGCAGCTGAAATACGTGCGCTTGGATTTAAACAAAGTTTAAAATGACATTTAAACTTTAACAGTTACAGAAATTACGTTGATAAGTGTGGGTAAAATGTATATTTTTGTCGAAACAGATTATTTTTAACTATGAATTTCATTTTTGAATGTTAACACTTGTAAATGACTGGTCACATCTTTTGTTACGATGCAAAGTATCCTTTTACATTAGTACCTACCTAGTGTAAGTTAAATGGGTTACAATCTAATGTGTCTAACTTTTGGGAATATTTTTATTGGCTTGCAGTTGTGTTTTATACGGCAACATTTCATTTTCAGGTAGGTACATCAAGACAATTTAAATATACAGTTTAAATAACATCAAAATTTGTTTAAAAGTTTCGACACAGCGATGTTTACCAAAGTAAATACCTACTTTCCAGCTGGCTTCGTAATTCAAAATCAAGTAACAAATTCCAAGTTTCAAGTTGGCTTCTAAAGTAGTTCCCGTATGCCTTGGCATACTTTTGGATTGAGGTTTTCAACGCCAAGTATAAAGTTGTTAATCCGACACGTTTCGTAAAATCTTGCGTTAAGTATCGTGTCGTGCAAAATTTCATAAAGGTTCTAATGGTATTTTAGGTGTTCTTTGTAAATTATACAATAAGTGATACTTTAACTTCGAATCATACGTCATGGTACTCTGTCTGCCACGTAAGTGGGGCATCGGTTTTATTAGATATTTTCATGCTTAAACTTTTCCAATGCATTCGATGTTATTGGATCACATTGTTGTTTACTTTATATACAGCATAATGCATTTGGAGATACTGTATCGGCACATTGCCCACTCAGGGTTTAGGATATTCCTAATATCAGCAATATCTTTCTACAGCTTCAGATTTATATACGCTATTATTATTTTAAAGAGCAACGGCACAAAAATAATAACGTTTAATATTTAGTTCTTATATATAAGTATGTACCTACTCGTTTATGTTGACAACTCTTTCAAGTCATTGATTATGCCAAATTTTTTCAGTCTTTGCGTAATTTTTTTGATACAGTTTTTCATGTTGGTAAAAATGGAGCTAATTGAGAGAAGCGCGTGAGGAGTAAACATGTACCCAAAATAACACAGAGGAAAAGATTGACATCGGATTGAGATGTGTGACGTGTAAAGGTAACTGGAGATAATTAACTAAAATGTAATAAAAAACAAAGTGACCTACGAAAGTTCCTTTTTTCCTTTTGAAGTGCGAAACACTAAAAACAAAAGAAACTTCTTAAGTTGTTAGTATTTCTAATTCAGGGTAGGAGATTCGTAATATTTCTACACAAACATAAAGGCTCACTTTCCATTCGAAGTTGTATGAAAAGGAGATCGGTTATTTTTGCTTGTCAATCGTCGTCGCTGTTGTGAGTCCGTCTTTACATTAGTTACTTGGTCTTTTTCTGCGAGTACGACTAGGTAGTAAATTTAACGTGTAAAACTATGTTCTACAAACAGAACAGGGCTTTATCCAGAATAGCAGTTAAACTGAACGGATAATAGATAACTTTTCATTTCTGTATGTTGGTAGCGCACCCTGTTCCGCATTGTTCCAAACAACAATGATTCCGGATTTGAATATTTTCATCAATCTTTGTTAATTTGTAACTATTGTGCGCGTCCCTTGTGTTACTGGGATCAACATGATAATGAATGCTTACACCCTGTATTTAAAAACACTTCTGATTCGTAAAGTAATAAATATAAAATTGTGACACACAAATCACGTCTATATCCCTTACGGGGTAGACACAGCCTAACGTAACAAGACCTAAAGGCCACGTTAAGCATGATTGTGGGCTTATAGTTGGAAAAGGAAATCAAAATAGTGATAGGTTGCTAGCCGCATCTATTACTAAGAGCTTGTTAGGGCATTAAATTACTATTTTGTTCAGGTTCATGTATAATGACAGTAAAAGACCCATTAAGTAGACAGGTAAATAACTTTGGGCTGCAGATTTAAATTTACTACTTAGCTTATGGGCAAAATCCCCTTGGAATTTTTCGTTATTCCCTGTCTCCATCATAAACGTAATCTCTGTGCAAAATTTCATACGCCTATTTCTAAATTGGGCTGGACATTAAAGATTTAATAATAGAATCATTTATAGACTAGCAATGAAGAGGCCTTTACTCAGCAGTGGGTGGATGTGGGCTGATTAAATTAGATTAGATAGACTATTGTAAAAGTTTGAAACCGATAGCATTTCAGAGACAAATAAACTTAATTGAAGTATAAGTGTGAACCTATTAAAGGTAGGTAAATAGTTATGCAGTTTAATTGTTCCTCATTATTGGTACATATATTTTCGTATCAAACCTAGACATAGGCGAAAACCCCGATAAATAAACAGGTAAAATTGGTAAATAATCCTCTTATAGTCGACGTAGTAGGTAAGAAATTAAGCTCGCATTAAATGGACCCTCCTTAATTGGGCTTGCAATTTTGATGAGTTAACTAGATTTTCGATCTGTGTAAGTTAACTTTTGCTCCTTAGTGACATTAAGGCATTGTTATTTAATAGAATCAAGAGTATCTATTAAGAATATTCCATGCTGGTCTGGGAGCAAAGAAAATACATACAATGTTTCAGTTGCTACTCTTCCCGTGCAGATAGTAAAAGCCCATCTAGGGAATCGGCGAAAATTGTAGCAATCATTTTATAAGCGATGCGGCTAGCAACCCATCACTATTTTTGATTTCCCTTTCCATCTGTACGCCCGAAATCATGCTAAACGTGGCCTTTAGGTCTTGTTATCTTAGGCTCTGTCTACCCCGCATGGAATATAAACGTGATTTGTGTGTTTGTGTGTGATCAAGACTAATCAAGAGTATACTGTAAAATGTCTAATTTTTCTGAGGTATACCCCTCGGCTTGATAATATATCAAGTGTCCTAAAAGCACTGTGCATCCAACACCTACAATGAGCTTTTATAAGCTTTCCATGCTTAAGCAAATCTTTATTATTGCCGTTTAACAACTGTACTAAGTAAGTGCATAACTATACAAAGTCAAACGACTTTAAGTGTGTAGGTTTTAGACATAACAAACGTCACGAACACGTTATTAAAAAAAACTGTTTGAAAATTTTAATTAATAACTCAAGTAAGTACCCTCGTTTGCTAAAACAACGTGTCATCTCATAAAAAATCGCCATTTTTACCCACGACGGAACGGAAGATTCATAATTTCACTTAGAAATATTTCGAAATATAACGTTGTTCTGGCAAAGTTGTACGTTGTACCTACCTAGTATCAAACAAATTGACTCCTGACCCACTGTGAAACGTTTTCTCAGTAAACATTATAGTGACGTTACATTGTATCGACAAGGAAAATTGTTATGACGTTTACTGTGAGAAAGTTATGCGGGGTCATGAAACAATTTGTTTAATAGTACGTGTATAATGGGAAAATGTACAGCACCTCAGTGGAGTGTAAACTGGACCAACGGTAACTGACATTTTAGTTCGCGACGAAAGCTAAACACCCAATGTAGGTGCAGTGCGAGTGTTGTTGATACTGGTTTGTTACTCAAGGTAATGGTCGCACAGAATGAGCAGTGTTAGGTTAGGTCGTAGTAGCCGTCCTGTTAAAGTCAACCAGTAAAGATAGCTGGGGTGCGAGTCGGGTTATCTCCGCGTGTGGTCAAGAGCTGCGGTTCGTTTTCGGATCCGTCCGGGGGGAAAAGCAGTGCTTGGTCCGGTGCACCCTGAGCATCGGCTAATGGTTTCCCGGCAGTTTCTGAGGGATATCATTGACCGTTGGCTAAGAGCTCGACAAGGGGGGAGGGGTCTTTTGACCGTATTACCGTACAACGTTGCCGACATGTTGTCACAAGATTTTTGAATTATATTTTTATTACTTTGACATCGGCGTTCATACGCGTTGATACGCCACAAATGAGAAGAAAAAGAAAGATAGCTGCTGTTACTGTTAAAAGGTTCGTTCAATCGTAGCTCTCGCTATCGCTGCGCTGTACGAGTTGGATGCGGGCGGTGCATCACGTGTACCGAGATTAAAGCAGCAGGCGTGCTCGGTAAGGAGGACTTTCCTAGAAAAGCCATTAATTTTGTTCAACGCCTCACTACTTTACAGCGGGCGCTAAGCTGCTTGCCTTAACCGGACTGCAAAAAGAATATTAAGAAGCGGAAGCTGGATTAACAACGACTTGCATCACAGCTCATATTGTTGAGGTGACTTTACTGGGAATAATCCTTTTTAAACGGCCCTTCTTCTGTGATTTAGGTACTTTGAATATGATTTTCTATAATTCATTGTCACTTTTAAAGCCTATGCTTTTCAGGAAGGTTCAAACACACACATTCATAACTTTTAAAAGTTAACTACAATTCAACTCGTCAAAGATGTTAATAGGATACGAGTTCTCTTTTCAGGGCTGGTGCTTTGTATTATAGATGTACTATTTTGACTGGATTATAAACAATTTATAGAGATACGTTACCTACAAGAAATTAGATCATTATTAGACCAAACTCCAAGTGCGCAATTACTTTGCATCATGCAAAGCTTGCATTCTTGTCATGCGACGGCTTGCGCATATCCTGCATCGCTTCGTGTTTCAGAGGAATTTAATTTTTCTCGAGACATGCCAACAAGCCGACACTTGGTGCATTTAATTTAATTCAAGTCCATTCTGGAATACTGATTTCAAATGCTCCTTATAAGACAAATGTTTTAATAAGAGTTACCGAGAATATTCATAAGTGTCAAGCCTGACATCACTTCAGCCTTTAGCAGGCATTATGTTTGTAGTAAATTCCTTGTGTACTTAAATATATTCTCCTGAAAAAAACTATATTAAGTAGCTAGTATATGTATTGCATTTCATGTCAGTAATTTCCATCTGTCATTTGTTTGTTGAGCAATTATTGTTTAGGAATGTGAGTGTGTAGTGGCGAGAGATGTAGTGTTCTTTCCACGAAAAAAATAATGTTAGTATATGTCTGGTGAATTTCAAATTCAAGTTATTCAATCTTAATTACAATAATAATACATTACACCCTGAGTGTGGTGAAATAAAGAATGGCTCAGATCGCAGGAACTTGTCGCACGAGCCAAAAAGGCGAGGGTGATAAACATGCGAACTGAGGCTTTTTTTATCACCGCCCGAGGTCTGTACATAATTTTACGTCTTCCCATGACCAGGAAGTGGAAATTTCCGCTCGCGTAGCGGTCGGTAAATTGCTACTTACGACCCGGCGCAACGTAAAATGGGTTTATTCATTTAGAAGAATTAGTCCGAATATATTTGTTATATACACTGTGTCTTAAAATTAATGCAGGATATTTCCGCAGGTGGTGCGTTTACTTTGACTTGGACTTTTAAATGTAGGTTGAGTAATGTTTCTGTAGATTGGTCGTTGTTCAAAGTGCGCAGCATCAAAGGGGAGACTTAATTTTAAATCAAAAATTAGGATGAATAACCTTTACAGGAGTGAACAAAAAATATTTACCTTACTGCTCCGCTACTCAAGTACTTAAGTAGCAGAGTAGCAGGGTTAATTGAAATGAACCTCCGCAAAGTAACGCCTGATTCAATAAATATTTTTCTCAAAAATGTCCGTTAAAGCCGTCATTGTTAACTACAGAACAGGAAGTTAATTGCTACCGATCAGTCCAAAATTAAAAAAAAAAACATTACTGTAGCGCTAGACTCTCCTAGGGCCTAGACAGTAATGTACTATTACAGGAGTTTTAAATTAGACTAACCCATGGAATATTCCGGAGCAATTCAAAAACACCTTGTAGAGGTAAAGCATAACCAAAAACAGAGATGGAATTTAAGATGTCAGGATTGACACAGAATTGAAGACTAAAATTAAAAAAATACAGAGCAATATAAAGAGGCGTTAAATGTATCTACCCTATTAATTTGTCCCATGCGTGAAACCACAAATCGGCACAGGCGCGAGTGCAGCCCGACTATCAATAGGGTATCATCAGCACAACTGCACACATTGTGTGTGACAATGCTGACCGCAGAACTAGTAAATCTTTTTGCAGGTTCATTTGAGCGTGAGTAATTGCGTCATACTCGTATTTGTACCGATCACGTACAAATTGAAAGCGTTGATAGCAAGAGGTATGTGATGCGAATTGTAATCTCTCTTTCCTTCAGCTCCTGTGCTGTGATTAGTTTGGTCCGATACGCGCAATAGTATTAATGCGGGTATTTATCATTGTCATTGAGTTGAGTCTAGGCATATTTTTTTCGGTATATGTACGTCAAATTTTTATGGTGTGGAAAATGCGCCTTATGCATCCACTCGGTACAGGGTTACCGGGGGTATGTGGAGCTCTCCCGCGACGGCAGGCATACCCACTAAAAACCACACGTATTCCCTATTGGGTCGTATGTGAAGCGTTACGAGAGCACTCGGTGTCACCGCGACGCCCCACGACCACCCCGGGATGGGATTCCCTCTTCGCGGCACCTGTGCAATGCAGGTTTGGAAATTCCTGTACGTCAAAGTCCTGCGCTAGACCTTAATTAACTCGAAATGGGCAATGTTGTAGAATGTAGGAATTATTTTACTATCCCCTATGACCAGGGACCAGGGACACCGTAGCGTGTCCGAAACATCGAAAATTAATAAATAAGTTGACATGATTAAGATCCGTATAGTTGAGATAGTAAAATGAGTGCAAATCGTAAAAGTTTATATTAGTAAAATAGTGGAATGGAAAAGGGATGACGAAAATAATAAGTTTTGTATTGAAAGAAAAGGACCGAATATAAGGAAATCTATCAAACACTAGTACTTTTATCTTATTTCTCTCTTTCTAAGTTTAAATGAGAAAAACGCTTTGCGATACTGAATAGTTATTTCTATTTTGATTTTAGGCCTTGTATCAAAATTTACAAGTACCTACCTGTTACGTTTTAAGTGACTGCGTTAGACATACGTAACGACAGTGTAATTTAATCACATTACGTAGTCAGTAGTCACGTAACTAACTAAATTTGCAATCTGGTTAAACTTTAGGATTGTTGCGCTCATCTACCATCAACTCCGAATACCAATACTGCTTACTTGCGTGTAGTTACCTGTTAGGTAGTATACGGAAATTACTTGGTTTAGTTTTACTAAGTTCTGATGCTATTTACGGGCGGAGGTTGCTTTCACATCACAATTACCTTTGCTGTAATTTTACTAGCGCAAATGATCAAACGAGCCGCATTTTAACGAATGATTAAGTCAGCAACTTTTCAATTCCACGTAAAGAATTTTAGTAACATAAATGACAGAACATTTATTATAGTTGAGCTCAATATTTAATGTCTATTTTTAGTGATTACATTAATTCCTGTCAATTTACCGTCTTATCGGAATCAACAAGCCATTCATTACGGGCCGAGTGCGGGCTACGAGATCTGTCAGCAATTTGACGCAGCCACAAGAAATTAGGTTATGCAAATTGGACGGTTATTGAGCCTCCCGTGCTGTCATTCAAGTAAAGCCAATAGATATCACTGTTAGATAAATACACAATTTTCTGTGTGATGGCTGAAATGGGCCCCGACCAAGCTACAGATAAATTTGGTAATCTTCCCCCTCCTATTCAGTGTGCCACTGATAAAACTCCTATTCAGAGTATTTCAGTAACCCAATGTGAACTTATTCAGTGGTTAAATTTGTAAGTGATAATATTTCAAATCACAAGAAACATGCTGTTTAGGGACAAAACAAATAAATACAATACAAATAGAAATCTGTCATTGTCTTCTCATGGCCGTATCCGGCTACAGCGACTGGTTCCTAAAGCTGGGAGCGTCGTTGATGCGATCTCAGGTGACTGACGTAGCCGATTTTTGCAGCGAATGCGCGGCAGCACTCACCACAAGTCAGCACCCCTCCGACGTAATTATAGTGTATGGCCACACGTGGTCTGGCCTTCCGCTCGTCACGTTTTGCGTCCAGTTAGTTACGAAGGCTACTGTAAGGTTGCGAGGGTTGTAGTGTGACGAAACGGGGTCTCGTTCCGGTCAAAATTCACAAATAAAATATTAGTACTCTCATATGGAATAATATTCCAGATTTATTTATTAATTAATGTGAAATTAAATAGTATTAATTTCTAGCAATGTTCCATGAAACTAGGGACACTTAGATTAATGAAATAATCACATCAGGTACAAGTACCACTACACATTCGGTGCAATATTTGTCAATATATTTGTCAACAAATTTTTCAAAGAATGTCAGACATCAACAAATAGTCATCCCACAGGCAAGGTAAAGTGTGCCTTAGACGTCCAACACCGTAGACAAAATTTAATAGTCTCAAGGATTTAAATATTTTGGTCAATACGTTTGATTATAAGAAACACTGAATTTCATCAAGGAATATTATTTACGAACCACCTTGGTCAAACTTTGGGGAATGCTTACGGTTTTAGATAATACGATGCAAATGATTTGATGCGTATTTCTCATAGAGATTTAGGAGCACCTTAATTATGTCTAAATAAAATATAATTCACCTTAATTCATTCTTTTTATGGACGAAAGGGCTTCATACAGCATTAATTCATTGAGAAAAGTATGCATTATCGTTAAGCAAAGTTCCACACATATAAAACAGTATCTACGAACAATAGGTTCACAAGACGTCACATAAGTGCAGGTCTCACACATGTACAAAATACTAAAATAATAGTATTTCATCACAACCAATGTTAAAAATGATCAACAATTCCGTTAGCTAAATTATGAAAGCAAAATAGGCTATTATGACAAATCTTTAACAACTACTAATAAATAAGAAAGGATCAAATCGGTTACATATATCCATCTAAGAAAAATATACCAACATAAAAACCAAAATGCACAACAGAATATTTGTTTAGCAAAAATAACCCGCTGTTCCGTATTTGTTATCTGAGGTTGTCTATGTCTAAGTGGAATTGTGGGAAATCATAGCGTAGGAAAATGAACCTTATCTTCATGACGGTTGGGTAGCAAAAAAGCGTAGAAATCAGAACGGACGCCTAGGACGCCTGAGACGCCTGGGACGCCTGGGACGCCTGGGACGCCTGAGACGCCTGAGACGCCTGGGACGCCTGAGACGCCTGAGACGCCTGAGACGCCTGGGACGCCTGAGACGCCTGAGACGCCTGGGACGCCTGGGACGCCTGGGACGCCCGAGACGCCCAAAAAGAGTATAAATACGAGCGTAGATTTTAGGAAAAGGTCTTTTTCTCTTCTGTCGGTTCGTAAGCGCGGTTCTTCCAAGCACAAATTAGATTTTAGTAAATACGCGAGATCGGGTCGCGGCTGTTTTAAGTTTTACATTAATTTATTGAATTGATTATTTAATTGTTTTGATATCATCAGTTTGTGACATAGTTTTCTGTGGTCGTGAATACCAGTGCATATTCCCAACCTTATCCTTGGCGGCTCGGGGCTACTCTCCGGCGTCAATCCTCATTTTTCTCATTCTTTAGAGCCTATACTGGATTTGCGATTATAGAATACTAATTAGCTTGATTAATTACTTTGTGTGCTTGAAGTAGGGATTATACGAAACACGGTTTTCGGGTTTCAAGTCTGGTTACCTAACGGTGATAACAAGGGCTTGAAATTTCAACACACTGTTTACAGTGTGAGCTGAAGCGTTGAGGTTCGACTCAGCACCTGACTCCCAGCGAAATATCTGGGTAAGGGTAACTTACCTCCTAGCGTGTACCCAGGCTTTCGTGTTCTGCTGTGTCGGAACATGGGAACTGGTCTCGCTGGTCTCTTATCTAACTATTTATATATTCACACTACTATATCTCTAGTTAGGACGTCGTCTGCATCCTTGGCTTCGGCCGTAGACGATGTCAATACACATGGCGTAGGACTTTATACACAAGGAGATGCCACTCCAATCCCTTCTTTAGAATAGTGTAGAAGTTTCCATTGCACTCCCGGAAACTGCATAACACATCACACGTTTAATTGTAAATGTGAGGGTTTTCCTCCAGGTTTCAATACACAGCTGACTAGAATAGGAATATTAATTTAGGCATGAATAGGGAGGTTTTACTTATTTTAGGTTAGGCTTTTATCTCAACATCTGTTTTACCTTGTAACAACAAGGGAAAATTATGTGTTTTAATTAATTTTATTAAATAAACATTTACTATTAGAAAGATAGAATGTGACAGTTCAATCTTCCTTAAGAATCCTCCGCCTTTAAGTTATCAGTAAGATGAAGCGATGAAGCTTTGTTTTTATGATCTACATATTTAAGATTGGTATTATTTAGTTGATATGCTAATTTCCATAGCTTTCTGGGTGTTATAAATTTATATTTGATGGAAAATTCCTTAGATCCCCTTTTGCTTTGAACTAATAAGTAATTGATTGAAATACTTTTAGATATGACTAAGATCAATGAATCTGACTTATCCTTCTGATTGAAAAACATATTTCAAAATAACAGAAAACACCCAATTTATAAAGTAGTTTTCCTTCTGTACCAGAATGATTGGACAGCATAGTATAGGAATAATTAGAGTTAAATTTATCCTCTTACCCATTGTGGTACAATAACATGACATACTGACTAAAGACTAGTAAACTCACAAGTCTTGTGTCGGAGTTCCTTAGGGTCTCTGGACGAGGAACACGGTTACTGGCCACGATCAGTTGAGAACAATCTCAAGAGCGAAGGCGGGGCTCTAACTTTAACACAAAAGACATTTACTCATTCTACCTATATAAATACTTGTTATAATTCCAGACTAAGCATTTGAAATTACCAGAGTATTGGTTCTCCATTACTTGACTACTCCAAGATATAAATAAATACTCCTAGTTACTAGCATTTAACTATAATTTACCTCTGCTTGTTAGTGTTCGGTAATAGAAATTTGCAGAACTGAGTTCTGTGTGAGTGGAAAGGTTCAGATAGATATAGGGCAAGTTAGTGTTAATGTTTAGGGCATAGTTTACTTCTTAGGATTAGCATCTCTTGCCCCCACTAAACGAGTTTGAGTTACTACCACAATGTAGGGAATAGACGATCACGTTGGCCATACTTCATACTGTCCTATTCAATCTAAATAGCTTCTTATAGTATTAATTAATTAAGACTAGGAATTGCATAGTTTGAGTAGGTAATTAGCTGTAGATAGTAGTCTAGCTTGGTGTCTTGGTGCTGCTTGTAGTATAGCCTAGTCTTTTTATAAGTGTATTTTAAGCCCTAGTTTTAAATTAAGTATAAGACCTTAGATATAAGACTAGATATAAGTTTAAAAAAATAAATACTAGGTAGGGATGTTACAATGTGGAGGCCGTGTACCAGGATAGAACTTGTGGTTTGTTTGGTAATATTTTAGTCTAGATTTAGATCTTAAGTTAGAATTAAGATACTTGGGAAGTTATTTATCGGATTGAATTTGGACAAGTGTGATAAATGAATTAGTTTAACGACCGAAAGGTCAATTTGTTGCTGTGAAACGGAAAAGTGGGGTAAGAGATATAACTATGTTTGAAATTAGAGACCTATTAGGTTAGATAAGAGAGATAAAAATATTTCACAAAATGTTTGCACAATTTTACTATAAAGGGTTACACGGTTTACTTATTTACTAATTATAACTAAGTCGGTCACTTCACTTGAGATCTTGTTACGAATTCACGATCACTTATTCAGCAGAAGAGTTCATTTCTCGGGAAAAATAAATCAGTTTATACAACTAGCATAGCGTGATCGGTTCAAATCACAGGTTATGTCCTTTCAATTAAATTGGCCTGCTTCAGTCCTTTAAATCACAACGACGATCGTACGAACTATAAATTACAAATGAAGATAACAAAACAAGATAAATGCAATTAACAAAACAAAACCATAACTTCAATTGTCAGCGTAACACAGATAATTCACAGACCATAGAGTTTTAAGACAGATAATCTTAGATTACCATTTTTATTTTAATCTCAGTCAGAAATGAGGAATAAAAGTAATTTCTATACAGTCAAGCAAGACGTTCTTATAAAATATAATAGTCTGGGGAGAGCATGCAAAGTATTATTTGATTACATAATAATAAAAATATAGGCATGATTTACAGTGCCGGGTTCGATTCCCGAACTGTGCATAACAATACAAAGAGCATTTAGTTGGGGGAGAGACAGTGTAGTTCAGATACCTATCTAATAGGCTAGCTAAGCTATGAGCCAAGTACTGACCAGGTTCAGGTCTTGACGCGGGGGAGAGAGGTTTTATTACAAAAATGAGTTACATCATTTATTAGAAACAGATTATGGATTTAGGAACACAGACCAGTTCATCTATATTTTATGGTATGAATGTATGTTGTGATAGCCAGGCTTTTACATCTCAAATCGAGCCAATACATAGTCATAATAGTGATCAGTTTATTGATAGTAATATCTATCACAGTATTTGTAGGAACAAAGAAAGCATCTAAATCGGTTTAGTAAATTTTAAGATGCAGCAGATAGAATATATGTAAAATGACCAGTCAAAGCAATTGCAGGTATATGAAAAAAATACAGCTCACAATAAGTCATCAAAATCTGGTTAGTAAAAGTTGGGATGCAGTAAGCGCAGTAAGTGGTTTTACTTTTATTTTAGTAAAAGTAAATAATTAGTAAAATGATGACAGGAAAAACATTTAGGTAAAGGCATATCTGCGACTAAGCCATACTAGGAAAAGGTAGTCTGTAAGTGTGATAATTAATTTAGAATTTCAGAATGATTAAGATAAGCCTCATTGCTCACAAAATATTTAAAAAGCTAAGTTGAACTAGGTATAAGTATGTATGAATTTGCCGAGACTAATTTTTCAAAATTATGTCATTCAAAATAATATAGAATTGAGCTAGCAAAGGGTTTAGAAAATAAAAGAAGGGGACCAAGTTTTATTAGAACTCAATCAATAAATTATTCACATAAACAGTTAATTTATACAGGACATAACAAGAGAATGCTTTAATTTCTTCAAAATAAAATGGTTGTTTGATTACAAAACGAAAAATACTATTACAGACCAAAAGTGCAGGAAGGTTAGGTGAAGCATTGTTTAGATAACATTCCGAAATAGGCATTCAATTTTAATAAGCCCACACTTGAGATTCGAAGTTATCCATTGCATTGTTCCGGCCATGCAGTATCCAAGTATTTGAACTTGATAAGTGAAAATCTTTCTCGGCTTATTTTGATATCTGAAAATGAAACGGTTGTCACTTAAAATAACCAAAGTTGCACTAGTTCTGTAATTTAATAAGTATAGGTAAATGGTTCACTTCTATATAAGTAAGTGTTGGGACAACAATGAGAACCTATTCCCAAGTAGGTATGTAGAAAATTATAGGTTAATATAGTAATCAATGGATAGGAAGCAATGGATATTACCTGAATGAGTTAATTGGTTTAGTCACTTTTGCCAAATTGAGTGCATAAAACCAGTTGAACAATGATCAGTTCTTCATTTGAAACAGTAATCGTGTTTTGTTCAACACCTGAAACATAAAATATCGTGCATTTAGTAGTTTTGAGGTGACAGATTGAATACGTAAATATTAGTTATATACGCCATTACGAGGATTTTATTACAATTAAGTAGTAGATAGTAATAGATAGTAAACAAATAGTCGGTTTCATTACCTGAGTAGGTTGATTGAAATTAAAATGCGTTCGGATCGATTTCTGCTGCAGGAAATAGCCCCTTAACGTTCGAAGTTTGTTTGAATGCGATTAAGATGTTAAAACGTGCTGAAATGCTATTAAATTACTAATTTTCTTGTGGGCGATCTATGAAAAAAGTAATCGATACGCGTCCGTTCGGTTTTTAAATTAGCATCTGTCACATATGACAGTAGGAAAAGGGAAATCGTCCATGCAACCAACATTGTCATTTGAAAAAAAAAAGGGTGAAATAAATAATTGTATTAATAAAACTACTAAAGAAATATATATACAAGGAGGAATCACCGAGTAGACAGAGTTGGAGGAGCTATGGATTTTATACATTTTAAAGTTAGTACAACACGATAATTATGAGGAGGATTTTTGTGGTAGTTTTTTATTTCACATTCACACAAAACTGCTGAAACGATAAATTCATTGGATTAGAGAATTGTTGTGGTTAATTAATTAGAATTAAAAAAAACAAAGAAAAACAAGAATTACCAGCATAGAAGCAGCAGTATCTCGGTTCACGCAAGTTTCACCTTCTATGTCTTAAAATGCGCATAGATAGTAAGATAAATTAAGTTGGTAGATGGGTATTGATAACTTTGATTAAGTATAAAAACATTGACTACGAAAATTTTATACTGTTTAACATACAACAGTGAAAATTACACTTAAATTTAAGAGTGAAAGGTATTGTAAAAGGTTATTGATTATTTCCAAGTCTGTGGTATATGGCGTTAGTAGTGTTTCAGTGCTCATGCTGATAGAATTAAAGCGTCAATAAATGTGGTTCGATAAATTTAGCAATGATAAATTGGTCCGTTTTATGATAATTTAAGCCTATAAAGTTTGGTTTTTACTAGTTTTAAGTGTGTAACACAATTCAATAATTTCGTTAAGATTTAATTACATTAGTTTATCGTATACGAACTAGATGGCGCTAGGTGTATAATTCAAGGCATTGATAACTTGTAGAAATGAATTTTTTTTTAAAAAAAAAAGCATGGTGTATTCGTACAGTCGATTGTTAGGAGTTGTCTGATTTGTCGATGGTTATGTACTGGCGCTAAATAAGCTTCAACTACTCAACAACAGAGGGCGCTAGTAGTGCAATTAATTTTAGTTGTGGTCAGATTGACTTGAAATTTGGTATACGGTTGGACAGATGGTAGAGCGTTGATGTCATGGTAAAGTTCTGGTGGCTCAGCCGATGTTGTCTCCGCAGGAGGGAACTTCTCAACGGTTAACAGCATCAGTTTGAAATTTGGTACACATATAGAATTTTGGTGTCAATAAAAGTAGGAACAAAAAAAAAAAAAAAAAAGGTTTTTTTTTTTGACTGGAGGAAGTACAATAGTTAAATAATATTATTAGTTGTACGTCTTTCATCTCGAAAGTGAACTGTTGTATTATTTCAAAGTGAGTATGAAAAAGAGATTGAGGAAGGATGTATGAGTTAAAAAAAAAAAAAAAGGATGAATGTGTTGTTGCATGAAATTTTAGGAAAATAGTATAAGTTAGATTAAGTTAGTTTTAAGAATGAGTAAAAGGGCTTTGATGATATGGCATTTCACAGAGATGAGGACGGTTTATTGGCATTCTATCCCCTGAAACAGCACACATCAAATAATTTTCTTTTGCGAAAGGAGTTAGGTTATCACATACTTGCGTGAGACACATATCTTTCCAAAATGCAGCTATCATTAAAATGGTATGTATTTTGGCAAAGTTAATCCTATCCCAAGGTTGATTTTGTGCAAAATATATGCTATCACAAGATTAATACTAACCAAAGGTTAATTTTGTGAGAAAAAGGGAAACATACCTTAACGAAATCAATACTAACAAAAGGTTGATTTTGTATAACAGAAACATACTACCGGTACCAAAGTTAATACTAGCCAAAGGTTAATTTGGTATATAAAGGAAACATACCTTAACATAATCAATACTAACAAAAGGTTGATTTTGAATAAATACACCTATAAAAGGTTAATCTTGAACAAATAAAATACTATAACAAGATTAATACTAATCTAAAGGTTAATCTTGAACAAACAAAATACTATAACAAGATTAATACTATCAAAAGGTTAATTTTGTACTATGAAAAGGAAACATACCTTAACATGATCAATAATAACAAAAGATTGATTTTGTATAAATATACCTATAAAAGGTTAATCTTGAAAAAACAAAATACTATAACAAGATTAATACTATCAAAAGGTTAATTTTGTACTATAAAAAGGAAACATACCTTAACATAACCATACCAGGAAGGTTAAGTTCATATTCTACCTAATCTCATTTTGAATTGATACAAAATGTGTCTTGGTTAATTATGTGGCAGGTCAGATTGACATTCGACTATAAAGTCGGCGAAAGAAATTTTATTACTCCACACGCAGCTAAGAAAGCTGAAGCACAAATGGCTAAGCAATTAGCATACACTCCACATGCTCCAAATTTATATTATTCATTTTATTGAGTGGAAGTTTCAGACGAGATAATTTGGTAATGGATGGTTATAATTCCAAGCTATCAACATGATCTGGTTGGGAGAGGCAGTTCGACAGTTCTTTTCCTTGATCGCCAAGCAATGCAAGATCGGGGCACTGAAGGGTCGGCGAGGGTCACTAGGACAGAGTGATTCACAACCACTTTCTTTATCCCAGTTAGATCATTTTGCGAAGTCTTATGATCTTTTCATATTTAAGTTGTTCAAAGTCTGAAAATTTTTCATTCTTTATTTTGGGTGTATATTTTTGGTTTAAAAATAAACCACACCACACTTTCAGTCACGGGAGAAAATGTTAATAGATTAAACTAATATATATAGCAATGTTTAGATTGATATTCCTGAATTACATAATGAGTGGTTAGAATATTTCCTCCAGTTAAAATGGTATTTTTGGTCCTTACGAAAATATTCGGGGAGAGGCTGTGACGAAACGGGGTCTCGTTCCGGTCAAAATTCACAAATAAAATATTAGTACTCTCATATGGAATAATATTCCAGATTTATTTATTAATTAATGTGAAATTAAATAGTATTAATTTCTAGCAATGTTCCATGAAACTAGGGACACTTAGATTAATGAAATAATCACATCAGGTACAAGTACCACTACACATTCGGTGCAATATTTGTCAATATATTTGTCAACAAATTTTTCAAAGAATGTCAGACATCAACAAATAGTCATCCCACAGGCAAGGTAAAGTGTGCCTTAGACGTCCAACACCGTAGACAAAATTTAATAGTCTCAAGGATTTAAATATTTTGGTCAATACGTTTGATTATAAGAAACACTGAATTTCATCAAGGAATATTATTTACGAACCACCTTGGTCAAACTTTGGGGAATGCTTACGGTTTTAGATAATACGATGCAAATGATTTGATGCGTATTTCTCATAGAGATTTAGGAGCACCTTAATTATGTCTAAATAAAATATAATTCACCTTAATTCATTCTTTTTATGGACGAAAGGGCTTCATACAGCATTAATTCATTGAGAAAAGTATGCATTATCGTTAAGCAAAGTTCCACACATATAAAACAGTATCTACGAACAATAGGTTCACAAGACGTCACATAAGTGCAGGTCTCACACATGTACAAAATACTAAAATAATAGTATTTCATCACAACCAATGTTAAAAATGATCAACAATTCCGTTAGCTAAATTATGAAAGCAAAATAGGCTATTATGACAAATCTTTAACAACTACTAATAAATAAGAAAGGATCAAATCGGTTACATATATCCATCTAAGAAAAATATACCAACATAAAAACCAAAATGCACAACAGAATATTTGTTTAGCAAAAATAACCCGCTGTTCCGTATTTGTTATCTGAGGTTGTCTATGTCTAAGTGGAATTGTGGGAAATCATAGCGTAGGAAAATGAACCTTATCTTCATGACGGTTGGGTAGCAAAAAAGCGTAGAAATCAGAACGGACGCCTAGGACGCCTGAGACGCCTGGGACGCCTGGGACGCCTGGGACGCCTGAGACGCCTGAGACGCCTGGGACGCCTGAGACGCCTGAGACGCCTGAGACGCCTGGGACGCCTGAGACGCCTGAGACGCCTGGGACGCCTGGGACGCCTGGGACGCCCGAGACGCCCAAAAAGAGTATAAATACGAGCGTAGATTTTAGGAAAAGGTCTTTTTCTCTTCTGTCGGTTCGTAAGCGCGGTTCTTCCAAGCACAAATTAGATTTTAGTAAATACGCGAGATCGGGTCGCGGCTGTTTTAAGTTTTACATTAATTTATTGAATTGATTATTTAATTGTTTTGATATCATCAGTTTGTGACATAGTTTTCTGTGGTCGTGAATACCAGTGCATATTCCCAACCTTATCCTTGGCGGCTCGGGGCTACTCTCCGGCGTCAATCCTCATTTTTCTCATTCTTTAGAGCCTATACTGGATTTGCGATTATAGAATACTAATTAGCTTGATTAATTACTTTGTGTGCTTGAAGTAGGGATTATACGAAACACGGTTTTCGGGTTTCAAGTCTGGTTACCTAACGGTGATAACAAGGGCTTGAAATTTCAACACACTGTTTACAGTGTGAGCTGAAGCGTTGAGGTTCGACTCAGCACCTGACTCCCAGCGAAATATCTGGGTAAGGGTAACTTACCTCCTAGCGTGTACCCAGGCTTTCGTGTTCTGCTGTGTCGGAACATGGGAACTGGTCTCGCTGGTCTCTTATCTAACTATTTATATATTCACACTACTATATCTCTAGTTAGGACGTCGTCTGCATCCTTGGCTTCGGCCGTAGACGATGTCAATACACATGGCGTAGGACTTTATACACAAGGAGATGCCACTCCAATCCCTTCTTTAGAATAGTGTAGAAGTTTCCATTGCACTCCCGGAAACTGCATAACACATCACACGTTTAATTGTAAATGTGAGGGTTTTCCTCCAGGTTTCAATACACAGCTGACTAGAATAGGAATATTAATTTAGGCATGAATAGGGAGGTTTTACTTATTTTAGGTTAGGCTTTTATCTCAACATCTGTTTTACCTTGTAACAACAAGGGAAAATTATGTGTTTTAATTAATTTTATTAAATAAACATTTACTATTAGAAAGATAGAATGTGACAGTTCAATCTTCCTTAAGAATCCTCCGCCTTTAAGTTATCAGTAAGATGAAGCGATGAAGCTTTGTTTTTATGATCTACATATTTAAGATTGGTATTATTTAGTTGATATGCTAATTTCCATAGCTTTCTGGGTGTTATAAATTTATATTTGATGGAAAATTCCTTAGATCCCCTTTTGCTTTGAACTAATAAGTAATTGATTGAAATACTTTTAGATATGACTAAGATCAATGAATCTGACTTATCCTTCTGATTGAAAAACATATTTCAAAATAACAGAAAACACCCAATTTATAAAGTAGTTTTCCTTCTGTACCAGAATGATTGGACAGCATAGTATAGGAATAATTAGAGTTAAATTTATCCTCTTACCCATTGTGGTACAATAACATGACATACTGACTAAAGACTAGTAAACTCACAAGTCTTGTGTCGGAGTTCCTTAGGGTCTCTGGACGAGGAACACGGTTACTGGCCACGATCAGTTGAGAACAATCTCAAGAGCGAAGGCGGGGCTCTAACTTTAACACAAAAGACATTTACTCATTCTACCTATATAAATACTTGTTATAATTCCAGACTAAGCATTTGAAATTACCAGAGTATTGGTTCTCCATTACTTGACTACTCCAAGATATAAATAAATACTCCTAGTTACTAGCATTTAACTATAATTTACCTCTGCTTGTTAGTGTTCGGTAATAGAAATTTGCAGAACTGAGTTCTGTGTGAGTGGAAAGGTTCAGATAGATATAGGGCAAGTTAGTGTTAATGTTTAGGGCATAGTTTACTTCTTAGGATTAGCATCTCTTGCCCCCACTAAACGAGTTTGAGTTACTACCACAATGTAGGGAATAGACGATCACGTTGGCCATACTTCATACTGTCCTATTCAATCTAAATAGCTTCTTATAGTATTAATTAATTAAGACTAGGAATTGCATAGTTTGAGTAGGTAATTAGCTGTAGATAGTAGTCTAGCTTGGTGTCTTGGTGCTGCTTGTAGTATAGCCTAGTCTTTTTATAAGTGTATTTTAAGCCCTAGTTTTAAATTAAGTATAAGACCTTAGATATAAGACTAGATATAAGTTTAAAAAAATAAATACTAGGTAGGGATGTTACAGTAGCCAGGTCTACACTAACTCAATAGGAAACTCCTGGATTTGAGCGGAAGTTCGAGGACCTAACGCTGCGCGTAACTTTTAAATAATAAAATTGTTAAGGACTTTAACCGTATATTCAATCTTAGGTACTTATATATTTATAATACAACAGTCATGCCTTCGGAGGCAGCTGTCCAGGTAAAGCCCTGAAGAAACACTTTGTTTCTTCCTATTCTATTAAAATTCTAAAATCAAATTACAAATAATTGCATTACCTGCCAGCAAGTTGGTTTGTTTATATAAACCTTTGTACAAACACACTTTATCGTGCTCCCTTTGCCTCCACCGGTCTACAGCTAGAGTCTCCCACATGGATGGTTCAATGTTAGCTCATTTCATATGACGCTTTAGCACATCTTTGTACCGCAGAAACTGTCCGTCTTGTTTGCGCTTACCGTTTTGCAACTCACTGTAAAATATGCGGTTCACCATTCTGTTGTTAGCCATGCGGGAGACATGTCCGTACCATCTGCCGTCTCATTAGATGGGCCTCCATTCCAGCGGCACTGGCTCGTCTAAAAACCTCAGTGTTTCTAACACTGTCAGACCGATGGATGTTCATGATGTCGCGGAGGCATCTCAAATGGAAACTATCTCTAGAACTCTGTAATGAAGAACTTAATGAGAGATTTTGATCTCCTCGGGAATTTGTGAAATAATGTATCTTCTGTTCAATACATTTAATTACGCTCAGCAACACAAAATTGTGGCCAGTGTCCATATAAAATTACCTGTTTATATACAGCATACATACGAGGGCCACATTTTTACCGTTGAGTATACAGAGTAATATTATTATTCAAAGTAATATAAGCACAGTGATGACAATTATGTTGCTCTGCTCTGCATCAAGCGCTTGTTTAAATAATTAAAACGATTTATTTTCCTGAACCAACACTTCCCCTGTTGCATGCATAAGTTCTTAGTTATACTTAACAAAGTAAGGCTAGACCTCGGCTTCGTCTACACAATTTTAAAGGCTATGGCTCAGGTTGTGTGGCGAAACTTCTAACTACGCTAATTGAATCGCATTTACTGATGAGAATTCGAGAGCTGTAATAGCTTTGGGTAAACCTTCTAATAGAAGACTTTAGTGGCATGCTTCTAACGACTACAAAGTAAGTAAGTAAGTAAATGCTTTATTGTACAAATATAAAGGCACAAAGGCGAACTTATCCCTATAAAGTCTAAAAAAAAGTAAAAATCTGTGTCTCAAGTCAAAGTCTGTGTTCTCTGTATTAAATGCGTAACCAGTTGAATAATTTTAGCTCGTTTTTAGGGTTCCATAGTCAAATTGACAAAAAATGGTATCATAAGGTTAACAGGGTGAGATCCCTTTTTAGGGATATCCGCCTTTATGCTGTTACATATACATAATATACAAACAAATGATTACAACCACTCTGTTAGGAGAGTAGCGACTGAGATTCTGCAAGTAAGCAAAAGCCATTAAGTATTATACCGAACGGTAATCACAAGCACAATATTGCATCGAGTGATCTAAAACAAGTACCGCGCTTCGTCGAGTTTGCACTGATATGCCTTAACATTTAATTGTAAACTAGAGAGTTCTTGACTGTAGGTACTAAACTTTACTATCAGCACCTTAAATGTATTGTGTGAACATTATAAAGGTTCCTAGGGATAGTAGACAGTACCTACCACCGTTATTAATTTTGTCTATCTTGTTTTAATTTCCTCTTTTCAAGTCTAGAACATTCGAGGAAACATACTCAACCATGTAGGTAATTGAAAAGATACTGTCTTTCTTATAACTTGTGGTTGTTGTATTTTTTTATCATACTCGTACCTGATTTGGAAACGTGATGTTATTATTATTAGGGAGAGAACGTGTAGACGGGTTACCTGGTCGAAAGCAATCAAAGAGACACCGTAATGCGACTAGGTTCTTATCCTTCACTCAAAAAATCTATTTAAAGATTCTTAATTAACTTAAAAATAAATGAACTAACTGAAAAAGAGAAAAATAAGCCATGAAAAGCTTACAATAGTATTTTTTTGAGCTGAGATATAATTGAACAAAGTTATAAGCTGGCCGCCACTGGCTCAGCAGAGGACTAAGATAACATAGGTACGTGACGGAATGTAACGTATGTACTTTTTCGTACTTACTGCACATAAAGCCGGACAGGATACTGTAAGGAAACCGATTGCACCAGTTATTTCGCCGGCTTCACGGCTGTCTTACTTTTCACGCCGTAATAGAGCAGTGCAAGTACTAGTGCTGATAGGCCGCAAAATGGGAAAGACACTTAACACTGACAAAGTACTTTAAAGGATAATTTATTTCACCAAAAACTAGGTACTTGAATCAAAAAATAGTTTTCGAAAATTTACCAAAAATTTTGAAGGCTTATCCAACGACATCCCACACGGAGGATAGACTAGCAATTCCCCATTTTTTACACATAAGGGAGGTAACACATCATTTATTTAAAACCAGCCTAGTTAGTATGTACTTTACAACCATCCCAAATTACAGCTTTATAATACCTACTATTAAGGGTCTCTGAGCAGGGCCACGGACATACAGATGGACATGGCCAAACTAAAAGGGTTGCGTTTCTGCCAGTTTGGCTAGGAAACCCTAAAAAATAACGTGAGAACACGCCTTACTTTATTGCGCTGCTCGTATGTAACAGTGAAATATTCTCCCTATAAAATAACCGGTCGGCTCGCTTGAATGCTAAGTGCTCCGTAAATGGTTATAAACAGAGATTGGAAAATATACTTTAAGTCGATTTATGCTTTTAATTTCCACACTATCCTGTAACCTTTCCTTAGTACATTGTAGGTTCACTATACCTGCGAAAAAACTACCAATAGAGTAGAAATGTAAATTAACTTCTTTTCAAAAAAATCTCCAAATCATGCGGCAATTGATACAGTCTGAATGCCCGGTCCAAGATCAAACGGGGAAGCCAGAGTCGAGAAAACAGATAATAACCGTTTAGTTTGTACTATCTGTTTTCTCGACTGAAATCGAAATGTTTAGTCATTGCTTCGCATACGAATAACCCTCATTTCTCAGTAAAAAAAGTTAATTAATCATTATAATATAAGTCTAAAGTAAAATGGCTTTGTTCCAAGTAGGGTAATAAGGAAAAACTATCGCAAAAAGTCAGTGCTAGTACTCTATAAGTTATAAATGATAAATTACTAGTCTTATAGCATTTGATGGCCCGTATTATCAATCTATTGGTGATTCTTCTGTGGCCTAGTTTACCCGACTGAAGAGAATTCTGCTTAGCAAGAGGTAAGGGTCTTCACTTTAACAGTACCTGATCGAGTTCTGTTTTTATCATTACTATATTACCTATATTGCATTTTGTCAATCTTATTCAAATGCTTATCAAACACGTTTATTGAAAATAACAGTAAATCAATCTATTCCCTTTACAAACTATGATGTATGTGTGTTTCAAATCTTAATTCACCTTCAGTGCTTCCACTGTCAATCCTTCGATTGACTTGTAATTTGATACAATTTCTACCGAATATGATTTTTACAACACAAGTTTACTATTCAAACTCCAAGTCTTTGCTAATGTAACTTTGTTATGTGATACAATGACTACATACGTACTTAGCGTAAAGCTTATGGTAATCATGCAAAGGTAATGCACCATAGCAGGAAAGGCAATTTGTTGCTCCTACGCATCCTCAAGGCACTACTATCAAAGGCAATTTAACTTTGCATAGAGTTAGATTAGACGACAGCAAGGCGCCAATCTTCACCTTAACTTATCTTGAACTATAACTATACATATAACAGTCGTCCTAATGCATATTTCGATGTTTGTTTGTAATTCAATGTTCAACTTGTATAGCATACAGTACAGTTCAACTGTACATCGATAGATGGAGCCACACGACTGTTCTATGTGTAAACTATGCAAGAAGAACTGTAAGGGGTTAAGGTTGTCGCAAACATAACCGCTCGGCACCGGAACGGCAGCGCCTCGCCTCATTGGCTCGCCGTCAACCATACGCAAGCTCGTAACGGAAGGGGCTCGGTGCCTTTGAGGCTTCCGCGCGGTTACAGCGCGCTTACCGCGAGCTCCGATTAATTGGCAGCTATAGCGGTCAACGTCGACGATCGGCGATGTCAGTGAGGCAAGTGGCGGGGCGTACGCGGGCATGCCGCGGGGCATCTACCCGAGGTCAGCACGCCGTCCCCGCGGCGGCGACTTGACGTAAGCACGGTGACGGCGAGTTGGCCACGCACTGCTAGCTTGTGCCGAGGCGTGGCGTTGCCGTTCCGATGGCGATAAGTACGCGTCACAGTATGGAATTTCATACAGAGAATACTGAACGACTCGAGTTGAGGTGGTGCTGATCCGGTGCCGAGCGGTTATGTGTGCGTCAACCTGAACACTCCTTGGAAACTACATTTTACAATCTAAAGCAAAGACCTGCCAGCACAGATAAAATTTAAAAAAAAGTCTCAAGTTTACGGGCCAAGTAGATATTAGTTATCAAAGAATTATAACAGAATACATAAAGTTTTCGAAGTCAGAAACATATCCAACAACGTATCAATTTTGGGAATCATTACTTTCTTCAAATTTGAATAGATTTTTCAAAGGTTGCATTTTCAAAGTAAACTTGACTTAGGTACAGTGTAGAGATTGTCAATAAAGTTCTAAAAGCACTGAAATCCATTTCACTGTGCGCATGTTTGCAGTTACCCGATTCGGGTGGAATACTATTCCAATACAAGCGGCCGTGTATCGTGAATTTATGTAAAATCATTCTAATCATCGTATCGTCTCGGGCTGCATGCACTACCTGCGTCGGGTGTTGCAGCCGAGCTGGCTGTACCTATTCACAAACTGCATTGCGCCGAGATCCTCTATTCAACTTCGGAGTGCATACGAAGAGCCAAACTGTATACGCAAACCTTCCCTCTCCCAGGACGATTCGATTCAAAATACGAAAAGGTTTAGATATCCTTGTTACCCAAAGGAAGAGGAAGCCAATTCAAAGAATTATATTGAAATGTATTTCTGACTGAAGCTTTACACAGATACTTCAATTTAGTTTATCATTTTTATTATGTATTACTCAAACTCAAACTTAAACTATTTATTGCATAAAAAAATTGTGACAAAGATAAATAATAAATAAATAAATATAAATATCTTGGGACAAATTACACCAATTGACCCAGCCCCAAACTAAGCAAAGCTTGTACTATGGGTACCAGGCAACGGATAAACATACTTATATAATGTAGATAAATACATACAACATCCATGACTCGGGCACAAACATTCGTATTCATGATACAACTGTCTGCCCCTACCGGGATTCGAACCCGGGACCTATAGCTTCATAGTCAGGGTCATTAACCACTAGGCTATCCGGTCGTCAAGATGTTAGTATGTATATAATAGTTTCAAACATTTACCCTGTAAGGGCACAGCAATTTATTATAAAATAATCTTAAAATTTACTCTACTTATACGCATCGCATAATGACAAATATAATGTTCATTACCTTAACGGTGTTTTATTTTAAAAAGTGGCAATTGACAGGATAAATACGTATTATACACATGATGCAATAGTAGTTATGCCGAAAGCACATCACTTAAAAGTACTTAACATTCAAAAGTGGTAAAATCTTGATCTGAATTTACATAGTAATGAGTAGAAGAAAATTATAGCTCTAATTAATTATGTCAAAAATTGCCTGAAAATATTTGTTATTAATTCAGATACATTTACCTGTACTATACTTGCAAGTACCTATTATTAATTTTGTTACAATTAAACTTAAACATCCTCTGTAATATGTCGGTTATAGGAACGTTTGTCGTGAAAACTTATGAGTTAGTAAAGTTATAGATTAAAAAATAGTAAAATTGGATGTTACAGGATTACAGGATATTAAGCAAGTAAAATTGAGTCTAAGAAAGCACGATTGCATGCTCTGAAGAGACACCTTTGCAGCTTTGTAGTATTACGAACATCCGCAATAGTATGACAGCTATTCCATAATTACGTAATCATACATTGCATGATGACTGGAAAATGTTATTATAATTCCAAACAGAAATCTATTAATACTTTTAGTTGAAATTGGTACATAGGAGTTGTCAACTGCGTCGTTGTATTGGGGTAATCATAATATATAACACAAATATTTGCCATCAATTCACGTGCTATATGAGAGAGCAAACGCGATACATTTATAACTACCAATTAACTAACATTCTCCGGAAAGGGTTAATCGGGATGCGTAATTAATGTATCGGAAGCTATCTACTGTCATATAAATACGGTAATTAGTCTTAACGTGTAACTATAATCTCTATTTTGCCTCGCTTAAGCCGTGAGCGACTAAACTCATAAAAACTAGTGCTTCATAAGTACTTAGTTTTGGTAAGTACTAAGGGACCATAAATAATTATTTGTACAGATTTGCAATTAATTTAGGATTGTTAATAATTTGAGAAATTCGTCTAGTGTAATAAAATACAAGAGCCTCTAACTAGTCAAAGTTTTGTCACCAAAAAACGTTCCGATCGCTTATATGCTTAAAAACGTCTCAATCGCTAAGGTTAAATTGGCAACATCTTATAGGCTTTGTGGACTAAAACGGATAACTCACGTATTGAAGTTGAGAATTCTTCTTCCTGGAGCGTTTACCTTGGCGGCAACGATAAGAACAAGAAAGACTACGAATAAGTCCGAAACATATCCAGCAAGCTAAACGTGGCCTTTTTAGATTTTGTTACCCAAGGCTCTGTCTACCCTGAAAGGGATAAAGGCGTGATTTATGGAAGTAATAAGTATATCCAGCAATTTGACTTTAATATACGAGTTATCGGTTTTTGTCCACAATAATATTTGAATCTTACGGTAGTGGTATATTGAAAACCACCATAGGCACCACTATCACGTATTAACAACAAACAGACCTACTAAAAATGAACTGAGAAAATCTGAGTGTTGAAGAATAAATAGGTTTGCTAGAATCGAGTTTCAATATTTTCATTTTAGCCAGGGCCGTCTAATGAAATATGCATTCGGCTTGATTTAATCTAATCCATTTATGAAAATGTCAAGAAATATCAGAGATAGTAAAAGGGTCGACGGAACGGAAATAGTATTGGTTTTTATTAACGTCCGTTTCCATAACTGGCTCACAGTGATTCAGACAAGTACCTACTTTTCCTTAAATCTTCGTTATTTTGTTAAATTGTTGCCTGACGTCTAAAGATTAAATCTATCACTGTGGCAACATTATGAGTGAGCAAAGTAATGAATTGTTTTTGTGATGTATTAGCTTCGTTTCGATGAATATTTGGTTGTGTTTTGTATTCATTTCAGCACAATACCTGCAAAAAATCATCATGGAGGACTTTTGATGTTGCAATTTTTGTGCTACACTAAAATGTATTGGCACAAAAAATAGGTACTACGTCAAAAATCCAGCCTCAGACGACAGGTTGGCCTATCTAGTTAGGGAGTCTGACTAAATTTTAAGGTCTGGGATCTGATCCCAGCCGGAGCAGATATTATGAATAGGTAAAAAAATACAAAATGTTTGTTCTCGATCTCGTATGTTTAAAATGTCATTGAGTGGGTAAGATTTGCTTAGTTAGGGACGTGACATTCAAATATTTATTTATGTATATTACTGCAGTGCATCGGTTGAAGGTACTAGCCTCGATTTAGGATTAGTGTACGGCAGGAGCGCAAGGTTCAGCGGGCACAGTGATGCCAACTGTATGTACACGGAGTGTCACTGCTTGTCAAACTAACGTTAGCTTAGGCAGGAACTTGTAATTGGTGAATTAGAATGGCAGCATAGAGAAGTTAACCAATAGAGTGGATTAGGTACATCATTTCTATTGAAATAAAATTCAACAAACCATTGTGGCCACTGTTGCACTCTGATTGAACGGCCGAAGATCAAGCATGACACTAGAGGTGGACAAGTAGATAATGCGATTGATAAAATGTCAAAAGGTACCCACAACACTATTGTCGTCAAATATAGGCAGGCAAACGGCAAAGGTGGACGATTGTTAATTTAGTTGGTACAATTATAATAAGATAGATATGACGAAAAGCGAGCCTTCCTATTCCTCAAAGGGCCGGCAACGCACTTGTGATTCCTCAGGTCTTGCAGGTGTCCCTGGGCGACGGTGATTGCTTTCCATTAGGTGACCCGTCTGCTCGTTTGCCCCCTCTTATATAAAAAAAAATGACATAATTTTATTGTATCTCTATCATTTAGAACCATTTCATATCTTAACATAGGTATATAATATCAAACTAGTATTTCGCGTGGGGGCCGCGGGCCCCAAGGGCCCCGCGGAGGTCCCTGCCACCCTGTTTTGTTTTAATAATCCTAACCTTTTTTTTTTACTATATAGTTTGGCCGCCTTTTTGAAACCGGCACCATGGATAAAGTATTCTGCGTGGGGGCCGCGGAGGATACCCTGCCACCCAGTTTTTTCTCAAATATTTCTAACATTTTTTACTATCATATTTGGCCGCCATTTTGTATCCGCCATCTTGGAAAAAGTATTTCGCGTGGAGGCCGCGAAGGGTACCCTGCCATCCTGTTGTTTTTCAAATATTTCAAACCTATTTTTACTTATTCTTTGGCTGCCCTCTCGGGAAAAGCAATTCGCATGCGGGCCGCGGGCCCCACGGGACCCGCGGAGGGTACCCTGCCAGCCTGCTGTTTTTTCAAATATTTCTAGCCTTTTTTACTATATTCTATGGCCGCCATCTTAGAAAAAGCATTTCGCATGGGGGCCGCGGGCCCCACGGGACCCGCGGAGGGTACCCTGTCAGCCTGTTGTATTTTCAAATATTACTACATTCTATAGCCGTCATTTTGAAACCACTACCTTGGAAAAAGTACTTCGTATGGGGGCCGCGGGCCCCACGGGACCCGCGGAGGGTACCCTGCCAGCCTGTTGTATTTTCAAATATTACTACATTCTTTGGCCGTCATTTTGAAACCACTACCTTGTAAAAAGTATTTCGCGTGGGGGCCGCGGCCCCCGCGGGGACCGCGGAGGGTAACCTACCACCCTGTATTTTTTTCAAATATTTCTAACGTTTTTTACTACATTCTTTGGCCTTCATTTTGAAACCACCATCTTGGAAAAAGTATTTCGCGTGGGGGCCGCGGCCCCCGTGGGGACCGCGGAAGGTAACCTACCACCCTGTATGTCACTTAGTCGAGCACAACCCATCCATCTCGACTGGCCTCTGAGATATTCGCATTTCAATTTTGTATGGCGGCCATCTTGTTTTCGCAATTTTGAAAAAAAATTACCGGTTCACCCATAGGCTGGCTGTTCTGAGCGACTTTAGTTCCGGGCAAACTCGATAGGGCAAGTCGTTGCGGAGAACTGGCCCATGTGTCAGGTCAGTTTCCACGTTCAGGACAGTTTTGCATTTTTTTTATACTTGTGATAAAACTTCTTATGCGATAGTGTATAAAATCGGACCCTATTTCTAAAAGCTGCTATACAACACAAGTGAGTCTATGAGTCTGACATTACTTTGTATGGCGGCCATCTTGGAAAATGGCGGAATCGAAAAATAAATTCTAGCCTCAGAATCTGTGGCCCTGAAGAGGCTCGGATGCAAAATTTTATTCAGAACGGACTCAAAAAATCTTTGGCCGCCATTTTGAATCCGCCATTTTGGAAAAAAAAATTGGTTCATTATATTACTCCGCCCACTTTGAACAACATTTGTTTGAGCACCACCCACCTATTGCGATTGGCCTCTGAGATATTTCCGTTTCAATTTTGTATGGCGGCCATTTTGTTTTTGCAATTTTGAAAAAAAGTTACCGGTTCACCCATTGGCTGGCTGTTCTGAGTGACTTTTGTTCCGGGCAAACTCGATAGGGCAAGTCGTTGCGGAGAACTGGCCCATGTGTCAGGTCAGTTTCCACATTCAGGTCAATTTTTCATTTTTTTGTACTAAGCATGAAATTTCTAAAGCGACGGTGTATAGAATCGAACCCCATCTCTTATGGGCTCTTCAAAACAACAGGTCAAATATCCAGAAATTACATTGTATGGCGGCCATCTTGGAAAATGGCGGAATCGAAAAATAAAGTATGCCATTAGAATCTGTGGCCTCAAAGAGCCCCGGATGCAAAATTTCAACCGGATCGGAGTAAAAAAAAATTTGGACGCCATTTTGAATCCGCCATCTTGGAAAAAAAAATACTTAGTCAGATTTCCCTCTCAACTCTGAATGACATTTGGTCGAGCACCACCCACCTATCTCGACTGGCCTCTGAGATATTCGCGTTTCAATTTTGTATGGCGGCCATCTTGTTTTCGCCATTTTGAAAAAACTTTGACAGGCTCACCCATTGGCTAGCTGTTCTGAGCGACTTTAGTTCCGGGCAAACTCGATAGGTTGAGCCGTTGCGGAGAACCGCCCCATGTGTCAAGTCAATTTCCACGTTCAGGTCGGTTTCGTATTTTTCTGGTGGTCGTGGGGGCATTTCTGATACGACGATGTATAGAGTCGAGCCTTACCTCTTACGGGTTCTTCAAAACAGCATGTCAGTGAGTGAGTGAGTGGGTATTCAGCTATATATATTATAATAAAATGAATCAAGAATTTTTAGTTCTTGATTTGTTATGCTTACTTTTACGGTTTTACCGTTAGAAAATATATTTCTAAACGGCACTGAAAATAAGAACACATAGGAAAATCCGAAAAGTAAAGCTATGGTTGGGAATCGAACCCGGATCCTCGTCATTCCGTGACGCGTGCTATACCCCTACACCATAGCAGGCGACAGCGCCTTATTCTCTCGTCCTTGGTGAGCAGTAGATGTTCCACGGGAGTTCGTAATTGTGTCGTACAGACACATCATTCAAAACAGATGACGCTTAGCGACAAAGCTAGTAACAGATAGAAAGAATCGAAGGCTTACCCACCTGTTATGGGTGGTGTAGGGGTATTTATAAGCACGCGTCACGGAATGAGGAGGAGCCGGGTTAGATTCCCGGCCATAGCTTTGCTTTTCGGATTTTTCTATGTGTTCTAATTTTCAATGTCGTTTAGAAATAGGTATATAGTTGTTAAAAAAAAGTGTCATCTGTTTTATTTTGTCAACTGCCCGTGAGATACAACACGCCGGGAAAGTGAATTCTAAAGTTGCAGTTCTATAAACGCGAGGGGCTGGTATGGAATTTAATTTCGGCGCCCGATGTGTTCGTAAAGTGCCTTCTTCGCCCCCACCTGCCTTTTCAATGTACAGCTGTTGTTGTATAGGTACACGATGTCGTGATGAGATTGTCAAACATGTAAGAATTTGAAATAAAATTCCTATTTTATTGTTTGACGACCGGATAGCTTAATGGTTAGAGAATCTTACTAGGTACTAAGCGTGAGGATTCGGTCTCCGGTCGGGGGCGATATTAGGTATAATGAAAAATATGAAGGTTTGTTCTAGTTGTTTGATTTAAGTATATTTAACCGTTGCCTAGTACCCGCAGTACAAGCGTTGCTTAGTTTGGTACTTGATCAATTGGTGTCAGTTGCTCCATCATCTATATATATAATACGCGAGGCCGATTTTTGTACAAGCCATCAGATCTACAGTTATGGTCCGATTTTGATAAATTATATGTCATTAGATTCGTCTCATGCTGGAGAGTTGCAAACTGCTTTTAGTTTTTAGATTTTTTTACGAAAAACCACTAAAAAATTAATTTTAATGAACTACTGTGCGCTACCCGACCAGCCAGTATAATGTGACTCGTGTCATGTGTTTTGACGTGAGATGACACAATAAAAATAACATGTATTGGACTGAAACATGTTGTAAGTTGTTCAGCATGAGAAAATATCTGTTTTGAGTCGACCAGATTTTATCCGCAACACTTACGTATTAAGATAATTATACAAAATACAAAATATATTTTACGTTTTCTTTGTTTACAATGAATGACTTGCGTCAACTTTTAATTTCTTTTTTATTGGGCTCTATTATGTCAAAATTGATTTGTCATGTTTGTTTATTTCAAAAAGTATTTAAAGCTTCAAAGTTTGATATACAAATACAGGAGGTTCTAATAATAACATGGACTTGGGGACATGGATCGAAAACGAAATGGAAATGGCATGAGTTTTGGCAACAGCAGTTAGGTATCTTAGTCACGGATGGGAAAAAAAAGTGGAATTGACAAAATGTCTCGATTTCTAGGAATCCGTTTATTTCGCAACTAACGTTTGACAACCTGATTCACTTCACTTTTAAATATTTGGAATGAAGTTAAAGTCACATTAAATCTTCTATATAAATAAAAATGAATCGCCGAAATGTATGTACGCGCATAACTTCCAAACGACTGCACCGAATTGGATAATTATTTTTTAGTTGTGTTTGTTACTGTTCGGACAGTTTGTATAAAATAAAATTTTGAAAAGAAAAAAAAAATGCAGCGGGGCGAAGCCCCGGGCAGCAGCTAGTATTTATTTATTTTTCAATCAAGCTGAGCTTACACTTTACCTGTTTAAATGCCAATCTGTTTAAATGCAATCACATTACCAACTACTGCCAATGTTTTGTCAAGGTATTTGCTTAATCAAAGCGGGCTTAATTTCCATTGACTGTTATATTGAAATACTCAAACAGATCTAATCCTCTTTAAGAATTTACACCCTAAAATAAGATTTTCCAGAGTTTCTTAACTTTAAAGTCACTCAAAGGTCATGTGATTATTAAATCACATGACCACTTCATTGTCCGTCTGTACGACTGTGCGTCAGTCTGCTACAAAAGTTTTGCCAGGAAAAAAAACTGAAGTTACAATCAAATACTTTGTACTATGGTATCTTGGACTGACTTCAGCAAAGCTAACTTAATATCTTACGCTTTGTATTCCTTAATCACAATTTTTTAAGTTCATTGTTGCATTTTAAATTAAGGTTTCAAGAATAATGGGTTTAAACTAATGAGAAACACGGATTAATATTTCATTCATAATTTTGTTCCGCTAACTAAAGCTAGCTGGAAATGAGCCCTAATTATTAAGCTCGGGCTGCCGTGCTGTGTCTAATAGCGTCATTTGTATTTGTCAGTGGAGCGCGGGCAAGATATTGTCGAAGCCAGTGCACGTCGTTTACGGGGATGCAACAGCGCTCACTGACTGGTAAAAATTATAACAAAACGCTGCCTTCGTAACACCCGCATCGTCTAAAGCACTGTCCGGATCAGGACTACCCCTGTCACATTGTTAGGACCCACGACAAATAGCTCACTTTGTCGGTTATTCATTTTCGTACCTAGAACAGCTATGATAGGCGGAGGCTTACGTGACCGGGTTTAAAGTGAAGTCAGATCAGTCTACCGCACTTTAATTACATACATACATAAATCACGTATTTATCCCTAGCGGGGTGGACAGAGCCCAAGGCAACAAGACCTAAAGGCCACGTTTAGCATGATTGTTGGCGTATCACTTTAATTAGTATGAGTAAAAATGTGTTAATGATAACATAATTACTAAATAAAGTCCTCCACCGCGTCTCTCTGTTTGTTCTGAATGTTTGTTTGTTCGCGATAAACTCAAAAACGACTGAACGGGTTTTCATGCAGGTTTCACCAAGAAGTAGTGTGATTCATGAGAAGATTTTAGATAACGCCGAGTTAGTATCATTGCACCCGTGCGACGCCGGGGCGGGTAGCTAGTGTCTTTATATTTGCTGTGTGTACCACCCCCTTTAGAAACACTTAACAGCCCCTATCATTCAAAACTAAAGATTTAGTTAACACTGCTATTCAGCTACATGTCATCTAGTATTATATTGTGATAGAAATAGTAGGGAGATAAGCGACGAAGGTTAAAATAGGAATATTATAAACGTAGTCTGCAAGAAACCCCTGAAGGACCCGCCCGTTTAACCTAATAGTTATAGCCAGAGAGCTTAGTAACAGGAACGATTATGGCTGTAACTATACAGCTCTACAGCAACAAGTGGTTCTGCATCTACTGATGATCATCATTTAGTTACAGACCTACAGTGTTTACAGCACATAAAACTATAAAGGCGCGACTAAACAAATTACAACGACTTGGTAAGTCAATTTGTAGCAAGTTACGTAGTTTCAATGTATTTTAAATATGCATTGTTCGTACTTACATATGTATACAAATAATAAAACACTATAGAGGAAAACATACATTGCAAATACTTCAGAAAAACAGCTTTTCGGGTTGATAAAAAAATTTACGGAATACGACTCTTCAATGTTTTTTTCAATTTTATTCATTTATGTATTTGGGCAGTTTTTTTTCAAAAAATACAGGATGTCCTTAGCTTCTATACATGGTTTCAATATTTGTCCAGAACCCAAGACTCCATGTATACATGTAATCGTATACCTACTTTAAAAGAAGTACAAACATATGTATTGTCACACACCTAAAAGTCAAGTCCACGTGAACTTAGTTTCGCCAACTTATAAGAATAATATAAATATAGAAGAATATGTATACTTTATGATTATTGTGGTTCTTGTCTGGCGCTATTAGGTGAAACAACGCCCGAGCACATAGTTAATGAATTCAAAACAAACTTGTTGAGAGATTGTATATTTTAATTTGACCGCTATTGCTATTTGATAGAACGGGCAGTGAAAACAAAATGAATCGCAAGGTAAAATGGACGATCGGTACAATAAAATTGAAAAAATAGGGTTCAGCGGGATTGGGAAGATCAACGATACCACAGGCGATAACCAACTGGATGGGGTGAACGAATAATCGTTTTACCTTTTCCTTTTACGATTATAGGCGATCGGTACCTTAAACATTTTATTTCTTTGCCACTGTGCCCACGCGTAGCCACGGCCTTACTTATAAAAGCAAGAAAAGGCATGAAAACAATATTCGGAAAGTAATGAGTGTCAATAAAACTTTCCTTGACCGTAATCCGCGCACCTGGTTAATCGCCTAGCGGATCTGTTTATTTGTACCTAAGCATATACTTCCATTGTATTATTTCAATACTGGTTGTTGCCCGCAACTCAGTTTGCATCTCACGACTTTGTTCTTTCCCATGGTAAAAAGAAGCCTATAATGTTAATCAGGGATGGTGTGTTTGCTGCACTGCCTTCTATTAGGTAGTGAAATAATTTATGGACACGTTTCTGTGGCTCCGGAAAGTACCACGTAGTTGTACAGACAACATACAAACCAAACTAACTTTACCTATTTATTATAGTGATTCCTTACCTAAACATTGATTTATACGTTTCTAATTTAAAGATGTCGCAACTTATAACAAATATACAAATCGCAACCCTCGTCAAACTATCGTAGAATTTGATTGTTTTACCGACGAACTGCTATGTTGGTATATAATTTTTTTAATTTTAATTTAAGTAGTTGTTTCGTCCTCTACTGTGGATGCTTAATTTTTTACTTTATAAAATACATATATTATGTTTCAAATGTCAACTTTTTACACTTATCTAGTAGGTAATTACTTATGGCTGTGCGTTGATAGATCATTCAATTCGATTACGATTTTATAATTTTGAAAAATCTAAATTGTACCTGTATGATCGTGTTTTATTCGCCACCTGCTCAAAACTCAGTGCAAGTAATAGGTATCTACAATTCAATCTATTAGACCTTTTTTGGTAACCAAACCGGTTTTGGGTGAGCACTACAAAGAAAACCACAACAAGATCCGTTCCGTCCGTCCGTGATGTGGTAAACGTGAGCTATCTAAATATACCTTTTAATTGCAACTTGTGTTAAATGAGTCCAGATATTTTTATCAACAACCTACACATTTTCCAAATAGAGCACACAGCTCAAAATATATTACAGGATATCCCAATTACGGGCAAAATGCCACTTGGCGCGTAGCGCGCAGTCCAGAATTGTGCACTGTAGTTGGACACTGGCTAACGAACAAGAGCCGCATTACGTAGGTAATTTTCAGATCTATCTACATATTATATACTGTATGTATCAAACGAAGCTAATTTGTCTTAGCACTGTAATAGGTACGTAAACTACGAGTAATCTGGTCATAAACTATGTCATGATATTGGATTTCGCGCTTATTATAATGATGAAGCTTTCAATTTAGTTGAATGTAAAATAGAGATATGCTGTATGTTCAGAATTAAATGTATGACGAGGTTATAATTATAATGAAGCTTATCAGCCGACGTTCAGTGTTCAATTAATTGCAGGGTAATGCCTCAGCATAACAGCAACGCTTGTAGCTCACTAGTAGGTACATATATTATCTCCTATACGCTTCCATACAGTTAACCATTTGACGTCCTTGTTTGACTCATTGTTGACAAATCCATGTATATATTAGCCTTGAATAAAACACGGTAAACCTAAAATACAAGAAAAGAGCGACCTATGTTGAGCAGATTAATGAGAACCGACCGTTTTAAATAGGTACGTTATCGGCACTTTTTTTCACAATTACTAAAATTTACACAACATGTAAAATCCTTCCATGCTGTTCTGGGAGCAAAGAAAAAACATAGAATGTACCAGCTGCTTCTCTTCCTGCGCAGACGGGATAAGCCAATCGAGGGAATTGGCGAAAATCTTAGGAATCATGTCATAGGCGATGCGGCTAGCAACCCATCACTATTTAGATTCCCCTTTCCACCCACGCCCACAATTAGGCTAAGCGTGGCCTTTGGGTCTTGTTGTCCTAGGTTCTGTCTACCCCTAAGGGATAAAGACGTGATTTATATGTCAAAGTGACTGTTTTAGGCAAACTGAACATTGTCAAAAATCAAAATCGAGACATTTTTCATACATCCGTGATAGTTCTATTTGAAACTACTGCTACTACGTAAATACAGTTCCGTGGTTAACAATGCATAGTAAGATTTAAAAATCTTAGGAAAGCATTAAACGTAGAAACTGTTCGAGGGTTCGACACGCGCAGCTCACCTTCACGTGATGCACCTAATCTAATTATTGCTTCAAGGGTGTCTACCTATGTTGACATACTAAACAGATGTTCTACCCAAGTGCAGAAATTCTAATATTTACTACTCTAAGTATCAAAGTTAGCTGTATGGCTTAAAACATGTAAAGACTGATCTAAAGACAGATCAATATGACGACAGCCTTAGTGAATTTTCTTTTAAGAAAGTAATTTGTAATTTGATCGAATAATTTTTAAACTATACAAAGTTGAATGTAAAATGATGACAAAATGATTGTAAAAATTCTGAGGCTTGCGGCTACGGGCAGAGTCACTTGAATTAATTCAATGTTCTCTTTACTCAATAACCTCAGAAAACGTCAAATTTTGTTTGCTATGTTTTTAATCCATTTTAATAACTAAGAATTGTGCAGAGTTTGTGTAATAAATAATTATATGAATTTACAATATTTTGCCTTAAATAAGTAAATGCAATAAATTCGCGAAAGTTTACGCCCAAACTAAAGCAAGGCACACTGAACAATGAGCACTAGACGTTCATATACATATAAATTAATTTAGTACCTATATACTTATTTAAGTATAGATTGAACGTTTCAAGGCTATAAGGCTGTCACTGAACCAATGAGTCTCAGTGAGAGGACATACAGCCTCATCTGTTCTTCCCATCAGGGTAGGAGTCAAATGGCTGGTCAGTCTACTATAATAATAAAATTACTCGGGTACAGACATTTACATTTATATTCACGCTATTGTCTACGACAGCGAAAAGACAACGATTGTTGATAAAAAAAGAGGCAAAATATGAAAGTGAAAATGTTCCTAACCCTTGACCACTAATTTTATAATATCTTTCGTCGGATCCCATCCCTGTTGTCGTGGCAACTTGAAGCACAGGGAAAATTTAATTAATCATCATTTGAGATAATAAAGTTACGAAGCCATTATCAGTCAATCAACAATTTTAAGTAATTTATGGAGACGGCTCTACTTTGAAAAAGTCAAAAAATTTTGTCACACGTAACTGAAGTTGGTTAGCTGCATGCAGAGTAAACTTTGTTTAAGTTTGATACATACCGTGTCGTCTGAAGGTGATTGTTTAAATTCCCAAAATTTAACTTACTTCGATAAAATGTTACCTATCTGAGGTCTAAATGAGAAAACTGTCCCGCTCCATTTATTAAGATTGAAACGAGGGACTTGGAAGACTTATACAAAGCTGCGGCACCTCAACCCGAATGCTTTCAAAGAGCCATTTCGACAGATAATGCAATTTGTTACAAGTCGTTAGCTCATTTACTTTTATTATTAGTGCCCATTAAGGACGCCATTGCTCTCGCTGAGGCACGTGGAACCAAGCGATTTCCGACTCACTGCCGCAGCACTCCAACCCTTCCATTCAACATCTGGTTATTTAAACTGCAAATTTAAGCTAATTGAGACCGTTATGTCTGCATCATTGATTTTATCCCAAAGTGGACTGAAAACCATGGTACGTATATAGCTGCTATAGGTACTCGAATTGATAGCGTCTAACTAACCGACCTAGCCTTAGAGCGAAATCCATTTTTAACTATTTTACTTTCCTGCACTGTACATAGCTTGGAAAAACATTGCTACACTAGGACAAGTTAAATACCTACGGCAAAAGCTATATTTTTCTAGATTCAGAATGTACTTAATATATTTTTAAACACGGTTATTTATTACAAAATTAAAAACTTAAAACTCAAGTAACAAAAAGTAACAGTAAGTTTTCATAAATGGCAGAAATACAGTACTCCCTAAGGGAAATTTGGTAAAAAAGTAAATTTTAAGTAAAAGAGGAGTGTAATGGAAAATAGTAGGTACAAATGAGTGTTTACGAAAGCGTCGGCAACAAAAAAGACCGCGTAATTTCGGATTGGAGTGGCCATTACCCACGCCGACTGTGGAAAGAACGCTCGCAATTGCATTGAAAATGTCGCTTTTAATTTTTCAAAATGCAAAGCGTAAATTCGCATTTGCGGTTGGCACGACCACTACCAGCCTAAAAGCTCCGGCGATGTAAGTCCTCCGGAGGCTTTGTTGCTAATACAAAGCCCTCGCTCACATACAGACCGCTTTATGAAAAGTTTGTGCCATCAAAGTTGCCACACAAGATACTTTCTGCATGTTATTTTTAGTCTTTGTTTTGCGGCGGGTTTTCGATTACTGGAAGGGACTAGTAATGAAAGTGTGAACATGAAGGGAATTACGTAGTTTTCGATTGGACGCGTGGTCGATAAGGGTGCTGCATTTATCTCAATTCCGAGGCGCGGCATTCCTCTCACGCTGCCGGCCCGCGCCGCGCGGCCAGCCAGAAGCTGCTCCAGCTCAATGCCGCGATGGCCGAGGCCTGCTCCTTTATGCCTCTTGATATATTACGAGCCGCCGCACACCGACTTGGTAATATCACTATGATTTATCCGCACGTCGCAGGCAATCCTACACCAGAAGATGTGTTGTCGACTCAGTGAGCGGCCTAAGATTAATATTACGACGGTAATATGAGACGTGTAGTTTTTCTTCTTCTGCGAATCATTTATTATCTGTCGCTAACTCGTTAATGAAACAAGAATGGTTTTTAGGTTCCCGATCGGTGATAAAAGGTAACGTACGATAGGAATATGAGGCAATGATTCAACTATTTCTTGATTAAAAGTGAAACAAACGTCAAGCAGACGTATCTGGGGAGTGGAATATTGTGCTTTTATTCGACGTCTCCAGATTAAAAAGTGGGACGGGTCGGTACAATGAGAAACAGGGTGGGGCGGATTTAGCTATGGGAGGAGGGTAAAGTCACAATGCGAAGATGACGCTTGGATAGAGCCTCCGGGAGCTCCTCCGCGAGGGCGCATCTTGAAATACACTAGCGAGTCGATGGATGACTTAATTAGATGAGTGTTTCCTAACATTTTTGTCGCGTTTAAATAAGCTTTTCGTTTTGAGAGCAATTTTATTCTTTCGCTGTTTTTTAATTAGTTTATTACTTGAGCCGTGGGCCACGTACCTTTTTAAAATAAATGACATTTTGACGGTGCTGTGCGTTTAAGCTAATACCTGTAGATAAAGCGTAAAGTACAAAGAAGACAAATACCTCAAAATGATACGACTCTGTAAATGATTCTTACCAATAGACGGGAAATTTATAAAGATACATTTGACTGTTTCACAACTTAACCATATTAAAAAAAATTAAGCAACATTAGAAAATCGTTTCTTAGCAATTTCCTAGCTGTAGGGGTGCCACAAGAGGCTCGTAACGCATGAAATGTGGTAATTTTAACAATATTTGAAAACATTGCGCCGGCGGCACAAGCAATGTTTAAATTGCGGTTATTCGACGCTAACAGCCTTTAAATCCTAACGCAATGGACTCTAATAAAAGTCGCACAAGAAGACGTTATTATTATTAGGTTAGTAAATGTTTCTTCGTAGGAAGGTAGGTTTATCTAATAATTTTCATAAAGAGTTGTATAGTCGAGAAATTCCCAAGGTTTAATGTCGGATCAATGCCATTTTATTGTACGGCTTAGAACGTCAAAGATTATGATTCACTTTAGAAGTTAATATTATGACAGTCAACCATATTGTTTTTATGCTGATCTATCATAAAAATTTGTAAACCACTTTCTTGGTCAACTATGTCTACCTATCTACCATTGTTATTTAAAATACCTAATGGTGAATACAAACTCTTAGTAAAAGTAAGTCTCAAATTAGTTTTAATTTTTTTTTTTACTTTGAATTACGACACGCTCCAAGAAACCTGTGCTGTTTCTGAAAACAGTTAAAGTTTAAAACCAGTCAAAATTTTTCATTACCATGATGATCAAAAATATTGTTTGATTATGTTTTATATGTTTAAAAGGCGTAAGTTATCAAATTTATCACAAGGAAAGCGAATTGTAACAGCTACAGACACAAAATTCTAGTGAACACTTTACATCAAAATGTGCGTGTGTGTATGTGTGTGGTGATTTTAATTTTCAAACCAATAAAATTCTACAGAAATTTTCGTTTTCAAATAGCACCTCAAGAGTTGAACTCAGTAATTTACTACATAAAGTCCCTGGGGCGATTTGAACAGCACTCCGCCACAGTTGTCACAGTAAGGTTGAGATGACAAACAAGGCAACTCGACTAGCCACAATATTGCAGGCAAGTCAGCACATGGCGCTCGCCTGTGTAAGTCTTAGCTGTCCTATTAAGCAAGCGCCCCACACTTGACTCGCGCTTGGCCCTGCGACGTTCAAGTTTTGCATTTCGTTTTCAAGTTAGCGAAATTTGTGTTGCGCACGTTTGCATATTTCATGGCGCTCCCAGCGCTTTGTCATCGTATTTAGATTCTTTGTATTCTGTTGTACATTAACAAGTATGGTTATAATAACGTTCTATTGTCGAGATTATACTTGCAAATGAAAACAATATTTACATGGATAGGTGCAAGTTATTCAGAAAAGTAATTGAAGTAGCTAGCTGTATTAAACGTAGAATCAATGTCATTACAAAAACCAAGAATTAATCATAATTTATTATTTCTGAATACAAAAGAAATGATCATTTCAGTTTCCAGTCTCGATTTATGACGAAAAGCAAACTTAATATTCTAGAAAAAGTATTCTAAGAAATACATTATCTAGTTAGGCACGGTATAAATATACCTAACTACGTTTATTTGGCAAACCGTGCACAGAGATAGACGATGTACCTACTTTGCGTGCAATAAATATATGTACGTCTATGTTACCTAAATCTCTTTATTTGGCACATAGAAATGTAGTTAAAAAAAATCTTTCCAAAATAACTTAGCATGTGAAGATGCCGAGGTAGAATTGAAAGCCTGCGCGCCAAGTGCATTGCCGACTTAGAACCGGATGCAAACTGGCTGATTTATAAGCCGATTTCCACCCATACAGACCATTGAAAGCGTCGGCCACTCAAATATTTTTCTGTTAAAATACTTAGGTAAGTATTCGGCTCGCTACCTAAATGAGTAAAACTTTAACTTTTCAAAATATAAATAAAAATAGAAATATCAAGATATTTGCGTTTGCTCGTCGGTCTTGCGTGCGTTTTTACGGCGAGTATTTGTTTGCAGCAGAATACAAAACTTTTTGAATATAGGTGAAAAACTTTAGTAAATGGCCTGTTGTTGAAAATTGTTTCTTAAGTGAAATAAATAAAACAAGGCAAATATTTAACCAAATTATTTGTTCTACAAAATGCATAATATTATTATACTAGTAAGTGTACTATTTATTTTGAAAAACAGTACCTACAACAAACAATTTATAAAAAATGACGGATTATAAAATATGCAGGAACCGAATTGCGGCACGTATGTACATACATTATTAGCATTCGTAACTAAATTCCAGTACGTACAAAGGTCGCATTAGAAAAAAAATGAATTCCGCAACTATTTAATGATACGTCCCGAAACTACCTATTCGGATTTCTGTTACTACGTTATTATTTAAGTACATTAAAATCGGCATTTTTATAATTACATTCCCTTTATTTCATAATAATAAAACCATTTGATTATTTGAAAAAAAAATACAAATTTAAAACGTTTAAAGATGAATTTAAATTTTACGACTAAATGAGTAGGTATACGAACATTTTAATGGGTTTTTGGCTTACTAACACTCGGCATAAAATTTGAAAATCAAAAAACGAATCGACTTTTTTTATATCGACATGAAAGTGACAGATTGAAGAGAAGTTTAAATCTTTCAAATTTTTTGAATAGACCCAGCACTGTCCTCGGAATTAAAAAAATAATAATTAAAAAGTTACTTTGTCTCACGCTCGAAGCAAAATCGAGTTTTGCTCACTCTCTGGAATAAGCAATAGCCCCCCGTTTGAGGTGCTGAGGTGAAAAAATATTTACACCCGTATTTGATCATATTTAGATGTTCTTAATAGCTCGCGCACGCAAATGTTTGCAATTCTGAGAATGGCCAATATAATATGAAATATCATGTCTTTTGAACCATAAGAAGAAAGTGAAAATCAGGTTTCTTCCATGCTGGTCTGGGAGTAAAGAAAAAACATAAAATTTACCATTTGCTTCTCTTCCCGCGCAGATGGTAAAAGCCCATCGAGGGAATGGGCCAAAGTCTTAGGAATCAGCATGTGGTAGGCGATGCGGTTAGCAACCCATCACTATTTTCATTTCCCTTTCCACCTATACGCCCTTAATCATGCTAAACGTGGCCTTAAGGTTTTGTTACCTTATGCTGTCTACCCCCTAAGGGATAAAGACGTGATATATGTATGTATGTATATATGGTAAAATCGGGTCACAGATATACTTCAGAGGGTACACCCACTTTGTCTGTTAGGTACTTAGTTACTGGTTTAAGTAATGTAAGGATGTTGAAAAATCATATTTTTCTGCACAGGTTTAGGCAAAAACTTAAGAAAACATTTTTTTATTTACTTATTTATATCATTTATACCGTTTTAAACATGTTTATGGAGCCTGAAGCGGAGAACAAGTTGGGCATATAAGCTTACATAAATCATTTCATCAGGGACATTTTAACGAAGGTTTGCGACCATAGTACAAACTCAAAAGCTAAGGATTAAATAAATTTCCAGCTTTGTGACACTAAAATAAAGTTTCAAGAAGTCAATTAAAATGAATTCTAGGGCTTGTAGCTCTTCAGTCTATGTACTTAAAACAGTAATTTCGAAGAAAATAGTTATGATAGTTAGGTTTTGATCCGTTTCATTACGTAAGGTTGTGTAAATTTGAACAGTTAGAAATGCGATTTGTTTGAGATTAACAAGATTTAGTTTTACGAGTCATAACAAATATTTAATATGCTTTACAAATGGATAAGCAAACAAACAAACATAAACAGCGTTAATTCACAACTCTTTCTAAAAATCGATTCAAATATTTGAACACGCAATGTAAACACGTTTGTTTATTGAAAACCGCATGAATATTTTATGAAATATTTAACAAAATATTAATTTAACGACACCGTTTAAAGTGAGTGAAATGTCGTAGCATTTGCATATTTTAAAAACATTCTCGAGCTCACAAGAAAGAAGTGAACGCCAGGCTTTGACACTAACGGCCCTCTAAATTCTCTCAGAATAGATTAAAAAAGAAACCTCATAATAGAAGAACGCAGCTATCAACATTCCTTAGAGCGCCGTAATTTAATGCAAGGTTTTGAAAAATATCGAGGGTGGTTTAATATGTCTTAGTTCCCAATCCCGAGTTTGACGGTTGAAAAAAGAAATTGATGCATTTATTGGTGTACGCAAGTTTGAAGTGTGTGTACGTGCTATATTTATGAATGAACAATCAGAACAATGAAATCGCAGTAACTTATGCAAATTTTTATAGGCTATCAGTGCAACCTTATTAACATAAATAATATTTTATTTATTCGACGTGAAATGCATATTTTATTGCTATTCAATTGACTTTGCACAACAGCTCATATACCTAACATTGTACTTTTATTTGCCGTCGAGGCATTTCACACTTCTGCTGAGCGTATATTTAGATTACATCGACCTTTACAGATCTAACATAGATTATCTCTAAGCTATTAGATCAAGTATCATTAAAATGAGTAGTTTTATCTTTTCTTTCTACTTAACCTGAAGACTACACACCTCCTGGTCAATTAAAATAATAAATATTTATTTATTCATAGTATCTATTAGAGAAGTTGTAACTACTTTTTTTATAAAACTATATGCTGTCAAGTTGCTTGAAGCGTACTTAATTTTTTTGGCCGTAAACCTAACCTCGCCCCGAAATAATTTTCGAAAGTAAAAAAAAGCCTGTTGCGACCTATTAGCAAAATAATCATCTGATTTGACTTATTTAATTTGACTATACCTATATCATCAAATCGTCATAATCATGCTAAACGTGGCCTACCACTCTTAGGTCTTATTACCCTAAGCCTGTCGAGCCCGCAAGGGATAAAGATTTATACTCACTTGTATAGTGGTTCTAGTTTTTAGTGTCTCTTTGCAAAATTCGTGTTACTGCAGATCAGACGTCAGTTATATGAAAAACAAAGATTGTCGAGAGACACTAAGAAATAAGAAAATAGAAGCACTGTTACGCGATAATGGCAGAGTTTCACTAAATATGCAGATACTGCTAGTTCCAAGTGCTAACGTAATAAGCATATAACATAACATAAACAGTACACGTAACTGTCTAGTATGTGAATTCGGACGTAACTGACCCCTAGACACTAATGAAGTATGTTATATTTACATTATAAAAGCTTAACTATTATTTTAATTTTGACTGATGCATGTTATACAAGCCTATTCGCGCCGGTCCTTTGAGAATTGTAAATTACCTACACCTGTGATCCGCGAATGAGTGAAGAGGACTCATATTAAATATTCGAGCTCTCTTCAACGAGGAAGTAATAAATTAGATGTATTAAAAGCCTCCCGTGAGGTTGCGTTCTCATACCATAGGGAACACGCGCAAAAACGAATTTGGCTAAATAAGCAATCGTTACTTAATACCGTACTTAAAAATGAATATTTTGGTCGTCTTTAAATGCATATTTATATTCCTTTTCTTCCATGCTGGCCTGGGAGCAAAGAAAAAACATAGAATGTACCAGTTACTTCTCTTCCCGCGCAGATAGTAAAAGCCCATAGAGGGATTCGGCGAAAATCTTAGGGATCATGTATTGTTATATAGGCGATGTGGCTAGCAACCCATCACTGTTTTGATTCCCCTTTTGATCCATACGCCTACAATCATGCTAAACGTGGTCTTTCGGTCTTGTTATACCTTGGGCTCTGTCTACCCCGTAAGGGATGGAGACGTGATGTATGTGTATGTATTTTATAAAATAAAACTCCAGCATCTCTAGATATAAGTACAGCCTAGTTTGTGTTGTCCCAGATTTTATATTGGTGCGATTTTTAATTAATTAATATTGGATGATAACTGAAAATTCTCATTTAGGTTCCAACTGATGAGCCAGTGACTCGTTCTTCATCCAATTTCATAGGTACAAATAATATAAACGTAACAAGCTCTAGGGACATCATCAGCGAAAATACAATTGTCACTCCTAAATCGAACAAGGTCCTCCCGCGAACTACACTTCAAACTTAAAAAAATAATATACCTGGATTAGGTTTTACAGTAGGTATAAGTACTATAGTCCATTCATCCTTACGTATCTTATCATGTAAACAAACGTAACATCAAATGTGATAATAAACAATGACTAGTGGTTGGAAATGATGATGAAATATACATATGTAAAACGTGACCGATTATTTCGCTTTAAAAATAAATAGAAATAAATAGATTTTGTGGCGCTACTCAGGTTGCAGATATTCTCGAGTTGATTCATTCGTTCCTACGATTATTGAAGAAAATCTTATTAAAAATGATATTTTACCAGTTAAGGCAGTGGTTACTTGGTCAATTTTAATACTTTATGAGTTGAGCTAGAGGTCCTGGGATCGAATCCCAGTAGGGGCAGACAATTGTATGATGAATACGAATGTTTGTTCCCGAGACATGGATGTTGTATGTATATAAGTATGTATTTATCTACTTTATATAAGTATGTTTATCCGTTGCCTGGTACCCATAGTACAAGCTTTGCTTAGTTTGGGGCTGGGTCAATTGGTGTAATTTGTCCCAAGATACTTATTTATTTATTTATTTTATTTTATTCTTTAAACCTACTACAACATAACTATTGTGTAATCCAAGAGAAAAGTGACAGAGTATTTGAGAAGTGTTGTTTACATGATAAGACACGTAGGGTATTGTTTGGGCCTAAGAGTCAACTACGTTGTCGAGTTGCTAGGGGTTCGGTCGTAAACTGTGCAATCGCGTTCAGCAGATGCAGGATAGTGACACGGATCCTAGGGGCTAAGTGCGCCATATCGAGTTATGGGCCGTCACCTGCAAGGATCATACTTACCGCAATCTGTAGCCGACACCGCCTGGCTCTTTACGTACCTACACGTTCCTTTTTCCAGATTCTAGCAATTCATCCACTGAATTAAGGTTGGAATAGTTTTTTTAGAATGCAACTCGTTCGTTGTCAATTTTTTATATTCCTTTGTACCAATACTTGTTACAATACTCAGTCATAAAACTAAATTAATCTATTGCAAACTACACCAGTGAGTGCAACAGCCGAGGAAAATTATGTTTACAATATACACATTTTTGCCTTGTAGGTGGGCAAGGCATCGGCAACTCCTCTAGTGTTGCGATCGTCCATATGCAACAGTAATTGCTTACTCAGTGACTCACTTGTTCATTGGCCATTCTTGAAAAGTATTCAATATGTTCTAAAATTAACGGTTTGACAAAAAATAAAAGGTTGACTGATAAAACTGTTTACCGTGTCCTTTATGAGACGATTTTACATGGTAATAAATATATCGATTTTTTTACTAATTATCTGTTATTAAAGATCCTTTCATCCGGAAATATATTTGACTTGTAACAATACGACTGTGCTAGCGCACATAACACTACAAGGATATGGATTTGGATGCCTTAATACAATGGTTTTGACTTAGATGTTAATTTCAATTTACAAATAAAAAATCATTGCTATATTCAATACAAGCCTTCAAATACTTGCTTGCGTGTGGTGACGTGGTTCTCGGGAATAAAATTTTATGAGCAAATTATTTTGAAAGAAAAAAAAATAGTGTGGTTCCGGGAAAACAGGAAATTCATTTGCAAATAGAGCCTTAGTGCTCTCTCGAGTGTTGGTGGCCGCGTAGTGCTCTAGTTAACTATGGAAATGTGACGCAACCTCGTCACGGGTACTTTGAGCGCGACGTCTGCCAATCTCTGGGATGTAGGTATAGTTGAGTTCGTAAACATCTACACAGCCATCATGTCAAATAATCCCGGGAATTGCGTCAAACTTAAACCATGAATTTAAATGATGATTGAATGACTATACAAAGTCCTAAGTTTGCATAAAAAAGAATACTTGTAACATATTACTATTTTAGACTTGTACATTTTCAAGACCGGTTTTGAATATTGCACTGTAAACAAACAATTTCTATATAACAGACAGTTCAATTTGGTTTTTGTTTAACATCGTGATTATGTCGCTTGGCATTCATTAGACGTTTTGTTGTTGTTTTTCCACGTGTTTGATTTACATTTTCGGTGTGTGTTTTTCCATAAAATGAGATAAATACGAAGTAATATACGAATAAAACCAAAAGCAGTTGGACACATTTACAGATCATACAACATATTTTTTTAGGTAAATACCTTTACACTTATTCAAATGAGACTAGGGGTGTTTATTTAAGTTTAAACCTTAAGTTATCGTTCAAACATAGGCAGACAGAACATTTATTTTTAAATTTAGCAAAATGTAACTAACTATCATAATTATTTTCATATTAAAATTATATCACTACATAGTATAAAACAAAGTCGCTTTCTCTGTCCCCATGTCCCTATATATGCTTATATCTTCAAAACTACACAACGGATTTTGATGCGGTTTTTTAATAGATAGAGTGATTCAAGAGGAAGGCTTTTATGTATAATTCTACGCAGACGAAGTCTAGGCAGAAGCTAGTTACATATAAATTCCTTATTGAACACATGGAAATAAATACGTAATGTTTACTCTTTCATTGCATGCAATTAAAATACGTACACAAATTATGTGTGTACTGTCGCTGGAATCAAGGAAAGCAAGTATTAATTAAATGATAGTAAATGTAAACATCATAACAGGGGGAATAATTAAATGTGGGCACTTGTTACAGCGTTACGGATGACAAAGTTCACGACATCGCTGAAGTAAGGGGAAGAGTTCATTTGGCGCGACCCGTTTCTTGGTAACCAACTTTAATTAAATGTACACATTATTAAGCAAAAAACATATTTCTACAATTCAGTAAGAACACCTTAAGGATTCGGTCCACAGAGTTGTGTCATACAAAATTTTGGTAACTTCATGTTTAACACGACAGCAGCACACTTTTAAATATTTTTATTAATAAGTTTAGTTATAGTATTTTATGCAACAGTTGTATTAGAGGGTTTAAAGACCACGAGCAACGAGTTTTTTTTTAACTTAATTAGGTATACAACGTTGCATACAATATTTTTTCGTAAAATTTATTTCGTAAAAAATACATCAGCAGTATACAAAAACGATTATCTGGCAGACCTCAAACTAGGCAGAGCCTGTATCTTGGGACCTTAGAGTGCACTATACAACGACGATTTTTCTACGACTTCTTTAAAATTATCATCATCATCGTCATCGTCAATAGCTGAAACGTGCTCACCATTGGACCGGGACCTATGTACTGTAAATAAAACATAAACAATGCCAAATAATACATTAATAATGCCAAATTCGGGCTCAGAGCCACTAAATTAGCCGAAAATGACACCCAATAACCATTTTTGTGTCAACGTGTCAAGTTGTCATCCGCCATCTTGGATCCAAAAAAATATACCAAATTCGTGATCAGAGCCACCAAATTACTCAAAAACGATACCCATCAACATTTTTATGTCAAAAGTGTCAAGTGGTCACTCTTGGATTCAAAAATGTATCAAAATTCGTAACCAGAGCCACCTAATTACTTAAAAACGACACCCATCAACATTTTGTCTAAAAATTTGTCAAAATGTCATCCGCTAGTATCTTGGGTCGAAAAAATTATGCCAAATTTGAGCTCAGAGTCAACATATTACCCGAAAACGACACCCATCACCATTTTCGTTAAAAGTGTCAAATTATGTCCGCCATCTTGGATCCTAAGCATTAATTGCCAAATTGAAATTTACTGAAATATTGAATATAATTGAAATATTTTATCTTGTTTGCTTTCTAAATAAGTACCTTCCACCGTATTTGGTCCTGAACGACTGAATGGTGTCTGAATGGACAAATTAAAAAAAACTCATTGACAATAAAAGTTTTACCTATGTAACGATGCAGTACTTTTAGAGCCATAAGCCAACAAGTGATTTTAGAGAGAATAGACAATATAGACTTAGGTATCCAAAGTCTTGTTATGAGTGTTCTTATAGTGATGCTGGTGATTACATAAATCACAGATAATAATAGTACAGGAGTAGAATTTTTTTTATAGGTAGGTATAGTACATGTTTTTAGTAACGTGGAGGGACTTGGTTAAAATATTATAATTAATTATTTTTTGTTACACGGGCACTGTTTTGAAAATACATATAATTACTAAGTATTTAACAGAGATAATCACTTGACTAAAATATATTTACTCGTTGTCAGCGTAAAAAACAGAACATTTTTTAAATATTTTTCCTTGTTATAATTATTAAAATGCTCCCCTGCCAGATACTTGGCCAGCTAATTATAATTTAGCTCAATTCGCTGGCGTTGGTAAAATATTTTTTGGTGAGGTTTATTAAAGCTCTCAACGAACTAATCCAAATTTAAATTGAGTTTTTATAATTTTATTAAAATAACATTAAGTTGTTAATTCATTCATTTCACGAGACAACCGCATTGCGTAAAATACTAGAGTGATAATTTATTCTTTACACTATAAAGCCGTGAACAACTACAACTAACTTAGTTTTTTCACAATAATTTCTTATTAACGCCAGAAGGCTGTGCACGAAGAAAAACGCTCCTTTATTTTATAACCCTCATAAAAGTGACCGTTTTCCTCTATTATGATGAAACAGCATAGCCTAAACGTGTCATTATGGTGTGAGAATGTGACTCGAATATTATATTATTTTTCAATTTGTCAAATGCTGTAGTAAAGCAGCGGGTCTTATTTATAAATTATAGTTAACAACACATTTTATGCTAGTGTAAATAATATTATTATGTTATTGTTATTTCTGCGCGTCCTCCGAATTGTATTTATGTGACCAAAAGGACATAAAATATTTGAATCATCGAACCAATGTTTGCTAAATACGATTTAATATCGAATTGTGTGAAGGCTTTGGAAGTAGTTTCTTTACACAGTATAATAAAATCAGTCTTTCCGCTCTTAGACACCTGCAGTACCGTTAGGACTGCTTATGTATGTACGCTTTGATCTTTTTAACTACGCAACGGATTTTAATGCGGTTTTCATCAATAGGTAGAGCGACTACATCTTGTATAGTTTAATAATCTGTACGAAATCAGGGCGGATAGCTAGTAAAGTATATGTAGTCATAGCGACTACTAATTTACATGCGTAGGCGCTCGAATCCCCAGGGCGCGTGAGTTCCACTCAATCTTGTCAATGGAACACGACTCGGATGAAATTAATTGACCATACAATTTTAGGAAAACCTTTGGAATAAAACAAGTCGAATGCTTCAACATTCCCGGTTTCATTTACAAAACCATTAATTTCTAAATATCAATTGAGTCTGCTTAACGACTTTCATCTTCTAAATCATTGGGACTCATTTATTGCCACGAATTCCGTGTGACTCGGAAATAGCGGTTACGTCGAGAGGAAATTGTAAGGGTTAGAATCTGCAACATCCTGTGGTCACCGTCGGAAACCATTCCCGCTGGCGCGATCCGTGAGTGCCTTCATCAATAAACGCCTACCTGTTGTTCTTTTGTGATGTAAAAACATTGATTAAACATGTAGGTGTAAGGTGAAAAAAAAGAAAAGTGAATAAGTCAAACTCATAATGCTGGCCGATCTTATGAAGACTGTTGAAGCTAAAACGTGAAAGTTATTACTATTTTAGATGTAAATAAAGTCTCTCTGATTCAAATGCTCATATTTGATTACTAGGTGTAGTCTGTGGCAGAAGGCGCTTATCGCTATCCCGCGGGAACTATGCAATTATCCGGGATAAAAGCTATCTTGTGCTATCTCTGGGACTGAAACCATCTCTGTACCAAATTTCATTAAAATTGGTTCTGTGGTTTACGCGTGAAAGCGTAAAAGACAGACAGATAGACAGACAGAGTTACTTTGGCATTTATAATATTAGTAAGGATAAGGATTCTTGTTTAACGTCGACATGCTGCATTGGGTTCACGTGATTTCGTGAATTAATTGTCTAAAAGGCGGAAAGTGACACATTCGACTTTTCCATCCAATTTCCGATATTAAAATGTGTACTATCAAATATATTTGTTTGAGAAGTTAAGAATGCAATTAAGGACTATGCTATTAAGACATCGCCAGTTCTCGCAATAAGGAGAACAAGCTATGACTTTACTTGGTAAAAGCGACAATATGTTGAACAAATAAAAACAGTTGTAGCGGCCACTCTGCTGTCACCACAAATTGGATTGACTCTCCGGATAGAAATATACGTCCGCTCCCTGCGGTGCATTTGAGGCCGCGATTCGCGAGGCGACATAGGGAAACGTTCGCAAACCCTGCGAAAACGTTTCTACGACCCTTTACATGCTTGTTGTTGTTGATTATATTACAATCGTATGAATGAAACAAATGAAAAACGTAATTCAAATTCGTTACGCTCCTATCTCAGATAGCATCTATACAAAAAGTAGGTACGTAATTTGATGTATTTTCTTTGTCAACAAGTGCTAGAATTAAGAACTAACATCTCGATTTTTTTGTTTATTAAGCTCTCGTAATCTACTGTCAATTTGACGAAGTTGACTGACACATCGCCGTTTATCTAGAAATCTACAGTTTTATTTTTGTTGACAAACTTATATCATAAAGATTAACCATGAAATTCATAAGGAAGCCACGTGGAATCGGTGTATTTCAAGGGATTGACACAGCCCATGATATGAAAAGTAAAATTGTTATTTTAGTCTTCCGGGCAAAACCCTGTTTGAAAATTGTCTTTATACCTACTGTAATAAAGATACTTTTAAATCAAATCATGTTAAGGATTTATTTGAATTCATACGAATTCACTAACAAAATAAATAATAATTTACTAATACGTGCAGAAATAGGACCCATTTCCCGAATACAGACTGATTTAAAAATAACTGTGATATTTGAATAAACCTTCTGTGAATATCAAACGTCTGTCACCAAATTCCAAGAAGTGTAAAATCAATCCCTGTCAGCACAATCCACACAAGCTCAACCTGTCTCACAAAAAGATGTCAACGTCCACTTGAACAATTCAAATTGAGCTCGAGTGAATATAAAAATTTTGCCAAGAGGAAATAACCAATTAGAGTGGTAATAAGGGATATAAAATGCTGACAACACATATGACTTTTTCAACATATACCACACTAACACTTTTTTAGCGATTGTTTTTCTTTTATTTTGTACACGGAATAAAATAATTTAAGTAATTAAAATTATGATCATATATTTACTTTTTGGTTTTTACCAATATTAATCGAGTTCCACTCACATTAAACATTAACTCTATCACTATTGATCATAATAGCTGCTTGCTCAACTCTAGTGACCTGTTTGAGTTGTAAAAAAACTAAATTTCTAGTCAGCTCGATCAAAAAATACTAACTCAGTCATTATACGAGGTCATTCCATGCAAATTGTCGTGCTACCAAAACCTACGGGGTACTCCCTGTTGTCCTACAAATTTGAGATTTGAAATAAAGCTCTTACACACCACTAATGAAACAAATATAAAAATCATTTTTATGCGTGTCTGTCTTTCTATTAGCTCATATAAAATGCCCTCACACTGCCTACATTTTGCTTAGGAACAGGGCTATACTTATACTAGAGTTACGTGCCGAATTTGTGCGGCACTTGGCCAGTTTTTCGTTATCTTGTCTAATCCACGTTTGCCTAATTAATTAAAGAACCATTTCATTTTATTTTACCTGATATTCTTGTAGTAAGGATTCAAGTAATATATAATCCATTGTTCTTACACCTTTTTGTATCCCTAAAATAACGCATGGAACGTTATGATATTTTAAGCAGTCAAAATCGATGAAATAAGTAATTTTTAAAATATAACTATTATGCACATGCTAAGAACTTGCAGAAATATAATTATCTTCCGCTTAATTGGTTCATTTTAGATACCGAATGCGCCACTTAGCTCGCCATGTTTATTTGCAAAACCGGGAAAACACGGAAGTTCAAACAAATGGCTGCGCTGAAACTGTGCTCCTAAACCTCAGTAAATTGTCGACATAAACCGTTATGAGATATCTGCTTATACCGCACGCGGCCGCTTCATCTTGTACATGTAGAAGTAGTATTTTGCATCTGTAGTGTACACTCCTGAATCGAGTTTGGGTCCCAAGACGCTGTATTGTCTGTTCTGAATGACCGTAGTAAAGAATAACTGTAGGAAAATATCCTACTTTACCCATGGATTTTGTAAACTGAAAGTATGGGCGGCGACAATGGGATCACGCCGGGGTGCTCGGGGATCGTGCCCATTGAATTTATGGTGAACGCCACCTACCTACAGAAACCATAATAAAATCTAATGTAAGTGGTTACGTGTATCCTCTTGAGAATAGATACGGGTTCCGTTAAATAGGTGCGTATTGTTATACATATTTTCGCCACAACGAAGCATATTTCGATTAATATGCTCACGGAAATTATATACTATGTTAGTGTAGACAGGGGTAACCTTTTATGACAACCTCTAGGGAAATACATACATATATCTGAATCGTTGAAAATTTTCGTACTTGGGTATTCATATATTTTTCTAAAGTTAGTAAGTAGAGATTGCAGTACGCTTTATCATACGTAAAGTGATCTTTATGATTTCAGAAAGAGAAAATTTAAATTTGGTCGCATTCCAAACGGAATCCTTGCCAACGCTCTCTCTTGAACGAATTTATGACCTACCCCGAGCCACCAGCTAAACGCTGAGGAAACAATGAATGCAGCTACTGCGATTTCAACCGCAAGTTGTGCATTGGGCAATGCACTCTAAATCATTCAATCAAGCACTGAAAATGCTTCAAAATAGTTCTAGTAATCTACTAGTGGGTAACTGGGTCGTTAATTGGTAGGAAACTGACGTTGTTTTTATTATTAAAAACCGACTTTCCTGTAAACACGCGGTGTTTAAAGTCTTTCACTAACTCTGATCTTATAAAATTTCTAAATGTCTGTGAAAATCAGAACACATAGAAAAATCCGAAAAGTAAAGCTATGGCCGGGAATCGAACCCGGATCCTCGTCATTCCGTGACGCGTGCTATACCACTACACCACCCATAGCAGGTGGGTAGTCTCCGAATTTTTCTACCTGTTACCGACCGTCACGTGACCTTTGTTACTATGCGAATTTTTTGTCGCTAAGCGTCATCTGTTTGAATGATGTGTCTGTACGACACAATTACAAATCTGATCTGATCTTATACTTTAAAGAGATATTGTACCTTGCAAGTAATATTTGAAAATTTTAAAATCCGTTTACAGTAAATGATACCCGTAGACATAACATGCACTACTATTAGTGTTATGATTATGAGTTATGACTTTCGCACGAACCGTTAACCGTTAGTTTCATAATCAAGGTCACCAATTACTAATCCAGTCTCCTCAAAAATATTAGGAAAAAAGAAATACCCTGTGTATTTCCAATCTCAGTTAGTACCTACAACGTCGCACGTGAAAATGAGGTAACGCGTAAACCGAATCAAATACCTAGTAACCTGCGGTACCATCGCAGATCCTTGTCGATCTTATCGTAAAACTCGTAAGTTGCCCCTTCCTCGAATCACCTTGCGCCTCCCTCACTCTGTATACGAGTACTTTACTAGCGCTTACAAACAAGGCGCACATTTAATAGAAAATTCAAAGCACTCTAAAGTATATAGGTGGATCACCTTTACAATCAAAATAAATATTATATATCAAATTTACAAGGCTTGTGTGCTTCATCTTTGCTTACCATCAGACGTGATTGTGGTCAAACTGTAGGTTTTACATTAAAAACAAAATGATCTACAAATAATTCGTTTATCACAATCCCACGAGTATTACATGTCATTTTGGAATCGAAATTTAACTCAAGTTTACTTTGTTAGTAATAATTGAAAGCATGTCATCATCATTTGATAGGCGTAGTTATGTGTTTTATAATAATTAACAAACTTTTAATAAACTTCAAAGAAAGCTGGATGAAGTGTACATAATAACAGAACTTCTGAACTTTACGTATCATCCATCCCGCTGGTTTCGCTAGGTTTCTCAACTATGAATACTTACAGACAGAAGTGATCACTAAATAACTTACAAATTTAAGTAAACTAAGCGGCAGGTCTCTGTGTTATTTATATGGAAGACATGGTCTGACCCCTATCAGTCTAATCTCTTCCTGGTAATCTCGGCTCCCTGTGGACGTGTTACGGGTCAACTGTGTTGCTACGGGACGTTCCTTGATAATGAACTAATTACACGTTTATTTCACAAATTACAAATGAAAGATTCATAATATGATTGTGGGTGTAGGTGGAAAAGAGAATCAAAATAGTGATAGGTTTCGCCCATTCCTTTGATGGGTTTTTAACATCTGCGCGGAAAGAGAAGCAATCGGTATACTGTCTTTTTTTGCTCCCAGACCAGTATGGAAGCCTTATTCATATAGTTAATACAGTTAATTTTTAAGATTCCAAAGTTCAAGAATAATCCTGATCCTGATACCTATGTAATTTTGGAATCGGTCCACGGCATTCGTTACATATTACCAGTTCTGGAAAACTATAATTCTGCTAGGGTGAAATAACAGTTTGATAATATCTGAAATACAATACTTTTTTCTCGTATATTTATTGGGGGGATTGTCGTTGGATAGCCTCGCTGCAATTCAGTTTTCAATAGGACTGAATATTTAAACTATTAACTAGTTATTTACTTGAGTATGGATATGCAGCCTAACCAATAATTCTGCTATTTTATTCATACATACATACACACCGTCACGCCTATTTCCCACAGGGTAGGCAGAGAGTACTTTGTTCCACTTTCTACGATCCTGACACACCTCTTTCGCTTCATTCATCAATCTCTTCATACATGCTCGTCGGTTTCGGATACTCTTGACCGGACCTTTTTTCAAAATTTTATTGATAAAATCCGAAAACATCCTTTAATAAGGCTCAGTTAATAAGTATTTGTTTTATATTTAAGTACTCTTTAAATAAAAATCGGGCTACTTATTCAGGGGAAAGCTTACAAGTATTTTAATTTCGCTTTTGGATCGCTCAGGCGCCCTGCAGTTGAATTTCTTTAGCGGCTTAATTATTAGCCAAAAGAACAATGATGTAAAGCAAAGTATCCATTTTCGACAAAGATTTATGTTGCAATTCCAGAAGGTGAGGGGAAACAAGCCATTACAGACGAAACATTGCGGGATTTGTCGACGCCGCCCGTCTGAATATTCATCTCTATCAATCAAGTTGCGTAAATAACATTGCGATGAGACAAAGGCCTCGTTATCGCTAAGGAGTTACGACCTGACCCAGAATAATAACATAACTATTTCTCACTCGTTCCTTTCGAGTGCGACCTCTTCGGGCCAGAATTAACAGTCCCCTGCTTTTATTATAAGATAATCAGTGGGTAATGGATAAGTGGAATTTCTTATTAAATTTCCCCTTAGAGACGCATAAAATATGTTTTCTACATCTGTACTATTTTATTATTATCTGTGATTTATGTAATCACGAGCACCATTATTATGAACACTCATAATAAAACGTTGGATAAGTTTATATTGTCTATTCCCTCTAAAAGCACTTGTTGGCTTATTTCGCTCTAAAAGTGCTCCATCGTTGCGTAGGTAACATTTTTACTGCCAATGAGTTTTTTTTATTTGGGCTATGGTCTAAAACCATTCAGTCGTTCAGGACCAAATACAGTGGTAGGTACTTATTTAGAAAGCAAACAAGATAAAATATTTCGATATATTCAATATTTCAATTTGATAATTAATGTTTAAGATCCAAGATGGCGGACATAGTTAATTTGACACGAAACGAAAACGGTGATGGGTGTCGTTTACGGGTAATTTGTTGGCTCTAAGCTCAATTTGGCATAAATTTTTCGATTCAAGATGGCGGATGACGACTAGACACTTTTGACATAAAAATGTTGATGGGTATAGTTTTTGAGTAATTTGGTAGCTCTAATCACGAATTTGGCATAATTTTTTGGATCCAAGATGGCGGATGACATTTTGACACTTTTTACACAAAAATGTTGATTGGTATCGTTTTCGGGTAATTTGGTGGCTCTGATGAGCACGAAATTAGCATAATTTTATGAATCCAATTACACGTATATTAAATTAGCGCACTCGACCAATAAATAAATCGGGAGTATAAACTCCACATTTTTACAAAAAACAAAAACTATGCGCACTGGTTCGTTGTATTTCGGGCCTCACTCTCCATTAAGCAATTCATATTTTGTTTCGCGGGCGGTGTAATTGACACCACATTAATCCACGTTGTGCATGCCCAGTTTATTTTTTCCATGGCGGGAAAGGCGGGTTTTCACTGCTAACGACCGCGGTACATACTACTTGTAATGCGATCTCGATAAGTGATACGAGCGGTATGTTAATGCGCCTAGTATATCTTCAACGATAATTTGCTTGTGACATATATCTAAATATTACTACTTCGGAAGGTTTCAATAACGCAGTATCAACAAGCTGTACCTACTATAAAGAATAGCCAAATGAAAACCGCTGTAAGATTGGAATATGAAAATTTAAGAAGATTACCTTAATTTCCATTTATATTAAGCTCGTGTTCATACTTTGTACACATTCAGTAGAACCAGTGGTAGAAGAGTACGTATAAGCGATCAGCATGTTTATAGAAAATACTTAATGAATAGGTTAAGGAATAGACAGGAATGAAGCAAAAATATTTTTGTAAGTACGAATCAGCAAACTAGTGTAATACATAAATACTTATTCGCTGAAAACTCCTTCTTAAAACATACATTATAAATACCAAGATGCAGTGCGATAGTATTTAAAAGACTTTCAGGTCTGTCTTGCTGTCTCACTCACTCTTACACAGGTTTGAAGCTTGAATCGGCCGATCGTACATGAAACCTGAATGTCGATTTATGAGCTTACAGACTGTACCTAAAGAAGTGTAGACAAAAATCTTGTCATCTAATACTCGCTGTCTAGACAGCTATCTACCTACTTCACAACACATGATAACATGTTATTGTACTGTTTTGTGGTGTTCAATAAAGAATATTTGTACTGTATTGCACTGTATATTTATATTTCTCACACACTTATAGTTATTAACTCTGAAGGTGAGAATTAAATAAATTGAGTGTGAAAAATAGAACCACATAGAACAGTTAACCAGCAATTTTTAAACATTTTCAGTGGGTTTAATACTGTTTTACAAAGTGAGAAATACGAACAGTAACTACCTACCTGTATAAATTCACTTCACTTGTAATTTAAACCGCACCTCGCTTTTCGCAGCAACTCTGTTCACGCATAAGATGTTGATTTTAAGAAGAGCTCTCCATGTTTTTCTTTAAACTACGCGTCGCTTTCATCGCAAAAACAATTTGAAAGATAATTTTCTACAAAACGATATTCGTTATGCGGTTTGCATTTATTCAGATAAGTACGGTTTGCGTCGACGGTAATTTAAATTGCTGCAATTGCTTGTTTGAGCTTAAATGTTTCAACAAAACAAAAATATAAAAACAACAAGCCTAATTAATCTATGATTTTAAAAATCACAATATTTAATTCGGATAAAGTAAATTATGAAAAATAACATGAATCATCGCGTCTCTCAAATAGTTAGGGAGCTGGCGAGCATTTCGGTATATGATTTGCACACGTTTCACGTCGAGATGGAGTGCAGTTTAAATCATTACGAATCGATTTGGTTCAATCAATTAAGGTCCTATGTCGCTGCGTTTTCGCGTTACAGCGGATTGAAGTTGCTTAAAAAAATGGGGGTATTAAGTCATTTGCACACGTCTGCCTCTGGAGTTCATTGGTCACAATCATGTTGAAAACGAAGAAAATCGAAGAGGCAGACATTCAGGACTCTGCATTATCATGGGACGGAGTTGTAAAAATGTAAAAAAAAAAAACTCTACTAAGTCATTTGCACACGGTTCTCATTGCGCCCATTCGATTCACCATGACTCCGTGGATTCGAAAAAAAATGAGGCAGACACTTTGCTCACTGATTTTCAGCTGTATAACTGTTTGAAATTCACGGAATCAAGGAACAGCAGGCAAAGCTATTCGGTAAGCAGGATTGATACGGCGCGAGCGTGCGTATGTGCTTACCTGATTATATTGCCGTGTGTACCTATTGCATGGGATTATTGTTATTGTTTAGTTTTATTCTTATAATTTTGTTTAATATTATTCTCTAAACTCACGGTAACGATTAAACTTCTGGAGCTTCAGCTTCATCTATGCAAAAAAAATCAATTCAATTCAGAAAAAAAATCAAACGGTCTGCCTTTGGAATATCAGAGGCCTGAACGTCTGCCTCATCGATTTTCTTGGTTTTCATAAGGAATTCAAACATCAGTCCAAGAGGCAGACGTGTGCGCATAATATAGCACACCTTTTTTTTTTACATTTTTGAAACGCTGTAAGTTTACAACGCAGCGCCATCATGGTGGCAGACTATTTTTCCGTGGTTCTTCTCATTGTTTTTGATCGAACGATACCAATCTGCCAAGTGTGCACTTCATATACATTTTTTAAAATCATAAAAATAAATTAAAAAATTAAATACTAAAAAAGTCAGAGCCCTGGATGTCTGCCTTTTCGATTTTTTGTGTTTCCAGGATGACTGTGATCATCAGCCCCAGAGGCAGACGTGTGCGCATAATATAGCACACCTTTTTTTTTTTACATTTTTGAAACGCTGTAAATTTACAACGCAGCGCAACCATGGTGGCAGACTAGGTCCTTGATGTTTCTTAGGGCATAAATATCACTATTAATAACGTCTGCCTTGTGTGCTGATCATATAGAAATTTTGCTCGCCAGCTCCCTAACTAAAACGTTTCCAATGCAATAGAGTAACAAGACAGACGCGCACTGGCCGATTACAAAAAAAACTAAATTCTAAATTCGCGATTAGCTTTTGTTTTTTCTTGTGATTGGCTCCACTTTTTGGCAAGGCGCAAATCTCATTTTGTCGGTTCAATAAACCATTCTTTAAAAACTTTTTATAATAAAAATTACTTACTATTCGTTCGATTCGGTTTCGAGCCAGAAATTGAGCGGGATTATTCCTACCAACCCTTCCTTTGCCGTATACTCTTCCACTCCTCTCTTGTCATCACTATTTCACTCAGCTGCCTCGGAGCAGACAGTTGTTGAGGACTGGACCTCTTTTAGATGCTCCGAGGTTACCCTAGGCTACCCTACCCTGCCTTCTGCCTATCCGAAGCCTCAGGCCATTTTTTTCACATTGTCATTTCAATTACGTAGTAAACATTTCAAATAAACTTCTGTATTACTAGGTAGTCGAAACTTAAAAATTGTTTGGGTCAGGCTTAATAAATTCCACAGCTTCATGTCAACCCTTATCCAAACTTGATAAACTCTTAAGCTCTATTCCCCTTTCCCGTAAAGTTATCAGTTTACCTAGTTGCAATTTGAAAATGGATCTCATTTAGTTTAATACAGTAAATGTAGTAAAGGTCGTAACTGAGGTAAAACCACGTAACGATGTTTATCTTCCTAACGAGAGGTCGGATACGGTACGCAGAGTAATAATTCCACGTAGATACCATTATTCGATTCCAAAAATAAACCATATACCTTCATTAACTTTACTATCGACCATTCATTCAACTTAATGTTGTTTCAATTCCTTTCAAAAACTCGTAAGGGATGTACCGACGTTCATTGGAGTTATGAAGTGAACAGTTCGTAAAGTTTAATGACTGAACCTTTGTTACAAAATGATAAAACTGATTATACATTTATTCACGTTCGGAACACGCGTTCAACTAAGTGGAAGCATAAAATCCTTTTAGCGTGTGCATGACCTGTCCTGCAACGTTACAAAACTGAGCTATCTCTGAAAACAGCGTCATGTGTTATTTAAATATTTCTTTGCTTATCTACGGCGGATGGAAATTGCAGCGCGCGTGGGTGGTGCGGCGCGAGGATTGGGCGCTCGCGCTCTGCGGAGAGAATCTTAATTTTCTACAAATAAATGCAAATATCCGAGCCATCCAGCGCCACGGCAGCCACCATCTACAAATAATTTCAAATTGAAAGCACCGTACTTCTGAGCAAAATTTCAGAGTTGTTTGTAATGAAACATGGGGCTGCCGCGTCGCCCTCAAACACCTGTAAACTCAATTTAAAATTTGATCATGCCTTGTTTTCGGAGCATTAATAAACCAAATCAATAGAACACACGTGTCGCTGGAGCCGAGACGTAAATTAGAGAGCGAGTACTTCGCCCGAGACGCACGCCTACATTAACACTTAGTTAATGTCCCCGACACTTTGCGATGAGATACGCTAATGGTTTATTATTACAATAATCGAGTCGTGTTTGTTCAGCTTCAGTCCTTACCAACTCTTTGCTAATTAGCATCATGTGTTACCTTTCGGGACCGCGTATGCACCACGACTACAGGTAGAAATTGTGTCGACTACAGCTTTTATAACATAAACTCTATTTCAATCTGTGAATTAGTAAATGGATGTTGAATAAGTTTTAGTAATAAGTAGTATTTCCTTTAAATAGGGAGATAGATAATTGCTAAGGTTACCTAATGCTCACTGCTAAGAAAGATATATATATATAGAACAGCACATCCAAGTGTACAAATTTACGTATTCAAGTTAACTAAAGTTACTCTTAACATTTATTACCAACCAACATCCAGAAGTGCAGAGTACTTACGTAATAAAAATGAATGTTAGAATGGTACGCAAAAGGTTACTTACCGCGAGTAAGAAATGGCTTCACCTGTTGTTTTCTGGACTGAATACTAGCGTCTGACTTAGGTACAACTTCCTGCTTTTCTTTTTTACTGCGTTAGAAATGCATTCACTGAATGATCACGCTCATACATATTATGTCAACTTGAGATATTATACTTACAGCTTGCGTCAACTTACCTTTACTTTAGCATTGCAGTGTCTTGGGTTTAATTTGAAATAAGTTGCTCATAATAACGCCATAAAATATTTCAAGTTAAAACCATTGCTTAATTTTTAACTCAGTTGACGGAAATGTCTTTTAATGCTTTATATAAAAATATAAATGAGGTTTTGTTAAAAAAAACCATTATTTTTGCTGCTTGTAGATGTAGTTTGCCAAATTGAAATCAATCCGAAAGCAGAAAGTGGATAACAAAATGGTTTGCCAGTTTCGAAACTGCCAACTAACAAAAATACACTTGAACAGTACATGTTAAATGAAAGCTTGTAATAATAATATCAATCATTGTTACCATTATGTATTGTTTAAAAGCTAACATCATTGTTCTTCATAATTAAATGAATCTATATTTTGTCGTCTTTGTTTTATATTCATGTCTCCAGTCTAGCGAATTTTTTCGCAACAGTGTGAAATTTCAACTTATTTTATCGTATATCGAAAACGTCATACTTTTGGCTTCCTATGTCAGAGGAATGCGGGTAAATTTTTGCAAGAGATCTCCGTCCGAGAAGGCGAAATTCGTCCTATGAATATGGACCGTCGGATTCTTTGATGACCCATTTTTGAGCTGCACATTGTAGCTTGTGCTGTGTTCTGATTATTTTTTATGTCGCATGTCGAAGAATGGAATGCAGCCAAGGAATTAGTATGTTCAAAACTACGTTGCAAGTGCTGTTTTAGTTTGTACTGTGATTTAGAAATAGTTCCTCGGTTAGGATGTAACTACAATAATATAATTGGTACCATATATAAAAGAGAGAAAAGCTCTTCATTTACATCAAAAATAAGAAAGTAGTAGGACTTACTTGCTACCCGTTTTTATCGGAGTGTGTGGAATTTTAATGGCTTAAGTAAAGAAATACGATGGGACAAAATGACACCAAATGGACCTAGTCCCTATCTTCGTAATGCTTTACTATGAATAGGTGGTACCAGACAAACGGTTAAACTTAATTGGATTATACATAATTTTAAATACATATTTAGCACTTGGGTGTTAAAAACCCTTGGGGGTTATATAAAGCCTAAAAAAATTATACTATAACCAGTTATTATTACATTATTAAAAAATAAATTATTTTATGTTCATCGTTCAAGAATAAAAAGAAACGTAATACGTGTTAACTTAGATATACCTCATTAATCTACTAACTTACTAAACATAATCAATGTTACATTTTTAAAAGACTTTTCAAGACAAATCTTCTAATACGTTGAAGCTTTTGTGAATCACCATCACACTTTGTAAAAGGTTAGAGAGTAGGGACACATATATCACTTAACTGAACAAACAAGCCGACGCGCCTGTATTCATGGCGTGTTATGTTCCTCACATGTCTAGTCATGTGTATAAACCAAAATCTCAATATTTGTCGTGTTTTCATATGAGTGGGCATTAAATTGTTGCATTACGTCGTCGACTTGCTCCTGATCCCTCGGGAAACTCATAAAGAACTGCTCAGCGCTTATCCCTCTCGCCGAGCCAAACCCCACAACACTCATTTTCATACATGAAATTCAGGTGTGGAATTTCCCTTACTTTCTTGCCCTTACCAAATATTAAATTCCCTCGCCGATATATTAATATTACTTATACTTACATGCGGGCTTTGCCGTTCGGTGATAAAATTTCTCTACAAAGTCATTTGAAGTGATTGTTCAAAGCGTTCCATTCTTACGATCTCTTTTGATTTGAATTCCACGACTTACATAGGAGATGAATACTTCATACGTTGGTGTGTATACGAGTACATTCTTAATTTTCACAAAAGTAACAATTTTATCTGAAACTAGGTACTTATCAGAACTTTTTACAAACGATTTTGTACGATTAATTAACTTGTACGCAACAGCAAATCTGCTACTCCCAGAAGAAAATCTGAGGAGCGTGCTCTATTTGTTTTTTTTTCGGTCGTATTATTAATATAAAGTGACTCTTTTATGTAGGTACATTTTTGGTTATTAAATTATACGGATGATTAACGACTGTTTTGAACATCCAGCTAATCTTGGGTTATCCGAAACATAAATTTATTTAAATAACTATGCATATTTTTATTTCCTGTTGTGTAGTCAAAATGATCACCGATGTAGTATCTCAGGAGCTTGATATAACGTAGTTAAGGACGAATCAACGCTATCGCAGCGTTTGTCTTTTGTTTGTTATTCTAGTACCGTCTGACATCCGATTTTGTGTCACGCACGGCGATTTCGACCTCCTTGTACCCAAAGGGTATATTTTCAATTAGATATTTTAATCAACTGTAAAGAGGAAGTTAACAATTCGACTGATTTTTAATGTTTGGTACCTCAAAACACAACAAAACCTCAAAGTAATTTCAAAAATTTGACCATTTGTTGGCTCGAAATTTATTGTGTTATTCAAACAATCTTCTAAATTCCTGCTTTCACATTCCTGAAAACGGTGACAACAAAGTTGCAGGCGAGCCAATATAAAATAATGTCTTCACATCTCGTGCTCGTAAAGTTTGTCATTGACGCTACGACCTACAACAGTACTTTACCAATTTAGCGCTCAACGGACTAAAGTGTTTGTATTTTAACATGTCAACGCCGGGAAATCTTATACTTATGTATCTATACATTAAATATTTACTCTTAAAACATTGCAATCGAATGTTTACTAGAATGTGTGAGTGCAATAGCCGAGTTCGCCTGTAAAGTGAATGCTTACGTTTTAAATCCTCTCAAGTCGAGGTCTCCCTCCGGGGTACTAGCTACGCCGATAGAGGAGAAGAACGTGCTACTAATTTTAGTTTGAAATGGGAAAAGGCAAGCGTCTTGGTTTTCTTTGCAAAGGAAGCCTGTAACTATCTATATACTTTCCATGATAAATTTTATAAATAAATCTTTAGTACCTGAAAAATTCTTGATTCATTTGATAGTACTATCATTTGAAAAACAGCGCTACTGGTGAGCAGTAGATATTCCACGGGAGTTTATAATTGTGTCGTACAGACACATCATTCAAACAGATGACGCTTAGCGACAAAAATTCGCATAGTAACTAGGTCACGTGACAGCTAGTAACAGATAGAAAAATTCGAAGGTTTACACACCTGCTGTGGGTGGTGTAGGGGTATAGCACGTGTCACTGACGAGGATCCGGGTTCGATTCCCGGCCATAGCTTTAGTTTTCGGATTTTTCTGTATTCTAATTTCCAGCGTCTATTAGAAACTTTAGTACCTACTTGATTATAGAATTACCTTTATAACGTCTTAAATTTGCCTTCCAAAAAAATAAGCAAACAATGCAGAATCACGGCAGCATACAATTACTTTCAGTCGGTTTACATAAACTTTGTAAGCCGTCACTTACTTCTACTAACTGTCGAAACTTAGTTAACAAGACAAACATCGTTAGGCTTCGTAGAGCAATAATTAGATAACTATAACATTGGCTGAGTTGTGTAGTGTATTACTTAACTGTGTTAGCCTAACTTCACAATGACTGATTACGTTTTACAGTTGATTTTAAATAAATCAGTTACGTTCGCATATAAGGAAGGCTACATTTTATCTAGCAATCGGAACCTATTTTAGTTCTGAATTATATTAAACCTCCATATCACTGCAAAGTCTATGCGTGAAAAAATCTGAAAACAAACATTTGAATACAGTCTCGAAACGTTTTATTTATGCTCCTCTGACAGGTATTATGTTTCATACATGCATAAATTTGGTCACGATATTAAACGATCCAGGATTTGATATTCGCAAGTGCTGTGATACTTTCTCATTTAAGCCCCCATAAAACATTTTTATTACTTTTGGAGCAAGATTATAGAGCAATACGAAAAAATATATATGTCGAAGATTCACCATGTCTATGACACAACATATCTTCAGTTCCCATTATATGCGCAGTTGTGGAAGTAGTTTTTGATTTAGTAGCAAAGTTCGAATGAAAAAAAACCAGCGCTATTCGACATTTCGACACCATTTATTTCTCACTTCGTGCTGCTTTTTTGCCAGTGCTTAATCGGGGAAAGGTCACTCGAAAAAGTTGAAGCCGGCCTCTAGTGTGTTCACGGACGTGACTAGGAATTCGTATTTATAAACAATCTCTTTCGGCGGACCTTTTTAAACGATGTATAAATATTGTCTACCCTTTCGGATGAGAATAGTAGTCAGTTCTAAGTTAAATTTATGTTATACACAGCAATCTGCTATAGTGGAGATAGTGTGCTGTGTAGTTTCTAACTTAAGTTAACATTTCCACACCTTTTGGTACTCTGTGGGTGGTGATTTTGATGAAATTATCGTAACAAATCAGTGACCACCTTCACCGAGATTTATCACGCCATCTCATAGGTTAGAGCAAAAAAACGCCAAACACATTTTTTTAGTTACTCGTTATATCAGTTTTTCTCAAATTTTCCATGAACAGACAACGACCGGTTACAGTATTTTTATTATGATCATAGTTATAGATATTCATAGATGTTGTATAAATGGAATTTGAGTAGGTACGGGTTAGGTAACCTTCACCGCGAAATGCATTGTGCAGATATTTACGTCGCCACACTCTATACACCGTGTCTCAAAAAAAAACTTGTTCCTGAATACTTCAGCCACTGGTTTGGTTAGTGTAACTTAACATCACTGTAAAATCTTCTTTAGGATTTTATGTGTGATTGAAAAATATTTCTATACATTGGTCGGTGACCAAAGTGTATGGCGTCAAATGTCTTCATTTTGAACCAAAAATAACACTGAAAAACCTTAACATCTGGGTTCTTTGAAACTAACTAAACCGTCTGTTGAAATATTCTAGAATAATTCTAAGACAACTTGTATATATACCTATTTATTATAATTTCTTGGGAATAACATTAGTGCAGATTCTGCGCAGTCACGTACACGCCGTGTCGAGTGTCGCTGGCGACAGCTTGTGAGTGTGCACCGCGATGTGTCGCCGACTTTATGCCGCTGCACGCGCCGCGCCAACCCCTTCGCGACTCATCTCCCGCAATAGACAAAATAACTAATAGAGTGGAAGTGTCATAGAACTTGTATGACAAAAAAATTTCGCTAAGCCAGTGTGGCGATTGCTGCACTCCGATTTGCCGACCAAATGTCAAGGTCACTAGAGTTGGGTAAGCAGTTATGATCGATATGGATTACCTAATGTTTAGTCATAGCATGAAATAATGAGTGAAGCTCAATTAATGAAACCGAATGAAATTAATTATTTATCTTAATACAACCAAAAAGTAATTAGATATACCTAATAAAAATTGTAATAAGGTAATAACTTAAATGGCTTTGTTCTATGTAGGAGACAGAGGAAAATAAATCGCGATAAAATTACCTATGTTAGTGTGGTGAAAGCGACAAATCACTAATGACATGTGTTACAGAATTAGACAGCCCGAATTACGACTCTACCTGATTACTTCCTCTATGTGACCCACACTCCGCTCCGCGTAACGCATGTGTCAATATTACTCGGCAGCGTCATGAATCAACTTTATTTCAACATGCTCTTTTACTGAAGACGAATATTGATGAAAATATCGCTATTGTGTACCTATGTATCAACGATTTATAGGTCTGTTTTACAAACGAAGAACATGCCTTGTTATTTTTGATATACTACATACACGTACATATTGTACATACACGTACGTACTACGTACATATTGATTTAAATTTAACTATTGTACTACATGACGTGCTGACTGCTGATCGTTTTCCGATTCGACAAACGTGTCGTCCCGTATAAATAAACTTAAACGAAAAGCAAAAACGTCAAAGCTATCTGTCATACATAATGAACCGACACCGCAGTTGGACGATTTTCACCGAGCTTATTCGAACCACGTTGTACGACTGGTAAGAATCCCCCTGCTGTCTTCAAGAAAATTTTCAGGATATAGAAAATACACTCGTACCAATTCTCTAGTGTTGATAATTTTATTTTATAAAATTGGGAAATATTTTTCTAGACTTTAAATTTTCTTTGGTAATTTTGCTACGTGCTCGAACCGTTTAAGAAAACAGCAGTCATCGTTTAATGGTTCATCAAAACATTTGTAACAACAAACATTTTGCTTTTTCATTTCATAAATGACCGATCACGGTAAAATTGTCGCAAATTGAACATCAATGTACACTTTCATCTCCATTTTATTGGCAATTCAACGAAGGGTGGTAATTTCATCTTATTATTGTGAACGCTTCGGTCGCACGCTGACACTGTGCCTCCAAAATATTGTAACTCCTGTTATTGCATTACTAGCTATTTAAATCGGACCATCCGGCTAACAGAGCAGAGCTAAGGTGCTTTGTTGGGGTTTTATCTAATTTCAGTGCAATATGAAACGCTAACTAGCCGCTGCATTTCAATATTGTTTCTAGATACGCGTCATTGGCAATCAATTTAATCCCGCTAACGTGTAATATGGGGATACATTTTTACAACCAAAACGCAACAGCAACGTTTTAATATTCAGTCTCAACGATAGATGAGCGAGTTCCCTTTATCGAAACATGCCAGTCTTTGTATAGTGTCTGTCAAGAAAGGAAAAATAGGAAAAGTTGATGTCCAATCTGCTGCCTACTTTCAGAAATGAGAGCGTCGTCCTAAAGACGTGCACAGTGTTGTAGTTGGATACTGACTGAATACAATGCTTCGCTCCCAACTAAAACTAATTTCAAATATTTGCTAGTGGAAGTTATACAGTAACATCACTACGCCAGGCTTGAAAATTGATCTCGTTAGTAGCACTGAGACTGACCTCCAAATATTTTCTAGCAGACTAGCGTCCGGGCATCTTTAACTACAAGTTTATGAGCGCAGTTTGAACGCTCAATTGTAGTTTATGTGCTACGTCAATCCCAGGCTATTCACACATTTGGCACGGCTTTTTTACGATTTTCTTTTGTCGTATAAATCTGTAGATATTCTAAATAGACTGACACTTTCGGGATTTCATTCGTTTACAAACTTAAATCAAACTTGCTTCAGTTAAACTTACGTCGGCAATTAAGTCGTCAATTCCTTGCTCAATTCAATAAATAACATGTGCTTGACGACGAACAGATATAATTTAGTAAATGTCACTAAGTTTACACGAATGATATTGATTGGATAACTTTCAATGTGATGTAATAAATTATTCGATTTGACTTTAGTAATTGTTCGCTTGTCTGCGAACTTTGAAGCAGACATCTCAACAAATTTAAGATTATTTGACTGTATGACAATGGGTATTGTCTGTCTTTAAAAGGGTTGGGCACGAGTCTGGGACAATGGGCTCATTTATTCCTTCCCTTAGGCGTAGACGCAAACTACGTCCACAGGATTAACGGGTTGAACACTGCAAAACCATAACTACACCTATAATAATAATTTTGTAGTTCAAAAATGCGAGTGTTGCAATAATATCGTATCCAAGTAGAATGGTGTCAAGAAAAATACAAGCACAACAAAATAACTTTTAATACCTTTTTTTGCTGATTGCATTTTTTTGTAAACAGTTTCATTGCCTAATCATAATGTAATTTTCAAGCAGACTACAAAGAATACACTAAAAGGGAACGTATCAAGATATGTAAAGTTTGAAATGCATAATGCCATGGGACAAAATACATGGGGATTTTTTTTTCATAAAATGACAACATAACGAGATAAATATTAATAACCCTAAAGCTAAGCTAAAAACTAATCTATAGATTACGCCATCAAAAATATTTGTCTATATTAATATTTGTATATATAAAATATTTGTATAAGGCTGGGAACTGAACCCGGATCCTCATCATCCCGTGATGCGTGCTTTTACCCCTACACCACCCATAGCAGAGTAAGTTAAATAAAGGCTTGTAAATACGAAACTGTTTTCATTTCACTGAAAATTAAATTAACCGAAAGTTGAAATCAACAAAGGAGGTTTTAGTAACTTCGTGGTGTAAATCCGCTAAAAATAGGCGGCCCATTTTTGAGTTTCTGTTATTAAATTATGTACAGAACAAAACCATTGTGTTTTCTTAACCAGTAGTAGGGGGTCTATAGTCAAATAGGAATAAACACTTTAAAGAAAGACACAGCGGACAAGAGACTGATATCTTTGCTGGGAGTCATAAAACGCGCTTTCTGGCGAAACCCTTGAAATTCCTTCCATCATTTCAAGAAACCCTTGTCACTTCCATTACATCCCCCGACGCGGGCGGCCGTTCTGATCCGCCCGTCCTTCATTTACGGGAGTTATGGCCTTCTCATATTTCCTAAATGGCGTGTACTTTGATCTTGACGAATTTGGAGTCTCAATTTATGCACATTATTCTTCTGGGACCATATGTAATAAGAATTACGTAGAAATAAGCGTCTATAAGACATCAGTAATAGCCTGACGAGGCGCATAAAATGCAACACGCCGTCGATTTAGACGCGATTTGTACGTCTGAAGGTTCTGTAGCCGTATAGTACTCTTAAATGGAGACCTCGGAACTTATGGGGCAAAACCAAATAACTGAAAGTGTAGTAGAAGTAGTACTTCCATAAACTACTTAAACATAGAATGAACGCATCAGTACTAGATCACAGCCAGATTGGTTTGTTAGAACTATTTATGTACAATCATTGTAGTGCGTGTTAAATAAATATATTAAACTTTAATTCCCAGACGAAGCGCAATGGTTATTTTTTGTAAATTTCCCATTCTTACACTAAATGTGTTTTTATGTAGTAGTTATCATTTGAAATTGTTTCTACTTAATTTTAAATGTGAATTTAGTTTACTTAAGATTACAAAAACTGCTAATGCCAATAATTACACACAATGCCACTAAATGTGAAACACTAACAATGTCGTGAAAAAAACGGTGAAATAATAAAATTCTTGATCGAGTTTTCACGCATCTAAAAAAACGATCATCAATGATTGTGAGAGAACATTACTTTTTATTTAAGATTTTTTTCTTTTTCTTTTTCAGTAGATTCGTCTACTTAATTTTTTAAAAGTTTATTGAAAACACAACACAACTCTATTCAGTTTCTTTGTTCAACTAATTGCGCTAGAGGTCCTATCACGCTAAGGTTTTCCGCAAACATAAAGCAGTTGCCCCGTTTGCACGGGTTTATAGTCTGGCAAAACTCTGCAGTAGTAAAAAACCGATGTATTAAAAAAAACTGAATAAGGTAACACTGTGAAAATAGGAGAAAGTAATCTTGATACTTGAATTATTTTTAACTTCGCATTTTTTTATAACTTATTAACATAAATTGTCACAAGTTCGACTAAAGTAATTTAGGTAAAAATGTGACCGCACCATTAACCTATTGCATTTCAGTAACTGCAGTAAATTATAAAAAGTGTTTGTATTTCAGCAAGTTTAGAGACTACTAACTTCAACATTCAACATTTGCATGGGTTTAAAAAGGTCCATTAAATTGTAAACTTATGTAACATAAACAATTAATCAAATTAAGATAACATACATATCACTATCACTACATAGTACAAAACAAAGTCGCTTTCTCTGTCCCTATGTCTCTATGTATGCTTATATCTTCAAAAGTACACAACGGATTTTGATGCGGTTTATTTTAATAGATAGAGTGATTCAAGAGGAAGGTTTTTATGTATAATTCTATGCAGACGAAGTCGCGGGAAGAAGCTAGTTTAGAATATTTTGTTGAATCAGGCGTTACTTTGCGGAGGTCCATTTTAATGAACAAAACATTTACCATGCTACTCTGCTATTTACATGCAAAGAGCGAGTGCGTAGAGGGATCGAAACGCGTCGGTGTTTGTATGGTGTAGGGAATAGTTAAGTTTCTAGGATTTATATGTGTTTTATGTGGCAATAGTGGAGGGAGGGATTGTATAAAATCATATTATATTTCGGATAGGTTTGCTATTTGCACGTACTCGTAAGTAGCGGAGTAACAAGGTAAATATTTTTTGTTAAATGTATATTTAGTATCAAACTTATTTAGCAAGCGTACCCGTAACGAAACATTTCAATCTCTTCTAAACATTGTCGTTTCTGGAAGAGCCACAGTAGTTTCTTGCTTTCTTTAAAAATCTAAAATAAGCGACACCGTAACCAACCTGACACAATAATGTACCATGAAAGTGACTTTAGTGCCAGTGGAGAAATATTGCCATATATAGTTATATATAGAGAGTTCTCTATGGGGTTGCCTAATTATTTTATTACAGACTTAGCTTTGCCAGACTATACTATCACAGAAAGGAATTATACATAATTTGAATATTCGCGTCAATATCTCGTCGGCAAGATCCTAAAATGACATTTCAATATTTAAAACCAATTTTTGTTTTGCAGGTAAAAAAACCGCTGGCCGCTACGTCAGCTCCTTATTGCCAGTTCTAATAATTAAAACTGAAAAAGTTATTATTGAATTAATACTACGAAATGTTAAGCTTGTTAAGAAAGTCTGACTTCCATTAAAGTGTATCGTAAACCTTAAAGCAAATTTTCGAGAACGATTCTTTAATTTACACATTTTTGATCCGTAGACCAAAAATATACGTAAATGTTTGACAAAAAATAGGAGTTTTTCATTGTTTCTTGATTAATATGAAAGAAATGAGTTAAAAATCTCTATTTACTAAACAGTAGCTCTCGTTTTTTAAGAAATCTCCAATCGCCAATTTACTAGAGAGTGCTTGTACGAGACAAAAGCTTTCTAAGTTAAACTTCTACTTGTACACAAAGACAATAAATTAAATTGAGTCTCCTGTAGCAGTCGCTAAGCTGCGCCCAGATTAAGAGACTCTGGGAAAACCACGTGCGAATTTAAGCATAAAACCACCTTTGTGTATGTTACATGTTTACTTACAAAATAAAGAATTAAATTATGTAAGGAGACGCTTTTATTTGCAATGAAAACAACAGAGTTAACACATTACCATTGTTAAACAATATTTTTAAATTTTCTCCTTTGCTATTTTATTCCTGGGCCGGACTAGTACATGTTTTAATTAGCTATAATAATGTAGGCAAATATGTCAAAAAAAGTACGTGTGGAAACTGATGCGTACCTAATAGTTAACGTTTGTACAAAAATAATTGGAATTAAGGCATGTCTATAATTGCACATTTCATGTAGGTATATCACTCAATATCAACATACATTTGAAGACTACATTAGAAGGTTAGCTATTTTTCTCAAATCAAATATAACAAATTCGTAAAATCTCCAATTACTGTAGTGTACGAGATTACTTCGGCGAAACAAGAATCCTGTCTATTTCCATACAAAATACTCATCTCGGGCCCGCAGCGTATCCCGTGGATTCTCCTTTATTACCCTTTAGGGGTTGTATTTTCAAAAATTCTTTCTTAGTAAGCGCTTACTTTATAAGGGTTTAAACGGAATTTCATGTTAAGTTCGTTGGTTCAATGTTTTTATTACAATAGTAGTTTTAGTCTAAGACGGTCCCTTCGTAAAAATTATGCACGTATCTCTATTGTTATCACAATGTGATTCAAATTAAAATAAACAGGAATATGAACAGGAAAATGAATATATTCATATCAGTGGCGTAACCGCAGCACACCGTACCTATATCCAGACAGTACGTCATTACCTAATTGGATGATGATTTCATATTTTTTTCTGGTCTGTAGAATACACTTTCGGCAGTTATCTACGAATAACAAAATACAACACTGAAATATGTAGTTACCATTACTATTATCAAAGGTAAAGTACCTGAAGATGTTCCTTTTCCATACTCATAGCAAAATATTAGGCACAAAAAATGTAATGACTAGGAAAGATTTAGGTACAGATGCCACAGAGCCAGTGTTCTATGTACAATAAAGAGTTATACATACAACATACATACTTAGCAGACTGTGCAGCTAATTGAAACCCGACTGTGGGCTAAATAATAAACAGTTTAAAGTCCACCTTTATGTAATTGCAACCGTAAAAACAATTTACATTTGACATAAAAAAAACTCCGCTGAATTTTATAACTATGAATTTTGTTAACTCTTTACTACGCAAAAAACACTTAGGTATAGAAACATTCCTTATAAGTAAAATGAAAAATAATTCAATTTTATGCCAAAAATGCCTTATATCAGTTTGGAAAAGAGCTCTTCCAAGTGCTGGACCGATTTTTACCAACCATGGCTAAGAACCATGGCAAGGAAAGTGGCTTTCGAATGAAAGAAAACTCACTCAAATCAGTCCATCCGCTTGAGAGCTAAGATGCACAGACAGATACACACAGAGAGAGAGAGAGAGAGAGAGAGAGAGAGAGAGAGAGAGAGAGAGAGAGAGAGAGAGAGAGAGAGAGAGAGAGAGAGAAGAGAGAGAGAGAGAGAAAGAGAGAAAGAGAGAATGACGTCAAATTTATAACACCCTTTTTTGGCGTTGGAGTTAATAAATCTATAATGCAACAAGCAACTGACAGTAAAAAAAAACGCGGCGGGACAAAGAGTTTCAAAACAATCGTCCAAAGTAGACCGCCACACAACTACAGCCGAAACACCAAGTTTGACAAGTCATTATGAAAATAGAAGCACTGTCTTGAGATACAGAGTACTCACTAGAAACGGCTACTAATAGTAGAAACTCAAATCTCCGAATTCTCCTCCTGTTTCCCGAACTGCTAACTAAACGACCAGGAACTGTACCATTTATTCATAACAGCCGTTTCGTTCAGCAATAACAAGAGTCGTTATTGGACCGTACAATCGGGGTAGGGGAGTGGAGTGCGATGCAGCGATTGAGTAGTTTCAGGGTCGGTATTCCGGTGCGAGAATGAAATTAATATCAGGCGCAATTTATTGTCGGCTGAAGACGAGGGTCGACAAGTGTGTGAAACAATTTGCCAAGTGAGTTAATTTTAACCGTAAACGACGACGTCGAGGTGGCCGCGGTTCCACCGGACTCTGGATGTTCAACTTTCGCCAACTTTTTATATTCGCCGTTGAAATGTTTCACGACGTTTTTATTTTAAGCTGAATACTTTCCGTACTTTATGTTAATGGTCCGAGTAAAAAAAAACTTGCCTGTTGCTATTATAATAACATAAAACAGCTTCAATAAAAAAGCTCCACCCGGTTAACTTCGTAAATGTTTCTGCATTACAAATGTATATTCATAACAACCGGTTTATTTTACATTTTGTTTCTGACCCTAATTTGGTAATCCTTTACGAGGCATAGTCTGCCCGTTAATTTATTCATGCCGGTATTCGGCACAGATTCTGTCAGCAGGTAAGATGATATTTGCGAAGTACCGCTGTAATTATGATAATGGGACGCGTTGTTTTATCTGGGATCCAAGTACTGTCATGCGGGTCGTTAACAATGCGGACCTCACTCACATCCAGCTGTGTAATAAGGACACGCCTTAGAAATTTGGGATTAAAACGAATGTCAAACTGAACAGAACAAGTCGACGTGAAAAGTTTAGGGGCATACACCATTGACGTGACGTATACCGTAAAATGACGGTGAGCGAATTTTTCGTGCGTCTTACTAGTCAGAAAATGTCTTGTTGCAACAATGCAGTGTAAATAGGTTAGTATAATATTTTTTTGTCAAATGAAGTAAGTAAATAGAGTAAAAGAATACAGCTAAGTTGGAAATGGTTGATAAAACTCGTCATAATTATTTAGCATTTTGTAATAACTAGTTGCTTTATGAGGGTCATCTACATAGTACCAAATCTAGTGACTCACTATTCATTCAACTTAATTTTCTTGTATATCGCCGTGTTAAAAGTAATCCAAATAACGTTTATCAAACTAAAATATTCCTATCAAATAGCAGCATGGTATGCATAGTCAAGTTTATGGCGTCGGTAAATTTATAACTCTCTCACGTGTAAAGGAAATGTAGAGATTTGTACCGAAGCAACTAAAACCTAAACAACCATTTACACTTTAACCGTCTCTGTAGCTCGATGTTATCTCCTAATGTCGGTAAATGATTACACGGTTGTGCGACAAGACGACGTGGCCTCCGCTGTTACTCTACCACGATAGATATAGAACCTACATTGGAATATTTCGAGAGTCATCTGAACTCTACTCATAATTTAGTTCCGTATGTAGATATATGGTACGATGCAGATATATATAGTTGAGATACATACGTGACTGCCTGCGAGAATTATCATTTAATAAAGTACTAATAAATAGTAAAATCGAGCATGAAAAATTTCACTTGAGTTTTATATCCGAGCCTAGCTCGAGTTTCGAGATCAACGTCGCTAAGAATTTCGATTATGATTTGTGTATTGTATCTTTAGTATTTATATATTACTTTGCAAAAAAATCGTACTAATATAACACGGGCTGGTTTTCAGTGCGTATTTAGGGTGTTAGTACGTTGAAATAGATACGTATTCCCGTATGTTATTCGCGTTTGCAACCAGATGGTGTATAAAATATGATGACTCCACTTTATCACATTTGCAAATCTAAAGGAGAGACGATCTGAAGACAAAGGGCTCTCTGCCAAATAAGACGCAACCCTCCATGCTAAACCTACAGCTCATTGAAATTCCGTAATGCATCAGTCCACGTTCAAGGTCGAAGGCTCGGAGGACTGAGGATTGAGGAATCCCAGCCTGGAACCATCGGAATCGATCCCTGACGCAATGTTTTTTTACAAGTAACGATCTAGAAACAACCCTGTCACAAATTGTCTTCAAATTGTCAACTCTTAACGCAATATTAAAGACATTCATAATTATCATAATTTAAACAATTTGAGATTTAGTTTCAGCAAAAGGGGATTCCCCAACGACAACCATTTCGCGGCTAATGCTGACCACAAACAGCCCCACCCGGTACTCCGGACCCGCCCCTGTGATCTGCCTGATGTATTTACGCACCACGAGTTATATAGAAGCTTGTTTACATTTTAATGCAAGGCGTGGACTGTAAATTTACTGTTTATATTCGTGTCCGTTAGGCAACGTAGAAACCCCACGGCGGCTGTATGTTTCATGACCCATTTTGAATACTAACTCGTTCACATTTATACGTTACGTGGATTTTGTTTAAGAATTTAAATATGAAATCCTATGCTTTACGTATCAAAAACTTATGCACATTTGAAGCTAAAAATAAAACATAATACCAGCCGTCCCTAGTTCTAGGCTAGAATTTATATCTTGGGTTCAAGACTAACGTAAAATTACCTTGGGTCATATTCCTAGCATTTATCGTGATATTTCATTTCCGTTGATATAGAATTTACGATCTCTAACTCCACTATCCGATCCGCCTAAAAAACAAATACACTAAAAGCGTAGTCCCTTACCCATTGATCACTCTATTTTTCTGAGCACTTAAGTAAATTCCGGAAAATCGGTCACACAGACAGATAAGTAGCACCTAGCGGCAATCCTTTGGGTATTGAATGCCAAACTATGTCCATGTTAAGACGCGCAAAGACGCTATGATTAGTCGAAACCCGTTCTTAGAGAGCTTCTTAAGAAGCTTATGAAAGCTGAAAGTAATCCAAGCCGGAGCTTTAGGAAGCCTTTGTAAAAATGCGATTAAATAGAAGCTTCTAAAGAAGGGGTGTTCCTAAATCACCAAGATTAATTTTCTGCGCACATAATTTATATCAGCAAACCAGGACGCGGGTCGACGAGACCATGAGGCAATTTACAAACTCGAAAATCGTGGAAGTTCGTTAATTATTCGGCGGGGGCGCGCCGGGACTCACGTTTATTGACAATTAAGACAAGGCCCAGCCGCTTCGCGTGCCTTATTGCTACGCCTGCGGTCGCCGCGCCGTAGCCGCTCGCCTTAAGCTGGATTTCAGGCATATTCAATAAAGTATCGATTGAGAGGGGTCCAAATGTTTGTTCAACTCAACATAGTTGTTTGTTGACCCTTATCGTATGTTTAATCGATATTATTTTTGTAACATTACTTAAGCGTTAGGTTTGGCACTGTATGAAAAATCAATTGAGAACATAATACTTTTCTGCAACAACCATTTGAGTGTTCGAAATCCCATGAGACCAATGTCAACAAACAACACGAAGAAAGTTTAAGGTAAACAAGGAATATCTATAGGTACACACTTTGGAAACTTACAAAGTGTGTCATGTATCGTATTATGGAGGTCTACTCTGTATTCACAGCGAATCTGGGACAGCGAGTAAGCCAAAATGGCGAGTATAAAAATGAGTAGAGTGATAGTAAACGACGGCCGCCTTGGATCGAATGTTATAACTTTTCTGTTTAATAGATTCTAAAAGGAACTCCAAGCCACGACCCGATATTGCGCTCTCCATAAAACTTTTGGATGTTTTAGAAATATGCTTGATGTGTAGGAAAGTGTTTTTATCAGTCTGTATGGGCACTGTAACTTTATGAAACTAGTGACGAGTTTCTACAGTAGTTGGATACGACCGGCGGCGGTCGGTAACCGTACTCAGGCATCGCCCAACGTGAACGTAAGATTTGGTTATAGCCGGCAGCATTCGGTAGCCAAAGTCGGTCAGCATATTTGGCAACATAAAGTCGGTTCACTTTATCGTAGTTATTCGTAACTTATAGAAACGGCTAGTTCAATAACTTATTTTAAGTACAACATGGAAAAATAATATATATCAGATTTAGTGTACCAGAAGTTAAAGATATTTTAATTTGTTTTGTACAAATTAACGTTTTCGTTGAACACTCAAACAAAAAAAGAGCAGAAATTGAAACACAAAGCTAATCTGTAAGAAAGTCATGGCCAAAGTGTGAATAAGTATAATATCCGCCGGAATGGTAAAGTGTTATAAGAATATATAAAGACATTTATTGAAAAACAAAATAAGCATAAAACTTTCCCTTTTATCTTATTGGAGAGGATTTTTTTAGGAATTAAATTGAATGGTGTCGTGTCCGTCATTAATCATGAGGGTTCAGACTTGTTCGCGATTCTCTTGTGAACTTCCTTCTTACTTTTTTATTCCTTCAATGAAACTCGTGTTTCATTTTGACGACAGTTATATATTGTGGTTTACTTGTTTACGTTACCTATTTTATCGTTAAGAGTGCGATTTACCTTTGAAACTGACATAAATGTCGTCACCTTCTGAGTGCGAATCGTCTTCTTTCCAATAGGTGCATGGTATAAAGTTTTGGTATTGTAATAGAAGTATATGCTGTGAATAATTTATGTAATTGGCCCATTAGTTGAGCACACTGACATATTTATATAGCGAGCAGAGAAACATAATGCAATGCACGCCATATATTTCTGCGCTTTTCGCTACGCGCCGTTTGAGAGTAACCAACCGCTTTTAGACATTTGCATTTTCAGTTAAAGTTAGGAGATTGAAACCGACTCGAGCGCGATTTCAACTCGCATTTAAAAAAAGTATTTTATAAAGTTCGACGTCAAACAAGTCGCACATATGTATATACTAGCTGGTGGCGGCGACTTCGTCCGCAAAAAAATCGTTTGTTGCTAGCTCGCGAGAACTACGCATTTTTTCGAGATAAAAAGTAGCTTATGTGTAACTCTGTGCCAAATTCGTCCAGATTTGTTCAGTCTTTATGGCATGAAACACATACCCGCACAAACTTTCGCATTTATAATATTAGGAGGATAATCAAATGACCAGTACATTTTTGCTCATGACTTACCTAATGAAAAATGTTACCTACATTGAATTAAATTTAATAATAACAACAAAAATTGTACCAAACTTACTTAAATTGACAACTTTCTAGAAAATATGAAATTGTTATTTCTGAGACGCTTAATATGGTTTAAATTATAAATATCTTAGGTACCGTTAGAAACAACTAATTATTGTCGTCTAAAAGTAAATTGATACTCGAAACAATAGTTACGTAATTAGACCACACAGTGATTTGTCACTGTCAGAAAAAAATGGTCTCGAAGTTGTATCTGGAAGCCATTAATTCCCCGCACACCACTCCACGAAATCGGTACAATATAACATTTTTTCGGGATTTAATAAAAAAACCTATGTCATTAACAGACAAAAAACATCAAAAATCTTATCCTGGTTCTGGCTAACATTTGTAAATAGATAACGCTTAGATGGAAAAGACTGTCGCAATGCCTGATTAGAAGATTTTTGAGTAGCTTTGCTGTGTCGACGCAGGTATTGTACACAAAACGGTGAAATATTTTACCGCTGTGTTATTTGCCGTGTAATTATTATACCACTTTTTATTCTTCCGCTTTTTCATATAGCAAGCATTTCGGAACAGAAAACTTTCCGTTTGTTTTTGGGCTCATTGTAACCTTTTCGTTGCGAAACCGACAAAGCTTTCATACATGAATCTTTGCGCTTTGTATTAAAGCTACCTCAAGTTGAAACGGAATAGAGCGGGCCAAAGGAAGGCTGAGTAAATTATAAGCACGGCTTCTTATACAAAAGCGAAATTTAATTAATGACGTCATAATCTCACACAGCAGTAGGTGGAGGCATTTCGAAGAGATAAAATAATAATGACCCAGGGATAAGCTAAACCTCGCGCCGAGTCATTTAGTCTTCGAGTAAGTCACTGTCGGGGAATTCGGAGACGTGTTAGCTTATATTTCGCTCTTGAAAAGCGACGCTTTCGGAAATGTACTTGGTCTTTTCCCTAAGATTTCCGTTTCCGCCTTTTACTCTCCTTTCTTCGTAATGATGTAATTTGCCTAATCGCCGGCGACTTCTTTGATTTCACATCAACGTTGATGTCAATATTATTGCGCACAATTGAACACAAAGACGATGTTTATACACTAATGTCGTGCATATATATTACTTACTTAATACGTATTTTCTTCCATGCTGGTTTGGGAGTAAAAAAAAACATAGAATTTATCAGTAGCTTCTCTTCCCGCGCAGATGGTAAAAGCCCAGCGAAAGGGCGAAAGTCTTAGGAATCATGTTATAGGCGATGCGGCTAGCAACCCATCACTATTTTAATTTCCTTTCCCAGCTACAAGCCCTTAACCATGCTAAACGTGGCCTTAAGGTTTTGGTACCTTAGGCTCTGTCTACCCCGTAAGACGTGATGTATGTAAGTATGTATGTATGTAATACGTAATTTAGTTATTACTAAACTGTCTTGGTATCATACACGATTTAAAAACATATACTGAAATGCAAAAGTAATAAAGTAAAGTTTTTTTTGCCTGTTCTGCACGTCTAGCACGAGAGCGCACAAGAGTCGCGTCGCGCGCGAGATAGATTGCCCGTCCTTTTCTTACTGTACCAACAAGAAAGAGACGGGTAGTCCAACTCGCGCGCGACGCGACTTTCGTGCGCTCTCGTGCTAGCGGGGCTGGAATTTGCAATTAAAAGTCCGTATGTGTCTACAGATAAATGTCTTATAGAAAAATAAATCAACAAAAATATCTAATTAAACAAATCCTAATCGGATCAGTGGATGCCAAACATTAAAATATTTACACATTGTTGCTAAATAAGATCCTATACTTTCAATCAAATAATAACGACTGATAAAATTTTATTTGCTAACATAAGCATCGTAACCCCAATCTTGGAGGCGTTAAACTGTGTTTAAACAAATATTTGTGTTCATGACAGGTTGTAAGTTCACGATCCATATTCAGAGAATTATGTTTGCATCAGGTGAGGCGAGGCTCTTGAGCTCTTGGCAGTGTGAGTGGGGTGGTATAGGTAGGTACACACTACAAAGGCAAACTTCGCATGGCGGGAAGAGACATCATTGCCCACGCAATGTTGGCCCGAGAACTTTTTAGTGGACTTCTTCGGTATATCCAACATTTCTTGCCCAATTTGTGATGCGGCCGAAAACAAAATCAATTATAAATTTTATTCTGTTTGAATGTAAATCGCAGCAGATCTAGCGGATTTTTGAATAAGAAGGCCTTATCTGTCAATCCCTGATAAAAGATTTTATTAGATATTCGTTTTAATCTGATGTATCCAAGAAAAAAATATATAATTGCTGCATTTACCTAACTAAATTCAACATATGTAGATCACTTATGGAAACTTAAAAACTGACGGCAATGTCTACGAGCGTCGTTTTTGAGCTTATGGCACGACGAGATGTTTCAATCCGAGCCAATAATAAAGCTTTGGATTTGTAAACAATTTTGTGTTTACGTGGCTGCATGTGCACGTATAATAAATAATTCATCGAAACCCCGGCGGAGCATGCGACGCGGCTTGGCAAAAATCGCTTTACGAGTGTGGGAACCAGCGGGAGGGCGATCATGCCGTGTGACCGGTACAGGCGCTGCCACCGCGCAAACAAATTGGATGCTTAAAATTCAATTTGAAGGTTTCGCGGTCCGTTTCAATCGCCCATTCGGCGCGTCACTAGCTATACTCGCATCCGAATTGTATCGCCATTTTACGCCATTACTTGGGATTATTTAAATGATAGAGCCGTATCTGCTGGCAGTTTAGCTGAGTTGATTAAATTGGTGCTTAATTTAAATTGCCAATATCTTTTGTATCCAAATTACGTATACATAATTAATATCACTCACAGGACTTCGCAACAACTGATTTACATTATCTTAACGGCTTGATGTTTCGTCTGTGTTACAAGGGTCGTGGTTACGGGTCCTATCGATAGTGCTATGTAAATGCTATTTATAACATTGTGTTAAAACGACGAAAGTTTAAGATATAAACGTGTTATACATTGACAATCGATATAGGTAATATAAAAAAATCCTGAAATTATTAACCTGTCATATATTAAATCTGTTTAATATTCAAATCTGCAAAAACAAAAAAGCATTGATGAAAATTCTGAGCAAACTAAAGAAAACTTTTCAGGAGAAGCCAAGATTATGGTGCTGTTTTATGAAGAAAAAAATCAAGTTGGAATAACTACTAAACAAAGTTTCCTCTTCTTGAGAAGTTTTAGAATCACTCAAGTTTTTTATCCTAATGAATATTGATGAGTATCTACTTAGCTAGTAAACTTCTTCGAATATTCAAGGGAAATATTTTCTGTTCCGTAGGATGTTAATCCTTTGAAACACTACTCGAGGGAAACGTAAAGAGACAATAAGAAAGCCAAAAGTGTAGCAGGTTCGCAGGAATGGAGTATTCTGTAGTTGATGTTCCGTCGTATCGTCTCAGTGCCGTCTGGAAGTTTTGTAATCCTCTGTCCTTCGGTAAAGTTTTCCAATATAGCGAACATAACAAGCTTACATGCGCATCTAATCCGACAACAAGCGAGCACCTCCGAGACTACGCCAACTTTTCATAACAAACGCTTATTTATTCATTGCCCGATAAGTTATTTTTGTCACGGGAATACGAATAAAATTAAATGCTTAAGTATTCAATGATTTTCTGCGATACTATTAGGTATTTAAACTCTTCTGGTACATGATTTATAAAGTTTTAGATTCAGAATAAAATTTACGCCAATGACATAGAGATTTCATTAACTGAAACCTTAGGTGTATTGTACGGTGAAACAACAAAGACCACAGAGAGCATGCAACATTATGACATACGTAAAGCCTTGCTAAATATATGACCAATGAATGTGAGCGGATTGCAATGCTGAATTCAAAGTTTAGGGCCATGAATTGAAGAAGCAACTTAATAGGTAGGTTTTTCATTTATTTTAATTATGTGATTGTGTGTTTATTAAATTTTATTATTTTTAGTAGGAATCAATAAAAAGCTTGTAAAATGGGTAAGTGCCAAACATCATGTTATTCTTGAAACTATAGTATTTAAGTCATATTTAAGCAAGTTTTTTCTAAACAAAAACAAATCGCTACGGAAAAATATTCACACTAAAGCACAGACCACTACAATAGTCTGGTTTATAATAGTAAATTTGCGAACATGTCCTTTGCTACGGGTTAGTTAGTTACCGCAGTTAGTTAAAAAGGTGAAGGCGGTTTTTTTTGACAACTATTAAAAAAAATTGTTTAAATTTATTATTTTTTTTGGGAGTACTTAGAGAAAAATAAACGAAACTTTACAATACCTACATGTAGTGCTAGTAAATAGGTACATCAATATCTGCACTAAAAGATTTCTAACTTTTTAAAGGGCTATTACAAGGGCACTTTTTCCGTCGAGATGCTTCCTCGCAATTGAGTTTAATTTGTCCGCGCTCGATTGGTTCGATTGGTCCAGTACTCTGTTCCAATCGCGTTCGGCCACTGCAATTTCAAACGCGTCACAGCGCTTTGTGGCTAAGCAACCAAACGAACTAAATGAATTCTCACACAATGCCACCTGCGGATCAGCACTTTAATTAACTTCCGACCGTGTTTTTTTTCCAGCGATTTGTAGCTACAGTTTTAAATGTGCTAGATTTGAGGACCATTTACGTAGGACATTTTTCACGAACTTTGCACAAAATGAATTTGAAACGTGGTATGATTAAACGACGCGCATGATTCAACAGTCGATGGTATGGCATAGTCGTTTACGGTGTAAAAGCTTCTTTATTGGGTCAATAATGCACATTTTTAGAGGCTTTTATTAAATTTGCAATGCTAATCTCGCACACTTTCAGTATACGATATGTAGATTAATTAACAATGCAAATAGCAGTGAGCAAAAAACTTGTATTAGATGTGTTTCCTTGTCAAATACACCGATAACGGCGTAGCGGTGTAGCTCATTCGATTAACAGTCTACTATTTAAAAAAAAGAAGACATTTACTCCTTTTTGCAAAACACACAAATATTATATGAGCATACACACAATTTTATAGAAGATAAATAAACAAAAAGAAACAAAAAATTCAGACATAGATCATTAATGTTGAGTGTGTCTTCGCAAAAGTGAAATGGTCACTGCCTCAGCATTACGCAGTTTGCATAACTCTGTGGATACCAGGTAAAGTCCTACGCATACGAACATTTTGGGGTTACTGTGGATTTAGATGAAATAATTAAAAAGTTTTGCCCGGTGACAAACGGGCTTGTCGGAACTTTCTGAAAGTTAATTTAGTCTAATTGATTGAACAGTTTGATATTTTGCGTACCTCGGTATTAAAAGTTTTTCAGCAACGAAAACCAACATTAGGAAATCATATTCCTAGCCGCCTAAAGAAGAATGTACGGTCGAAGAAAATGAATCACGTACTTACCTCTGTGGAACCTCTTTCCATACAATTTCGCAATAATGTCTTTGGCAGGTCAGATGTAGGATTAATCACCATGATATTTTCAGTGAAAAGGTTCTATAGTGGTACGCGATTCACTTTATCTAAAAATGTTTACAAATATTTACAAATAAACACAAACCACATCTATATCCCTTACGGAGTAGACAGAGCCTAAGACAACAAGACCTAAAGACCACGTTTAGCAGAATTATGGGCGTAGGCGGAAAGGTGAATCAAAATAGAGACGGGTTGACGAATGACTCTTAAGATTTTCGCCCATTCCCTAAATGGACTTTTACCATGTGCGCGGGAAGAGAAGCAACGGTACATTCTATGTTTTTTATTTGCTCCCAGATCACATGGAATATTGAAATTATTTTTTGAGGAATTAGGTGGGAAATAAAGTTAACACAAGATAATGGTTAAAAGAACAGCAAGATTATTAAAAAAAACTTTAAAGTATTTCAATTCTTTATTATTCGACACCATAATATTTTACTTTATGCACTTCATTTAAAACGTCATTGTAACAAAATGTAGATGTTGAATAATTATGGTAACAGTTATCTACAATTGATATTGGTTATATGTTATATTACACAACTATAACATATTAAATGATAACAGTGATAGTCATCGAGAATCATTTAGCTACAAAAGTCATGAGTTAACATTTATAAAATTTAACTATAAAGCTGGTAAACTTTAAAAATACATAACTTTCAAATAAACTGGTATTTTAATAAAACAAACTACTAAACGCTTCTTGTTATTAATGTCTTATTATGCACGAACTATTCGCAAATAATAATAATAATATCAAAATGTGGACACTGTTATGTACCTACCTGTCTTGTGCCCACTTCCTGAGCAGGATGGTTGCCACAATTAATCGCGATCGAGATAATAATAACAAATTCACGGCATTTCACGCTCATCAATAAATTTCGGGGCCATTTTTATTACGATTTCATTAAATTATGCTCTAAACGTATACGTAGACTACGTAGAGCCCTTTTGAAGACTGTATTTTACAAACCTTGAAAGCAACTGTCAAAATTCTTGTATGCCATTGTGAAAAGCTAATTTAGTTAGACTCTAATTTACGCCTCAAACTCACTAAAAGGTGGCGGGGAAAAGAAACTATGCATTTCCAAAGTGTGAGCGTAAATAAGATCAAGTTACACTTTTTTAGCATTTTTTAAAAAATAAACTTGATCTTAGTTGTAAGCCATGCATGAATTACAAATTAAGAGCGTTTATCTCTACTGAGCTGGCAACGTCGCATTATTTGTGTTTTTGAGGATTATTTCACAAAAATTGAATGAAAGTTTAAAATGTGGCTATACAAATTCTTCGTTTTTAGTGTATCAATGTGTCCAATACAATAATTAATCGTGATGCACTTTTATTTTCATATTAAAGGGATAAAATAATATATCTCGGTTAATAAGAAAATAAGTCAATCACGATTAATTATTGCTTTAGATACATTAATACACTAAAAACAAAGATCACAACATACGCACATTTGAAACTTCAATTCAATTTCTGTGAAATAATCGTAAAAAACACCAAAAATGCGACGTTGCCAGCTCAGTAAGAATAAACCCTCTTAACAATGTTTAACGGCTTCTGTTGTTTTGCTCTCTCATACTACTGTTAAACAAAATACAAAATGATTGACCGCTTACTGTCATTGTTTAATCTACTATATAGGTAAGTAAAATTAACCTTCAAAATTTTAGACTAGATTAACAATTGAACTTAGCCTTGCCACAGAATAACTTATCTTTCAAAAACTTTAAAACGGGATAACGTAACAATCGTCATATAACTTATAATTAATTGTAGTTAATAGAAAGCATGCAGAGGTATCAACATTTTTCATCAATTCCTCTCCTAATTGAATGGCAGTTGAGCTTAAAATGCGTAGCACGACAATTCCATGATCATGAAACATGAAATGATACAAAATCAACCGAAAATACCTAATAAATATCTAGTTCAATTTAAAAACTCAGATTTTCTCACATAATGTTCAAATGCATGTATGTAAAACAAATTTGTCTTCGTTGTTGATTCTCCAAATAAGTCAATCATTAATGAGATTTCGTTTTCATGCATGAATGCTAAACCATATTAGAGATAGGGATTATGTTTAAAGTGCTATTCGCCTCGCATCATGATAAAACGTCTTAATCTCCCTTTCATACGCAAAACATGAGTCTTGCAAATCTGATCAGATTAATGCTATTTTTCTTTAGAAAAATTATTACTACGTGCGAGTAAATTGAAAGAACATACTTCAATAAAATATGTTTAAAAAGCTGGTATTATTTGCTGTGTTCATTTTATCAACAAATTTTATTTCAGAGCCAAGATAGGCTGCACTTGAATTTGGAAAACAAAACTTATATAAACATCACTTTCATGGAATTCAAGAATGCGGCGCATTTCCCGCTCTTCATTAATTAAAGCTGTTATTAGCTCGTAAAAACACATCACTAAAATAACTTTTTTCTTAAGATCACATTTTGTCACAATGTGGATACTGACATAACGTTTATTATTTATTACTCACTCATCATTAGGTTATCATCAATTCCTGTGAAGATAAAACGCGGACAAGTACTCAAGCACATAGTTATAAAACGCAGAATTCGTAGAAGATGATATACTTATATATTTTTCCAATGACAATAACATTATTAAAATAGCAGTAAGAACAGACAGGCAATAACATAATTATGTTTTCTCAAACATTCTCGGAAATTTTCTCTTTCCGTTAGAAAATAGAACACGAGAAGTGCCTCATTTTTGCTTTTCGAAATTAAAAAAACAAAACATCCCTACCTAGGAGTAAATGAAATGTACTGATAGTACATTGTTGTAGAGGCTGGAAAGTGAGCAATAGATGGACGAGTGAGTTCGAGGGCCGAGCCGCAGGTGAGGCCCTTGAAGAGAGACGAGTCCGTCTATTGCACTTTTGGCCGAGACATTACATAGCGCTTTTCACGACTACTACGAGGAAATAAAAAACATGAGCGTAAATACAACAGTAAAGTTTCACTCTCCCGCCAAATTTTACTTTACAAAAAAAAACGGGAGCGCTCTAGTGGCCAGTCACGCAAAGGCTTTTTTTGTTATGTTATTTTATTAAGCAAAGCGCTTCGAAGTGCTTATTAAACACACCCATAATCGCTTATAGTTTTAATATGACGTGACAAGGACGGACTGACGACTCTGACTTTAAGACAGGACTTAAACATGGACCCAGTTTCCTTTGCCTCTCCCTGATGGGATAAACCTTAAAAAAAATTAATATGAAGCACACGACGTGTTCTGATTGGTCGATTTTGTGTAATAGCATCACAAATTGTGTTCTGATTGGTGGAATCAGGGATCAGCACGCCGATGTGATTGGACGACTTGGTCTTTGAAACTGTCCAACAATGTTATGGCCTGTTTGAATTCATAGTCGGCCTGTTCATTCAACCTACAACTATACTTTGTTTTGGGGCCCCATTACTGACCATCTTTTGCCACATTTCCGAGCAGTGGCGTGAAAAATCCATTTTTTCCCGCTTCGTGAACTTTTAAAAACTTCAAACAATTGCATGTAAAATTGAACGATAGAATAATTCCATACAGCTAGGCCAACTGCTTGGTTTTCCTCGCAGTGCGTGTGTAAGTTTTTTTTTAATTTTCTGTTTATAATGTCTATGATTTAAAAAAGTTTTTAGAAGGCGGTAAAATTGTGTTTTGTGGCATTTTTTTTCATTGTTTCATTTTATTATTTTTTATGTTACATTTCCTCATATTGTTTGAGAAAAGCACTATACATTCCTCGACGGAAATATAAATTGCCTGACTCGTCTCTTCACAAGCCTCGCGTTGCTCGGCTTGCAAACCACCTCTTCAGGCAATTCCCTACTTTCCAGACCTCGGCAGTAATATACTATAATTATTCTTCCTTGTGTCATGGTCTCCGGTTGTTGGCTCATCTCGGTTGTGTGGTATCAAAAGAGAAGACTTAATTTTACCTTTCACGTCAGGAAAAACCAAAAACACGTTGTGTCGTAAACCGATTACTGATGGTTAACACTCAAAATGATTTCGCACTGACACAACTGAACGATTGGTTAAAAAGAACCGGCCCGCAGTAGGACATGCATACATATGAAAGTTTCCATATAACCGTACTGAAAATAACTCGACTTTTGTATTGGGATTTCCTTAGTTATTTTTTTTTATTATTATTAGCGGTTTTATATTCGTAGCTGTAACAGTGATGTATACTTTGTTTGTTGGCACGGAACCCTAATAAGCAGCATTTTTAGAGGATCCTATTCTATGTAAGTAAGTACTTATATGTTTTTGACATCATTCTCTTCGAAGAAGCTTTATGTAGATATCTACAGAAAAAACAAACGAAATGTAATAGATAAGGGAAATGTACCTTGCCCATATAAGTTTTACTAATAATTATTAGGTGGAAGCGTTAATATAGTGCCAAAGATAAACGGGTGATTAGTGAGTAGCTATTCACAGGAGTAATTATGAAAGTTAATTATCCCGCTAGGGCTCGGCGTGCAACAGGTTACGCTTGCAATGGTAATATTATGTCCACTTTGTTACATTAGTAATAACCATTAATCAAATAGAATTAGGAATAGTGCTGAAGTAATGTTAAGGGCACGTTTAGTATAAAATGTTGGTCTATTACCCTGATTACCTTAAAATCACCGTTGTTAGTTTGATTTATATGTTAAGCAAGTTTAATCATTTTCTGCGTCAACAAAATGTGGATGAACATTATAGTGCTTGAGAGTACTCATCCGTTTGTCATTTTAGTTCTTAGTACTCAATTATTACTTATCAAAAACTACTCAAAATTATAGTCACTTAAAGTAACTTTACAAAAAATTACAACATTCAAATTTACACTACCCGAAACACCTTTTTCATCTATATATACACCTGTTCTGGATCAGTTCAGTACTAATTTATTGTTATATTCACATGTAGGTATTAGCTTTATACTTTACATATAAATACGTTCACAAGAACCTACAATTCCTTCATTCTATATACGAAGGGAAGGAATAAAATAACAGTCACTCTGTCTAATAAAATCATTGAATTGGAGTATGATTACGGGAGTGATTTTATCCCATTCCCTGTTAATTTATTCCAACATCTTCAACACTAAGCAAGTAGAGCGGAAAATAGACGACGTATTTACTTACATATTTACAGCCGCAAATTCAAGTAAAACTGGGAAAGTCACAACAGGCTTGTGACTCCATTTCGCTGTACGCACAATTATTACCTAAGTGTTTTTACTAGTACTTATAATATTTACATGGTCTCTTACTTGCGTATCTATGTGAAGATTTTATATGAATATACCACGATTTAGGCAAAGTCGGTAAAGTACGCTTTATTACGAGTAGAAGCGAATTATGCCTGATTAGACATTACTGATGACACTATTCAACTATCTAATGGGCGATGTTGACTTTCATCGGACAGTGCTGGTATTAGAAGCTGGCATGCGACAATTGTTCGAAAATGGAGCTACTAAAGCATACATTTAATAGAAAATAAACTTACACTATATTTTTAGCACTCTGAGAACACTCGCACGACTCGCTTCACTCGTTTTTATCAACCTGCTATTCTCGGTTTCAGTGTCCATATCAGCCACTGTTGTTGGGTAGTATTAGCACTGCACATACAGAGGCCGTTATAACCGTGGTGCTCGTGAAATAACTTTTAATTTACTTCGAATTGCTTAATTGTAAGAGTATTACAGCTTAGTCCGTTTATTCACAACGACCTCAGCGGCGTCAAGAAACCCTCATACTGATATCTCTTGTATCTGTACCCTCTTTTTCATGATTCCAGGCGGCGCGGGCACTGTGGAAGCCGGTGGGGCTCGCAGGATGCCAGAACCACTCGCCCCGCACGAATCCGACTCAGGATTCGACTCTGACGTCCCTTCCGAGGGATCCGGCACCGGTCCAAACTTCACTTGAGTAGAACAATCAACGCCTCGAGTTTCAAAAGTACTAGTTCTACCTACAGGGTCTTGCCTGCCGTCCACTTTTTGAATGTCCGGTTTCTGTGTATCTATGCCGATACACACTACACTACCGGCTTCTATTGCACTACCCACACTAACGTCCGGCAACGAACGTCGCGCCGCACGATGCTTTTCGTCGTAACAACTGTATTCACCAAACGTAGGCTCACCACAGTCCGATAACGTCCGTAGATCAAACTTAGAACCCGAACCGCGAGGCACGTGTGCCGATTTACACTCAAAACCAAAACCTTTTCCGTCAAATGCGCGTACTTCGTAATCGAGCTTCCCATCATAATTGTCAGATGACGAAGAGCTTCCAGCCTCTGCCAAATCGTCCTTAGAGCGTCGCGGCCGAGAGCCTCTCTGATGGTAAATCCCAGCAAATATGAGTACATTCAGTAGCAGTAAAAAGCATCCCACTGCTATAGTGACTGTGAGCGCTGCGGTGTAAGATTGATAGTGGGAAGATGCGAGTCGTCGCAGTAGCGCATCATCGCTTTGCGCTGGCGCAACTGTTGCATTGGGGGGGCACTCGGTGGCGGGGGCGGGAGGCACGACGGAGGGCCGCGGCGCCGCCGTGCGCGGCGTTGGCGTGCTCCGCCCGGCGTCGCCGCGCCCGCCGCTTTCGAGGTTCACGACGTGAGGCACATGAGCTCGGGACAGCGTTTGCGGCCTTACTGCCCCTGTAAAATAGCATATTATTGCCTAGGCCTAAAAGTAAGCAGTTGCTGGCTAAGTATTGATTTAAATAGTCATATGAAGCCAGCAATACGACCAAAGCGTACCTAGCGTGTTCATCAAAAATTTAAAAGGTATCTGATTCTAATTTGTTGGCTTTTATATTCTGTGCTTTATTCTCGTCGCTTGATCTCATTTTGCCTCAAAAAAAATCGATCTCATTTACAGTAGTGCGTTTTGCTAACCAAAAAACTTGAAGCAATTAAACGCAGGACTAAAACGTGCGGTACAAATAATTTTTCACCTCAGCACCTCAAACAAGGGGGTGTCTTTAAAAAGTTGCAGATTTTTTTTTCTAATGCGACCTTTGTACGTCCCGGTATTTAGCTTGGTATGCCAATAATGTACGCGCCGAAATTCGGTTCCTGTATATTATTTTATAATTCGTAATTTTTTGAAATTGTTTGTTTTCAAAATAAATAGTATACCTACCTACTTCTAGCATATTATGTATTTTGTATAACAAACAATTTGGTTAAATTTGCCTTGTTGTACTTTATTCACTTAAGATAAAATGATCTCGCCGCTGAGATGAAAAATTGTATGTGACACACGAGACCAAAGTTGTCTGAATCTTGTGTCTTTGAATCCCTTGCTGCACTCAGGATTCTAACCTAGAATCCTTCGTTTACTCAGGATTCAAAATCAACACTCGCACCAAAAATCAACTTTGCTCTCTTGTTGCACAAATAAATATTGCTTGGTTAAGCAAGATTTGCTTGTACCTTCATTTAGATAGAAATATTTTAAGCGATGTTAATGTACCTTCATAATGATTGGCATTGTTATCGTCTTGGAAATGGTGGTGGCGCATGGCGGCATCGGGCAAGTCGGGTCCGGGCCGGTGCAGCTGCGGAATGAGGGAGAGCCAGAGCGACATCTTGTGGCCGCGGTAGTGACTCCGCATTTCGGGCTTGCTGCCTGTACACCGTAACGAGTGCAAATTGAAATGAATGGGTGGAAAAAATTTAAGAGCAAGCACGTGGTCGGTGTTAAAACTTCGATGGAATTTAGTTTCACCGGTAATGTTGTTTGTGAATACTGTGCCGCTTTAATGCAGGATATGGTTATCTTTTGTGTATTCTTAATAAAAAAACAGTTTTATTTACAAAACACTTTCATACAAGCTTTTATTTGCTGTAATTTTTGGTGGCAGTACTTCTTTGTCATAGAAATAGGGGGTCAAATTGAACTTTACAAGATTTGCGGGTGGTAGGGCCTTGTGCAAGGTCCGTCCGGATCGCTACCACCATCTTACTCGCTAATCCTGCCGCTAAGTAGCAGAGCTTGCACTGCTGTGTTCCGGTGTGGAGAGTAAGACAGCCGGGAAAATTACGGGCACAAGAGGCATTTCATCTTAGTCCTCTAGGTTGGCAACGCATCTGCAATCCCCCTGGGGTTGCGGGTGTCTATGGGCAGTGGTGATCACTTACCATCAGGTGACCCACTTGCTCGTTTGCCTTCCTATTCACATAAAAAAAAAAAACTTAACAATTACACTTTATAAATTACATAAGTAAAAGCTTGTAATAAAGAATTCATACAACCACAGCAAAAATAAAACGTTAATTAATTATTTCGATCTCAGTGTTACCTATGGTTGAAGCGTCCTAGTAGGTATGTACTTTCGAAGTATGGAGAATACGACCCGGTGTTTTTGCTCGTCAATAACGACACAAACATAGCAAACTATTTAATATCAGATAAGACAGTTACGCACTGATCTCCAAGTAAAGCTGGTTGATGGTGTCGTAGGTATCCCAGTAGGGGGTCTGGTTTGGGCCGAGTCTCGGGGCCTCTCCCAGCATCGGACTCGGCGGAGGCGTGGCGGATGGATCGTTGGGATTCCTATGACAAACAAAAGTTTAATTTAAATTGCGTTACAATGCGTTACAATTAACCATTTCCGAAAGGCGACACGATTTCGCGATGCCTAATAATTGATCAATTTATAGTCAAGGGCATACATTTATGTACGTTACCAAGACGTCAAAAACATCTATGCTACAAACAATAAGCTCGACGACACATTTATTTGACATGATGGCTGTATCGATATTTATGCCCTCGACTATCACCTACCTATCAGTTTCCTGCTTTACTAAAGTTTGCTTAGTAGACCAAGAAATTTAGTTCAATATTTACCTACATTTCGAAGGTACAGTGCTCATTACAGCAATGTTTAAAATGCCAAGTTCTATTCTGAGCAGCTAAAATAACAGGGTATCTTTCCACACAGTTTTAGCTCGTTAGTGTATTATCACTTATAACTGATTCTCAAAATTTTCACTGTATAAGGTACAGCACTATCTTCATCGACATTTGTAATTTTTAACTTAACTTTGTATAAGTGGTAGGTAAGGTACGAATATGGTTCGATTGTTAAGAGTTTGCTTCTATTTCTAGACACACGATCGTCGGTGCGTCGCGCGGCGTCCCACAATTGCCTGAGCCTTATTAAACCACTCAAATAACGCGACCGGTAATCGTATTTCTTTATCCCTCTCTCAGTCGACAATATAATGCTGTAATAGATTCTTTATCTCTTTGATGTCACGTAAGATAAAACAAACGGGCTCTCAACATAAAAGTTTGGAAGCGCAACATAAACAACACTCCCTTAAGGGTCCTCACGCATTTTTAAGTGCTATTATACGCATTTTGGCAATTAACATGAAATCTTCTGTTATTTGATACTTTTTGGGTTTATTCTTACAAGGTCGTGATATTTTAATTATTACGGCGCGTATTAAGCCGGCGCTATGAGTATCTGCAGTAACTCGCTAATTTGAGCTTTTCATTATTTGTTTACACATTTACATTATTCAGCGACGAGACTATTTGCGGGGAGTGAGAGCCTTCATTATCACGAGTGGCTACCAGTGGTTATCATTTTTATGACACATCGAGGAACCTGCTTTTTACATATAAATAAAGTCGCATGAATTACTAGAGTATCTGTATTATCTTTGTAACATAACGGGAAACTTATACCTTATTTGCATATAATATAATTAAAGCCATTATTAACAGGACCATTTTTGATGCATGGTGAGAAATTGCTGGAATTGCACACACAACAGCCTTACAGATGAGAGTTAGTTAAAACGAATTGCTAAAATTATATTACTTTGTTCGACTTTATTGTCTCGGTAGTATGATACATTTTCGTTTCAATTTTAGGGTTCCGTACAACCAAAGCAAAAAAAACGGAACTCATATACATATAGAATTATTTCACTGTCTGTGTGTCCTGTCTGTCAAGTTTTAACTCGCGTGAGTCAATTAAAACCTATAGAGTACTTGTTGTTAATCTATAATCATGGGATTTGACAAGAATTTAAATTTCCCAGCGGTCATCTACTTTGGAAAAAAGTGTCACAGCACATAACGTAACTCGACCTGGGTTTATTTAATATATTTTACTCCTTATGCCTTCAGGAATACACTCTTAAAATTCCTCATATTAGGTACACCGTGTATAGTGTACGAAACCCTCGGCGCGCAAGCCAGACCCGCACTCGGCCTCGTCAATTTTTAAATATTATCTCTTTTTCTACGCTTTTAAACTATCATGGTTTTTTCATTTGTTTGTAGTCTATTTGAAACACACGAAAAATATTCGAATGCAAATAAATCTGATTGCGCATGCAAACACAGCATGCACGCGGCTCGAAACGAAGTTATTTACTGACTGTGATTTAAGCAAAAATTTATAGGCAAGACAAATTATCAGATTTCTATAATCACAAAATATACTCGGAAGCAAAAAAACCAGGTCACTTTTCATACAACTTTCTACGGAAAATGACCCGGTTTTTTTGCTCCCGAGTATATATGAGTATAAAAATGTATTAATTTGTCGTAAGTTTATTTTATCCCATTCAAAAACATAAGTTTGAAGACTGCAAGTCGATTACAGTATATTCAAAGGAAACGCAACTGTTAAACCTCTGCGATTTCCACTCATAATTTTCATAACTCCCTGGATTTACATACGATAAATTATCTCATCAATCGCGTGACCGTGAGACTCATGATCATGGCTGCTGAAATGTGACCAAAAAGTAGAGTTCTATTCTATTCTATTCTCCCTCAATAGCGGCCGTAAGGCTTGGGCCAATGTCAGTTTAAATGACAGTTGTGCGGTTGATTCTGTCCAAAAAGTAGAGTTAAAGTAAAGGAAAAGTTTTGATGTAACTAAGTGTAATAGGTGTGTATTACCACAGATTATATAAAATACTACTAGACTAGTACTGGGAATATAATCGCTGTTTATCGACAGAATTATTACACGTTTAAAATATCGGTGATGTCAAGCGTCACTTCGTCGCGCAGCATTTCGCCCACGTTGAGAATTATTGCATCATAATTCACGGCACGTAGAAAATCGAATTATATCCCTCTGCAGTTTACCCTTTGCGTTACGATATGTGGTTATTCAAAAGAGCGTGAACGCGTAGAGAACTGCTACGTATCGGTAACGTCCCTCCAGCTTTTTTAACCAGTTGATAATAAAGTATATCGTTCGTGGAGACGTAAATCGTTCATTGTTCTGAACTCTCATTTTAAGAAAACTAGAAATTTGACGTATTGGCATAATTATAATATATATTTGTTACATCTGAGTTAGGAATTATAGAGTACTTAACACGCGTAATCAAGTTCAATCAAATGAATACGTTTTCGGGCTACTTTTACAGATTATCATATTAAGGGCTGAGGAAAGCTCTTAATTTTATTAAAGAGTAAGTATTGAAATGCAAAAGGTTGTATGTTTGTACTTGTGTGTGTTTGTTACATTTTCAATATAAACCTGCTGGATAGATTTGGATTAAATTATTTATGCAGGTACAGTTGGTCCTAATGGTTCTCTGAAATAACAATATTTGGTAAAGAGTGGAGATTTCAAACACCAGATCTAGTGGTTCAGTGTGCGATCTCGTAGAGAGAAGCTAAAATAATTATAATTTCACTCCTAGTCGTGCAAGTTTAACATACATACATACATACATACATACATATATCACGTCTTTATCCCTTACGGGGTAGACATACATACCTAACTAATAAGGTAGATCAGAGTTACCTCGTCTATTTAAAACTGCTCTGAATTACGAGGGCACAGCCCGAAACCTACGCACAAAACATTATTCGAAAGCTTCCAAATCTGGCTTAAATATTTGATCAGCAACAAACCAAAACTAAATGAATACAAATGGCATCCACCGGCAATTGAATTAACACTAGCTGTTGCCCGCAACTTTGTCTGATCCCCATGTAGACTACGCTATCCCAAGATCATTAGGGATAGTGTAGTTTTCTAGTACTTGTGAAATAAATTGTAGAATTGGTAGTTTAAAAGAATTAAACACTTAGTATAGAAATTAATTAATATCTACGAACAATTAAACGACAAGCAATCAAAATTCGCCTGTTTATTGTATTATACTACAGAAACATTCCGAGGTGTTTCTTCTTTTCCTGTTTCTCTAGACTTATGCGAAAGAGATGCACTCAGTTTGTGTATTTCCCCCATCACAATTGTTGCGTGCATGCCGTGCCCTAAAATGGGTCTTTTTGCGATCACATAAGGTGTTAATTTCTGTGACCTTCGTTCAACTCCGTAAATGCCGCTTCGTCGCAAGGGTTGGCAGCTAAATAATGTGGTCCTTAAAATTTTGTGACATATTTTTACTGCGTTATTTACGTGTCAAAATGTGAATATGCGTCACAATCTCTCAATCATTATCGTCAAAATAGCGTTTTTTAATTCCAAAATTACATTTCTAGGCCACGGGATCAGCTAGATACGGTTGGTTAAAAACCGCCGCGACACTTAATTTTCCTTTACTTATTTATTTAAGATTAAACTCACTTCACTATTTAATTCAGTAATAAAAAGTACAGTGACTTACCCGTATCTGACGAAGTTGGTGATGTAGTGCATGCACAGTCGCGAGACGCGTTGCTCCTGCTGAGTGTAATTCTGCACTTGATGAGAAGTCGACACTGGAAAGCCCAAGTAGTAAGGCAGCTCCTCGCCGTGCACGGACCCTGGGCGCTAATTAAGATAAAACAACTGAAATTATATAAGTGTATGAATAATCGCTTATAGTAGAACAAAATTACTTTTTGGCAGTAAATGGTGAACGAGTTGGACGAAATCACCAAGGATTCCATTTAACCCTTTAAAGACGTAAGTTTAAATAAAAAATAGAGCAAAAATACCCTTTTTCTTTTTTTATTTAATTTCATCTTTATTATGATACCTACCTGTAACAGATGAACGGACAGAAAACGGACGTAAAGGCAGCGCAGCCTTAGTCATAGGGTTATCTATGGCTTAACATCAATGGATAGAAAGTGTCATTTGTTAAATTAAATCGTTCAATGTTATCTTTTTGTGAAAAAAAAATGAAGCCAAGATACCCTAGAACTATAATAAAAGTACCAAGCGTTCAACGACCTCCCAGTAAACGATATAATTTAAAATATTAATCTAAAATTACAGTACATAAAATTAACATCAAAACCTAAAATTATCCTAAACTTAATGTATATGAAATAAATATATAATACACATTTCATGGCGTATAAATGTACTATCGGTTCCCTAACATAATTATCGACTTTTTCATACTTGAGTACCTACCCACTGCACATTTACAAAACTGGATATGGAAACCGATTGCACTTAGATAGAGCTGCGTGCGTTGCAAGTCGGTTGTAACAATTATGTACCATGAATGAATTACACGTCACTATCACTCACGTACTTAAATTTCCGCCGTCATCCATGACATTACCGACTAGCCGAGATGACATAGCAAGGCGCACGAATGGAAAGCGAGCATTCCTTGAAAAAGGGGCACGTTCGAAACGAGTCGGTTGAACATCGAATATGCGACTGATCCGTTTATATTAATGTCTGAATTTTACCATACCTACTTATATATTTTAACTGTTTTAGACCAGCGTCTTTCTTCTTGCCGTCTGTTTAAGGTTCCGTACCCAAAAATGGGTCCCTATTGCTAAGACTGTCTGTCCGTCTGTCAGTTTGTCACAAGGCTGTATCCCATTAACCGTGAGAGCTAAGCTGCTAAATTGTTTACAGATGATGTATTTATGTTGCCGCTATAACAACATAATAGCTTCTAAAAATAGAATATTTTTATGTATGTCTGTCGATGTCAAAAACCAACATAAAATGACCTCACACTGCATACATTTTGCTTAAGAGCAGGATTCTGCTAACACTGGACTTTATAATAACTTGTCGATTTTGCACGGAACACTCGGCGCGCGAGTTTGACTCGCACTTGGCCGGTTTTTTGCTCGAATGAATTTTCTGTTCGAATAATCGTTTGGCCAGACGAAACTGAAATTATTTAGGTTAGAGTTTAAGTGTATTTTATAACTTTCTAAAAAGCCAACGGTTTCAGTGTTTTCAACTAGACAAAAGGATTATAATACCAAACATCACATTAGAACAGTAAAACCGGAACACAGCAGTGCAAGCAAACCTTAGCGAGTAACATGGAGATAGCGATCCAGACGGATCTTGCTCAAGGTCCTACCACCCGCTAACTATATCGTACGTAATACTGACCTGGGGGTAATCCTTGTCTACCGAAAGATGGTGGAAGTGTGTGAAGTAAGTGGTCCCGCCGCGGAGTGCGTGGAGGTAGCCTAACCTGATTAGCGGGGCCGCCGTTCTCCCATCGCTTAGTACCTAATGGAATAAAGTAGGTAGTAAAATTACATTAATAAGTAACCGTGACAATAATTCTGGCCGAATCTCAGACTGGTTTCGTTTGTTTTTGTAGAATGATGTTAATGACAACTATTTTGCATCTAAACCAATCATCATTAGTAAGTTACTCGGTTATATCGCGCGACGTCCTAAAGCAGAACGAATCGCATCAAGAATCAGCCGAGATATGTTCTGGAGTAACAGTATTCCTAATTGTTGCAACAGAAACACCGCTAATTTCTAACTCGCGGATGCAAGTCTTTTCTAATAAAGCCTTTCAGCGCGCCCATCTTGTATTCAGTGTGCACGAGCGTCATTAACTTCCTTTGTAGGACGCGGGAACGCTCGGTGAGTTGCGAAAACCACTTGAAGCTTAATTGAGATCGTCTGCGATACCGCCGGCGCCGGAGCCCGCTCGAGAATAGTCGACTCAGCCGTCCTGTCAGTTATCAACTTTGAGCCCCCACTATCGACATCGAGATAATTCCCTTCAGATAAATATTATCACTTTGTTTTATTGTGCCAACAGAAATTGGGCGCTTACTGCCGTGATTGGTCTACTCTCTAACAATTTTGAGCATTACTGAAATACTCGAGTATATAAACTTCTCTATCAGAGAACTTGAAGATTTTTTTCCGTTATTATATTTTGTTTATACGGTTTTCCCATTACATTTTTTTTTACAGGTTACTGAAAGTAGAATAACAGAAAAGTAACGCTGGGGCTGGGAATCAAACCCTGAGAGATAAGAAACTGGGTTCTTTAGTTTCGATATATTTCAGGAAAGATAATTTGATGCAAATAATTTGATGCATTATTGAAATAGCAGTTCAAACGATAGTTAATTAAGTACATTGAACTCTTAGAAATCTCAGCAAATCGGATCGCAATCTCTAGACTAAAACACTCTAGGACACATTCAAAAATTTGAAGTTAAAACAAGTAGTTTCAGAAATGTCAATAAGACGCCAGTCTGTATGAAGCAATCGAAACTCTTCACGAAGCTTTTACCTGAAGGCTGTTCATAAGTTGATTAAAAGTTGAAGTAAGAACAAAGTTCAAAATTTACCTCAAGCGTGGCGTCCCGGACGCTGAGGGGGTTCTGCAAGGGTTTGTCCCAGTCCGTGTATTCGTTCTTCAGGGTGGAATATATTTCATTCAGGTGGTAGTAGTAGGCGTTCCTAACGAATGTGCGCAGAATGCGGTCCCGTCGGCTCTCGTTGAAGCCGAACTCCAAGTCTTGGGCGTTGAATTCCAGGTAAGATTCTGCAAGGAATGGCATGTCACTCATTTGAATATTTATGACCCGCCCCAACTGGATCTATCTATATTGAAATATAGCTGCTTCATGGTAGGTATGGTATATGTTTTAATACAGACTCAGGTTCTTCAAGGATAAACACACCTATGGCCTCATTTGCATTTTCTATCAAGCGAGATATAAGGGTCAATTGATACTCAGTTTTTTGCTAAAAAAAAGGATATTTTATAAGCACAGATTCTAATGCAGAATATAAATAAACATGATAATAAACATACAAGCTATCTACCCTCATCTGTCAATTCGATAAACCATTGCAAACAATTTCCAGTAACACGCGACTGTCTATTATCAATCATATTCACATGAATTGCATCACTTGCCACAACGAGTACTTAGGTATAGTATTGCACCCTGTGACAGCCCTGGGTACTTTTGTACGTATTAACAAGCTGTCCCGAATTTCTTTTCCAAGCAAATTTTGGTTAGGTTACAAAATAATAGGTTTGTAACCAGTCAGCTCACCAGTGGTTGTGAGTCCGAAGAGCAGTTCTCTGTGAGGAAAGTCTGCTAGTTCATGGCCGGCGGCAGAAGCCACCGCAGCTGCGCCAGCGCCGAGCCTCGTACTGTCGGTAGGGGGAGGAGCCTGTAGGAAATAGACATACCTATAAAGTTCTTATATTCGTACTGTAGGTAGGTATGTAACAATAAAATTAATACGAGAATACGTTCAATCAATCAATCATTTATTGCAACCATGTTATTTACAAGAAGTTCATAATGTTTTTTATGCCTGTAACATTTTCTAGTACATGATTTGTATAATGCAATAAAATTATATGAGGGATATCCATAGCGTCCTAAAGTTTGATTTCGTAATGGGGTTTTTTATTTATCCAATCAGAGATTGAGTAAAAAAAATGTTTTAATGGTTAAGTCACATTTACAAAAACTAGTCACATAATATTTTTTTACATTGAGCCTCTGTTGTCACAAACAAACGACAATCCGCCGATGAAATAAAATAATCACGTACTTATATAAAAAAACGTTGAATATTCGCGTATAGATAATTATATACAGCACATACCAGGGTTTTGTGGATTCAAACTCGACGAAAAGTAAAGTTGTTGAAGTCTGCTGTTATAATCCAGATTCGTTCAGCGCAACTCGCTGTTTTGTAAGACACGATTAGTTTAATCTCTTCCTACTTGATTCCCGGAGAAATTTAAACCAGATTTAAGTCTTAAGTAGTTATATTCCAAAATAAATTAATAACTTTCGGTTTTCTTTAATTGAGGATCACCTCGTGTATACGTATGCGGTAACATTAGTTACAGGATAATCTATATCTTCTTCTATACACATAATAAAGCTGAAGAGGGTCGAAAGTATGTATATGGACGATATAAATAAAACAAAATATTGGAACACGTTCCAACAGGTTTTTTTGTAATTGTCTGTTTGTCTGTTTATCTGTCTGTATATTTGCGAGAGAATCGGGTAAAAACGGCTGAACGGATTATGTTGCAAACTTTACTTATCTGTTGAGAATCATCGGCTAGGTTATAAGCCACTTTTTATCCCGAAATATTGCATAGTTTCCGCGGGATAGCGATAAACATGTCAAAGCTCCCAGCTGCCTAGAGTCGCGACGATATATATATGTTATTGCTTCAGTATTCAGAGAGGTGCACTAAGGATGGATTTTTCGAAATTCCCACGGGACAGGGAATAAAAGGGATTTTTTGAATTTCCCACGTGATAAAAGAACGGTATAGAAAATATGGTAGTCATATTGTATTTAATAGTCATATTCTTTGAGGATCACGTAGGCGTCATTAGAAGGGATTTTTCGAATTTCGCGCACAACAAAAGGATGGGATAAAAAATAATGGAAGTGGGTGTCAATGCAAGAAACGGGCTTATTTCGTTGAGGTACGAAGTTCTTTGGTTTTTGTATATTTTCGATGGGAGGGAGGAAGACGTTTTAGCGCAAATATTGATTCTGCGCAGATGAAATAGCGGGCAAAAGCTAGTAGAACACATAAAACAAAATGATCAGAATTAAATAGACTTGTCTACAGTGTACATGACGAACAGCAGGGGTGTATGTAATGACTGTCAAGTCATGCCTCAAGCTAGATTGCACGAATCTAGCTATAATTGCATTAGGCACAGTTGAGGCAACGGCAGTGCGACGTTGGAGAGGATGTTCGATCAATTAATCTAATTGAACTGTGGTACGAAATACTCATCTACATACCTACTGTTCCCGCTACGGAAAATTTGAATAAGAGTCGAGTGTCTGCATAGATAATGTTATTAATAGAGCAGGTATGTATATATACCGCGTAGACTTTAATTACATCACTGAACTAAAAGAGCTTAACACGGTAACCACCGCTCCCAAACGGCAAAAAATTAAGTGTGTAAAGGTTTCAGAGAAGAAAATTTTGTGGCCTTTTCCGATGAAAGAATCAACTTGTTTATATTTGATGATGCACGTGATGGATTACAATTAAAATAATGTTGTGTTAAATTCGTCAGCTCACCCGTAATTTAAAGTCCGTAATTGTTTTTGCTTTGGAAAATAGCTTTTATCATTGAGCTGAAGGGCGGCAATCCAAAATCTACAACCTCAATTTTTTTTAGCTTCGGCTTCTGGCTTATTATTTGAACACGGAACAGTTGTACAAATGAAGACTTATACATATGCCTAAGTACGATACAATTTGATCAAATGACTTTGTACCGAAATAGCAAATCCTATTAGCCCTTGACGATTCAACAAAGGATTTCAGACCAAATTGTACATTACTTTTTTGCAAACAGGTCCGATTATTGTTTTTGACACTTTAGAAAAACTCGCTTAACCGCTTTTGTAATTTGAATATCACTCGGTCAGCCAACCCTTTTCGCAAGGTTAATGGAGATATATTTCTTTTTCCTTTGGAAATAAATAAGTCGGTAGAAACTTGCATCTTGGAGTTGTACGAAAGTTTAATGATATTATAATGTACCAGTATCACGTCTCCATACAAACAGACGAAACGATGCGCTTCAAAATCTCGATAAAGCTCGGCACATACTCAATAGTCGCAAGTAAATCGCAACTCAATAGTCGTGTCCGTTTTGTAACGATTTTTTCTTAGTAATTTTCTTAACTAAACGTAGTACAATACACAATACAATACAAATACTCTTTATTGAACACCACAGATCAGTACAAAACTATACAGTAGTATTAGTCTGTTTTTAAATAATTAACTTAAAATAGTCAGTTGTACTATTTACTTTAATATTTTATTTATATAACTTTGATTATTAGACTCAAGTAGACTAAACGTCCTCGTCCATGCAATATTTTGGGGGCACGTCTGGAGACCCTGTTTTTACAGTTTTCCTCTCAAATTTTGTTGAAATCGGAGAGGTAAACTCAGGGTACAAAGGTAATAAATAAATAGAAATACCCAAATAATACCTCCTGCATACAAAGAAACAAACGATCATTTTTTGCCTCTGCTATTATATTAGGATTACCCTTTGTAATATTATAATTGCGAAAATAAATACGTCTCTCTGTCCGTCTTTTTGCAACATCTTCAGGGTATATAAAACCTCTTCACCGATCATGATGAAATTTGGTAAGAAGATACTTTAGACATTAAATAATAAATAATAAAATAGTTTATCTCAGAAAATTGCGTAGTTCCGGCTAGATAGCGTCACGAACAACAGCTAGTAGTGTACAAATTAGCTTACGGAGGACGGGTTGACAATGACAGTGCCGTCGACGAACGGCGCGAATCCGGGCAGGAACCTCGGAGGGTCAAGCCGGACGGCCAGCAGCTCGGCGAGCGGCTTGTTGCGCAAACACGGTGCCAGATCGTCCTCCATCAGGTCTCCGTGGCAGCCTGTCTGTTCTGCAACCTACACCAGAAAATCATATAAAATAAACCATGAAACAGACAAACGAACTCTAACCAAACTGTTGGCAATAGGTACTCAGTCTTAATAAGACCAAAACACGCTGATCTGATGTATTTTCAAGTAGTTTTGGGCAACACAAGTCTTTAAGAACAACAGAGATATATATTATAACCTCGATTTCTTACCGCTACACGCGTTTCTTTTCACGTCCAAAAACAATTGATTTAAGCATCAGCAGCTGCGCAATAAAACTGGCTACAAACAATGCCTATATAACGAAACACGTCAACGTTCGCCAGATCCACATTCCTTTCAGGTTACCTTTCTTTTTATATTGAGCGGCTCCCTCTGCAGCGCCCATGAGCTGAGTCCCGACCCGCTTAACAAGATGACTCGCTTCAGTAGCTCTGAAACAAAAAAAAACTAATTTAATTTTGCTATTTCGAACAAGAATCGGCGAGATAATGAAATCTGTCCTCAAGGAAAACATTTGTTTTGCTTGTTCTTTCCGTTCCCTTTATTATTTTAAACCCAACTTTTTACGTTAAAATTGTTGTACTAAGTTCCCTCCGACCTTATTTTTAATTACGTTGAGAAAGCTCTTGTGCGTGCCTGGTGCGGCCCCTTTAATCGCATTTAGTGACGGAGGATGTAAACGGGATGTAGGTAGATACACTGACACGGAATAATGAAATCTGCACACAGTTTAGTATCCTTGGAAAAATTGGCAAGAAAAAACCGAACGAAAGTAAACAAGGCTTTATTTTACATCCACGATTAATTCAATGAATTTTACTCGGCGCATGATAACAACAAGATTGTGATCATTCTGTTACAAAGCTATTATGAGTCTGTTATTTTCGCTTGGGTAAAGTATCAAATTTACCGAGGTTAATGTCACAATTTAAACTGAAAGAAGCCGTGCATGGTTACTCTCACGAATGTGTCGCAACCTTATCACCAGGTCTTACCCAAGGTTATTATTTGCCAACCCATTAGAACGTTTATAAACCATATTAAGCAGTATCCAAACCTCTAGCGACTGGTGAGACAGCGAGGAAGTTGGCGAGCGCGGCCCCCGTCCCGTGGCCCATTAGAGTAACCCGCTCAGGGTCACCTCCAAACGCGGGCAGGTTCTCGCGCAGCCAATGCAGGCCCGCCACCAAGTCCATTAGCCCGAAGTTACCCTGCGCCGACCCCTTAGCACCAGTCTTTAAAAAGCCTGGTAACAAATAAAATAGAGTCCCATTGGTATGTCACACTATGTTCACACATTCACAGTTGGATGCTTCGTTCACTGGCTCTAGAGGACCGTATATTACATTTGTTATTTTTACATCACCATTACATAGTATAAAACAAAGTCAATTTCTGCTATCTGTCTGTCTGTCCCTGTGTATGCTTAGAACTACGCAACGAATTTTAAAGCGGTTTTTTTAATAGATACAGTGATTCAAGAAGAAGGTTTATATGTAATACGAGGGTCAAACTGAAAGTTCTTAGAAAATCAAAAACTGAGCAAACTAGCAAGTTATTAGTTTTATTATATCTTTTCAAAATAGTGTCCATTCACATCAATACACCGCTGCATCCGATGGAACCACTGAGAAAAGCACTTAGCCCACTCGTCCTTAGGGGTCTCTTCGACGGCCTTTTGAAACGCACCCACTGCTTCCTCGGTGTTCATAAAAAGTTTTCCTCGAAGTTTTTCTTTTATTTTCGGGAATAAATAAAAATCGCAAGGTGCGAGGTCGGGGTATACGGCGGGTGACCCAGTAATTCCACGTCTGACGTCACTAAATAGTCGATCGTTCGCCTGGCGGTGTGCGACGAGGCGTTGTCGTGGTGAAGAAGGATCCTACTTCGAGGTCGTTTCTCCCGAACTTTTTCCAATACAAGTGGCAAACAATTGTTACTGTACCACTCGGCAGTAACTGTTTTTTGATCCTCTAAAACAATTGTCGCATAGTGACCTGTCTTCCCGAAGAACGAGGCCACCATCTTTTTTCCCACGCTTCGACCTCTCTTCACTTTAGTTGGCAACTCCTCGAAAGGAAACACCCATTGAGCAGACTGTCTCTTGGTTTCTGGATCATAACAGTAAATTCAGCTTTCATCACCCGTAAGTATGTCGAACACAGCATTTGAATCACCTCCGTTAAATCTTTGAATCATTTCACGGCACCAATCAACCCGACGGAGTTTTTGGGCCTCGGTCAAATTATGAGGTATCCATCGGGCGCAAAGCTTCCTGACCGCTAAATGTTCATGGAGGATTTTATGCACTTGACTCATACCGATGCCTAAGCTTGTCCGAATCTGCTGATACGTCACTCTTTTGTCAGTCTCTATCATACAACACACAACACTGATGTTATTTTCAGTCGTCGCCGTAGAAGGCCGTCCCTCACGCAGATCATCGGTGAGATTAGTGCGACCACGTTTAAACTCACTAAACCAGTTGTAAATAGTCGCACGAGATGGGGCTTCATCATGAAAGGCCAATCGAAGTCTATCATAGCTTTCTTGTTGACTTAAATGACATCGAAAGTCATAAAAAATCATTGCACGAAAATTTTCTCGCGTTACATTCATGTTGACGTGATACAGACAATTTTCAATTTGCCGCCAAATCATAAAACAAATGACAAATGAAAGAAATATATACTCAATAATATTGGTAAAGAGTTCCATTTTCAAAATTTAAACTTACTTTTTTATAATATTGTTTACAAGAGGCCAGTTCTAAAAACTTTCAGTGTCGCCCTCGTACATGCATAATATACTTCCACGCTGGTCTGAGAGCAAAGAAAGAACATAGAATGTACCAGTTGCTTCTCTTCCCGCGCAAATGGTAAAAATCCATCAAGGGAATGGGGGAAAATCATAGGAATCATGTTATAGGCGATGTGGCTAGCAACCCATCACTATTTTGATTCCACTTTCCACCTCTACGCCCTCAGTGTCTTGCTAAACGTGTCCTGTAGGTCTTGTTGCCTTAGGCTCTGTCCACCCCATAAGGGATAAAGACGTGATTTGTGAATGAAATGCATAATATAATAGTAGAGAAACACTGATTGCACCCGTGCGAAGCTGGGGTGGGTCGCTAGTTTTCAAAAATTTACCGTCTCTTTCACAAAATAAGAGATGGGGGAGATGACGGATAAATCTAATTCGTTAATGTATAACAAAATATGTTTTTAGTGAACTCCACGATTTATTATATCGATAATCGATACAATCCAAACACAAGTTAAAATGTTGACGGTTGTGAAAACATTTCCACTTTTATATGAGAATTTAGGTCCTTTCATTAAAACAAAATTATTTTAAATACAAGTGAAAATAAGATAACGTCCTATTGATGTCTAGAAAATATTTACTGACCAAGTCCATTTCTATTCAGGCTTTCGACACCCAAAAGATACCCATTAATTGACTACGGGGAAAACGATAAGGCTTTTTAAAGCACAAACTTGATAAAATAAATAAAATTCCGGGAACACTTTGTTGAGTGGAAGAATAAACCGTACACTGTTTCAAATCACATTGCGGACTGGCGGAATAATGTCGTGCCTGATAAAGAACCGGATAACCGCGAACCGGCCCGGCAGTGATTCCGTACCTTATCAGAATGTAATAAAGCTCATTTTCCGGCCTGAGCTTATATAAAACCGTCCGGCCACATTGTAAATACTTACAAATCGGAATCCTAAATTTCTCTCGTTCCGTTGGTTCAAACTTCAACGACTGCTGCCGGATGATTAGGTACAGTCAACGTCATAAATATCTGTACACTTTTATACTTTATATAAATATTTATTAAAGACGTTGCCCAGACTTCAATGTCTATTAAAATCTTTCATTAACGCTATCGAAAACGTGAGTCTGTAGATATTCGATATATCTGTTTATTAAGTAAATTGGAACATTACTTTGTTACACCGCAAATTTTGTACTAACCAGCTTTGTTAGTTACCAACTGATCCTTTGTAGTACCTACCTAGTAGGATGATTGGCTACATCTTATTTTTAACTTAATTCATTTGCAAAGTCTTCATGGCTTTTAAGCCAATATAGGTATACACCCACTTACGTACTGACATACCCGAAAAGAGATAAATATCTTTGATATACCTACATTTATCCAATAACTATGAGCAGAAGCTAGCAACAGAATATATTTATTCGTAAATAATACCTTCAGCATACGTTTATATTATTATCGTCACAAAACTACGAGTATAAAGTCGCCAAACAAATACTCCATATCAACGATTTCACTAGTTAGGTAAATAATCATACGACCCGTCACTAATAAACTTCATTGAAGTGAAAACTCAATGAGGCAACCCAATTAGGTAACTCATTTGAATAACAGTTGTTGTCCTCAAAGTGAATTAGGTAACTATTGGCTCTGTAAACGTAGACGTCTCGCTCGAGTTGCAGCAACTGGCGGCGTTGAGTTTGATTAAAACACAAAGATTAGCTACAAGTTTGCTGCTTCAGAGTCAGCTTAAATAAAGTAGCTTATTTTACTTTTTAGTCATGCAACGGCGGCATTACTCACCCATGGCGGTTATGGAAAGCTTAAAGCAGCAAATTGGCCGTAAACGAGCTCTTTATACGTCAGATTGATGACTAATGCCTCGAAGTTACGCCAAGAAAGCCACTGGAAGTCTTTCTGAATAAAATACGAGTAGGTAAGTACACAAAACGTTATTGAGAACTTTATAATGAACTCACTTATTCAAACTTTGTACTAATTATACGAGCAATGTTATTTGCGTATCCATTTAAGTAAAGTCTGTTAAGTACCTACCTATTGTCGTTTTTTGAATTTGCTCATATTATAAGTTAACATTTTAATTAGAATTACAATAGGTACCAGCGTCTTCAGAAACAAAGTTATGAATTTTAATGAAAATTTGTTCAAGTATTAGTTTTAGTCTCCATTTTTTTTTCAACTCAATATTGACTTAGAACTTTAGAACTGATACGGCCGGGAATTATAATACCCAACACATCAAAACTTAAAAGATCACACAACATTATATTGACCCGATAGCCTAGCGGCTAAAGGACTGACTGTGAAGCTTGAGGTCCCGGGTTCAATTCTCGGTTGGGGCAAATATTAATAATATAACATAATATGTTATGTATGAAAAATACAAATTTTAACGTTTGTTATTCATTCTTGGATGCTTAACATATTATGCTTAACATATTGACACATATATCTAATAAATATAAGTACTTAATGCACAGTATTCGCTTTGTTTCTGGCTGAAAATCAGTGCTGCAGGTGTCTAACACCTCAGCGTAATGCTAAGCCAGCGACCGTTTCACTTTTGCGAAGACACACACAACGCTGACGATCTATTTTTCATGTCTGTGTTTTTATTTCTTGTTTTTTTTTCTAGAAAATGGTGTATATTCTCTTATATTTGTGTGTCTTGGAAAAAAGGAATAAATGTCTTCTTTCTTTCTTTCTTTCCTGTTTGAGACTAGGCAAATTAATGTCCATGGTTACAAGATATAAAAAATAAAATTTAAAGAGGTAATCGAACCTTCACTCACCCAATACACCTAACCTAAAATTAATAGTGACTACGATGATGTTTCCGTGCGCCGCCAGGGTCGTGCCGTCGTACGCGTTGCCCGAGCTCCACTCGTACGACTCGCCGTGCACGAACACGAGGCACGGCAACCCTATGCCTTCGCCTTCGCTTTCACCTGTATAAAGAAACAACTTGTCACTAACTTATTTTGCTGCGAATATATACTGTCAACAATAGGTTATAAGAGTAAAATCACACAACGCCGGATGCTGCACACGATGTGCATACGCTACCATATAAAACGTGGATGGGATTGTTTTCAACGACTCATAAAGGCTTTGCTCTTTCCAATTTTGGCTACGTGTGACGTTTACAGGCAAATATCAAAATTTTAACGTTTTTGCGACCTATTTTCAGTCTCAAATTAAGCTGCATACACAAATCATGTCATTATCTCTTACGGGGTAGACAGAGCCTATAAGGTAACAAGACTTAAAGATCATGATTGTGGGTGTATAAGGCGCGGAAAGGATAAGGTACATATTAATAATCATGAAAGTAGGTAATAAGTACTACAGTAGGTACAACGAAAAGAACCAATATACAAAGAAAACTGGTCCTATGAGACTAAATTTCATTGCGTCTCTTTCTAGAAGGGCAACTATAAACTTGTATAAAAGAGACATAGGACCAGTGCCAGACCGGAGTGCCTTGTAACCTAAATTGAAGAGAAATAGAATGTTATCCGTTGGTGATTAGGTTTAAATTCATTTTTATATAAAATGACGATTAAATGTTCTAGATCCGTTATAATTGCGTTGCATAAATAAAAATGCCACTAATAGGTAAATAGGCAAGGTCCTCGCAAAGTTACTATAATGGGCAGTACCTACCTTACTGCATGGGTAAATTTAGTAAGATACAATAAATATTGATACAATGGTCACATTCTATATCAACGGTGGATTGTAACAGAAATTCGTTTTAAATATATATCCCAAAATAAACACGACGAGCGCCACCAATTTGAATTCAATAATGAAGCGTCAACAATCCTTTCATGTACCTACTCGTAGAGCCGAAATGTACTCTCGGCCCCCGAATTTATCGATTATTGTTCAAATACAACTAAAGGTGATATTATGACAATACCAATATCATTTAATTCCGTAGCACTCGAAAATCCAAACGTAAAAAGAGTTCGAAATAAGCCTACAAAAAGAAAATAATAGTCAAAGGTAGGAAATTTATTCTTCTGATAAAAACAAGTCAACCATAAAAAGCCTTTGTACCCTTTCTGCGACTCTTTGATGGTCGTAAACTGATATTGTATGATGTACTATCTAAACGCGTAGGTGACAAAGTAATTTCTTGGAAATATTATAATCGCATTGAAAGAAAGAGGATTCGGGCGAGGGTTGCAAATAAACAACGAATTCCACTTAAAAGGGCGACGTGCGGTTTGGAGGGAACGAGCCACGAGCCGCTTGCTAGCGACAGGTTGCAATTACAAAACTTCTCACAAGGAACTATTCAGATCTGACAGTGTTTTTTATACAACGTTAGTGATTTTCTGAAGGAAGCAATTAAGTATCAGCGCATATAACTTTTGTAACACCAGAAGTTTCAAAGTGCTCGTTTTCAACACTCAGTGACTGTCATTTTGACAAACAACCCACCTTATTTATAGTTTTCAAAACATCCCCAAAACTGATTGGCGGTAACATTCTTTTATTCGGACACAATCCAAGAAATGTTCAGTTTTCTGTCTCAAAAATGCTGCCAATTCCTAATTTTAGCTGCTGAAGCAAGTTCGTTTCCTGTTTACGTTGTCTTGAGGTGTCTGTCGCTACAAGGTGTCTCAGCCTCACTTCCGCACTGCTTGCAGGGGTAGGATGCACTGCAATGCACTACGGAATTGAGGCCTCGACACCTTCCGTCACCGGCGTTGCTATCTTCAAAGAAGCTTGTATTTTGAATCTGATTCCCGTAGAGTCTTGAATGCATTGCCTGAAGTATACGCTGAACAACAGCAACATCATCACATAATAATATTGCAATAAGTTATACACTGTCTACAGATGAGTAAGGCATTAAACAGACAGTTAAGCACAGTAGAATATTTTATTGGATACCTACACTTAGTTCCCCTCATACGTTTTGCTTAATAGTCGCTTACTTTTAGTCATAATTATTGCTTTCTTTTCAGTTTGCATTTATTTTTTATTGGCGCCTCGCATTTCAGACGACATAGCAATATCTTACCCAATTAAACCGATAAACAATAACAAATATTGAAAATGACCTTCTCATACAAGACAATAGGCTTCCTAACAATCGCCTTTACTATTTTTACTGCTTCTTTAGTTGACCGGCAGTGATTTACTGACAAAACTCCAATAAGAAGGAAATAATGTGCGTCGCAAGCCGCGAACAAACGACGGCCAACCTGTTATACTTACTTTATGCTACGTTATTGTTCCACTTCAAACAACAGGTGACACAGAAGGAAAATCATAATATAAGCTCATTAAAAGCCCTCATTATACCAGATTTTGAATAAATGAGCAAGTATGACATTCAACATTTGATGATAACTGGATTGAACAATTAAAACTTTTCAAAGTACATTATGTATTAAGTACAAACTTGTAAAGACCGAAGATGCAATTTTTACGCAAAATATTTACGAGAGACTGTTTTTCATTAGTTTGTATTGGATAACGATACTTAGCTACATTCGAATACGAATACAACTACAACAGATGTTCCCAAACGTATTAGAAACTGAAATCAAATAGTAAGTAAGTGGCTATACTTGAGTTTATCCCAAAAAAAAGGAACGTGTGCGTCTTAGGACGCCTGACAGAAGTGATAACTTAAACTAATCTAAGTTACTAACAGTGTATGTCTATCGCCCACTAAACACTGAGTAGAGAGAGGTGGAAGCGTCTGTCTGAAATACGACTAACGTTGTGGGTTAGAGTGAGAAAGGAAGAGCTTGCCTACCGCTGCCATTTGCGTCAGAGAAAGGGAAGCCAGACAGACTGGCACCGTAACGCGTTACGTTACGAAGCGCTTTACCCTCCCATAAGTTATCACTTCAAAAATATATTTCTTAAACAAACTAGATGATGATGTCAACCATACCTATCCGGTACAGTGCGCCAATTTGGTACAGAATTTCGCGGCAATCCGTGCGTTGCACTGATATTCCTAACACGCTCCAACGTTGACTTTTCAACAGTTTTCGCCGCCCCCGTGGCGTGTCGTGTCGACGCCATGCTCCAATCCAGGGCAATACATTTCCGGAGCGGTAATCGATACAATAATAAATTCGCAACTCGGTGTTTACGCGTCGCCGCACCGCGTTTCAGCAAAGTTAACAATGAATCCGTTTTAATACTTGATAAACCAACATTTCAAAACCTTCCCTTAGTCAATACGATATCGACTACTTTTAGATATTAACAATTCGTAATAATACTAATAATACAAGGTTATTTCAGAGCATTTATAAATGGCGCTAATTTTAATTGCCTGCTATTTTAAACAAATCACTTTTATAAACACTGTTTCTAATTAGATAACTGTATCAGCGTTGTTGTCCTATAAACAATTATAATTTTTTCTCCAAAACTGGTTATAAAAAATACAAAAGTTATTTAAACAGGGTAGGACCCCGTTTTTCCACCAAAACAATTCAAAGTCACCCCTCCTGTTTACACAAAACAAACCAGCATCTAATTTACTCATAGCACCCACCGTTAATCGGGACGTAAATATTGACGTAAAGGCAATCCTCGCTCTGATTGGCTAGCAGTGGCAGCAACCGTTCCAGCTGCCGGATGCGCGCGCGCGGATGTAGGAGCAAAGCGTCTTCGCGGGGGGTCGCAGCGGGTGGGACCTGTAAGCGCAACAAGTGTTAAAAATATGTTAAAAAATATTTCATGTTACTTTTTTTGAAAATTAAAACATTTTTCTTTATTTTTTTTCCATATCAATTTTTTATATTCGATAGAAACCGTAAGAAAGTCCCATTTTTGGAATTGAGCATATAGACTGGGGAAAAGAAGATATAACAGATGAAAAAGAGACTATAAATTATCATACAATATTGTTATTAAGCACTTTAAAATGCTACAGTTATAGTTAAAAAAGTGGCGCCCATTAGAATTTAATTAATTAAATTTACCTAGTAAAACTGGCCATACCAATTAATTCCTTCAAATTTTCCATAAGTAATTGTTAGTTTACGGAGTTACGTATACTTTGCAGAGGTCTATGTCATTTAACAAAAACAGTCTACCTTGCTAATCTTACTTGATTGCGAAGTAGCAAGGAACTGTTTTGTTCATAGAGTATTCTAACAATGGTTAGGTCAGGTTAGTTTTCACTGTTTTTCGGTTTGTCGATTACCTGCGGACACGCCGGGCCGGGCGCATCCGCCAGCCGCGTCGTACGCCACTGGGACGGTGTCACCGGTGGCATGTATCTGCAGGAAACAACTTTATAAAGCACTGCCTTTGACCATTTTAACAAGTCTGGAAGCCCGTTTAATTTTAAACTTCAGCTTCATTAAATTGTTGCTGCCTATTCGCTGAAATAAGAACAACTATACAAATTCTGTGAAGATTTCAACTGTTGACCTACAATGGTCACTATTTGACACAGAAGCCAAGTTTATAAAAAACAGTATGAAAAAAAAAACTACAAGTAACATTTAGGCTAACTTAAGACTAGGCTTGAGTTGGTACCAGTTGGTACAACCTCTACATGCATATAACACGTAACCAATTAGTAACACAGTACATCAGAGGTGACGTAGAACATAGAAAAGATATAATAAAGATGTTAAATCTACTGTGCTCGTACACCCGTTCTCATAGTAACACATAGCGGCGCCAGCCGGGCACGTGCTCGCCTACCGTCGCCCGTCGCGACGACGCGCGACTCATATGAACGGACTCTGATATAACTTTTGGACTAAAACTTACAGTCTTTCTCGTAACATCTGTTTAAACGTGCGACTTAATATTGCTTACTATCTCAGGCAGTATCTCAAGTAACTTTTCGAGAAACTACGTAATGAGCAAATGCACAATCGTATATCATAATGTTTCATTAGGGCAATCACATTATTATTATTTAAATTATTTATTATTAACTTTGGCCCGCAACTTCGACCGCGCAGATAACGTCACAGTGACGACATAAAAAAATATTTTTTTTTAAATAAAAAGTATCGTTACTTCTAATACCTCCAAGAACATGAATGTGTACAAAATTTCATGATGATCGGTTGAGTAGTTTTCGCGTGAAAGCGTAACAAACAAATGCCATACAACGTAGCAATGCTGCCTTCTGGACACCCTCCCCATTGGCGGCGATTTGGGAGATTTTTTTTTATCTTTAATAATAGTTTTAGCTAGGTTTAAGTTATTTTTAAGTTTTGACTGTTCTTTATTGTTTTCTTTTTCTTTTTTAAATTAAACAAACAAACTTACATTCGCATTTATAATATTATGTATGTATGTATGTATGTATGTAAACTCTTTATTGTGCAAAATAAACAAGACAAAATACAATTGACAAACACTGATATTAGTAGGATTTCTATTTAAATTTTCCGAACTTTGCATCTAATATCTGAATCAAAATTTGTAATAAGCTCACCTGAGGCTACCAAGAGGCGGGGTGGCATACGGCACGCCGAGATAGGCCTCGACCTGCGGATGCGAGTGGACGACGATCCCCCGCAGAGGGCCGTACTTTGTCCTTACGACGCGCGTGCTGTACTTGTGCGCGGAGAGCGCAGCCGCGCAGCAAACGAGCCACGCGTGCAGCGCGGCGCGCTCCGCTCGCATCCCGCGCTCGGGGCGGGCGCGCGGGCGCGGACGGCACGCGCCGCTCGCGCGCGTCACGCCTCGCGCCGCGCGCCGCCGCGCGCGCACCGCCCCACGCGCCAGCTCATCCCGACACACCCTTCTCCCGTGCTCGCGGCCACTGTTCAATCAGTCTTGTTTACCTTTGCAACTCCAAATGGTGGTAAAACGGAGTATTCATTTTTGATTTTACTTTACTTAGTAAAACTTAATTTGCCGACACAAAATTCCAACACGGTGCGGCCTAAAAGTTCATGAAAGGAAACTAAAATATTGTTAAATGTTACTAACATTTTACAAAGTTATTGCAATATTCCAGCATTATTACGTAAGTACATCAAGTATCAATAATGGGTAAACTATTGGCAGGTGTTCTTCTTAAATGAAACGACGCCGATGTTTAACCAAGTTTAAACTAATTAATTAAGTCATTAACCGACTTACCCGTATCATGTTCTTGGTGTGATTAAAAATGGTCCAACTGGTTCAACCATTGGCTTTACCTGTAACAAAGTAAACTTAGTGTTAAATTTCGTATATTTCCGGCTTGGAAATTTTAGGATCATGAAGCTCCTGAAATTCATAATCAAAGTTTTAAATTGTAGGGAGTTGAAAATAAATGTGGCTTCTTAATTAAGGTGACCGCCATTAACAACCGTGCCTATCTAGTGAAGGGTCGTGAATAGAAAACACCTCCCATGAGCTTGACCCCGTGTAAAGTAAAGACATGTAATAAGGGTCCTGATGAAGATAATACGAGATTAAAATTTATGACTCTTAACTTTTCTATGTGAGACTACGAACAAAATATGGAAGTGTAAAATTAAGAAATAAGTCAAGCCTACGAAATTTGAAGCAGGCGCGCAAGTGTCACAATAACGGTTGACTGATTTCCGATGCTACGGCTTTCCTTCCTCTGCTATTCGCCTCGGTGACTCAGAGAGTAACAAATGAAAAGGTTTGAAGAAGAAAATTCATATTTTTTTGTAAAATGGAAAATCTTCTTCCACTTTCAGGATTTCTCTACGCATCTCTATCGCTTGTAGTTAACCCCTGAAGGTCTCGCAGAAAGAGCTAAGTAAAGGTTTACTTTCCGTAAATCGGCCCTGTCCATTGTCCCACGTGCCGTGATTTCCTCGGACGGAAAATGTTTGCCAAACAGACCTAACCCGTCTTATAATTTAATGGAACACAAACACGAAAACAATGTCGCATTTCTAAATGAAATTTACTGTTTTTCCTGCAACCTCTGACACAGTATACATTGACGCAAAACTCAGCAAATTAAACATCATAATGGAGCCCGACAAAAAGCGTTTTTTTAACTTTTGAGACCAATTGCATAAAACGGCGGCCGAGATGGTGTTATTATTATTTTGCGGACCGATCCGATTGAGAAATCTCAATTGTTTAAAACCATATTATATTTTTTGGTGTGCTAAGGGGGAGGCCTTTGTTCAACAGTAGACGTCTTCAGGCTGATGATGATGATGATTTATTTTTTGACTACAGCATAATTCAAATTCAAAAGAAACTAGATAAAACCTGGTAAACTATCATGTTCACCTTTATAATATTTATTAAGTACACGTTGTAATATGCACAGGTGTTAAGTATATTTTTTAAACGGTTTGCATATATTGCTTCATTCAGAAGCGCAAGCGACTCACAAAGAGCCCGGGAGATCCGACATCAATCACGACCGTGACACGCAGAAGCTTTGTGATTGTCCCTCATTCTGCACCGCAGACCTTGATGTCTCGCCAAAATATGTATTCAATTCACACGTATAAATACCGTTAAATGTGTCCGTATATTCCGTGTCCCTATAAACATAGCAGCATGTATGTACTTGTTACAGAGTTAAGTAGCAAAAGATTGAAAGCATTTTGTAAAATATTTCCACGAAAGACGATAGATTGCAGAAACCTGAATATAATGTATCCAAATTAATAATGTCAATGTGTTGTTATTATAGTAATAAATAATTCAGTGCAAACCTTTTTAATTAGAACCATTAATTTGCGTATGAAATGGTCGGGTTTTGTCACGGACGTCCGGAGAGTAAGCGCGGGACAGGAGGGCTCTTGAAATATCTAAATTGAGGTCATTATGGAAGATATTTCATCTTTAAACATTCCTAGAGCTATATATATTTTTGGCGCTTTTTAACGTTGAGGACAAAGTATTTCATTTGTCTCATTTTAATTATTTTGGAGGTATAATTAAATATACGGTTCCGGAAATATCCGTGCTGTCGCTAAATGCACCATTACTTCGTGTTTAGGTTACAGATTTCTTGTTTTTATAACAAGCTGAGTACATACGTGAAATATCATTCAACATCTACATAATGTACTTTGCAAACCCGTTTTAGACACAAATTACTTTCAAAAATCTCATCTATGAGCATCAATGGTACCATTTCTCTACCTTTCGGATGTGAACCGAATTTTGTGGGCTTACAGTACTTTCTGGCAGGCATACATTCAAAATGTTTCTACAAACGATTAAAATCACAATCAGGAAGTTGACATACTGTGAATTAATTTGACGTTGTGTAATATTTCCGTAATAAATCTTAGCCGTCAGTTTTGGGAAACATCAATCTGCGGGTAACATGTTAATCTTTATAAGCATGATCGAGCTGCGCGTGTCGCGCCGCGCCTTGCTAAAGATAACAGCGATTTTGCCGAGCTCGCGCCCAGCGCCGCAGACGCCGCCGCCGCGTGATCGATCGCTGCCCATTCAACCGCATTGCATAAATGTTGCCATCTTAAACTTCATTCACAACATTACCACCATTACATGCTCTAATGCGCTACGGGGTGATTTATTATACCGCCCACACCGAGTTTATGCAATGATTAAGTAACTCGATCTCATGCTAATAATACAATGTGAACACAAACTCTCAACACATCTGATTGTGTGTCTCAATTTGTTCAGAAAGTTTCCGCCTCTCGCGAACGCGTAAAGTTGGATTAACCTTAGTATGCCTACTGTAAGTAGGGCAGGAACAGGCTGACAAAGTGTTAATTAATTTATGTAGCAGTAAAATAACACCGCACATGTTAGGTACCGAGTAATTGATAAATACCAAAAGAACTCATTACCGGAGGCAACACGGCGGTTTCATTAGAAAAGCGCTACACGGTAAGCAATTAGATTTAAGCGCACAACATTAAAAGCAAGAGGGTTGTTTTAGATACTTACTTAATTATTTACTAACTGTACTAGAATCTTTCTCTCTGCAGAGAGTTTAGTAGATAAGAGCTGAGCCTGGCTTAGCAACCTTGGGTTTCGTAATTATTTTAATTACTTTATTCCCATTAGATTGTACGAGAGTCTTGCCAACTTAAAGTATTGGTGTCGTAAAGCACTTACTTATAATTTTAACTTTGGGAACATCCTTTTTTTCTAAAAATTAATTACATATTTAATGTAATACTAAATGTTTACTTATATTTCTGCAATTGGCATTGTTCATTTTTTTTAAGCTGTGCTTTTAACACCTTTATTTGATAAAATGGACTATTTCAAGCAACTAATTTGTATATTATGCTTTTACGTAGCTTTGTTAATTAATAATAAATATTTTTTCGCTGTTTGATAATTCGTGAATTTAGACAGAATCCCAATCGCCTTCGTTCGGCTTGCTATAAAAAAAACGGCTTTGTCTATGGTTTTGTTAGATTTGACAGTGACACGTGACAGTTGCTACAGCCAAACTTTTTTTTTCATTTTTGTGGCAAACATTCGATGCTGGATTCTGTCTAAAAACCCGGTCGTTCGGTCAAACAAAGGTTCAAAGTACTTTTACAAAAATATCTGCAATCATAAAGTATTTTTGAAATCGGACAAGATAAATCGGATAATTGATGGTTTTCCTCGAAATGGTTTTCGAATTGGAGCATACTAAAAAAAATGAACAATGCCAATTATTATTATATACCAGCGGTTGCACGCGACTCCGTCTGTGCAAAATTCGGTTATCGCTCGCTTTCTTACGGGAACCATGCAATTTTCCGAGATGAAAACTATCCCATATCCTTCCCTGGGACTGAAACTATCTCTGTACCAAATTTACATTGAAATCGGTTCCGGTGAAAACAGGTCATTTTGGTACAAATGTCTTAATACACAATGGTACAACATGCCTCATTATCAAAATGCACTACGGTCAAAAAGTATGTAAATGTAAACATATCATATTGAACAATAGATAAATCAATTACATGTCACAAAACACTAAGAGCCTAATTATATCATAGAAAAAACGAACAGAAGATAAATGCTCAACATCCCAAAATGCTCAGTGGGTTCGAAAATCCTCTTGTCAAAATGTACAAAAGTCAAAAAGTATCAATTAATGTCAACATGCTCGGCCGACGAAAAAATTTGTCAAATAGCATTTTGAACATTTTGACTCCAGAGTATTCTATCCGGATTACTTCCGGACATAAAGACATCTAGACCATAGTGAATTATTTTGACTAAAGGTGTTGACCATAGCATATTCTACCCCTAAAATATTTAGACAAATCGACCTGGTGGCACAAACATTTTTTACTTTTTGAGTGTTACATTTTAATATACTATGTATTTTGACATTTGTACCAAACTGTTTTTGTACCTCCCGAAGTTTTAAGCCCTTTTCTTGTCTTGGTGGGTATATAATGAAGAAATTTTAAAACGCAAGTGAGTGTGACTTACCTAGTGTGTTAAGTCTTGTAAGTTGAGGTTGTAAGTGTATTGCAGAGGCGGCCGGCGGCCGGCGAGCGCGCCCGGCCCGGACAAGTGGCGAATTGGCGTCATCAATCACAACCGCCGCCGCAAAGCTGTAATGGGCCGAGCTCGTCTTCCACCACGACACCCGATCAACTCCACACCCATTAAGCTTGAGACATAACCAATTTACTCTAATCTAAATTGCTGATCAAACTTTATTGCGTTTTTCTCGCTAAGCAGCTCCGTTTTATCACAAGGAACTTCCAATAGCGTCCGCCTTGAACTTACAATCCCATTTTACAAACGCTACGTGCACAACACATTATTGTACAAGATAAGAAAAACCAATTACTGTGGACATTGCAATACGAGTAATATAGCAAGTCTAAAACATGCTAAGATAAACAAAATAAAAGCTTACAATATGTAATTTGGTAATAAATAAAACCATTCATTTTTTATCAAGTCATAAAATGGGATTACTGCAGAGCAAGCTTTATATATAGAATCTATGGTCTATTATTTTCTTTCATCTCCATAAATAACGGACTCACGACCTTAATCCCCAGTGGGTAGTCAGAAGTACGCTGAAAGTTAATCGTCGTAGAGAATGGCTTAACATTCGAGCTGCCTTTAACGGCATCTATTGTGTTTCTGTTGAGGACTGTGTAGGTGGGTACGGTTCTTTTCGCGTGTTGTTTATTTTTGTAACGATCCCACGGATTTCCACGTTAGTAAGTAGAACATTTTACCTGCTATATGGAAACAGCTGAAACTGACCAAATATGGCTATCAAATCAATATGGCTAGGCAAAGTCACTTTTGACTATCGATAACGATAAGAGAATGGATTAAATTGTATGGGATTGGCATAAGTCTATGACAATCCACTTCATCTAGCGGAACAGATGCTACAGACAAGAGTATGTCGACACCGAAACGCTTTGAAGCGTATGTCACTTGTCTGGCCACGGTTATATGCTATTTAGTAGCTGTGACATGCTAATTTGCTAGTTTGTACCAACAGCTTCGTCCCTACGAAAAATAAAAACATGCTAGTTTCCTATCTCTCCGTGGAAATTCTGTAAAACAGTGAGCGTGTTCAGATATAATTGGCCGTTTCTATTTCTGATGCTGACTATACTTACCTACTAATTAAATATTGCGTTAAGTGGAGACGGAATTTTACTCTGAATAAAAATAATAACAATCGGCGACGAATTCACAAAAAACGAGAATTTATTTTGTTTCTGAAAATATGAGAAACGTTCATTAAAGAGCTGCTCTAATAATTCTGTAGCTATATTCTCGAGAGGCGATGTTAAAGTAATCACAACAACACGGAAACAAATTACAGAGGTTTGTCGAGAAACCACACTGTAACTCAAACATTCCAAATCTGAATCTCAATCTTATATATAAGCACATAAATAGAAAATTTAGGCCCGGTTTGGCAATCTACTAGTCCCGTCGGCATAAACAGTCGACGTACGTTCGGATACCAATATATCATTAGGATCTCCGAGAACGACCGTTGAAACGAAGTGCGATTAATCAAATCTCAAAACGTCAGACCCGTTCAGACAGACTCCCTTATTTACAACCTACACAATATAGGTATGAGTACTAGTGTCTGAATTTACATAATGCAGTAGGAAAGATCTGAATTTTTAAAACTATGATTTACTACCAACAACTCCTTATCCTGAAGTGGTGAAAATAAAAGTAGACACATTGATAAATTAATCAGATATCAACCGGCTAAGCTGCGCTTAGCCGCTTCTTAAAGGACCGAAAGGAAATCAAGGCTAGAGACGCCTTTCTTACATATGTTGAACGAGATAGACAGTGGTTAGAAATCCTGACTTTGACTGTGAAGCCTGCAGTGCCGGGTTTGCTCCCTGGGTCGAAACAGATGTTATGTACGGAAAGTACTAATATTTGCTCTCGATTCTTGGATGTTTAATATGTATTTAAGCGACGTATCTACTATTAAAACATTGAATTAACATTTCCTCAGGATTTATTTTTCTTATAAGGGATCAGATGAATCTGTTACAGCTATATCATTCTTACATAACATATACCAGTCTGTACCCGAGACTTCCCCGCGGAAGCATAAAACTCTCCCTATCGCCTAGAAATTTTGTTAAACCTCTCTCAGTGAACCTCTATATCTTTAATTTTACGTTTCTAGCTCGAGTGATGGTCATTGGCCCAAACATTGCTTTTTCGTAAGTATGAATAGATTACGGTGAAGAATACTATTACCAAGGTTCCTAAAAAAACATTTACCTGCATTTTATTTAATTCAACTTATTCATGCAGTCCGAACCTTTTTCGAATTTGGTGTTGGGAACCCATTTTTTGTTTACCTGGGGTAGCGTATAGCAAACAAAATGACCCGTCTAAACGTAATTGTAACAAAATAGGGGACGCTACCGTAACACAGGTTTTCCGGTGCTTGTCTCATAAAGGTGGAGAGCGTCTAGCGATATCGGCTGTCTCCTCGAGTGGCTTGTAGGAAGAAATGTGAGGCTATTTGTGCTGGGCCGCTCTCGGTTCGAGCACCCTCGCGGCGGCCGCCGGAGAACAAACTAGATTAACTCGGCGACCTCACAGGCTTGCCCGACTCTTAGACTCGCTGGTCTCACAACGTGTTCAATATTTTATTTCATAAAAGGACAATAAAACTGTTTCTATTAAGAGAACAGCCTGTTTTGTTGAAAACGTTGGAGCATATTGCGGAGAAACATTGTCAAGTTTTGTCGCAGGACCCGAGTTAAGGGTGTAATCTGCTTTACGAGGTCAAGACTGTCTGTTTCAGAGTATATGTAAGTCAGTAAAATAAGTACGAAAACAAATAATTTTAACTTGACATTTGATATTAAAACATTGTTTTATATTGCTTTTTGGATAATAAAGTGGACACGATCAGCGACTAATAAAAAAGAAATTAGGTACCTACCTACGTAATGTAAATAGATTTTAAAACTACGTCATTTTTAAATTATTAAAAATGTTACTTTTCCCAAGTACAATGTTAAAAATACTGTTTTTATAGCAAAAACATGAACTATCAAATGACCCACCAATCAATCAATCAATCAGTCAATGAATTCCACCTGCTATGGGTGGTGTAAGGGTATAGCACGCGTCACGGAATGACGAGGATCCGGGTTCGATTCCCGGCCATAGCTTTGCTTTTCGGATTTTTCTGTGTTCTAATTTTCACTGACATTTAGAAATTCAATAACATGAACATAGGAAAGAACAATGGGCTCTTTGGATATAGGTATTTCTGGTTTTGCCGTCTTAATTCTCATACTACATGGAATCCCAATTTGAAAGCAAAACACGCTATACACAAAGTGTAACCCAGTAAACTCGTGTGAGTGTTACGTAACAATACGTACGTGGAAGCTAGAGAATATAGTTTAGGAAACTCGAGTAGTGTGCGACTCTTCCCGGGTCGCGTACAGCAATATAGAAGCGGACAGTAAAGCCCGCAATACATATAAAATCAATTTAGTAAAGCCACGCCGAGCCGCACGGACCCCTTCAACTTTATGCACAAACGAACAACATTGATGTTTAAACCGTTTAAATTGGTACCTTTTCTACTGTTCAACAAAGCGAACAATTGTTATGCATCTCTTCTACAAATGTTACGAGTATACGAGTCCCTGGCACCCATTTACTTTAGAGCAAAACTTTATTCGTGTTGCGAAAAATATTTATCAAGCGCAATAGAATTAATTCGAAATTGAATTATTCAATTTCTCGGCCGAGTCTCCCGTTGATTAACGAAGATAAAATGACATGGTCTGAGTCATTAAGATTTTCGTGCGTTCCGCAAATTGCTTATCTCTGACAGCCACGAAAACGATTCGAGCGCTGACCGTTCTTAAAATTATTGTAATTTTCTCTAAGCGTAATTCGAAATCTTTAATGACGAACGTGGAGCTTTACAATTTTTTTATTGCTATCTACAAGCTTTTGCGTTTTTTAACTCGAATATAACTTTTTTTTTTTTTTTTTTTATTCATAATTTATTTCAAGTTTTACAATAAGGTTTTTACAAATTGAGCCACTATTGAAAACCTCATCGGTTTATGTAATAAGTGGCGAGATCGCGCGGTTCGATACGCTCCCTCGTGTAAATACAAACATAACACCTCTTATATTTAATTTAAGCTAACAAAGTAGGTATTACTATTAAAGCTAGTATTAGCTAGGCAATTATCTTTTCGGTTCACAATTCAAGCTCCTTTGGCAGGTAGTTAAGAGTGAGAGGTAACAAATACTTATTGGTTCTTCTACCATAAGATTATTGCGTATTGCGTGGCAGCGAGTACGCAGGCATGTATGTAAGCTTACGCAGTTGAGTCGGACGAGACTTCTTTTCTAGTGACGGTATTTCGTCACGTTCCTCTGTTAGTAAGGAAAAGCTAAACCTGTTGAACACACTAATTACACTACAGTGACTGAACAGATCGTCGTAATTATCTTTAAATCTATTCTTGACTTTATAGTTTACCATTGTTTTTAATAAAGCTAGTTGAAGTTTGTATATTTGTTTTAGGTAGGTTTCATAAGTCCGTCCATAACTAGTAATGCCGTAGCAAATAACTGAATCCGCCAGTGATAGGTAAAGCATTCGTAATGTTTTATATGGAAGTTTATTATGGAAGTTTAATAGTAACTAAAACCTTATGATGTAACTTGCTCTGACAAAGTTTAGTTAGTCTCTATCTTTAACAACCATCCAGTCAAAACCAAAACTTTATTGAAAAACTAGCAGTTACACGCGGCTTCGCCCCCGTTCTATTTTTTTTCTTCGAAATTTCAATGTTTTCACTTCCACGAATACTATAAATATACTTACTGAAGTTAGCCAAAATAGTCCAGCTATTCTCGAGTTTTAGCGAGACACACGAACAGCAATTCCTTTTTTAATCAGAGATCACTCTTATAAGCCTAAATAATAATTATACATTGGGTATATATTAAGAGACACCGACCAGAAATATCGTATTCGAGCAGGAACTACGACACTCCCGCATTAAATTTCGCACACAATTGCTTCAACCGGATGTCACTAGTTTATAGTGCGTGGGAAACAAATGATCTCCATACAGTGTGTTTTTCAGGTTTTAATGGTTGTCATAGTAAAAAGTTTGAGCCGTCCCAATGGAAGCTGCTATCAAGTTTTAATATACTGGAGTGTTTAACTGAACATTGCGTATGATGACAAAATGTCACATAGACACAATAACTTATTGGCATGGATTCATTATGGATGGTCATTATATTATTATCCACGCAAATCGCGATCCATATCATGAAATATTGATGCGTATCGCATCGAATCCGGTTGTTTTGAAATCCATGCCATTTATATTTGCACCGAAGTATCACAATTAGATACTTTTACTTTTATATCACCATCCCTATTTTTATATACAACGCCTTATCAATTAATTACGCAAGTCAGCGATAAATCGTCTTGTAAGAATGCCATGCAAAAACGAGAGCCAGAAAACATTATTTCCTTATGGTTTAGGGCATTTTCGTCTCGGCCACGTTCTACCCAATCAGACTTACAGTCAGTCCTAATGGAAAAACTATTATTCTCCTTACTGGAGAACAATACATGGAATAGAAGGAAATTTTCCTTCGCGGCCCGTGCCCAGCCATGGTAATCGATGTTTCCGCGTGTTGGACGGTGTCATGCCATTTGTTACACAAATTGCTCTCGTTACGGCCCGAACACCAAATGATAACGATGATGACTTATTCTTAGTTCCCGTAATTTTAAAAGCTTAGTGATTTTTCATGATTAGCCATTTGGCGGACGCCCAATCTCAATATATCATTTTCACTCAAGAATTTTGACGCTGAAAGATTTCTATGATTTAATATTTTTCATGTTATTGTTGATGACTAGCTGAGCCCGCTAATTTGTTTGAGTACCTACCATAACTAAATATATTAGGTACCTATTTAAATTAAGAGCTTCAAGATACTTCCATATTTCTACGGAAGCACCAATACGAAATTTCAAGTAACACTACAAGGCAACTAACCTGTCTATAAATTTAATGACTCTTTTTGAATTTTCGTACTTGGTCTTTTTCCAATGACCTTACCTGAGAAGCAATTTTTTAAAAGAATGTGAAAGTGCTCTGCATCAACCACTGACTTCTACGATACATGACAATATCACCCGATTTTTACTTGATAGTCTAAAATTTGCAGTTAAAACATCACCAACATCTTAATTCTAGTATCGAATGAGCACCGGCCAAAGTCGGCTAGCATTGTGTTTATGAATAATTTTATCATTATACAATTGAATCTCACACATAAGGAAGACTAATGAAACAACCGTATCTGACCGGAACACTAATGACACACTTTACAATTTTAAGTACGTGTGTACGTTTCCCGATCTGAGCTGCATTTCAAATTAAAATAATTTCGAGTTGAATCTGAATAATAAATTCTGTAAAACTATGCTAATTTAATCCCGCGTATTTATTATTTGTATCTCCGTTATATGAATTTTCAGATAAGACTGGCTTCATCAAGTTTAATATTAAATTCTGCCACGGAGTGAGAGAGGAGAAAACAATAAGCGAATGGACGAGCAGTATTTGATTTTTTTGTTTTAGAAAGCTTACGGTTTTACAATAAATTTAAAACATCTTTAATATTGTAGCTTACCATCCAGATTCAATTATTATAAATTTAAACTGTTTTTCATTCGTCTAAATGACGGTTAAGCACAAATTTTCCGAAATAATTGTTACTATGGCGTTTTAGTGAAAATGGGGAACATGAATATTTAAAGCTAAAACTTTATTGCAATAAAAATATAGTTTAAACGAATGAACTAGCTCTTGTATCATCCAAAGATTTTACCGGTGATTTAAAATTTTCGGAAAGATTGAGTTCCGCTAAGTACCTATCATCTGAAATCGTTTTCACACATTCACCACCAGCCTCGTCACTTGAAACGGTCGTCCACTGAAGATCCTGAAGGATCCATGAAATTTGCCATTATTATAATATCTATGCATATATTATACTTAGTCTTAAAGTTTTGTTTATTACATGCTCTTTCACTAGAAAAGAAATGAAGCTCTCTATTAGAAGTAATTTTCGTTGCACTGGACTGATTAGTGTCGTTTACACGAGCCGTTTGTTTTAAATACATACTTTATTTATTTAAGTTTTCTACACAAACATTTTACAACATCCTTCCCTTAATAAATCTCTTAAATTGGCGAAATTAGGTGCTTATGAGGCCATTCCAGTAGATATAATTGAAATAATAGATCAGCGGCGGAAACAAATCGTGTTTTTTGCGCTGTGTTAATGAAATAGCTATGTTACTTTTATGTTCAAAAATTATTTCATGTCATGAGAATCGTTTCTCTAGTTTAAAAAAATTACAAGCAATTTTTCCATGACATTGTTGGATCATAGATGTTAAATTCAGATTTTTCTTCAAGTCTTGTGTTTTATACAGTGACCTGTTTATGGCGGTATCCAAATGTGTATGTTATTGTTAGCCCTTCAATTCACAATGTGGAATACTATACATGATTTAAGTCTACTTTTTGTATTTAAGTTATTTTGAACGTTACTTGATCTTATGCAATGTATAGGCATTCTCAGCAAAATTTACCCTCAGTGTGAAATTACACATTCATGAAATGTAATCTGTGTTGAATCCCTACATAATGCGTGTTTTAGATAACAGCTTATTGGTATCGGCATAAAAATAGGTTTAAATGTATAAAAATACATTTAAAATAGTATAATAATATGTTTTACTGGTAACTTGTCCATAAGTATTTTGAAAAAACAATCTTAAGACACACCAACTTGCTTGAGAATAGTCGTATTTTGATATTTTTGAGAACTTAAAAACATTCTTCTCTCTCACTTATTATGGAGCCACAGTAAACACGTTAGATACGAATTTGTGTACTTATTTTGTGTCTTTTACATTTGTCTTATATATTGTTGTTCCTAAATACTATTATTTATGAACAAGATGCTACTCGAAGTGAGAAATTTGTAGCTAATTAAAGAGAGTTGTGCCCTATACAGACGCCGCGTAGAATTAAATGTTGTTGTGTTACTTCTTACTTTACAGATGGCTTCGATTTCACCGATAGCTATGGACACCATACTTATGCATTGATAATATTTCGGCTCATTGGGCTTTCCATTAAGTTATTGCTGACTCTTACTGCCATGTGCCGTCTGGCATCAATTGTAATGCAAACGTGATTAAAGCATGAAGATTGCTGTAGGTTATCTATACATATAATAAAATCGTTGAGACCAAAAAATCTGTACATTGAAGATTAAAAAAAAAAAACCGACCAGGGTGACTTAAAATCGGTAACTGAACATATTAAAACCATTTTTAAAATTTTTGTTTGTTTGTTTGTTTGTTTGTTTGTTTGACTGAGCATCACGTAAAAACTACTGAACGGATATTAATGAAATGTTCACAAATCGATTCCAATTAATTCAGAATAGGATATAGGCTACAGAAATTGTGGAAAATTTTGGAAAAAGGGGGTGAAAAGGGGGGTTAAAGTTTGTATGAAAAAAGAAAATTAGATTGTTCTAGAATCATGAAACTCAGAATAAATACTTACTAATAAAAATAAAGAAATACCTGTTTTAGCATTTTTTTAAAATCTCATCCAGAGGCGCAAAAAAGAGGGTTTTGTGTTTAAAATTAATTAACTTCATACACCTATACAATAAAAACCAATGAAGCGTAACCTTTTGAAATTGCTAAATAATACTTCCAATTTAATACAGGTAAATATAATTTCTCAGTTTTCTTGAAATTTGATTTTTGAGGTGATTACGCACAAAATAGCGGAACTCAAGAAAATCAGCTTCCTCGGTATAAGTAGTTGGTAATAGTTACAAACAAAATAATACTACGAAGAAAATAGATAGATACAAATGTACATAAGACATAATAGCCGGAAAAGCGTGTCAATTTTGAAAAAACATTAATATAATAATTACATGCTGTACAGGCATTTTTTCAACGAAGAGATTTTTGTCGATTCTAAATCAACCTAAATTGGCGTCCTAAATTGTGTTCTTTACCTAACACCTAAAGTTCAATATGCAATACCGTTACTTTTGTTTTTATTTATTGCGCCATTATTAACAACGTGTTCGGTTTTTGAACGCACTCTTATTTGAAAACCTGATATTAATATGAGGGCGGCGTGAAACGCTTGGCTGTATGTTCTTGGTACCTTTGCCTATAAAAAGCAAAATCAAAGGGCGCGTTTACGCCTGCGCTACGAACATGACAGAATTTTATTGTGAAAAGTTGGTGCTTTTAGTATAAATCTGACAGCGAGCGAACCTAAACTGAATCGCATTAAGACATCATGGCAACTATGGCAAGGCCCCTGTAGGTAATTAATTTGTAGAATGATAATAAGTGTTAATAATCTGTAATTACGTACCTACTTAAACCAAGAAAATAAATTAAAAAAGCTTCTGCTAGAAAAAATTGAGTCGCAAAATATTAATTAAAACGGATTAGTAAATGAATTGTTAGTTGTAAGGTAAAAACAGGTAAACATTTATGTATTATTTGGTTAGAATAGATTTAATTTTTTAAATTAATCAGGGTACAAATATCGTTAAAGTGAGCGCAGTATTCGCCAATAAGCGTCATAGTTTGGCGAAATTAATAGTGATGTAATTAAAACTGTACTTAGCTTTTTTGAATAAAGAAACTATAAACAAAACTATAAATAAAACTATTTGTAAAATAAAGTATAAATAAATGTGATGAGTCATTAAACAGTTTGCACTTGATTTTTTTTCAAGATTCCGTGTCGCAAATTATTATTTTCATGACGTAATTCTAAAAGTATAGTTTCGTACATACTTTCAGTGGTTCATGTGACGAAGTTAATAGTCATAATAATAATAATTTTGATATCGAGAAAAGCCGTAAGTATCACAAAAACACACGCGGACGAAGTCGCGGGCAACAGCTAGTTAGGAAATACATGTACTGTATTTATGGTGAAGCCAGGGTCTAATAGACAATATTCTTCCGCAAGACAAGTTATCAAGATTTAACTTAAATTCACGCTGCCATAAATATAATATTATATTATGTTGTATTTAATTTGAAACCATTTCGACAAACAACTTTCAGAAGTACAGTTCAATAAAATTATAAATACGAACAGTTGACATTCTTGTTTAAAATCAATTGTAAAACGTCATGTTTGTTAGCGGCGCTGCATTTAAAGTGAATAAAGGTAGAATCGCGTTCAAATATAAATCGTTCATTATTTTGGCTTTCCACTTTCATGTCGGTTTATCCGAATTCGACAGTAAATATCTGATAACAAGTGCATCCGCCCTTGTGTGTAAATTTTATATCACAATTATTTGCCGTCTATAAATACTTCGTTTACAAACAATGTAAGTACGTTCATATTTTCCCGGTACAGTAGCGGTGGTGAAAGCTCAAACTTCGGGATATAGTTAATTGCGCATTTAGAGTAAATACACCCGAATAGATCTTCTACGTTAACAAACAGCGCCTATTTCGTTACTGAGAAGTAGTTTGACTGATATAAAGTGTGGATGGTCATCCGTAAACTATCGAGAATTGTTTGCATTTTTTGAGACCAAAACTGGACAAAATAACATGTAGACATTTCAACAACTAAGTGCTTACTTGACAACATTAATTTTATTGAAACCCATACAATGAATAGCACGGTTACGGCTTCTAAAATAGCATATAATATTTATAAAAAAATATTAGAATACAAATATAAGGTCCTAAAAAATTAGGTGCGGATATTTTTAGGGTATGTAATTAATAACACAAGAATCGATTGAAAACATTATTTAAGTATTGTATGGTTATATTTTTTGTTTCATACAAAAATAATAACCATTAACGTCCAAAGATAATCCTTGCATTAGATACTGTAATTTATTAAGTACGCTATAAACTAATTAACAACGATGCAAATAATCGATCCTCAAAATATTCGCATCTGATTTTCTAGCAACCTGTATGGTTAATTTATTACAAGAACATTACTTTCCTTTAAACGTAACAAAAAGTTGCCCCTTGGTTGCCCATTTTGTCGAGATTCCCCTTCCAGTAGAGTAACTTACCTTTGCTAACTTTTCTACTTTGCCCTTGTTATGGCACTTTTTCATAACCTAAATGTTTGAAGGTTGTTCCAATATTTTAACAAAAGAGTTCTGGTCACTAACACAACTTGTGATGCACAACAGACCGTAAAGGAAAAAATACAAAATCGACTGTTGCAGTGACGACTCCATCAATTCCAAGCCTTTCTGTTTCTCCTCTTTTGTTATGGTTTGTGCGCAGTGAAAGGTCGGTAACAAACCATGTAGCAGCTACAAGTTGTACAACTTACAATGTATTTTTGACAAACTCAACCCGCTTTCAGCAATCGGATTTATATGAAATTTGGTACTACCTGAATAGTAGTCTGTTTAGTTTGCGCATCTTTCGTTCAATAAAAGGTCATTTTGCATTGTTCAAGTGAGCGAAGCCGCGAGTGAACGCTGGTTATCTAATAAGTACAATTCAAACCAAATATAGCTGGCTAGAACACCGTTCTCCATTAAAAAGTGATAAAGTGAGAGTGTAAGATCGGCCGTCGCATCTCGCCGCCGCCGCGTAAAGTTACCAAGGTACACGATTTTTCCATTTTCCCTTTAGCCCTTTTAAACGTATTTAAAACAAACAGCGTAAATATCACTTTACATTGCTCAAATTTTAACATAAATGTTTAGATCTGACGTGCATTACATCGATTTATGTTACACTAGCGGTTGCCCGTAACTTCGTCGATATCCCGTGGGAACTTTACATTTTCCCGGAGTAAAAATAGCCTATGTTAATCAGGGATAGTAACTTACAGCTCTCTATTAGTGAAATGAATTTCATAATGGGTTTGGTTAACTTCTTTGATATGATATTAGTGCCTACTTAATCATTATTATTACTAATTACAATAGATAAATATAGAAATAGGCTGTCGTTACTGCTAAGTTTTAGTAACGTCTCGCCGATCTTGCAGAAAATAAAGATGTTACGATAACTAGTGCAATCGGCGCCAGTCACGTAGCTATGAACGTAGCAGGAAATATTCTGACAATAGTTAGACAATAGAATCTAGTTCCCGCGGGATAACCATAAACGAATTCATAGACGAAGTCACAGTCATAAGTAAGTTAATATAATAAAAAAATAATGTCGTTTTTATAATTTCACTCACATAACCCTGATGTGCTGATGTCTGTTTGTTTTTGAATATTTGGCTATCTTAGTGTAGTTAATTATTATTATTTATCCAAACTGTAATGATAAAGCAGATTTTAATTAGACCTCTATAATATTCAAATTTTAATTTCAACATGAATACGCTCTGGTTGAATAGGCTGCCGAAATGAAACACATACCCAGTCGATTAGTTTCCAACACTACGGCAGCAACTGGCCAAATTGGCCCTGACCATCCCGTCCGGACTATAGCCATGCTCATATTACATTACAATTAGGCTGATGTTTTGTTTTCGTAAGCGCTCATTGTTTATGATATTGGTCGGGAATAAAATCGGGAAACACTCATTGTCGACCGTTACCCGCATCGAAACGGTTTTGCCGCGGCTGCGCGACGCCGCTCTGAACACCGCGGTCAACATTACAAATAAATAACATTAAATTAAAAAAAAACCTCATCATCCTTTCATCGCTCAGGCTAAGGCACATTGTGTGAGTTTTGACACAAAAAGTTTCGAACGCAGTGCCACTAGCAGTACCTACGCAACGGCATCAAACTAGTCTCTTATCATTAGACACTATGGCATTTTAGAAAAATTCTCCTCTTACAACTAGTCAGAATTTATACTAGTAAGTATTTAATACTTGCTGTGAAGACTTTGTACTAATAGGTAGCTTATTTTAATAGTAGGTAGCTTATTTTAGTGTAGGTAACTTTCTATTAGTGAAACAATAAAAACAAAAAAAACAAATTATACGTGTTAGTTATATCAGTACCGGTACTAGTTAAACAAAGATAATACATAAACAAATTGTAGTAATTAATTGAGAAGAATTAAAATAAATAATTAATTGAACTATGTAAGAAGAAACTTGAACTATAGTTTCATCAATAAAATTAAAATAATACTTATTAAAATGGTTCGTATCGTTATATAACGTATGTTTGCATAAATTGGTAGACACGCTGCTTATTATTTAAGTGTCATATTGCGACAAATACGTTACATAAATACATGAACCTACATGAGTTCAAAACGAACGGACCGACAACGTAGGAACTGTAACTACAGAAAATTCTAAAGCAAACGAACCACGAAATACAGTATTACCGTTTCTACTTTTCCACTTCACAAATCTGTTAATGCGCGCGCGAGTATGTCCACTAAAGGTAGCATTAACACTTGACACACTTCTTACTTGCACAAATCTAATCCACTATAATACCTACACAACTGCTACAAATGATTGATTAATCTGAACCGTTTTCTCATAAATCAATGCTCTCTGCTCTGTTCACATCATCTATGCATGGCTGCGTTCATCATGGAGCTGCCAAAATTAGCTTACATCGAACTGAAATCCATGCTAAGCTTTAGTATTTAGCCAATGACAATAATTTATCTCAACTCGCTGGATTTAAACGTCGTTAACTCGGTATAGCCACTTTATATGTTGATTGGGTAATTTTAACGAAACGATCGCTCGCTCTCAATCTACTTTACCTTCATGTTTTAATTTTCTATTTGGACACAGAAATCAGCGATTTCATGGCTTATTCCTTTAATTCCTTACTTTAATATACGGGAATGATGCTAAACGTGACCTTTAGCTCTTGTTACCTTAGGCTTTGTCTACCCCGTAAGTGATAAAGATGTGATTTATGTATATAAGTAGGTATGTAATATACGGGACTCTAAAACGAAAATTTCTCTATGTCAGGGAGACAGAACTGGTAGTAAAAACGTGTTAATCTAATACTTATGTGTAAAAGTAGTTTTTTTTAATATTTACCAGTATTCTTTAACTGCATATGGACCTAACGCGAATTAACTTATACATTACAAAATAAATAAAATGTCGTAGTCGTGTACAGTTTATTTAATGCCGCTTACATCAAACCGAACCACACGATTTTTTTTCTCATAGTTTAGTTAGGTTGCTTTGTTTATTTCATCATTCAATATAAAAAATACATCACGATTTGCATACATATAATTAAATGTGCTTATGTACGTAGGGGCTAATTATGCACTTAACTTCGCGTAAGAACGAATAGATTCAAAACGCTACAAGAACTGAGGTAATTTCGTTACTAAAGTCACAAACTTTGTTAAAGATCACAAATATAGAAGAAGGGAACTTAAGACAGTACGCTTTGAAGTCGCTGAACATAGAAGGTCTCGAACCTTTGAGTGAGCGCGAGTCAAAGGTAAAAGGGTCACGGCCATCAAAGATAATTGAGGGCTACTTAAAAGATTTAACCGAACAAAGTAACAAGTAATCGTAACTGTGCACAAATTGAAACTGTTTAAAGCAGGGTTGTACGCTTCGCGTGATACAATGTATTACACAGAGCAATAATTACTTTATAAATAGCCGTGTTTTGAAATAACGTATTCTGTATTTCTTATATTAATAAACATTTAACGAAAAAAACGGACGGGTTGCACTCCCGGAGTACCGGCAGAAGTGAAAACTACACACACGCAAACTCACGAAAACTTTTTCTACGCGAGATTTGAACCGCAGTCACCGGAGCGAACGCACTGTTATTCCACGCCTGATATCAATAGACCAAACGTGGCATAGGAGTGAGAGACAGAATCAACGTACGTATTATCTATATGGACTGACCTCTAACAATGTGCTGATGTCCTAATATTTTTTCTCCGCGACTCAACAAAAAACACTAGCTTCGTTCGTTTTTCAAAAAAAGCTCTTAGAGGACCTGCGATCCTGATACTTGAGTCTTACCTGACGCGAGTTTAACATTTTTTACCCATCCAAAAAAGTGCTCAACGTCGCTAAAGAAGTTTTCACTTCATAAAAAACAAATTGTAATGAATTCGGTATAAAAGGGCTATATTATAAGCTTATTATTATATAAGTAAATACTTAGTTAAATTGATATTTAATTCAATTAGAGTCATTATATTAGTAGCCACTGTTTTTATGTACACTGTGTGTATACCTAAGTATATGTAAACAAAGAAAAAAGAAGGCAAGGCTTTACTACGCCATTTAATTCTCCATTGTTTCATATTACGTGCTTCATCCTCTTAAAAGTACATTACCACCGACATCACTTATCATTCAAAAGGTCTTATACCTATTAGCATACATAGTTATTAGTTCTGTTTCATGAAAGGGATGATTAAATAAATTGATCAAACTAACGAGCACGTCAACATGTCAGTAAGTTGTCGATTGTTTCGTAATATTAATATTTGTTTGTATGCAGATCATATCGGAGGTAATGGTACATGTACAAGTTGAAGCCAGTTGCAATTTTAAATACAGCCGCAATCATTACTATGTGATATATTTTGCAAATAAATCTTTGTATTTTCGTACAAAAAACCTTTTTTACAGATTATAAGATATGTTTTTTATGACAACTTTATATAAAATGTACATAAATCGTCTGCCACACCAAACCATTTCCATATTTTGCTTAATAATGATCATCCATACGAGTACGATGCTTACCTACCTTTGACTAAAGTAACGTTGGAGAAAAGTCAAAGAACATACTTAAACGTTACATTAAGCAATCTAATTACAAACGAAAAAGGGAAATGTTTATTCCCTTGTTATCACAAGAAATGTTTGAAATGCTAGCCTCCTTCCCTCTCTTAGTAATTGAATGAAAAATTATTAATGGAACAAAAATGAAATACAGCAACGCATTGTTTTTGGTTCGTCTATATTATTGTGAAGTAACTTGTTTTCAACTCAATTTGATTTGTTTGTTGCTGGCGCTAATATTTTAATGTTTCTAATTTGAATTCTTAGCAGTTCTTCTTTAGTAGGTATACCTACCAGACAAGAGAAGGTAGAGATATGCAGTAGACGTAATAACTTTCAGCAAAATGTTATAGATAGCGGTAGGTAGTAAAACCGTAAAGGTTCACATAACCTATAGTTTCAGTTTAAAAGAATGCAGGAGAGGAGCAGCGCTAGGCAACCCCGCCACAGCTTAATTTATTATTCACAGCAAAGTCAATATCTCGAACGAGCACGATGCTATTTTCTTAAGCGCTCCATTCCTTACTGCCCCTGTTTCCTGACCCCAATTCAATTTGGGATCTAAGTTAAATCTTTCCTAATCCCTCCCGAATACATACGCCCAACCCGGCGATTTATTTTTATTCAGTTTATACTATTCTTTTAGTATACAGGCTTACTCCAAAAAATTAAATAAGCAGCTAAACAAAAGCGTTATTGTAGTCGAACACATTATCATAAATCGTGTGGATCTCCGCCCTTTTCGAGCCAATTATTTATTATACGGAGGCGGTAATTAAATAAGTTTTAATTGACCGTGAACAAGGCTAAATAAACCCCTAACGAAGGGAAAGTACAAAAATAGAAGATTTTTGAAAATCCTTAAATGAATGTTGATAGACACGACGAACAATTCGGCTTAGAATTTCAATTAAGAAGTTAGAAAGACCTATTAAAATTCGATACAGCTCTGTGGCTGCGACAGCGCCGTGGAGTGCGGTTGTAGCGGAATAAACGTTGGTCATTACATTTTAACAGTTGAAGAATTTTCGTCATCACCATACTTAATTGGGTATTAATTGACTTGGTAAACCAAATGTGCACAAATTATTGCTCAACACATATTATTTATTATATTTAAATTGGTCTCAAATCATCAAAATTTTCGTGAATTTTTAATCTTTTTTAATGTAAAGTTGGGTAGGTACACTATTCCGACACAAGTTATATGTAGAAAAAGTAAATATTTTTCATCAATAGAAATTTGTTTTGCTGCAAACATTACTTGTAGGTGGATTGGAAAAGATTGAGTTTTCTCCTCCTTAGCCCGTATTTTGTACTACTAAGTACCTACTATTTTAACCTGTCGCACGTCATGTGCCCGCCTTGCGGCGGGTGCTTAGGTACCCTCAGTGCTGCTCCCAGTATCCCTCTGGCCTTTAGGGGCATAGCAGAGGGTACTTGGGATGTGGCGGTGCTTCGGCGGGGCCTTCGGGCATTTGAGGGAGGGTCAGGGTGCGGGGAAGCTGATGGGGTTAGCTCTGCAGCTGCCCACTAAGTAACCTCTCCCGCCGTGCCCCCACACGGCCTGGAGGTGGCGAAAAGTGCGGCAGTATTGCACCTATCCCAGATGCGCCTCACTCCCTGGTGATAGGGGAAGGGGTACGAAATTCCGAAGCCCTCTTGGAGGAATGTCGTACCTCTTATGAGGGTTCGGGGAAGCTGATGGGAGGCATTCCCGGATGCGCCCTAAGCCCAAAGGAAAAAGCAACGGCGGCGGCGAGGCCATCGTTGGGCATTATTCCTCGGGATGACTTCTTAAGAGGTTTGGGGGGCAGATTCACGTTGACCTCGTTTCAATGTGCAACCGCTCCTTGCCCAGACGAGGGGGGAAAAGGCGAACTCGTTGCATACACCGCTCGCCCGATCCCTTGAGGCCAGCGGGAACGGTAACGGGGCATTACCTACCTGCATTTCACAGTCTCTCATCGTCTAAGGGAAGACGGGCCCAGCGTACGGACCCTCCCCTTCTTGGCGCGGTCCTGGCGGAAGCCGGGGCCACCGGGAGGGCGTTTGTGGTGAAACCTTAGTGGCATCCCACTGCGTCCCCATCACACCGGATTGAGACAACGCCGGAGAGTTTTTAGTTTGAGTATGCCCCTTCCGGATGGGAGTCCCACATACCCCTAGGCATCCCCGTTCCTAGGGCATCCATAAAGATTTCCTCTCCGTTAAAAAAAAGGCTTTGGCTACCCCATAAGGGATATAGACGTGATTTGTGTGTACGTATGTATATAAATAAGACGTCAAAAACATCTATACACCTTTATGCCACAAACAATGAGGTCTGTGGCGACACATATTTGACATGGTTGTGTTGATATTTATGCCCTCGACCGTACCTAATACAGAAGACTGCTTTTTTCTTTATGGTTAGCAATTTGTTTATTTATTAACGTTTTTGTGGATTATAAAATCAAGTGTTCTTTTAAAGTTGTTCCTTGGGATTTATAGGTAATGGTGTCTACTACTCAAGTAAGTTCTGCTCGACTTAATGCTCATTGATGAACGACATCTATCCACAACGTGTTGCCAATACTACCAAATAAAAACTAGATATTAATAAAATCTAAAAATAGTGTCAACTCTAGTAAACTGTTATAATATCAGTCAACTTTAATTGGCATAGTATATTTTAACAGAAGGGTACTACCTACTTCAATTGTACTGATGTAGTCATTTGTCACCCCAGGGATATTGGTAAAAATGTGAACAGTTTCTGTGCTATTTAGTCCTTAGTGTTACTAGAATAGGGTTGCAAAGTTGCACTTCAATGTTTTTTACAGTTATTATCAGTTAGTTAAAGGTGTCAGTTAATCCCTTTCTCTTTTAAAAGTTTTTTGTAACATCTAAAAGAGCTTTCGACACGTTTAGTGATGGCTACAGGTGACCCTAGGGCTGGCGCTTACCTCTCTCAAAGGTTAGGAATAGCAGTTCAAAGAGGTAATGCGGCCAGCGTCTTGGGGCCGATGCCTGTGGCGACCACATATTTACTTTATAGTTTTTTAATTAGTAGTAGTTTTAGAATTAGTCTGTTTTTAAATAATTATCTTTATCTATTGTAACATCTTGTATATTTATTATAAACAAATGTTATTTGAAATTAACCCAACGAATATCAACGCAAATTTCTAAATTGTGACCTCTCCCCACAGTAGGTACGGTCAAGTGCAAAAATAAGTATCGATAGGAACTTCTCAAAAATAAGTCCCACAACCTTATTACGCTGGCTTAAGAGCGTATGGTACTTATTTTTGAAACATTGTCTAGATACATATTATTACACTTGACTGTACAGTGTTTCTTACGCAGTGTTACGTACGCAGAACGCGGAATAAATTCTTCTGTATTAAAAATTCAATATAACAAGTGATGCGAGTAAACTGAATGAAACCTTTCCGGGGCGATTTTGCCTGTCGGTGACGTCGTTTAATCACCGTAACAAATGTACCGCCCGTCGAGTGCCCACGTGGCCGCTTCCGCCTCGGTTTCATTAAATTACCTTGTATTTTGCTCAATTACCTATACAAAAATTTTATTAATTAATTGTCGGTACTTAAGCATAACGGGTCTTACAATAGGTGATTTACTACGTCAATGTGAAAGCTGCTTAATATTTTTTCTTTTTCTTTACTAGATCATAAATTATTTTCTATGTGGCGTCCGAGTTTGTGTTATTGACTGTGAGAAAAAATCTAGCTTTTAACTTCAAAATGGTTCAAAAGCACGTATAAGTATCGTAAAATTATACCGCTATTAAATGACACTAACAAGGATGTGTTGGTTGAAATCCTAAGTATCTACGCTTTTGTAAACAAACAAACAAACTTTTGTAAACATTGAACTTCATCGAATTTATTCCACATAGATAACAAGTTGGTAGGACATATATTCATAGATGTAATTAAACCATACAATCCTATCCTAATTAATCTCTACCCCTATTTTTTCAATTCATTACAAATTTTTTTTCTCATTTTTTTTTAATGTGAAAAAAAATAGATAAGATAGGGCAATATTGAAATAAACATAATTATATCGAGCAACCTTGAAATTACTGAAGTGTAAAAGCTGCGATGTGTTTTGTAATTCATTAGAAAACATTAAATAGCTGTTTTTGGATCTGTATAGATGTTGAGTTGAAAATTAGTATACACGGCTATTTTAAAATAAAGCAGTTCTGGAGAAGGGTTTCGCCGAGTTTATCTTGTAGTCGTCTTCTTTCGACTTTGTTTCATTAACTTGAAACACAGTTAATTCGCGGAATTATGTTTCAACCGAATAATGTTGATCGGACTTCTAAATTGTGAGTTATTCGGAATTTCTAAATGCCTGCTCTCCCTCGTTAAATATCCAAGATCTCGTAGGAATCTTCCAAGCAATTAATTAAGTCGCTTAGATAGAATAATAATTACTTTTCAGAAGCGCAAAGATTTTGCTGTAATTAAAATTGTAATATCTCATCAATATTTCAGGTTTTCCAGCTTCACAAAAATAGAATAGCTTTTTCTTATTTTTAACAAAATATATCAAGACAGATAACTTCTTTCGTTTTTATAGCGACATTAAAAAAATGTTTCTAATTTCGCTTCTATTGCTTTTAAATGCTCTTTTTCTGTACGCCTCTTTTATTTCTATTTAATGTATTGTTACTATTGCGACCTACACTTCAATCAAAAAAACTTTTCAAAACGATTTGACTACTAAAAACACATAATAATTACCATCGATCAAGTTCAATCCAATGTTCGTTCATGCATATAATTTCATACACACTAGTTATTTTGCACCTTTATTCTGCATCACTTGGAGATAAGAATAGCAGACTAACCGAGCATTTTGGCTTACAATATTCTACGTAAATTTTGATCATAATATCATTTTGGAAGTTGCATTAGCCTTTAAGCTTTTCCCGATGAAAAGCCCATTAATTTTTATCACGGTCGCCATTTCACCCTGAGTTTAAACGGTGGTCACGACTCCCGCTCCGCCCGCTACCTAGGTATCAATACGTGTACACAAAACCTGCCAATATTTTATAAACTGCGAAATGTTTATTTAGTAAATCTGATAAATCTATTGTCTTTCATAAAGCAATAATGTGTGCCTAATAATGTGTAAAAGATCATCATCGTTACATGTTAAACAGCAACGTTGACTATATTGTATTTCGACATGAACTAATAAGGAAAACTACTGCCATAAAACTCTTAGCCTGCTGAGTAGGTCTGTCCCTCAGGTGTTGCGGGCGTCTAGAGCGTCACCTAGCTCGATGGACTTACCTTCTTTTCTTTAATTTTAGGAGTTCTGATCGTGTGTTGTTACTTATTTGGTATTAGAGAAAAACCAGAAGTAACCGTTTAGGGAGAACAGTGAATGTTAATTAAACAGCTCCAAGCATAATAAATTTTGAAGTTGACCACCTTTGCTTTTATTGCTTCGCGAGATTTGAAAATCGGCAGTCGGAGCGACCCGCCTCGGACAGCGTCCTCTAATTAGGGACACCCCTGTCAAACGCCTCGCGGCTGTATGCTCATACGCAAGAATTAATGCGAGTTTTGAAAACTCCTAACGGCCTTAGAATTTATGAGGTGTGGGCTTATTAAGCGAATCGCTATCATTTATTATCACTTAAGCACGCGTTATTTGACCATAATTTTAAAATTAAATACAATAAAGAGGATAAATTATTTTTGTCTATCATTTCATTGCTATTCTAAATTTCTAAGTCAAATTGAACGACTTCACGAGATTGCTGGCTGTCTAAAGCGTATGAAATAATCGAACGAAACTTTTTGTTATCATCATCATCATCATCACCAGAACTTTTTGTAAGTAAGAAATATTGACTATAAATATGTGACTACCTAAATCAATTTTAAACAAATTATTAATAGGTATTTATAAATTAACCAAAAATTATACAGGGGTTAATTTTTTAATTGCTAGATACAATACTCTTCTTTAGCTCGTGCAGTCGGTTTAGAGCAAAGGGCTAATACCTACTGTCAAATTTAAAATTAGATGTGTCTTACAAAGGCTTTCTAGTGTAGCGTTAATAAACTTAATTACTCTGTCGCTAAGTGCTACGTTTAATTATCTTTCACCTGCAGCGACGCGAGAGTGGAATAGAATTTCACTTTGAATTTGAAAATTTATTTAAACATATATTTTCGTTCTATTGTTTTGAAATGTTCACAGTCAAGGTCAAACATACGGATCCGAGTAAACTAAACGAGTAAACTAGCAAAAATGTAAATTTATAATTTTTATGCCACAGCAATATTTCTTGCAATTTGATGACGTTTATGTGTTGGTGACTTGACTGCCACCTCTGATGCAGACACTTAATGAAAGGAACGTCTCTTATATATTTTAGCTATTAGCTGCTCATATCTATTTGCCATGTTCAAGGAGCTCCATATTTGTTCCCCAACTACGGTACCACGGTTGGCATTATTTTTTTTTAACGATTTTCATTCAGCAAAGAAATCGAAATCACTAGCTCCAACACGCCACCGGGATCGTGTTGAAAGTTCATTTAATTTAAAAATGCATTTAACGTTATTGGCCTCCGAGGACGGCGGGATGACGGCGTCCAACCCGGGCATTAGGATAATCCTCCACAGTTGCCGGCCCCGGCAGGCTCTGGCGCGAAACTGCCTCCCAAGCTCTATAAAAAAAACCTCTTCACATACACTTGATACGACTGGCAATGAAAACTGGTCAGATTTTTTTTTAATCTGCAAAGAATCCCACCCGTTTCCCTCCTTTTGACTCGAGAATGGCGCAATTGTTTATAGCGTGCCGTACTCAAAATGATACCCAACAGTACTATGTATTACATACCTACTTCGGGTGCCTATCTGTACTCGTATGGCCGGCTGTCACTGGGCTGTAGCTTTTGAAACTTAAATAAGTACACACAAAATGATAAAATTAAAATAAAGTACTTGACAAATTAAAAGTGTTCCCAAGCAAAAAACTTTCGATTTGCACTTAGCCGGTTTTTTTCATTTCTATAACATAGGAAAACGGACCAACTTGTGACTTGCTATAAATGGTTCTCGCTGCTAATAACTAGGCACACTAGAGGAACTGCAAATACCTACGTTGCTAATCAAAATGGCTGAGATGAAATGGAAATGTCGGAGAGCCTTCCCATCTGCTTTATAGTTTATAACTCCACAAATGAATACAACAGTGATAGCAATACTATTTTGCAATTAATATGGTGCTAGCAATGAATCCGGACCATGAAAAAAGTCCCAGCAACAGTAAAATCCACATTGCCTTTAACACTCCAATTAAAAAACTGCACAAAAATTCACATAGAATGACGACGTAATCAATCGATTTTAGACTTTGCTTTCACAGAAGCATACAAACTGCTAAAAAACTGTGAGCTGTCAAAAGTTTGTTATCCGTCGTACCTTTTGAACCGATCGATAAGGATACGGTAGTTAGTCAGAGCGAGAAATGAGACGTTGGTTACGCAACCGCTGAAGTGTGTGATATTATGTTTTCAATCTAAACTTTTAACTCGACGATATTCTAATGCTTTTTATCATTTTATTCTTAAAAATTTAAGCAGTATTTATAATGAATGTTTCAAAGCTTTGAGCAAAATCTAATCGAAACAAAGTGCATCTGAGCATCTCTTTTGAATAGAAATACTGTTTGCATCTAATAGAATCTTCCAGTTAAAGTTTCTTGGAAGACCGATCTTATCATTGTTATTCAAAAGACTTGAGCGAAAGATGTTACGAGATTAGAAATCTTGGTACACAATCTTTGGTTTTCAGTTTCACCTTGTCCGTCCGTTTGCACTAAAGTGGTGACATAAAATCTTGAAATTTATATTAGGGATATAGAGGTGATGATTGTGAAGTTACGAATGCGTAAAAGCCATTTTTGAAATTCAGCAATCCTTTTAGTAATATAAATCTCGAAGTGTACATTAATCATTACAGTCAAGTGACCATTCCCTTCTCCCGACCTCCCCCGCAGCCTTATGGAAAGAAAGGTATCACAGGTTACTAGCTCCACAAGTTAACCAGCAACTTATACATAATGATGGGCAACATACAGAAGTTTTTAAATCCTGGGGAACATTATTTTGTGAACATACTGTGCTTCTACTTTATAAAAATCTAAGTTATTCAGTTTGGTCGTCATAAAATGCAAAACTTAGGGGCTACAACCACGATAAGTAAAAGCTAGTGTGCATAATGTAAAAATTATCGCGTAAAGAAATTTATTCATTTTGTAATAAAAGTAGATGTAAGATGTAGTATTTCATTACATATTGTAATTTATCTGGAACAACGCGTTTCAGGGTAGCACATTAACATCCTGGTGGCATGCAGGTTTTTATTGCCTGGCACGGAGATCTCAGCTTTAATGTCCATCACACACGGTGCGTTGGCCTCGACGGGAGGAAATCTATAGGTTACGTGACGCGTACGTAATATACTCGTAACTATAGCTCTCACTCTGCCGCAGAATCAAACATATAATAATTTAGAGGTCTGTTTGTTTAAAGTATCACACATTTAATAGCCCAATGTTAGAGGTATTAGAATGGTAAAGCGATCTATCTATTTTTTTCCTCTACTCTATCATTATATCTGCTTGCCCAAATCGAGTGTTCTGATACTCGTTTATTTATCAATAAATTTTGTGGGATATATTTTAATTATTTAATTCCTTTATGGTTATATGAGATAGCAACTAGTCTACTACATGAAGACAAGAGCAAAAAGCTCATTAAATATAAAATCTCTCATTACTTATTTTTATTTTAATGGCAATCCCTGGCACTAAGTCTAATGTATACTTAGCAGTAACAGAAAGTTTACGCCGGCTAAACCCTTTGATAATATCTTGCTCCTCTGTCAACCGCCTGGCTTGCTTGCGGGTGAAACAAATTACGCCGTAATTAGTGTCGTTATTTATTTTCTTCTTCTCCTTAGTTTTTGTTGATTTTATTCATAGTTCATTAATAGAATGAAAGTCTCTTCCTCTTCAAAAAAATAGCTCTCTGGCGATACACAAACCCGCATACTTAAGCTGAATTTATCAAGTATAGGTTAAATTTCGAATAATTAGTTTCTTTGTTTACAATTTAATTTCTTTCATGTTGGTCTGGGAGCCCATCGAGGGAATGGGCGAAAGTCTTAGGAATCATGTTATAGGCGATGCGGCTAGCAACCCATCACTATTTTGATTTCCCTTTCCAGCTATACGCCCTTAATCATGCTATACGTGGCCTTAAGGTTTTGTTACCCTAGGCTCTGTCTACCCCGTAAGGTATAAAGACATGATATATGTATGTATGTATGTATTTGTTTACAAAAATACTCACCAGTAGATTATTGGACTGAAAAAGGATTTATAACCATTACTTAACGGATTCCTCACAAGATTTCTAAACAACGTATAGAATGATCTGAGTAATCAAAGTTAGAGTGTTTATTACACACACAAGTGCATACACTTACTTTATTGGTTCATGATAAATTGCTATAAGCCAATAGGTTCTCGTACGTACCTACTCAAATCACGTCTTTATCCCTTACGGGGTAGACAGAGCCTGAGGTAAACATACCTAAAGGCCACGCTTAGCACGATTGTGGGCGAATAGGTGGCAATGTACAGGTTCTCGATTTATGTTAAAACCTGGTAGGTTACCTTACATGCAACTTTGTTTAATACAAATTTAATAAACCTGACAGTGGCGATTCCTATTCTCATATTTATTATTTGCCTGTTAGAAGCGAATCATTAATTTGTGTCCGATACCAATAGACAATTCGCAATCAAGATATATCACATCCTAATAACTTTACTATGATACAAAAATACCTTGCCCCAATACAGCATTGATTGATTTCTTCCCAATACGAGGGGCACGTTTATTCTATAGACACCCTTCAAACAGTTGACTCGTAGATAAATAGGCCGGAGAGAAAACAATAAACACACTGCCAAGTATTGTCACAGCAAACAAAAACAGGTAAATAATTTTGTAATATAAAGGACGTCCTGAGTTTTAGCTACACGTCTAGTTATTTATACTCGCAAGAACTTTGCTTAAATCGTAATTTCTAATCATATTTGTTGATAAATAATATTCTTCTCTAAATTAAATGTAATTTATTTAACCTAATTAGCAGACGAAGATGAGATTAGAAGGCAAGGTAGATAAAAAAAAATTACTTTTAAAATTATAAAAAGGTTCGCCATCATGATATGAAATGTATTTTACATATATTTAGTATAGATGTAATATTACTATATGCTTTCATTTAAATATTTATAAGTACTAGTATATTTGCTACTATACATTATGTATTTTAATTTAAAATAGTGATCATATTATATTTCTGCTATTTTTGCATTCCAATTATTTACCTAACTTTTCTCGATTATCTCTCGTTTCTGATATCCTGTGAACCATTTGAAGTTTAAATGAAAGAGATCCTTTTAAGGGATAAGTTAACCATAATTATATATTTACATCTGATTTGCCCTTTAACCTGTTAGTTTTATGTCTCTTGTAAATACATAATAATTAGCACTCACTTGATATTTTGAGAAGTTGATTAATTCGTCATTGTCTTATAAAAGGCTATAAACAATTCTGACCTCATCATTTCAAGGTAAGTAAGGTAAAGCTCATGGGGTCGATCAACGAGAATGACCTATAAAATGTACACAGACAAGCCAAGAACGAAAATTTACTTTATGGAGCCATAAACAGGTGATGTGTTTCGGGGAGCGACGGCGACCACGCTCGTGGGTAATATAAGTGACGTGCCTAATAAAGCTGTGAAGGGCCAATTATTTTGTAACTGACACGTTTTTCAACGCCTCCACAAACGCGGGCCATGTTGTTTGTCGCTCTTCTAATTGATACTAACAATTTAATGGCTATACCAAAATTATAAACTTCTGGACGTCACTTTAAGGCAAATAAACGTTTTGATACCTCTGATATTGTTGTATTATGAAATGGTACCCGTAATAACGGAAAACGATGTTACAGTTTAATCTTTTTTTTACAACGGCGGGCGCCATAATTTAAAAGCAGCACTTTCATTAAAACTTCCGTCTACTGAGAACATTCTAATAAATGGACCAGCTAGGAACGGCAACACATTCGCAACCTTTATAATTAGGCTGAGCCGGCACATAGACTCTCATCTAACAAACAAACTTTGTTCAAAATTTGTTCCGACGAAATTCACGCCTCTAACGACTCTCATAACAAATCAACCTTAATTACCAATTGCTCTCCTTACACAGACTTCCCGGCAAACTTGAGAGCGCATTTAAATTGTAATGAATAACAATCAAAGTAAGACGTGTTGTATTTGGCTTAGATAAATGTAAATGTGCAGCATTGCTTTGATAGCGGTTTTTTTTTAAACAACAAATTAATTCTTATTCGTATCAAAACCCTACAATATGAAATGTTACTCATTCAACTCTGACTGCACTCTTAATATAATTTGGCTGGCGCGCTTTGCTAAATGCACTCCCGCAACGAACCGCAACGTTTGAGCAGCGTTTATTTCGAGGTTTTGGAATAGATTTGAAATGTTGAAACGGGACTTTAATTGATTCAAACAGGCCTCACGCCGCGCTTGTCGTCATATTTCACTATAGACGCAGTAAGCACTAATTATGTCGAGCATCCCGCACTGGAGCTGGTTATGCGGCATGTGTTCTATTGCCGCCCTGCTGATACGAGAGTGCCAACTTAACATACCATCGAGAACGAAGCGGTTTTTGCAAAACGACAAATATAAGTAGGACGTTTTTTGTTTTAGTAACTTGACGAAAGGATAAAATCTGCCGGCAAGCTTTAAAAAACATGGAATCATTATAAATATTCTAATCATAAAAAAACAGTGCAGAGAAAAAGTCTGTAGATCAAAAATATCTACTACTATATTCAATTTAGTTTAAAAATAAGTTTCTGTCAAAAAAACGTTTTTAATACAAGCTATTTTTGGTGACTATACTTGCAGTGTCACACGAGTATCAAATTTCAAGTCAGTCGGACCAACCGTTGAAAAGCTCCTTCCAGCAGGGACGATCCTGGCTGGGTCACCTGAATTCCACTACTAGATTATTGTATTGTCATCCGACTTACTCAAGTATGCAAAATTTCAGCTCAATCAGTTGAAGATATCTGCTCCAAAATTGAGACGCAAGATTACACCCATAGATTAAAGCATACTTATATACATACATTGCAAGTTAAATAAAAGCGTCTAAAAACAAAAAAATGCTCACTTTGTAGCCCCCTTGTGTAAAGTATTAAAGTTCACAAAAGGCAACTTTAATATTTTTTAATTAAAAACTGTAAAAAAAACAGTGAAGGTAATATAATACTACTACATTAAGCAAAGTTAGGTAGGTGCTTTAATCCAGTTAATTAATATTTTAAACTACAAGTACAACGTAGCGGTAATGTTTCGTTTTAAATAATTAATTGCTTTCTGAATAGCAAAATCTTGTTACTACATAACCTTACAAGGTGAAGAAGTTTAAGTAGGTAGGCAAACTTTTCTATTAGGCAGGCGGCCGGACTGTCCGGTGTACTCGGCTAAAGAGGCTGCGAGTGTAAAGTTCAAGAATCAATTAGAGCGCGCCGCTGCCGGCCCTTCCATAATAATTCATGCGCCTACACAACCCCTGTATAAACTTTATGTACCTACCTACATACAACGTATACTTATAACAATTCTCTAAAAAAAGATAAATTAACACCCTTTGGACAGTTTCAGAAAGAAGCTCATATGTAGTTTCATACTAAATTGTTTGTGCTATGGTGTTGATCAGTCGAACCAGTTTTTTTCCTATCACTTTTTTACAGCTGAATCAAATTATAGTTATTAGGCCGATTTACATTTTATGATAAATGAATATAAGCAATCAAATGTGATGAGATGTGTGGCGTAAGTGTTTTATAATTATATATTCATTGTTATTATTATTTTAAACACTAAGAGACATTCCAAGTATAGGTTAACAGCTTAAGAGGTATCTTGTAAACGAAAAGGTCTAAGTTAAGTACATATTGTTCTTGTTTCACTGTATGACCTAAATACGCGGCACACATTTACTGAAGTCCTAACAAAGCGTTTAAACTGAGCGTCGAAATATTTTAGCAGAACTCAATGATTGTTTGCCTACTTTAGTGAAGTTTAATGAAGCCAGTAATAAAGGCGTTTGTTTAGCGGCGCTGTAGTGGTCTGTAACGCCGCAGCGCAGTCCGAATCTTTGCGGCACTTTGCGTTATTCCAAACGGTTATTGGGTTTTAGGGTTATTCCTGCATTCCGCTGGAATGGGCTGCTGCAAAATAGTACTTTGTCCATATTTCCTTTTAATTGACTATTAGAAGACCAATATTGAAGTGTATTATAATGTACAAATAGTGAATATGTAGGATTTTTTTTATTATTTACCGTAGTTCTGTAATGCAACGACAACCAAGGTGCGCTCTTGGTTTTAAACACAGTTCAAATGTATGTAAGGAAGTGACTTCCTTGCCATCACATCATGAGGTACTAATGTAAGTAAATGATTTATCTTTATATTTAAATATGAAATTGTTTGAAGAGTTATGAATATTAAACATATTCAGAGCAATTAGGATCTGACCCTTTCTGGTGAATCCGTTAACAAACTCACGGGCCGCCACGAATCTGTATAATTTAATGCGCCCCAAAAACGACCAAACAACTACTCCCTTACGCATATAATTACCTCTACCTGGCCATAATAAAAACCTTTACTGCGAATATAAATTATTTAATCACTAAAACGAGTTAAGAGTTGCATTGTTAAGGTCAAAAATCATATTACAGGTTTTTATTTATCTTGCAATATTCGTAGTAGGTAACTATACCTAGTTTTCCAAATTTTCAAACCGTTTTTCGATCACTTCCTGAAGTCAATTGACTTGAAATTTGCAATATACATATATAAATTTAACGACGTAACAAAGACTTACAATCAACAAGAAGTTCAGTCATAAAAAAAGTATTAAAAATCAAATTTAACTAAAACTCTTTTCTAAGAGTTTTAGTTACCTTACCCAGATTACTTTCTTTTCTGATTTGGAAGACAGAAAAATATGATAAAGCAACGAAACCTTTAAAAAGTCATGAAAATGCACTCATAAATTTCAAGAAACCCCTGTTTGGCGAGCGTAGTCGCACATTCTTATCTTTATAGGGACAATTTCGAGGTATACAGGAACAAGCTATAAAATTTCAAACTCGCATAAAAATATTTTTTACAATTCTACGTGATTGTAAATAAAATTATGGTATTCTTACCATAGCAGAAAAACAATAATTTTTCAATTTGTTTATGGTACTCAACTGCATTTTCTGTTTATTAAAAAAAAAAAATATTTCAGACCTCTCTTTATTAGTATTTTTACCTATTACAGAAAATTTGCGTTAGCCCAACACTCCCTTCTATGCTTCGATTGATGACACGACTTCTATCAAGCATTAACTTTTTTAGCCTAAAGGTTAGATTACAGAGGTCATTAAGGAATCCTGATTGTCGCTAAATATAAATTCAGTCGGGATGGTAGCCGGGTGGATTGAAGGAGCCGCCCCATTATTTGCCGACGCCAAAGCGAATGTGAATAAACAGAACCGACACGCGTGACTGGAATGAATCGCAATATAATATTCACGGAGGAGGGGCAAAGCAAAGCACAAACTTTTTTTGTACATGCAAAAAATTACTTATATTTTATTCAATACAAAACTGAGCCTCCACTGTATTTGAGGAATAAGAAGATTCTTATTCATAAATGCCTGCAGACAGAGGGGCGAAAACTTCGCAACTGCGTACGTCCATCTTTTGAAGTCCGCAGTCCGACTTAAAACAAAAGGAACGAGCCCGAACCACTAGTTAGGGAAACTGAAGAAAATTATGTAATTGTATAACAGAACTATACCTATACTTTCTTGATTGAACTCGTTCATAACGAGTAACTCATAAGTAATCCAAGACCAAACATCTTACACAAGATTCCGCATTCTACCACCCAAGGCGTTGTTAAATGGCATCGGAGTGTAAGGTCGTTTCGCTGACGTGGAGGTAATTATTTAGGATAAGAGGATCTTGAAGGGTGCATTTCTCAGGGAGAGTGACAGTGCGGCGGGCACGCACCTGTCCCTCCACCGCCACAATTTGTTACCCGTCCGTTCAGAACCGGACGTTGCCTAAATGGCCGCCTGTTTTTTTTTCGTTTTTTTGCAACTCACCTGAATTTATCCCTTTTCAACCTGGTTTCGTGGATGCATGCAGAAAAAATGTTTATTTTCCGAATATAAAACTACTACGAGTACATATTACAAAGTCCTCCGCCGCGTCAGTCTGTTTTCATCAGTAGATAGAGTGATTCACGAGGAAGGTTTAGTATGTAATTTGTCAAGGTTTTGCGAAAATTAATTGAAATATAACGATAATTGACGGAAACGTCCGGAAAAGTCAAGCCACCTTTTTTAATGCTGCGCGAACAAAGTCGCGGGCAACAGCTAGTGTTAACATAATAGGTACGTCATTGTGTTTTTACGAAAGTAAATAGAAATGCTATAGTGAGAGCTATTGGTCAGGTGACACGATTAGCTCTAAGAATCCAACTGTTGGATTCTCTTTCGTAGGCAGTTTCCGCCACAAAGCGGATAATGCTGCTAGCGGTTTACGAGCGGAGCATGTGGCAAGTACTTTTATCATAGGATGTTTAATGTGCAAACGAAAGGTTTGACAAAGCTACCCGGACACTTTCTAAAAACATATTTGATTACATCTTCACGGCCCAGTCGAAACGACTGTGTTCAAATTGAATTATTTCTCCACTCAGTCTTAACATATTATAATGAAGAACAAATTAGATAAGGTTACTTCCTAAATTACCTACAGAGTGAGCGAACGATACGCGTTAATGATACAATATATCTTACATTTTAATCACTGTTGAGACGGTTGTGTAAGCCCTGTTGTGCTACAGCTACTTACATAACATATGTTTAAGATCAAAAAGTAGTAAAACTAAAATTATTCGATCGATTGCAATAACCTGGAGTCATAAATACATAAATCACGTCTGTATCCCTTACGGGGTAGACAGAGCCTAAGGTAACATGAGAATATTATAGTCGTTTGATGGCACATTTTCTCACCTGAAGTCCGGTTTTTATATACATACACAAATCGTGTTTTTATCCCTTAACGGATAGACAGAGCCTAAGGTAACAAGACCTATAGGCCACGTTTAGCAATATTGGGCGTATAGGTTTTTATATAACTGTATATGTATAGTGAAAATCGTAAAACTCTGGGACAATCAATGTCTAGGATCTTTCTTTTTTATTACCTCATCGGTTTTAAGGATCCTCCTGAGCTTTCGAGATACACTTTTTTTTAAGATTGGCCAGAGCACTGCATGTTTTTTAATGTTTGAACCGGCTATGAACAAGATAGATTGTTTATTGGCTATCGGTTCTTAAAGACACACTGTTTAGGGTTCCGTACCTGATGGATTTCTTGGATCCGTGAAGGTATAGAAGGTTGAGGCAAAGCAAACGATGTTGTTCGTATTGAGCTTAGTCCATCTACATAAGACGCCATCTTACATGCCGTTCCCAAGTTACGCCATCTATCGGCACTTGGTCAAATTGCTTACTATCTATCGACCCTCAAAGTGAGTCACGCAAAAGGTTGCGACGAAAAGTACCTACCCGAAGCCTGAAGAGTGTTGCAAGACATCGCTGTTCATACAAGAAAGTTTTACGGGTAGTGGGACGTTGTGCAAGGTCCGTCAGGGTTGCTACCAGCAGCTTGCTCTCTAATGCTGCCGCCAAAAAGTAGAGGGTGCGCTGCTATTCTTGGCGAGAAGAGTAAGGCTGGTGAAATTATTGGCATATGAGGTATTCCATCTTGGCCATCCAGGCTGGTAACGCATCTGCGCGCCTTTGGTGTTAAGGGTGTCCATCTGTGGTGGTCATCATTTAGCATCAGGTGACACACTTGCTATTTACCACCCTGTTTTATAAATAAATGATATTTTTCACGTTTTTTGCTCGGACCTGTTAATTAAAATGGTTAAATGTCTATGTCTATTGTGTCTGAAATTTTTACTGATAAATTAGGCAATCTTTGGTTTCGGAGTCTTAACCCCTGAACAAGTTTTAAGCTTCTACCGATATTATGGGAGTTGTCCGTTACAGAGTTTCCGAAGTTTCGTGGTCTAACCAAGAGATTCGATTTCACTAAAGGGTCTAACAATGCCCTTTAAAGTCTAGGGTTTCGGGAACTTTCTAGCAGTAATTCTACAACGATGAATAATAATGAAGATTGTAAATTTAGTTTTACGCTTACTTTATCCCTTATAGGGATAAGTTCGCCTTTGTGCATGTATTAATGTTATTTTTATTTTCTTGTGAATTATATCTATTTCTTTATATTTGTACAATAAAGCATTTACTTACTTACTTACTTACTTACTTTCGAAAAAAAAGCTTATACCACACCACATGAGAAACTCTGTTTGGTCAACATAGGGGTATTAATCAATAGAGTGGAGTGGTTCACGCTTGACCTTGGGCCGGCCAATTAGAGTGCAACAATCGCCGTAGAGAATTCGATTTCTTTTTTCGAATAAATTAAATGATATTTCCAGTATATTCAATTGATTTTTTTATTTTATTTTATTTACTCTTGACGATTCCAATTTAAATTCTCCTAACTTGACAATGTACGGTCAAGTGCAAAAATAAGTATCGATACGAACTTCTCAAAAATTTGTCCCACGACCTTATTACGCCGGTGTAAGAGCGTATGGTACTTATTTTTGAAACTTTGACTAGATACATATTATTACACTTGACTGTACTATGACATATTTTTATCGAATGAATAAATAATCTAAATCACTCTGTTGGATAATTACTCTACGGTTGTCATTAAAAACATTCCTAATACTATAAGTGGTTTGTTTTGTAGCAAAATTTAACCAAGGATTTAGCTTTGTTGTTTTGTACAATTGATACGGTCTCGAGTCAGTAAAATTTATGAAGCACAAGTAGATATTCATGTCTAATAATACATCCCACTGAAAGAGGCATAATGCGGGCACGTCAGTCCGGTATCAATTCAATAATACCGGGTATAAAATACTAAGTATAAATACCTTCTACTGGCAACTCTAAAATAAATTAATTTATTTATAAATCTTAGTAACTGAGTGAGCGATGAATGCTGATGTGAATACTATATTACGGTTAAGTTTCATTAAAAATCGTCAACAAACATCTCGAATTGACCATTTCTCAGTGATAGTAAGTTGACTGGCGACAAATCGACAATTCGATAATTTAACTGGTATTTTATACCTGGTATTTTGGAATTGATATTTTTTTGTAACTTTTACCAACTGACGTGTCCGGAATGTGCCTCCTTGAGAGCGATGTATGCGATACTTATTATATATTATTATCCTTGCTTATACATATAGAATTTCTGAATGTAAGACTGGTTGCCAATGTGTTTAATGCAACTTTACGACTACTATGTACCATACAGATAGTCTATATCTGTCGGTGTATTTTAAGTATATTTAAATATATTTCTTTTATCTTTGTTCCTCATTTGGTATTTTACTGTAAAGCAAAATCTTAAATCGTACTATCTAAATAGTTTTTGTTAATTCGGAATATAAGAAAAATACACATATATACATACACAATACACGTCTATATCCTTTACGGGATAGACAGAGCCTAAGGTTTAGCGTGATTGTGGGCGTAGGTGGAAAGCGGAATCAAAATAGCGATGGCGTGGTAGCCGCATCGCCTATAACATGATTCCTACGTTTTTGACCCATTGGGCTTTTACCATCTGCGCGGGAAGAGAAGCAGCTGGTACATTTTATGTTTTTTTTGCTCCCAAACCAGCATGGAAGAAATAAAAATCGTTTTACACTAACTTAAGACATAAACATTTTTCCAAATTATTGTAAGACCCACTGTTAAGTTTATTGCAGTTAATTTTTAATTTAGCATTCGTATTGATTATTGGCGTTGAAGACACAATAAATAAATATAAACATTTTGGATGTATGTAAACATTCTGATTCTTCCATGCTGGTATGGGAGCAAAGAAAAAACATAGAATATACCAGTTGCTTCTCTACCCGCGCAGATGGTAAAAGCCCATCGAGGGAATGGGCCAAAATCATAGGAATCGTGTTATAGGCGATGCGGCTAGCAACCCATCACTATTTTGATTTAATTTTTCACCTATACGCCCACAATCTTGCTAAATGTGGCCTGTCGGTATCTGTTACCTTAGGCTCTGTCTACCCCGTGAGGGATAAAGACGTGATATGTGTATGTATGTATGTATGTATGTAAACATTGTATACATGTAGGTCAGACGTAACTTTTCTGCACGTGTAAATGCGGAATGGCAACAATTTTTGTTTATTGATATTAACCTAAGTAGTGCCTGATTTAATCAATTCAATATGAAAGTGTAATGAGCCGATGTCCGGGCGCGTACACGCTCGCAAGTCGGAGGAATGCTCGGCGGTGATGAAGCGCGGCCCGCGGCCCATTCATTATTCAGCCGCGACGCGATGGCCGCGGCGCCCACGCCGGCCCGCTCGCATATTCCATTCATCCGCTCCTTTACCGATTCACTCTTTAACACCTTCTTACGGCCTACTTCACGACCTGAATAAAATAACGCACAAACCTCACGAGAGACCGTTTAATATTCCAGAAAAAACCCACCCAATACCGATAAAAGTACTTAATTATAAAATAAAACACCATTTTTATGCTCCACTAAAGTTTTATCAAAGTTAAGGCAATACACGCGAATAAATAAAGCCTTAGAGTTAAAAGTTGTAATCCACCTGAATCAACCCCCGAAAGTTTTTTTTATCTACTTCACCGATTCCAGCCATTTACGAAATAAAGGAACCCACGGTAAACCGCGAGTTGCTCCAATTTAATTAGGGGAACGTGTTTACTCTATTCACTCTTGTTCGTGCTACGAAGAGCTACGGCGAGCTACAGCGTGCTACGGCGTGCTACGGCGCACCGCGTAGCGCTAGGAGCTAATGTATTGTGATGAGTATAGTATGTAGAATCAGCACAGTATTTATATTTATGCTGGCAAATTTTAAGTACGAACTAAAGTCTGTAATTTAACCCGTCGAGCGTCCTGTGGGCACGGGTGTGGGCACAACGTTATGCGCCCTGTGCACACGGGACGATCGACGGGTTAAGTGTTAATTTAGTAAGTAGTGTGAAATATTTATAATTTTGGCTTATCTACTTAATGTATCATTGTTGATAGTTATGAACATCAGTCGATTCCGTCTTCACGATTCGTGTGATTGTTTTCTGCGGTAATATGGAAAATCTTTACGCAGTTTACTTACGAAAGCTTTTTCTAACTACGATGCTACAAAAGTCCTACGCAAACACTATCTCAGGAATCCCTCCAGTCATTTATTTTAACTTTGTTTAGGTATCCGCTCGGCAGCCTTGTAATTAGTTTCACCACAAATCCCCGAGTCACGCTTTTTTTCACGTCAAATGGTTACGACATATTCAGCGATGGTCAGCCAAGGTCGGCCGCGAAATTTTAAATTGTCCTATGGTCACCGGCGACGTGACGGGAATCACGGCCCGGCCCCTCTCCCGCCGTCGAGGAATAAGAAACATGCTCGTAATTTTCACACGAAATTGAACTTCTCGCGTCACGAGGCGATTTATTCTGGCAACATGCTCCGTCCGCAGATAAGGTCTCCGCTGGTACTGAACACGACTGATGCAAACTTCATGCTCCCCGGGGTGCTCTTTCTTTTATTTGTCAAAGTTATAAAAAGTAATGAGGTACCTATTTTATCTCTACGACTGCTGCTTTCTATTGTTCGAAGTTCTCCAACTGTAACGCAAATCTTGAATGGAAATTATTGAAGTTTAACTTCGGTTTTCCCAATATCTTACTTTAATTGGTGCTTCAAAGTTCTTTATTGATTATTTATATTACAATAGAATCAAGTAATATTGGTAGGAGTTAATTGCTCCGCTATAGAGGTTCAGTGTCGAATCGAAATGCTAATGTTTGTTATTGTAAATGGATTCTATCTCATTATAATGCAGTGATCACCTGAGCATCGCCGCGAGCCGCCGCCTCAGGCACACGCATATATTTCCACAAGACACACGACACGCTCATAAATCTTTACGCGAATTTGAACTCTGGCGCGCCGAGCGGCCGTCTAGTATTTTTATGCTTATTACGGCGCTGAAAAAGGTCTTACTCTGTATATCTATATGTACGTACTGTGTGTAAGCGGTAATCTTGCCGGCTATATTTAGCCCCAACAAAAACAGGGGTGTTATAAGATTTAATATAAAGTCTTAACTCCTACCTATGTGATGCCGTACTCGTTTCTTTAAAAGTAATAAGTAGGTTTCGGGGTTCTCTAAGAAGTTTACCAATATTGCGCATAACAAGAACGTGTAACAAAATAACAACCAAGTTTAAAAATGTTGTTTTATCCGTAAAAGTGTCAAAGATGCAGTGTCAACGTGCGGGCATGGTACCGATAAGGTGAGGAGTGAGGACGCGCGGGCCGTAGACAGGTCAGCTGGGCCCGCGCGAGCACTTTGCATACACGTCAGCTGATAAGAGCGCGCGTGAAGGGCGTAGGAGTCTCTGTGGTGTAATTAACGCGGCTGCGTTCGACGCGCGGTGATATACCGCTCAGCGATAACGCACCCGACCCTTATCTCTATCTGCCTTACCGTTTGTCATAAATTTTATCACTCCGATGGGCGGACGCCAGCGAAGACCTCTTTTTTTCGGTTTCTCTCCTCCACCGAATTAACGACCCGTGAACTCGTGAGCAACGCTCACAGTCTTATTTTTTCAGTCACTGGCACGAACACTTCAGATAATAACGTAGCACTCAAATATTATACATACTTTTTGAACACTACACAGATCGTGATATACTTATAATGTACTTAAATCGTAGTACTTATTACTCGTATTATTAAAAAAATATATTAAAAGCATTCAAAGAAACCTAAATAAAATTGTTTAGTATCAGTCATAAATAAAGTTATCACTTCTTAAAATAATCAGTTTCAGTCTTTATAAAGACGTAGTCTCGCAAAAGACAAAGTTTGAACAGTTTCGAGGTGATGTAGCACTAGAGCAATTCCGGTTAGTGTGACGGTTTGAGGTTGTTCTCGTGTTGACGCGGTGAATGTTACGTTCCGGCGAAAGTGTATCGTGGGGTGCGACAGGTCGGCGTGCTCGGCTGCGGCCGGCTGCGGACTGCGCGGCGGCGGCGGCGGCCGGCGGTCGCGCGCCCCGAGCCGTCGCCCGCGCACGCGCCCCGGCGAGATCGATACACCCCGCCCCAACCACGCGCCCGCCCGCCCCCACCCACCCACGCACACACGCACACACCGCACCACACCGCTCCACGGCACACTACTACCCTCGCATGCCTTGATTTTTAAAGTTTCCTCACTTTTACATTTCGGCCCACAAAAAGTTTAACTTTTGTAAAGTCAGCCAAATCAAAAGGATACGTAACTTATTTCATTACCTAAAATAACCGTAAAACTTCATCCGTTCAACAAGTTATAATTTTCAAAGTATTTTAAAATTCTGTAAAATTAATGCAATTGTACGTAAGTTTCCAGGGTATTGTTGCGGCCACGTTGAATGAAAGCGATCGCTAATTCTCGAGTAGTCGGAAATCGCGCGCATCTTAGTAATTTGAAACTAATTTGCAATACGTTTAACTGTAGGTATGTCATGTAGTCTAAATACAAAGTTGTCTAAATCAACACCTTGCAGACATGGCTTTATTGCTTTAGGATGGACGGAACAGGATAGTCTTAATTTCGCAGTGGACCTAAGAAAGGTAAGTAATCCAAATTTATTGCTCTTCCAATCAGACCCCAGTTACACGTTCGCTCTACTTCGGATACACAGAAACCATTCCGCAGCAAAGGAACCACTGTAGCGCGAGCCCCTCAGGATTCGCGCAATCGAACGATGGTTCTAAAGATAAGACTCGCAGCATACGGGGAAATTAAACGTTTTTTATTTATGAAACACGTGGATAAAACAGAGATGGCTGTAGAGCTATCTATCTCATTTTTAAGGAGGGGCAGTCTTGGGTTCGACCTTACGTTTCCAATTTTATTTTAAAATAGTGGATTTGTTTAAAAATTTACTAATAAAATGATAAATCTCGGTATTCATTTTTGAATCAAGTAAGATTAATACTTCTATTTTTCGTCAAAAGTAAAACTATTATCATTGTTTTGGTTCTATATAGGTAACATTGAAATCTAAATCAGGGATTCGTAATCAATTAACTCTTAACCCTGAAGTTATTAACTATTTTCGATAAGCCTTCTTTTAAAATCTGTATAATTTAATTGGATTACGCAGTCTGGCTTCCACGACTCCCGACGCTAAACCTTAACGGAACCAATATGAAATTTAATTCGTTCTGAACTGAATCTTTCTCTATAATAAGCTATCTTCAAGACCTCGCCAGTTACAATTACTTATTCCAAGAAACATCATATCGTACCCCTGTTTTATCTCTTGACGTTTTTATTTACAGCTTAGTATGTAATTTGAGAAACAATATTAAATAACACTCAAAATAATTCAGCTTTCAAATGGTTCAACGTAACAACTGTTAGCTGGCAGCCTGCGAGGCTCGCATCACTTATTTTAATTTGAAAATAAAACATTTTGCTTTTTGTACTTCAAACTTGATGTCTAGTATTTTGAAAATCTAAAATATAGGTATTAAAATGTTCATGTGCTTAATTTGATTAATTTAGCTATATCAGGTATTTATTCATGTGAAACTATATATTTCGACTTCTCTTACAGATTAGAAATAGACGTTTTAAGCTAAAACAAATAACTCAAATAAGATCTAAATATTTTATGCTTATTTATAAAAGTGTATAATGCGATGCATCCGGTGACCACGGGACCCCTTGAATTAAAATACGGAATTTTACATGCCTTAAGTATCTTTATATAAATTTGAAATAAGTTCGGCCGGACCGTGACCAGGAGTAAATTTACATACTTATTCGTATAAAGGTTTTCTCGATCCCATACTATCTGCCCGGCAGCGTTCGCATCTGGTTGTTGATGATTTCGACCCAAAATAATATATGATAGCCACTTTTGGCGGAAATACTGAAAGAAAACATTGAGTAGAAAGACGTATACATGGCAATTTTTGGCGGTACGTCGTCCTTAATCGCAACAGAGTCAATGGATCTACACTGACGAGTAACGATCGTGATGAGTAGGTAAAATAACGGGTCACTTTCCGTACTAAGTTGTATGAAAAGCGACCTATTACTTTGGCTTGTCAGTATATCTTCTATATAAATAAAAATGCATCGTCGAAATGTATGTACGCGCATAACTTCCAAACGACTGCACCGAATTGGATAATTCTTTTTTTAGTTGTGTTTGTTACTGCCTGGACAAGGTTTGTATAAAATAAAATATTGGAAAAAAAAATCTTTGCAGCGGTGGCGAAGCCCCGGGCAACAGCTAGTTTAGATATAAAATATATCGATTATATATTGTCTACACTATAATGACTGATATGAAAATGCATCAGGACTGGTAGTTATTAAAGTAATTTACTACATCAAATTTCCTTTTACGTAAGACAATCGCCTTTACAGTAACCGATCGTTTGTTAAACTCACGCTGTAACCATACATTAGGGTCCCACTTATGCAGACAGTTTTCGCTTAACTTAACAAAGCGGTGTTGAAGTTAGAGCAAACTGCAGAGCGGGCGTGCGTGCAGCTATCGACGGCGGAGCAATAAGCGAGGCTTACGGCCGCCGTGCCCGTGCGCCGCACCCGTGTTGACAGTAAACTTCTCCTAACCCAATGCTATTGCAATTTACGTACAATCTTAAGCGTAATGCTAAGATGTATTAAGAAGTTTATTCTGTGGCTTAGATTTGTGCAATCTAAAGAAAGTATTATCGTTTTTTTAACTCTTAAGGTTTTTGAATAAACTGAACAATAGCTAATCAGTCATTAATCAATTTTAATTTAGCATTATATAAGTAATGGGTTTACTACGACTCCCGCTGTCTGTCCATCGGTCTGTCCATCCGTCCGTCTGTCGCAGATTTGTAATATTTCAACGGGGTGTACTCTTGCAATTTTCCAGATAATAATAGCAATTACACTTCGTGTGCTAGTCCGACTCGTACTTGCCTGGTTTGTATACAACATTATCAGAAACTCAAAACAAAAATTCAAAATTCATTTTTGCAAATTGGCCGCCAAGGGCTCTTTTTCATGTCTTTTTTGAAACTTCCAGCGCATTTGGAAAGATCATTATTGCCAAGAAGAATGCGCCGCTAGAAACTTGGCATAAAGTATTTTTTTTATAAAATACATTAACATACACGATACTTAAATTCTACTTAAATTAAATACGTTTATAAAAGGGATTTATATGGCCCCCAAGCCTTAAATAATATTAGTATATAGTAGAGATATATAAAGTCTCTATTAGTCACTCCTCACTACTAGTGTACTAGTCTACGTAAAGGTAGATGTAATAATATGGCATATCCTCTACAAAACCTCTTAAAAACTTATATGATCGATACGACGTAAAGAACAATAATAACATGATATAATGTCGAGAAAATTACGAAACAAACAATTATCATATACGTTCATATGTGATCTATTTTCCGGAAAACTACGTAAGTAAATAACAAATCCAAGTAAGCCTCAAATTTAGTGAGGACCTCATTATATGGCAGGTGTGTAGGGTGGCAGGCAATCAATGAAACAACTTTTATTGGTCTTCCTTTTACTGCTTTCTTTCCCTTCGCGGCCTATAAATAAATTCCAGTAGTGTGTTCACTGTAGGTGATTCAATATACTTAAAGGGGTATTTTTTGCAACAAGTTTATCTACTTTCCCGTAAGAGTTTTATTGCAAATGCATTGATATTGGTTTTTAGACTGTGAAAAAAGGGGTAAACAGTATAGTAATACATACCCACAAATAGGGAGAAAACAGTTTTTGCTCTTACTCTTTTACATAGTTAGTCTTTCGACTATTCCGTGGAGTTTTTTTTTTTATTTGAAAGTAATTTTGCTATAAGCTTAGTAGGTATATAGTTCATCTCGCGGATGGCAAGAGCTTGTTTGTTTGTTCATCAAAATCGTTACGAATTGATTCGCATTAAGGCGTCATGGCAACGCCCCAGGAAACCAATTACATTGTACATCAGAATTGCTCGTTTATTTAGAAAACAGATTTCTGGCACTTTAAAAAAAACAAGGACCAATGTAATCGACCGACTCTGTAAAAGATGGCGCCATAAGTCCAGTAACTTAACTGTCCAACGAGCGGGCGCTCGCGATCGCATTCATCATCCCTTTCCTCCCGCGTCCTTTTCCGCTTGGCAGAAAGGAAGGGTGGATGCGATTGTGATTCCAAGTGCGTGAGACCAACGCTACCAATTTTTTTCTCAATTAAGTCCCATGCACATCCAAAAGCAAACTTAGTCGTATATTATTTTCGTAGTATTTTCGTCTAAATACTTAGAGCCGTTAGCGGAATCGTCGAGGCTCAAATTTACATGTTTAAATTTAATTTGTACAACCAAAATTGCTCCTTTAATATTATACATGTTCCATTGTTGATCACTTAGGAGGCGGTTAGTACAAGCTTAGTTTCAACCCTCGATACCCTGCTTAAAGGTTTACAGGTTCAACCGTTACCACCTGGTTACGACGACTTCCCTTATGTCAAAATAAACCCTTTTGTCCCTTAATTTTCATTGGTCATATTATTCGTTAGTTTTTTTTCGTCATAACCATGAAATCGTGCATTTTACAGGAAATTTGAAAAAGTCATCAGATTGTAATAGGTAGGTTAGGTTAGTTTAGTTTACTATCAATTCAAAAATAATACCTAACGTTCAATTAATAAATCGCTTTATATCAAACGAAAATTATGTCAAACTTTACACTCGGAACTTCAACTTTATGAGACGAAATTATGAGACCCTTTTATATGATTTACTGTTAGTAAAATAAAATTAGACCACTGCACTTGTTTTCTATGGGATCGCGATTACCTTTCTCGATCCGGGATCATGATGCAACCAACTGCGTCAAAATATTTATCAGGAGCCTATCAATCGAAATCGCGGTCTTCATTCCGTAGAAAAAATGTTTTTTACTATGTACAACACACGGTTAGAATTCAAAGGCTTACTGCGCGCTAATATCACTGAGCCAAATCCTTTTTTAAAGTTGCGAGTACAAAGTCTCATCTGCTATTCAAGTGCAGCGCGGCAATCACCTCGATCTGATCAATCACCGCCGGTTCATCCGTTTATTGCTATTGGCATTAGTGATTCACATCTCGCCTGTCTGCAAGATTGCTGCGTGCACTGCAGAGCTATCGGCACTGCCTCATTTATGCGCATTTTATATCAATTCGTGAAACTAATCTTAGTAATGGACGAATGCTTACCCATACAATTCTCTCTAACACTACATAGTAATTATATGTAGTTAATAATAAAGCGGTAAATGGTAAATATGTTAGTCAACTGTTACAAAAAAATATTTTAGTCATACTGCAATCACGGCTTCCTTACTTTTTGAAACCTAATGTCTTACTCCTTATTCATAAACGCTTGCTAAGCTTATGTTAACTTATCATTCGTTTGTCCTTATCTGTCACTTAAGCTACTGCCTTTTGTAGACACGGACAAATCATAACTTTCCTTGGAACAGGTTTGAAACTAAATGGGAACGTTACAGTTCTCGTCGACGTCAATCATGTCAGAAAGACGCGTCAGCAACATTTTAAAAGATACCGTAGAATAATTACAGCTTGCGATACGAAAATTCCTTTTATGGAGGAATTCAATAAAATATTACTCGACAATGTATATCTGCTCAGCGCTACCGCAGGCTCCCCAGCCTAAAATCATAAAATAATAATGATAAAAGAAATGCAGCTCAGACGGCTCCCACTCAGATATTTAGAGCAAACAGTTCTACCTGTAAATAAATATATCTGTGAGCTTGGAACATCTATTGAATGTAATAATATATTACAACAATACGACCACGTTTCATGTAGATGATTGACAAAATGATCTGAGCGTACCGAATGAAAAGGGGTTGTTAGATGTAACTATTATTATTTATTCTTGTCACAAAATTATTACATAGAATAAACATATGATTTATCTACTCATTCGACCGCAAGTTTGTCATGTACGGTGATTACGAAAGGCCCAATTCTTATTTTAATCTACGCATAATAATACAATAACCCTACCTAGTCACGTTCTTGCGTATTATATTTTGTGAACATCGTAACAGGTACAACTTTTTCCGCTTTGTGTACCCACAATAGGTAAGGTTGTATTAATAAAGTATAAACCAACCAATGCGCCATAAAAAACGAGTTACCAGGGTTTATTTGGTTTAGTTATTTTATATGTTCAGTCGGCTATTATTAGCAGGAATTCACTCTATTAATGTGGTCAATGTTCTATTGTAAATACGAACTAAATGAAGTTTGTAAGTTAAAAAAATGTAGTTGTAAATAGGTAATTCTCCTTGGATATTATAAAAGTTGACTACAATACATTGCGAGTTTATGATTTCATTGCATGAAAGAGTTATGCTGTTTGGTTATAATAACTAAGATATTTGCACAGAGATGCATAACAGGAGGGCAGGTCCGCGAAGTATCACAGGTGAGTGCTACTCGAGTCATGTTTGCCGCGTTCTCGACTGCAATGCTGTTTGCGAGGCAAACACTCGAAGTTAGCCCAGCCCACCTCGTGCCGGCTCCAAACCGTGTCAGTGTCGGCCCTGCACAGTCTCCGTAACGTCTCCGTAGTGTCATGCATGTGCCACCGCCGCTGCGTACTCATGAAAAATTACTGGCCAGAAAAGTATATGATTTTAGAGTTCGTTCTTGTTTTTCTAGCTATTGTTATATCTTCTATTGAAATTCATGAAAATCTTAACTACGGAAACATGGTCAAGTTACGTTAATCATCTGTGATAGGCAACTTATGGTTCTTGCCTAGAAAGTGAAAAGCCTGAATGACCGTTAATTTAAAAAAAAGTCAAATAGTTTGCGATAGTTATACCTTGTTCATCATTGAGGCATCCTTTCAATCCTATTGAATCTTTAGTCGAAGCAAGATCATGTCATTAGGAAGACAATGCGATGCTGCGCCGATACAATGTTTGTTAAACAAAAAGCTATTGACGGTAAAGAAATGTTGACGTTCCAGCAATGTTTGTAAGCAATATGTGGAAAAATGCAAACGAGTCGGCTGAAGGCGCGGCGGAATGTTCTATGAGCGGTCGCAAGGCCTTGGCTCCTGCGCCCGACGCACAAATATTTTGCGACACAACACAACACATCTCTAAGAACTGGTGTAACGTTTCCGCGCTAAGAAGGAAACGATGCTATTCTATTTTGGCGGCGTTACAAATATTTATAATATACCTAAATATATTTGTGCTCAGGATTATTTCTGTACATGGACGATGTTTGTTACATTAAGCCGTAAAGTTAATTTTCTTACGCCAAATGAATACGTGCTTCAATTGAAAAAGCATTCAAGCATTGAATTTTTGTACCTCAATCAGCATTATTTTAACAGCAAAGAGGAGCTTCAATAAATGAATTAATGTAAACATTAAATTATAATAGAAGATTTTCCTTAAAGGTGTCTAAGACTTTTTTGTAATAATTTGCGTAATTATCAGAATTTTACCGCAGCTGCGTTTAGGTATTTCCCTTTCTGGGACCAAATTCATTTGGCTGGAAGACAATGAAAGGAATAATTTGACCATGAATATTAATGAATTAGAATTCGCACTCATCTCGCTGCTCAAGCTTTTATTGCGTATTAATATAATGACTCCTGAATGCCTACCAGGATATCGATAAATCCTCGTAATTTACTTGCTGGGATAAGACGACTTCGACTAATATTATTACTTTTGTTACTTACTTACTATGCAATGGTATATGGATGTATAATTATACAAAGTAGATTCATTGTTTATTGCTCATTCAATTGGGTCATTTGTTGCATGATTAAGCAAGGGTGCTCGCTAGACAATTCAGTTAGCGTACTACCTGAGTAAATTACATTGTCTCGAGTCGTGCATCATTTTGAAGCTATTTTATTTGCTTACAAACATTATTTTTTCACCAGCTTTAAATTTTTTCAATAAACATTTGTAGGATCACTATCTTGTTCATCTGTTAAAACCCATTCTTTTCTTTCAGGCACGCGTAGAGGCAGTACCTAAGTCGAAATAAATATGCACTGTTTAAATAGTTTTCAAATTGGCGGGATCAAAAGGTACTTACAATCGTTTGAATATGTTATCATACAAAAACCATGAGAATCAAAACCTATTGTACAATTCCCCGCCTCACGAAACAAGTAAAGCAATTTCTGATTCTAATGAGAATAATAGTGATAATATTAATATTATCTCATAAAACATTATCTCATTTTATTTTCTATTTTACCACTTACAAAATTGACTTTGTTTTTCAATAAAATACAGTAGGTATATTTTTTTTTACAAAAAAGTTACTTGCGTGTGCTTAAACAAAAGTAATTGAAAATTACAATTATTTTTGTTTCTTTAATTTGTGCGCGAGTCCCACTCGCACTTACCGTTTTTTTTTTTTTTTTTACTATTTCCACTCCCTACTCATCCCAGACGACAGACGAAAATTATCATGCGTTCCCTCGCCGCGCTGTGCACGTGTGTGAATAAGTCTAATGCACCACATGTTTGCGCACTCGTTCACCAACAAAAGACTTGGAAAAACGATGAAGCAGGATATTATGTTCGCGAGACCACCTAGGCTAGAAGAATGATGCCGTTTACGAAGCAGACATTATTTACGAGCGCGTCATTCAGTGAGCAACGACATGGCTAAACGTGAGCTCTTTATTCAGGTCTCCCAGGCGGCAACATGCGACAGTTCAGTGCAAGCCTTTAAGGTGGCCATATAACTGCTAAACATCGGTTTAAAAAACCGTGGTAGCCTTGTAGTTTGACATACGCCTAAGCTGTCAAGCTGAGAGTCGTAGATTCCAACGTGAATATCTGTGATTTTTTGAACGTATGCGCGATTTAAAATCACAATTTACAAATACAATCACCTGCACATTGAAGGAACATTGTGAGGAAACCTGCACGCATCTGTGAAGCAGTACAATTAGTATGTGTGCAGTTCCGTGCTAACGTAGAAATTTCAGTCCAAATCATCTGGCCTATACCCAGCAGTGGGATGTTTATAAGTTGGTGATGATGCATCGCTTTGCCAAGACTTGCTCTTGATGTTTCCTTGGTGGCAACATTTAGCTATGTGTAAACTTATTTTGATGTACCAAATCCACTTTGTTAGCTCCAAACTTTAAGGCTTTCCTCGCCAGTTCCCTCCGTCTCGTGACTTTTAAAACGCTCACAAAATTAATTGTGATATGAATTTTGCTCAAAAGCTTTGGCGCCTACAGGAAGCTCGCTTCTTGTGCTTTCTAAAAGTAGTCGCCTACTAGCCTAATTTTGTTGTTAATTTGCTCTTAAAGTTTGTACTTTCTTTACTCAGTTTCGAATTATCTCATAGGCTCGCTACTGAGATGTTAAATTGAATTTCTTAACCTGTTGTTTATTTTGAAATTGTTTAAAAATCGCAATCAAATGTCCTTATTGGCACCTTCAAATGTATGGAATCCCTACTGTAAGGCTACTCCGCAAATATCCACCTTCATTTTAATAAAAATGCTTACTTGGTAAGTGGAAGAAGGGGAACTCTGTATAGCCGTTCTATTTATACATAAGTAGCTGACCGGACTGATGATGACAAAAGCTATTTCATGTTTCCTTTGAAATTAAAAATATGTCTTTAAGAGGCGTCTTCTGACTTTAACGAATAGGTATTCAAAAACTGAATTTGTCTAGCTGTTCTCGAGTTATATTTATCAAAACATTTAGCATTTTTAATATTAGGTCACATCGTGGCTTTCTGAAAAATATAAATGTTCACAAAACTGTTCCAAGCAGAAAGAACAAAAAATGAACTCAAGATTAATAGCATGAATTCCTAAAATGAGAATTTATTTACGTGATGATAAAATGTTGGAGATCAAAGCAAGACAAAGTGAAAAGCTGACGATACTTCCCTAAGGTTTCCCCGGCGACGACCGGGACGTATTCGATAAGTGTTGTCATAGACCATAATGCGCATGTAACTTATATATGTTTAATGCCCATAAGTTGATTGCCTAGTAGACTAAACAAACTGACCTAAAGACTGAAACAAGAGAATGAGACGGGATAATTAAAAAAAATTGGTCTGTTTAACAAAAGTAGGTATTTTTAGTATGTATGTATAACTCTTTGTTGTACATAAAACACATTCAATTTTACAGGTAATAAGAAAAACAGATGTACAACGGCGAACTTATCCCTTAAAGGGATCTCTTCCAGCTAACCTTCGAACGATTGACACGACAACAGAAGCCAGAGTATAGAGAGTAGACATACTAAAAAGCTAAGACCAAAGACCCTAACATAACCTAAATAAAGCATTAAAATAGACAATAATACATGTACACCCACAGGTCTTAGTAACTTGTGAACATCTGCAAGGTAATACAGTGTCGTTTATTGCTATATCTACTTAACATTATCTGTAAGTTTACACAGTAGGTACCTACTCAATAGGACTTGGTTGATACAATTGCCACCACTGATCAAAACCTTCTTTCTAATACTATGAATTTGTACACAAAGGTGCCAAAATTGTATCGTTCCCACGCCTAAGAATGTGAAAAACCGCTTACAAGCTTTCCAAGGATACTTACTAACATACGAGTGCAGTTAAATAAAAGTGTGAATAAGAAAGCAAGCCACGAAGCGGTAGGTACCGCGGATGCATGGCTCCAACCAGTTACGGAGTGTAGTAGACTAGTCGTGAACCGTAAACATTTTAGCTAGAAGTTTGCAGCGTAAACAGAGGTGCTGCGAGAAGCTGCAAGGTCTGAAGCTACAGATCTACGGAAAATGCTACAAAACTGCGACTCACTGCTAAGAATGTTTTATACAAAGGTACAAAATTTCAACACATGTCAGTTTGCCCGATTTTAGCAATAAGAAACCTTTCTATAACGTACCCAAATTATGTACAAAAAAGCTTTATAATATGAATATAAGAGGATAATGGCCCGCATTAAATCTTCGTTCACCCAGTGCCAAAAATGCGGGAATGCGAGCTACCGAACATTCCAGTCACGTAGCAGCTCACTAAATCAATTTCATTTATATTATATGTTAACAAATTTTATTGCTATCGAGTTATGCTGTTTTCCGCTTGTTTTCAGTTAGAAGTGTAATAACTGATTCAATATCTCATCTCGTTATGTTTTGTTTTTAGAAAAAGACTGATAATATTGCAAAAGATTTAGAATTGAAAGTGGCTTCAAGAACTTTCAGGGCAGTTTTTTTATTGTTACTATATAATTTAAATAATTGCCTATGTAAAACTTTGTATGATCCGTCAGTTTAACAATTTTGGTAAAAATTGCTTATATGGTTTTTGAATGTGTCGTCATTTGACCGAATCTTTCAAGGACGATAAAATAAACTAATATAGCGCGATAGGTCATATTCAAAAAAGATAAAATAATGCCTAACTAACTAATGGCAAATGGACAGTCACTGTACTCTTAGTTATTAAATCAAATTACATAAACTATTTGAAGGAAATATTGAAATGAAATTATCAGGACAACTGGATATTTAATGTTATCACTTTGAACCTACAATATTCAAAGTAAGAAAAAGATTGTGTGGAAATTACAACGACGCGGTTTTTCGAGTAAAATTTTCTTTTGAAATTGAAAATTACTTTGGATCCCTAAAATCACGCGAGCATTTAATGTCATATCTAATTAAATTATTTGATTAAATCTCGTAATTAATTCAGGGTTTTCTCGTTATCGAACATTAATTTTATAAAATGAAATCAGAATACTCGTTTTGATATGAAAGAATTTGAACAGTAATTCCCCTCGAAATTTGTTTTTTTTTAAGAGATATGAAACACACATTTTTCGACATATTTCTCCATGAATATTTTAACCAAACCAGTCTTCACTGAACTATCATCCTCATTCATATCGGCATTTTGATAAATATTTTTACTGCAGCAAACTATTCAGGCTAATATCGATTTAATATTATTTATTGAAGCAAAAATGCACCTGCGTATATTTTTTCGCGTACTGTTACTACACTTATTTATATTAATTTCAATCCTTTGATAATTTACAAACACCTAAATGGAAAGATTAGGGTGTCAACGTAGGGTGAACTAGACACTAACAAAGATTTGTACTTTGCAGCTTAATATTTCAGAAGCGAATGCCTGAATTGAAATTGAAAGACTTATCCGACGCTCGGAATCCAACGTCTCCTCCACTCCGACGAGAAAAAAATCATTCCCAGTTTACGTACAGCTGCGACCTGTGACAAGCGAAGAACAAACACATTTTTTTTTAATTTTTTTTTACCGTTTTGTCGGCGTGATTGATACACCCACAGCTTTCCAGTGCAAAGAGCCTTCGAGCTAAAACGTGGAACGAAAAACACCGACAGACATGGCGTAACTCTAAGGGTTCCGCTATGTCATCTTAACTATCGAACCTTAAAACCAACAAAAGGATGCATACATAACAACCAAGGGGAAATCCTCTAAGGCAAGTGTGACTACATTTGTCGCTGTTTGCGCTACTCCCTAACATGATCAGCAGAATAGTGACGTATGGAGCGACAGCCCATAAGTGATGCGCTGTGCTCTGCACCCGGAGCGTCTACCACGAGCTGCCGCAACTAGATTGCGTTCTACACTCTATCGCACCGATGTATTGCAAAATCATAAAACTGAAGGATCCAGACACGGCAAAAAATTCGACGCCCTGTCGCAGAACGATTACCTATTTGTGCAAGTTTTAAAACAAAATTCGGTAATGTTTCATGATTTGCTTTACACCAAATCACGCACGAGGTAATCAATTTTATTTTGGTCAAAATTAATTACCTACTAAATAGCGATTGATCTATATGTTTAAATACGGATCAATACTGTGTTTGTCGTTCACTGCACTGTGCTGTGCTTTTCGCATGTCTGAAATACACAGTACCTAAAGCGTCGTGTTGGACACTCTTCAGGCCTAGATCTTTTTCGTCAAGCATCTGGAATGTAACAAGCAAATTATCTCATTCCAATTATTACAGAGTAGGTACTTAGCAATCAATTATCCTTGTTGCTACAAGAAACTTGGGCAATCGTGTTCAACACGTATCACTTTTTTTTTTTTTTTTTTTTTTTTATGTGAATAGGAAGGCAAACGAGCAAGTGGGTCACCTGATGGTAAGTGATCACCACTGCCCATAGACACCCGCAACCCCGGGGGGATTGCAGCTTCCTCGAAAACCTTAATTTTAGGCTTGACTAAAACGAGACTGTTTAAGTTTTTGTGGTATGTAAGGCTATATTTGTGTTACTATGTATGAAAGTGCATTTCTATCACGTATTATTGTTATTTTGTCAAATATTATTTGTTTAAGTGTCTGCAAAAAAAATCTTGAACTTATACTTATTTATTATTTATTTATTTATTATGTACCTTTACTTACTTGACTTTTATACCGGCAACAGATGCACATCGTGACCAAGTACAGTTTTTTAATTAAATGCGCCGGAAATAGAAATTGTGTGTCAAGGCAAGATGTCGAGGCGCGCTCTTCTCACGTGCGCAGAAGTATGAGGAGAGACGTTCTCTAATCGGAACAGGGGTTCCGGCTCTGATCCGGTGGCGGAGACCGACCTTGGTACGGATGAACACGGAATTGCAATATTGCAAGGGCTTTTATAACCTGGGGCATCAAGTCAATCACATTCAACCTCATCCTACGAGTATACAATTTGAGAAAAAGAAATGATGAATATGATGTCGACTGAAAATGACTGAAATGTTAATATGGAGTGAATTAATTGATAAGATACAGTGGATTACTTGTAACTTTTTTATACAAAGTACTCGTAACATTATGTAGAGGTAATTCTATTGTTCGTAGAAAATAATGCGTTTGGTTTATAAAATGACAGTGTTTCTGATTTTTTTCTTCTATAGACGGCGTATAGACGCAGAATAGGTATATTTATTTATTTATTTATTTATTAATTGTCAAGTCATGTACATACATATGAAGATGTTAACATTGTTCTAAGTCAGTCCATGACGCTCTGTACATAACCGCTCAGGGAGACCCACATAACCGCTCGGGGAACCCCACATAACCGCTCGGGGAGCCCCTCAAAACCGCTCGGGCCTCCCCGGGTCCGGGGTACTCGTAAATGAGTTTTCACTACGTTAAAAAAAAAGGTTTTAGATACTTCTTTGTTTATCAACGGCATTTTAGAAATATTCTTGGTTGTATGATTATGATGTACATTTTTTCAATAAGTACCTATATTTTTTATTCAGTCAGTATGTCAGTTAATCTTTCTGTTGTTATTATTTATAATCGCGACGACGACGGTGAGACAGTGCCTTCATGTACAAGTCCAACTCACACTTGTCCATTTTTTTTAAGTATGTTATTTTACACAATACTTAAATGTTTCTTATTTCCACTTCTTATCAAGAACTAGACCAAATGTTGAACCAGGTGATAAAAAACTATTTTACTTACATGCGATTTGCACAGCAACTTTCATTACAACTTGGTAATCGTACGTCTGGCTTAAGCTTTTTAAAACTTATCCGTCCGATAGTGAATTCATAGAAAATTCATGAATTCACAAAGCTGCAAATCCGATGTGCATTAAAATCGATCCAGATATATCTTTAAATATGAAACTGCCAGATTTTTCCACCTGTTGTTGGCCGCGAAACTGGCTTATTGTTTTATTCAATGCACGTCAGCGTAATTTATGTTGCACTAGTGCGACTGGAAGTCCGACCCACACCGGCGCAAAGCGTAGGTCCGCCATTATTAGGTACCTTTTTCAGTAAACATTACGACTCCTGGACAGGCTATTTATCTTCTGACTTTTGCGCGAAAACTGTCATCATAATATATTCACTTTTCTTTTATGAAATAGAGTGGCCAACGAGCAAGTAGATGATAGTAAGTGATACCCGCAACACCCAAGGATTGCAAACGCGTTGAGTTGCTAGTATGGTAGGCTTATAATAAGATGGAATACCTCATGTTTCAGAAATTTCATAGTTTGTCCAACTCGTCACGCTATAAAACAACAGTGAAAGTACTACTGCTCGGTGGCAGGATTAGAGAGAGAGATGGCTTGTGGCTGATAATTGAGATGTAATTAGATGGATATTAAGACATTACTATACTCTTATATGTCCTCAAAATCACTGACAACCTGAAAAAAAGCAAGTGACAAGTACAAAAATTAGGAGGTATACTCTCACAATCTGAATAAACAGGAATAAAGCAAGAAACATTATAATTTCTCCAGGTATTTTCCAACAACGCGAAGAATAATGTCAACATCTGTATGTTATATTAAAATATAGGTACTTGTCGTATAATGGAAATACCTACCTCTAACACAAGGTATATTGTGCGCGAGACCGCGCCACGATTCTTCATTTGTGGCAACATATTAAAATAGCTATACACTGTTCGGAGTAGTGGCTTACATATATTTTCTTGAGTACGTAATTGACGGAAGGAATTCCCGCTACAATTGCAGTAGTAACAATATGATAGAAACCTAGATAGCCTCACTTGCTTTAACTCCAGTACTTCAGAAACTACCTGAATATTCCAGTTGATAAAAATTATAAAGACATCTCGTTTGCTGTGTCATAAATATTAACAAAATATTCATTTAAAAAACGTGCTCAAATAAACAAGCACATAATCTCGCTGACAAATTTAATTTAAGAACTTTGATAAGTTATGTTCGCAATAAAGCTTTTTATGGACGACGAGGGAGGAACTAAAATTAAACAATCTGTATAAAAGTGGTTTTTACGCTTTTGACCAGTAAATCCTAGTTTTAAGGGCTAACTTTCAAGGTTTTGACTTACTTTTGGCAAACAAGTAGAGTTTCACTTGGGTAATGGAGTGTACAAAATGTCGTCGTGCTGTTAAATTCAAAACTTTAAATTGTTGTGCATATTCAATGGTACATTTGCAGAACTAGTGTTAAACTGAGGGCTGTTATCCAAAGACTTTGCTAAGTTCCGCTTAGAAATGGAGGAACATACTAAGACAACGTTTGGACACGTTTTAGTATTCAGGGTGAAGTTGAGCAAGCTTCGGCGGGTCGAGGGCGCGCTGAGAGTCTCGTTGATATTGTCTTTGAAGTCCAGCACTGTATGGTGTGTGCACGTTGCTTGCATGCCCGGGGCGATAGGCCAATCGCTAATGGTTTGGTGGACGCGCAGATTGGCTTTATAAGCCACTAATATTATAAATTCAAAAAAGCCGGTCAAGTGCGAGCTGGCCGCAAGCACTGAGAATTCCATACAAATTTTAAAACATGATTTGTACTTATTTTGATTGTTTGTTTCGGAACCTTAATAAAATAAAATATAAAAGTCCTTCACTTCGAAGAAATTTTATTTAGTCACATCTTTTAGTGTTATTCTTTAGAATACTTTAAGTTTCTTTAATACTTGCTACTGATGTGCATATTGTACCTAATACAGCTAAACTATAACAGAATAAAATTGGGAAAACTTGACGCTATTTCCTAACTTATGCAAACATTTCAACGCGAAACGAAAAAAGGTCAAATAAAAAGGAAAACTCATGGCAGCATTAAGTAATTTCATAAATTCCTCCCCTAAGACGTATCGATAGGAAGGCAATATAAAAATAGGGGCAACGACTTCCTTGTGGCAATGAAATAACGTGACGAACGGAACAGGCACAACACGAAATCAATAAATCATCCCATTTGTTGCCATCCACGACGACGGAAACGAGAAAGAGAAAATTACTTCATTCAAATACTCTTTGTATAAGAACGCATGATAGGTACTCGGCGATGAGATCGGCTGAAGCGATTGACTTTTTGCTCAGAATCAGAAATAACTAAATACGAAGGAACATAATTTCGTCTTCATTAAATTTGTTTCCGAACGGAAAATATAGCATTTTTTACAACACATTATCCAGTTGGTACTTCACTTATCGATATGTCATAAGATCTTATTTCTATAAGATATAAGGATCTATAGAGTTCAAAGCAAAAGGCGGAGTTCCGTACTAAGAATGTGAAAATTTCATAAGCCTCTTGCGTTGATATTTTATGTTCATTTACTTAGTGGGATAATACACATCCTACTAATATTATACATGCGAAAGTTTGTGAGTGAGGATGCCAGGATGTGAGTGAGTGAGTACACGGGCGTAGCCAGGGGGGGGTTACAAGGGTTCAAACCCCCGTAACCCCCGAAAAGTTCAGATATTATCATTCATAGAATTAAAATAAATTTCTTATATAAGGGTTATTTTATGTACTTTTAGTCGTTAATTTTCTTGAAGCCCCCCCCCCCCCCCTCCCTCCCGATACTAAAACCTGGCTACGGCCGTGAGTGAGCGCGCCTGTTTGGTCCTTCTTGAAGCTGTAACGACTGACAAGTTTGGATCAAATTTGAAACGGTGATACCTGGTACTCTAAATTAAAACATAGGCTACTTTTGATCCCGGAAAATTGCATGGTTCCCGCGGAGTATCGATTAACAAATTTTTGCAGACGAAGTCACAGATGGATATAGTGACTAGGATAGAAAAAAGTATGCTTAGTTGGTTTGGGCATGTAGAGCGGATGGATGAAAGTACGAATGGTTGCGTTGGGAGGGGAAGGCCTAGACGGACGTTCCGATACCAAATAGGAGACGTTTTGGAAAAAGGTCAGGTCAGGAGTACCCGAAACCGACGAGCATGCATGAAGAGATTGATGACTGTGGATGAAGCGAAAGAAATATGTCAGGATCGTAGCAAGTGGAATAAACTAGTCTCTGCCTACCCCTGTGGGAAAGAGGCGTGACGGTATGTATGTATGTAAGTCACAGACAACAGCTTGTTATTAATACATAGATACAACTGAAAACACATCATCTTACTGAGAAAAAAATTGAGAATGAAATCTGAACATTTTAGAAAAGATTGTACACGCCTGAAAAATATTGAAAGCATATCGTTTTTTTTAGATTTTAAATAACCTACTTATGTGCTTATAGGCTGCTAGTTCGTCTAACTAAAATATCCATAAAAGGTACAGGAAATTCCGACGAGCAATCATAAATGATGGAATCTATAAAGACATTTCACCAGAACGTACATAATACAAACCGACTTAAACCAATTTTCAAACAGTACAGTCATCACTGTGCTAACTGAACACTAAATTACTTAGAATGGAACACGATTTCGGAATTGGTTGTGTGTCGATTTAGTTAGAACATGGCAACTACTAGACTCTAGTAACTAGAGCATTATGCAGTGAGTGGGCACTCACTGCGGTTGTTGCTATCCTGCGCATAGATTATGCGAATCTGTTCATGAAAGTATAGTCTTAGCATTGACATTTACCGTGGGAAATAGGTACACTAACATAAATACAAGTAATACTTAATCATATTTATTTAATACGCCGAATCAATGATTATGATTGTTTAACTAATTTAACTTGAAACTCAAGAGAAATAAGTAACATTTACTTGATTTTCGAGTGTTTATCTTCCTTCAGATAATTCAAGATTGTTTTACCTTCTTTGAAACCAAAACAAAACAAAACATCTTTGACAAAATTTCCCTAAAATGTAATGTATACAGAAGTTCCAATTACATGACGCGCCTACTGCGTTTTAATACTTTGTTAAGAAAGTTTTTTGTGGCTACACGTACTAAAAAATTACGGTAAAACCGTGTATTCGCGAATAAAAATATTTGGCTTTGTTATAGAAACAAAGGATTGTAGGCACGTCAGATTTCCAGAGCGCCACTAAAACTGCAAAGCGTGGTCCGAAAATAACTGACGGTAGGAGGCCGATCGTTTTGCGGCTGGGGTTTTATTAAAATATTCGGGTTGCGATTGAGCGGCGTCGGCGAGCGGTAGTCTAACTCATTACCGGGAAATGAAGTCGGTGCTGGGCAAATGACGCGCCGCCGCGCGGACACCCGGCGAGCGCTAAATGCGCGACACGCACGCGCCCGGCATCCGACCGGCCGCTATGAAATTCGACCTCGTTCATAATTGCACGGGTACAAATTCGCAGTTTGCCCTGCCTACGGATAATGGTACTTTTGCTGATACGTTATACACATACTGAAAAGGTCCATAATATGTGAAGCGAGATTTCTCTTTGTTGTCTTTTTGTTACAGTTTCCATATATCTATATAAAGGCTAGCTTACGTCCACGGCTTGACCCCTGTCCAATCATAAAATAAAACTGGCCAAGAGCATGTCGGACTACGCATAAAAAGCTAATGTGCGGTAGAGACGTCCAGTTGATGAAATGGGGAATCGGGAATCTAAATGTCGGTAAAATAAACCTAATCTACTTAAAACTAACTGTACATGATGAATTAATTGAACTAAAACTAAAATAAATAAAGATTACGTTGGAATCATTTACTTGTTAACAATCAACACCAGGACTGGGTGTATTCAATAAGTATATGCATCACAATTATAATAGTATTTTTATTGACTCACAATTATTTGTGTCATGTCATGGCGGTGGTTGCAGAGAGAAGAGGAAGGGGACGGCAAACCTTAAAATAATATAGACATGAGTAATAGTGTATTAGGTATATTATTTACATTAAAAGAAACACATTTATTTACTTAACTCGTCCGTGTCCGGGTTACAGTAATAACATTTTCACTCGTTAATTTTAAGTCGTAGCATTGACCATTTATTTACTTTCTTTCTTCTAATTGCAAGATACAAGACTACCCAAAGAAAAGCAGTGCACTATTTTCAGGGTTCATGTAAATTTCAGATTCAGGGCAACTGCTGACTTATAACCTGGTATTTAGGCAAAAATACTTTTATTAAGTTGACTACAAAAGTCATGTTAAGTTACGGATCGCGTTTTCTCCCGTTTTAAGCTCCACAACAACGCCGGCGGCGCTACACGAGATATCTTATCGACGCTTCGTTGCCGAACCGGCGCGTATCGAGAACGCCCCAACCCTGCTTCTGCTATACAAGTATGTGTCAGTTAGGTATAATAGGTATATGCCTCAGCACGTAATGTATTTCGATATGTGAATACCTACATGTTTACTATAATTGAAACTATAATTAATATATATCTGCTAACGTATCCTTGCGAGACTAGCAATTAGTTACAGTCATAGAGGAATTTAGTAATAGACTAGAAATGTGGTATAGTTTGTTTGAAAAGCAATCCTCCTAACCACTGCGGCGGAATTTTCAATCTCATTGGCCAGCTCAAGGTCGAGCATGATAGTACAGTCAAGTAAGCCGATATAATTATCGATATCGATAATAAATATTTAGTAATGTTGAACGTGGCATACATAGATAAAACATAACACTCACTTGTTTTTTATAAAAAAATATGTACATACATATAGGTAATCATAATTCCAATTAATAAAATAATTCTGATCTTTATAGTGGATAAAAGGGTAAGGCAGTTGAAATCAGGCAGTCTCAGTCGGTTGTCGCCCTGCGAAACCGCCTGAAGAAGTGTTGGCTTGATGAGTCTTCTTAGTGGACTTAGTATGTTTTTTTTGTGTGTGTATATTTATGTACTTTATGTGTTTATTATATGTAGTATATTTCTAATATATATCAGTTTATCGTATTTTTATATGCCTTAGTGTATTACATGTACTTGTGTGTGTTTTTAACGTTTTGTTTGTTTACGTTAAATTTAAGGTCATTGCTCTTTTAGCTTTTTATATATGTCTACTCTCTATACTCTATTTTCTGTTGTCCTGACAATCGTTCGAAGGTTAACTGGAAGAGATCCCATGAATGGATAAGTTCGCCTCTGTACATCTGTTTATCTCATTACCCGTAAAATTAATATGTTTTATGTACAACAAAGAGTTATGCATACATACGTACACACAAAAGGCTAATTTGTATTTACAAATGAATAATCAGCTTGAAATTGAAAGGTCTCTCACTTTATACTTCTTTACTTACTATACTTGTTTTTCTAGTACTTTTCTGGGTATTTAAATCGCGGTGTAAATAAAACAAAAGTAACGAATTGATTTTTTTAAGTTAAATGACGCCTCTGAGTATGGCAATGAGTGTATGATAGCAGAAATAAATCAGCTGACCCGGTTATTCCGGATGTGATTGTTTCCCATTACCCGGCCCAGGACGTCCGGGGTTTCCGCCGGAACTCCACACGCTAGCAACATGTTGCTTAACTATTTGCTATCATTTTACCAAATTAATTATTACAATAGCTTAGGAATGTCTTGAACACGTTTCGTTGAGGGTTCGTTCCCTTATTTATTCATTAAAAGTAACTGATCAGTACTCCCGTGCGGTACACGACCGCTTCCGTAGTTGGACTCATGGGTGCTCCTTGATTTTCAGAAGGCTACTTTGTCTACTTACGCCGAAAACGTAGAAAATGTCCTCCCCTTGAGGTTCAAACCAAACCTAAAGTTTTATTTCATATAGGATTGAACCGATAAAATTGCTATTTTTAACTCAAAACTTTGTTGTTTTGTCTATTTTACATAAGAGGATTAGGTAAACATAAATTTGAATACAGTCCTTCAATTAAGTAATTGTTCGGAACGAAGAGCTTTAGCATCTCGTAGGTAGCTGATAAATTATTCAATTGCTAAGTGACCGGGTGAACGCTTTCGACTGCATGTATAATCTATTGACATATTTAACCAAAATTTTAGGTCTCTTCAATTTGTTATTTCTTCTTACACATACACAGGGGCGTGCAGTGGATTTTGACAGAGGGTAGGCATATTGCCAACAAAATCCGTATTGGTACGAAGCGTGTCGGGCACATTTACGTATGCTTACAAGCACTGCTTATATGCCTGTAAGGGATGAACGCGTCTGCACATACATACATACATATATCACCCTTATGGGGCAGACAGAGCCTAAGGTAACAAATCCTTAAGGCCACGTTTAGCGTGATTGTGGGCGTATAGGTGGAAAGGGGAATCAAAATAGTGATTTGTTGCTAGCCGCATCGCCTATAAGGTGATTCCTGAAATTTTCGCCCATTCCCCTCGAGGGCCTTTTACCATCTGCGCGGGAAGAGAATCAACTGGTACATTCTATGTTTTTTCTTTACTCCCAGACCAGCATGAAAGAATACTTCTTCTTAGTATTCAAATAATAGCTTGAATATGAAGACGTGTCTTCTTAATAAAATACAAGCCTATAGTATGTACGTATGTTTATACAAAAGTGACTTCTGTAGTGCTTATCCTGTTATAATAATTAGACATCATTAAGTACTTACGATGAAATATCATTTACCGGACGAAGCTTGCTTTATAAGTGGATGAAGTGCTAACAAAACCACTACAATTTAATGTAATAATAAAATAATAACTAAAACTTACCCACTGCAGATGGGTAGATGCTAGCCGCTTCCAATCGAAGCAAGTGGAGGTCTATGGGCGAGGCCTATGTCCAACAGTGGCCGCCCTATGGCTGATATGATGATGACCCACTGCAGTCGTATAAACAAATACTTTTTCCCACTATTACCTTGAGAGTTATGAAACTTTTCAGCCTCAAATTCTATTTCGAGAATAGGAAAGTGCAATCGGTTTTATAGAATTATTTATGATAAACAATCTAACGCCAAAATCAAATTAAATTATTCTCTTCCATGCTGGTCTGGAAGCAAATAAACAACATAGAACGTACCAGTTGCTTCTCTTCTCGCGCAGATGGTAAAAGCCCATCAAGGGAACGGAAAAAAATCTTAGGAATCGTGTTATCGGCGATGCGGCTAGGAACCCATCACTATTTTGATTTCTCTTTCCACCAATACGCCCAAAATCATGCTAAACATCTTCTTTAGGACTTGTTACCTTAGGCGCTATCTACCCCGTACGGGATATAGACGTTGTGTATGTGTGTATGTAAATTAAATTAGTAATACCAAGTTTTTCCGATAGTGTTTTATTCATCGCGGATCGAGTAACTACACGTATTATTCTAGAACGCAGCCGTAAACACGCGCGCGCCGCTACAAATAAACGTTTTTGCTCTGTTATATGCGCTTATTGTCCAATTTTATTATTAATAAAATTCGAAATGATTTATTAACACCGTTTAATAATTTCAAAGATTTAGTTTAGCTACGAGTATTTATACAGCCTACTAAAGGTTCAATAATGAGATTTTAAAAAGTAGGAGCCTACCTTGTTGGCAATAAACTGCGTCCAGATATTTGCAGGCTATAATTTCTCAATGATCCCGCTTATCTACATACCGGGCGCCCGCCGCTTGCCTGTGCGAAGCCTCAGCCATTTGCATTCGTTAAGCCCTGACCAAACACTATTCGCAATAACTTCCAATAAACGACCGACCTAAACTTGGCAATAATGAACCAAGCTACTAACGAACAGAACTATAAACTAAACTTCTAACCAACTCGGTCGTCTTAATAAATGTATAGAAATAGAACCGCAAAGTTCCGAGCTCGTGCTGTGAAATGCGTTCTTCATTTGCGGTGAAACAGGCGATGTCTCATATAGCCCGTACGTGATAGGAATGAGCATGGCCTGGATGATTGGCCGCCCACGAGCCCCATTGTCCACTTCCAACTTACAAGTCGTATCAAGTCTTTTATTTAGTTTCTTTAACTTTCTGAAACGAATTAACTTTTAAGTAATTGTGCTTGTCTTCCATTTTTAAGTAATGTTACTGTATTTCGTCCGATACTAACATTATTTATCTTCATTCTTTATCATATTTTGCTTTGCCGACTAAATTGCATTTTCGGCGATGAATCGCGTTTTTTCTGCAAGTAATCTCAGAAAAAAAGGGACCGAAGGAAAATCTTGAGTGACACAGGTCGGACAGCTGTGGATACATTTGTCATTACACACCTTTAGGTTGCAGCCTCTGTCATGTTAATGTCCGCGTGACAAAAACCCCAACAATTTTTTAATTTCCAATAGTTTAGGTACTACTTCAGATAAGTAATTTTGTTACATTTATTTAAACCAACGAATCTAAAGTGACATTACATAAAATTAACATCGAAACCTTAAATTATACGAAACTTAATGTATATAAATGTGTTGTTTTTAAATAAAGTAATCATATTGTCAATGCTTGTTCCTGAGACAGGTCGTGCGGATTTTATAGATCACTTTAGTTTTTATTATTATGTTTTGTTCTAAAGAACTGGTTTTTTAACACAAACTAACTAATATATTAACTATCTCAAACCTATTAAAACGTGTTTCATAAAATCACTTAAAAATGCCTGAAATTCGGAATCTGTGCGTCTATAAGAGCGTGTTTTGTAGCATATTTTACGCTGGCATCATTAATTCAGTACCGATAATAAGTTAACTATTGCTTGAAGGCAATAAATACAAAATATGTAATTTAAAAAAATGAGGTAGGAGCTTTTTATTTTTCACTCATATTTTGAAATATATCGAGTGTTAAGTCATTGGTATCTATTTGAGAAGTGAACACTCGCGTGAGTTTTCGATGTCTCTCCATGAGAAGGGTCCCATTTCCTTTTCATATTTGCCTATAATACCGTGTTCCCGCTAGTTTTCAACGTCTCATTCGTTATTCATGAACTTCATTCTATATTTCGTTCTATATCAATTCTCCGTGGCCAAAGAAATGGATTTTTTATGAGGCTAAATTTTTACATTAAAAAAATTGCATTTTTATTGATGTTTCAAGTTTTTACAGATTTGGTTTACTCTGCAAATCGCTGTAATTTACAGCTATTTTGCTTACCGATGCTTTGGTGGCTATTGGCCGTTTGAGAACTTACTGCTGCTCCCGTTGTGAGAATCTGGTACTTAATAATTATATGATTAGACTAAACCTTTGATATTAAGTACTTTTTTATTTTTTACTTACAACACCTACATACACACAACAACTTTAACAATGAAAACACTTTGAAAGATTAACATGAATAAAATGTTAAATGGGTGCGTCTTAGTTCAAGTGCTTATTTATTTACTAACAGATGCGTGTACAGAGTAGTCAATAATGGTAACGTCAAATTATACGGCATCATAGTAACAGAACCGTGTGAACCGATTTTTTCTTATCACGTGTTCTCATTTTATCAGATTTGGGTCGTTCACAGTTCATCAAACAAAATGGCAATGGCAACTGTGCCCCAGGGTAATCTCGCTACAGCCGTCCTCGCCTTCGGGACTCCACACCGACTCGCACCCAACTTGCATTTGCTGCGACAAAATAAAGTCTTTCTAGACCCTATCTGTACCGAATATTGTGTCAATATGACGTGGTTCCGTTCGGTACAAACGAATGCGAGCCGTTGTACAGTGTCACGTGTGGCGATTTCATGATCACGTCAGCGGTATCCACGTCACACCTGCAGCTTGACAAAAACTTAAATCTAATAAAGCAAGAAACTGCTTAATAACATAAATATATGGCGTATACTTTTGACTTCTTCATTGGTACTTGTGTACTGAGTGTACAATCCTTTCGGAAACACAATGTCACAAAATTTGATTCCCTCGAATGTACCCACCTAACCATCACAAGTAATAGATTTGGAGATTTGGAGTAGACGGAAGTAACATTACGTCGAAGGTGAAATGGGCCGCTAAGATTAAATATTTAATTATCTGAGTGACAACATTTTATTGCGAGTTATTGCGAGGGCGGCGCGGGATAAGGCGGCGACGGCCGGCGTGTGCGCCCTCTAACGAAGTTACGGCTGGTCGGGGACTCTTCCGCTCGTCTCGTTTGCACAGATTTATGTTAACTCGTTTAATTACAACAACGGCTAACAGCCTTGGCGACTTTTAAAAATTCTGAACAATCTTACTGAAAAAAAGAAACATTTTTTAGGAGAAGACAATTACTGAGGCCCCGGAGACGATCAATAGAAATCCGGCTTCACTTAAGAACCGCTCCAACTTTTTCGCGAAGATGAAATTACTTTCCGCTGGCTAGTTAACGCGTATTGATTTATTAGGCAAATGGATCAGACAGTGAATTGAGTGTATAAATATATTTAACACATAATAAAGTGAGGGTAAGTGCCTATAAAGTTTTATGTGGGCCGTAAAAGTAGGCACGCAGGCAACGACGCCGCTCCGTTGTGACATTGTGCCGCGTACGAATAAAATAATGTTGAGAACGACTGTTGCCGCGCGAGTCGGCACCTCCGCGCTGATAACTGCAGATAACGCTGTGTGTGCGTATTCCCCTCGTTTCATACCGAAGCTTCATTTGAGAGCGGAAACGTTAACTGCACGTGAACCAAGCTTCCGTCTTAGGTGATTACACTTAATTCGTATTTTAAAAATGCTATATTAATCTAGCTGGTTTTAATTTTGGTCGATATACTCTCAAACAGCAGTTAGAAGTTAAATTTCGTACTGGTTTGTTACGGTCAATTCAAAATACTTTACTATATTTAGTTTACCTAAATATGGTGAATTCGCGTGTTTCAAGTTGTGTAACAATTTAGCGCTTAAATTTCCACATTTAAAACATGCGATGTAACAGTTGACTTTCAAACTGGTCTGGGAACAAAGAAAAAACATAAAATGTACCAGTAGCTTGCTTCTCTTCCCGCGCAGATGGTAAAAGCCCATCGACGAATTAGTCGAAAATCTTAGGATTGATATCAGGCGATGCGGCTAGCAACCTATCAATATGTTGATTCCCCTTTCTAACTACACGCCCACGATCATGCTTGGCTTCACTTAGTGGCCTTTAGGTCTTGTTACCTTCGGCTCTGTCTACCCCGTCAGGGATAAAGACCTGATTGATATATGTATGTAACAGTAATCAAATGAGTATCATTATATCCATTAGATTATTGAGAAACAATCGCTGTTTTAATAGTCTGTATGTAATAGTTAGTCATTGTCGTTGTCCCTTGCGCACATAATGTAATGCCGTTGCGTATCATATCATCATATTATAGGCAATTCGACTAGTAAGTAGTAACCCATCTCTATTTTGATTTCCTTTTCCACCTATGCGCCCACAATCATGCTAAACGTGGCTTTTAGGCTTGTTGCTTTAGGCTCTGTCTACCCCGTAGGGATAAAGACGTGATTTATGTGTGTATGTAAATTATTTCTGCCCGTCGACCGTCTTGATGTGTCTAGTTTCCCACTTGGCTTCCTTTCTTACTTACCGAATACAAAATGATACGATAAAGCGCAAGCAGACGACCTACTTTAAATATATTATTTTTATTATTCACCTACATTGTTTATTATTTACTTTTGTAATAGTAAGTTAATGTTTATTGTTACATTAGCCAAATTAAATATTTCCCGACATATTGCGGCAACAGCGATGGGGTTGCCACAATGATCCGGTTTCTGTTGAGGTTTGTAAATATAACAATAATATAAAATATGTGTTGTGACTCTCCATGTACTACATGTACCATAAGCCCTCGGATAAGGTTAGAATCATTATGTTCTTCATAAAAATCAGAAGACCTTTTCGAGGCATTCGATGTGATAAATACTTTTAGTAACAAAACTTAAATCGTACCATGTCAGACAGAATTCGTGTGAAGAATTTTTGAAAAGTCGTAAGCAGACGATGATGATGATAGCGAACGAGAAAAAGTTTAAAAGAAGAGAAAACAATCGTTTGATCATCGCCTAAAAGACATTTTGTTGTATAACCCATTTTATTCTATGAATGAATATTATACATCATTGTACCTATTTAAAATTACAGAAATTATGAACATAGGTATACTAAGTGAAAAACTAAATTTATCGAAATTTTTGAGAATTTCGTAATGTTGATTTTTATTTGTAACTTGAAACATTTCGATTTATTATATTTTGACAAAATAAACAAACTAGCGGAAATTTCAGTGCGCCATGCATGATTTCCAGCGAGCGTATATTGATAATATCGAGTGTTAGGTCGTAGCAGCTAATAGTGGTTGACATAACTAAACCACATTAGGCGTAATAGTTTCGCCCCCGGCATGCTGGATATTCGCGACAATAGGAGATTAGGGGCTGTCCGCCGGCCGGTGGCCAGTGACATGCCATGCGGCGCATTAGCGCATCCAATTTCGGGTCAGTTTAATCTCAAACAAGCAGATCGTGTTACTGCCTAAACCTTTTCTGACCGCCAGCGCCAACTAAATCCATCCTTTATTTGTACAATAGAGGCCAGTATCTGTATCGGTTTGAGTGATATGACATAATGTTATTGTTGGATTCGCGAAATGATTCAATTCGCACAACTGATCTTTGTGTTAGTGTTTGTTGAGGTTATACTTATAACGTTTCAAATTTTAATTAACAACACAAACGAAAAATATTATTTTATTAGTATACGTCTGAAATTGGTATACGAAAATCGAAATTATTAAAAAAAATCAGAAATAGAAACATTCGAGCATCAAATTCAGTGCCTACCAAATTTTTGTACAGCTTATCAAGATTGATCTTTATAAGGCTAGATTTTGATGCTGATCAGAATGGCATAAGAAAGGGGCTATAATACATACTCGTAATATGTAAGTTGTTTATAGCATGTCGATCGACAATTAAGATGTGAAAAAGAACTAATGGTAACTGTAGGGATACTACTCTAACCTAATAGAAAGTGTATAAAAGCTAGCTCAGGTGTAACTCTTAATTATGTGCAAGTTATAGAAATATTAATAATTCCAGAAAATGTTTCAAAAATGTATTTAGCCAGACAGTAAGTTCCCATACATATATATCCCGGACACGAGCTCAACCAGGAGTAATCAAAATAATTGTTCACGTATTTCCATCAAAAATCACCATGACCCTCCAAAATTTATTCAGGTCTTGTCATAATATGGAGTCGTGAAAGGCAACATTAGGATGTTGTGCAAGTCAGAGTAACATTACCTGTTGTAATACAATTTGCAAAACATATTTTCTCATAAAGTAGAGCGCGATATACCGACGCAATGTAATTTTTCAAGGAGTTTCCAGAAAATATTAAGCATATGATTTTTATGATTGTTACTTGGATATTCATACGTGTACAAATTCTTGTACTTTATAGCATTAACGCATTCAAAATCAGGTAAAGGTAATTAATACTACAGCACCGGTCACGTGGCTTGAAGTAATAAAATTTTATCTAATATTTCAACTTAAATTTAAAGATAAACGCAGTCTGGAACTTTATCTATTCAAAACGCTGGTTCTAGATCTATTCACGAGGGAGGCAAAGGCACTCTAGGGGGTTGACGCTGGTGTTATCAATGGAAATGCGGTTCGTCGCCCCTGAGGATAACTCCGATCTACGAGTCTGGACCTAATCAGACTGGCTAGCAGACTGGCTATGTCTCTGGCGATCTGTGACACTTTCCTACGCGATATTAAAACTTGAAAAGAAACTGACATTTCCTCACCTGCGGACTTAAGTTAAAATATCTCGTTCTAGATACAAACAGCAATTTGCACAATCGCTGTAAAATAAAAACATTGAAACAGTATTTTCTCAATCCATCAATTTGCTAATGCCTCGGTATACAAAGCAAAATATTATTGAATATTTTTACATAAAGTTATCACAAACATTGCTCTCTATTGTACGCATGTATGTACGTATGTATTTATAACTCTTTGCTGAACTTAAAAGTAACGAGTATAGTATTCGTATGAGTACCAATTTAAAAAAAAAAATAACCTTAAAAACCCAGTAAAATAAGTCACACAAACTGTAAACATATTTGAATCTGGAATATAAAGACCTCTTTACGCACGATTCGCACGAATGACCGATACATTTGAACGTCCAGTTTCTAACTCTTTTCCAGACTATTGAAATGAGTATTGTGGACGTAATAGCATTTGTCTCTGTCTAACTGGTATGTCGTTCGAGAGAGCAAAACACCCATATTCACGTAGACTACAGTCTCGATTTCGTGCTAATGCTAAAGGTACCAGGGGGACAATATTCAGAATCTAAAATATTCTCCATATCAAATAGGTACTTTTCATTCATACTTATTATTTTTTAATCTGCACATAAAACTAACTCCACCGAATTAACTAAAACTCCTCGAAATCCCACTGAGCGAAATAATAATAGGAATTGTAAAATATTTTCTTTAATTTAAGTCAAGTTAATTAACTAATTCAAATATCATTTCTGCAGTGAGAGCCGTGGTTCGTTCAAATAACACTGCTTTGCTTTTTATTGACAATGGTAAAATATAAAACACGCGTTGAAAAAGGCGAAACTTTTTTGCTTTGTAAAGGAAAACCGACTAACAGATAATAGGGTTGTGCCTGCGTAGTTAAAAAAACATAACCAAATTACAACTTTGCAGTTTAAAATATATTACAAATAGATAATATATCATATTAGGCTTTGCCTACCCCATAAGGGATAAAGACGTGATTTATGTATTGTATGCATACATCTTTAAATTTAATGATATTAATCTTGTTATTTTGACCAAAATACATTAACGTAATCTAACCCTTTTCTTCTCGATTTGTAGGCTTTTCATCTCATCATCTCCAGCCTATATACGTCCCACTGCAGGACACAGGCCTCCTCTCAGAATGAGAGGGCTTGGGCTATAGTTTCCTTACTATGTTTTCCTTCACCGAAAAGCTCATGGTAAATTTCGAATGTAAGGTTTATCTTTTCAGTAAATAAATATAATACATGTTTTCGCCAATAAACATTCAAAGTTATTAATGGATTCTGCGAAAGAGCAGTCAGAGAGATAAACGAAATCCTACCAGTAAATTATTATAGATATAGAATGCTGGCGATAATTAACTTTAATAAATAATTAAGTACAGTGAGAATAATCACCATCATCATCGAAACCATCAGTTAGAGCTGTAGTAGGTCACTTGAAACCTTCTATCTAACATTATAAATTTGAAAATTCACCAGTTTGAATAACGTTATACATACATATACATACAAAAATTGCATAGTTACCGCGAGTACCGAATTATTATGCTGACAAAGTAGAAGAAAATTATTGTTAAGTTAATAATGCATTCTTTAAATGAGGAAAATTTGTAATATTCAAATTATCGGCTGCATTGTTCAGAGCGGCGTGTTAGTTTCCCGCGGGGCAACCCTGCTGTCCGCTCGGCCCGGCGCCCGCACAGCTGTACATTTGCCTAAATCAAAATGATGAAAGGGAAGGTGGTGCAATCGTTTTCTTACTTTTCTTCGATTTCCAAGAACCTTCTTTACAAAGCCACATTACACGATACGTGTTTAACTCCATGAACCTATCAATTTGTTGTGTGTATCGTTTGTTTTTCTGCCTTTGAAGTTGGGAACATTTCCGTTTAAGCCAGAAATGGTTCCCGCTGTTAACGTTCCTGGCATAAAATTCGATTTATTTTATCATCAACCTCTCCCCATATCTTTTGTGCGGGTTTAGATAATATTTTACCCACGTAAAGATGTCATTTCAGCATTTTATAATGCATATTTACCCCCGACACAAAAATAGGTTATAAGTTTAACGTCGATGTCTGTCTGTGTGTGTGTGTGTGTGTGTGTGTATATATACGGCTGTGGCACACAGACAGCTGTGGCATCGTAGCGCCTCAACTGATCGACCGATTTCAATGCAGTTTTTTTATTCGACAGTCAGTTTCCTTGCGGTGGTTCTAAGCCATGTTTGGTAAAAATCGGTTCGGTAGTTTAAAGAGTATCAGCGCTTTTCCAAAATATTTTTTTGGCATTATAATTATTTTTTATGTTATATATTACTTGATGAATGCGAGGGGGTTTTTTTTAAATTTAATGTTATTTACACTTTCATTTTGAAGTAACAACTTTGCTATCTTTTAACACTACAATTAAGCTTATTTGATCAGTTGAAGATCACTTGCTTATTTAAATTATTCTTATAGGTACTAACTAACCGTCTTCTGTGGTACCGTTATCGGAAGCCGTGTATAGCCGTCTGCTGCCTTCTGGGTTTTAGTACAAACTCACCAATTAATCGAGTTAAATTTACTAACATAATTTGAACAGTAAAAGCCAACCGCTAACCCATTCGAACGGGCAATAAATCACAAGGAAGTTATCCGCTGTGAACGGATGCCGCTGTAGCGTCGTAGACAGTCGTAGAACGTCTACGGCGTAGCGCCGCTACGCGACTTAATTTTAAACGGGGTGCGCTAACAGAGATTCCAAAAAAAAAATTAAGAAATAAGACCGCCTTCATTACAGTTAATGTACGTTAGGGCTACTTAGTTACTTATTTATTTCAACAACACATACGACTATCGCGTAAAACTTAGTAAAATGTTGGTTCTATTCACTTCAGACTTTTATTAATCTAGAATGAGAAATAATATAAACACAAAACAACGCAATGTGACCTTGATAAACTAAAATGTATAACAAACTAACTAATAAACTTTTCCCTCTTATAATAAAAATAATGGTGAAATTGTGTTTCCGTGCATAGTTTTCCTTCGAATATCATTTGCAATTACAATCATACGAACGCGAGCTACCTATTCAAATGATATCCGGAAATATGTTAGCATTTATTAGATCTATATTGGACGTTTTGATAGTATAATAATACCTATAAAATAGTGAGTCTTGATCTCCCTGCTCTGATATTCTGGTGAGCACAAAACGAAGATCTGACTCTATTATGAAGGCTATTGTTCCAGGAAATCCTGGCAAATCAATTATTCAAGCCTTACTGGTAACAGAACAATTGAGCAGAACATGTTTATTCTTATACACGGATACAAGGCACGCGGTATATAATATGAGTCTGTGATGAAATAACTTAGCTGATAATAATGAAGTTGTTTTTTAAAAGTCATTTTTGTACAAGTAAACTTTTTTTTTGTGTTAGAGAGGCCAGACAAACGAACTAGTGGGTCACCTGATGTTAAATGATCACCACTGTCCATAGACACTCGCAGCGCTTCACGCGATGCCAGTGCGTTGTCGGCCCTGCAGAAAATTGTACACTCGCCTCTTAAAGGCACCCAGGTCGTAATTCGATGGGAAGACCCCAGCAGGAAGCTCGTTCCAGATTTTGCAAAAAATACCGATTAAACCGCACCGAAAACTGGATTTATTTCTACGAAATTTTTTTTTTATATATCAAATTGAACTAGTTTACACTAAGTTTTTTGCATGCTTAGAAGAATTTTAACATCTCTTTTTATCAGGGACTTATATCGATGTCTACCTAATTAATTTCGGTTTTTTTAGAAAATACTTACAGAAGTATTAGCAATATGGATATAAAATAAATATCAGTAATAACTGTATCGCAGTTGCTGAACTATAAAAATCGATTGTCAATAAAAATATGTGTCAATGTTGTTCACCTTCTTTAAAATACAAAAAAATACTAAGTATAGTCTCGACAATGAACATTAGATCAAAACAAATCATTTTTGGGATAAGTAAGCAAAAAGTATTGTAAAGACACTGATTTGAATCTAGGGTAAACATAACAAACTGGTACGCCAAAATGAGATTAAAACTTCAGAAATATTTTTATCAATTCTTCAGCAATTTACAAAAAGATACCAACAAGATCTACGATTTACAAAAAGATACCAAGAAGATTCAGTAAACGGCGTGTTCAGATATTTTTGAGCACATTTGCGATTCCGTAAAATTTTACACTGCTCCACCAATACAAAATCCGTCTATCAGAGCATATAGTTACACGCACACGCACGAGACAAGGCTTAATTTAAACTGGCCTTCTTTGTTGTTAGCAAAACTCCGTCTTAACTTTTTATTTGGTCTGATTCTTGACCCAAATGAGTATCATTATTAAATATACAAGTAGACAACAGTGTTGTTACCACTAGTATAAGTAATATTTCAGTTTTCCCGAGCAGTAATTAACGCACATCGTCCATCCGACGTCAGCCCTGTCCGTCTTAAAATATTGCAGAATTAAGACTAATGATTACAATGGTCAAGTGTTTGTTAAAAAAATATTAACTGCCTAAAATACTAATAATATCTTCATGAGAATGCTAGTTTTTCATTTCTTATTAATCTATACAAATAATTAAACCCCAGCCAAAGCAGAACACAGCCGTGGATGGATCCTTCAACTCCATCGATGTGAGCTAAGCGTCTCAAAGACTCAATAATTGGAGCACGAAGTAACAATGACGCTGGCAGCTCGCGCCGCATCGAGTGCTTTTGTCACATCGATCTTCATATTAATAGCGGAACTGTCCGATTTCCAATTCTGTTACCTTATTGTACAAACCCGCACGTGATATTTTTAACTTGTTATTTGGAACCCGTAGTTGTAACTCCATTTTAGCGTACTGCGCTATTTATAAGTGTTAGACTTAAATGTGGAAATAAAATCTCTCATTTTATACCACACTATTCTGTGAAATGAATCTGTGTACAAAGATCGTGGAGACAACACTCATTGTTCCAGAGAATTCGTTCGGTTCTGAGGCAGACGTACTTCAATTGTATATTTTATTTAAGACGATGTAATCAAACCCGTTGTTTGACTTAGCCATTATTAAGAATCACATGTTGGCATTCATTGGCTGGTTAGCTAATTGTGGATTATGTTTGCTCGGCTGAGCTTATTTATGTGTTTGTTTATTGCTAGCGTCTTCCCGCCTACTCCCGGGTAATTGCTTTAGCAGGGCCGTTTTATAGACAGCCATAATTGTTTTTTTTAATATAGTAGGTGCATGATATCAAAAAAACATTGTTTACTATCGATTTGAAAGCAATATTAGGACAACAAATAGGTATTTAAATTTTGTGTGGTAAGAAAATATTCGCGTAACTTTCTTTTCTTGTTTTTTGCGTCATTATAACAACGCTTCACTTTATAACAGAGGTTTGTTTTTCAGAGCGATGTTTGGCTTTCTGAAAGGTATTTTCAACCTCCCTTGTCCGTATTAACTGGCGGTTAGAAATCTAAGGATATTTTCCAAAGGGAGTTAAAAAGGGCGCCGGTGGGCTCTCGACTGCGGCCGCCGCGAGGAGCAGCGCCACGTGATACGGCCAAAAACAACATACACTGAACACATGAAACAAACTGGAATTTCAACACGAGCTTCATTTTACCCACAGAATTAAATTTGACTTTCATATTTCATTTAGAGCTTCTACTCATAGCTCTAGCTCATTTTTAAAACTTGGCTTTGATTAGCACAGGGTGCATTTTCGTCGTTTACCTACTGTAGTAAATAAACAGCAAATGCTTGTATTTTATTCAAAGCGTCAGCCATAAACAGTATTCAAGCAAATTAACAATAATGAACACCAGATTAACTTTCTTAACGACACTGAAAATTAGAACAAAGAAAAATCGGAAAAGTAAAGCTTTGGCCAGGAACCGCATCCGGATCTTCAATCCCGATTCCCGGCCATAGCTTTACTTTTCGGATTTTTCAATGTGTTCTAATTCTCAATGTCATTTAGAAATTTAATTTATGTCGGGTAAAACCGTAAAATAAATATAAAATATCAAGAAGTATTCTTGATTCATTTGATTGCGCCCGGTTAACCCTTCGTGCCTTTCTACTCAATACCATATAACATTGGAGACCACCGAAATGAACTTAACTTGTAATAAAGTAAATAAACCTGTAAAATGAAGTTTGTCTAGTATACTATAGTTGTTATTGTATGGAAAAAAGGTTAACCTATACTCGGAAACCGTAAGTCTTAGCCGAGTTTATGTAAAGCGGTGCACCAGTCGTGATATTGTAAAAACAATGAGAATGGCAACACCGTGGGATGGCCCTGAGCCAACTGGCGGCGCGGTCCGGATTACAACCATGCTCTTAACTCGATACAGCCGAGGCTATAAACTATCCCCTTTCCACTCAAGCATTCTCGCATCATAAATATCGAGTAACCTTATTTGTGTTTCGCGCTGAACCCCGATTACTAAGTAAATTTAAACTACGTATTGATTTATCTCGTGGTTTTTAGGTTTTGGGTTAGGGTTGGTCGACTGCTTCCCGTATCGAAACTACAATTATATTTCTATTTGATAATTTTAGAAGGTATATTTTAAAGTTCATTTCGTTTCATTTATTTATTGTGAAGTCAAGTACATGGTAAAAAAGATGTTACACGAGATTAGTAGGTAAGTACATGACGCCTGCAAGGGCTCATAATAATAATTTACTTATGACTAAAAGACTAAAATTATCAATTAACAATGTCAAAATACAATAAAATTTGATGTCATGCATTATACGATATTTATTAAATCTATGAATTATTCTATTTATTTATTTCATTTCACTTAATCATTAAATTGCAGCAAATACACAATACAACAATTACAATTGTATTACAATTTTACAATTTATTTATATAACGCGTACAGTTCAATTCAAGAATAACTACAACGTTGCGTTTAATCAACGTCTAATTTAAATTAACGCCTCATAACAAAAGTGAGACCGCAAGCACCCAGCGCCACTTACGTTCTGAAGTGTTTTCAAAACAATTATTGCGCTGCCTCTTTCACTCTGACTCATATATGAAATGAATAGCTATTATAGATATAAGTTAAATTTTCTCTTTTTTTTCCTTTGGGAGTAAAGAGGAAGAATTGAAATTACAGCGTTATCATAAAATTCCACGGCAGTGTCCAACCCAGTGACTGAAAATAGAATAGAAAATGCGATGAAAAGAATGGAAAAAGTTTTTCACGGATTATGTCGGGCTCCATCAGTTTACGATGCTTTTAGATTTAGTATCGACCTGAAACCAGGTTAATCAAATTCTACCAATACACGTAACCGGTTTGCATTTAAAACTATTCCTGCCACTACCTATCTGTTGAATAATTGATCTCGCTTTCAAATTTGACGAATAATTTGCCGTTCAACGTAATCTCGACACGGTAAACAAGATCTGCTACTCAGGATTTCCGATGCGGCTCATTGAATATCGTAATGTTTTTCGGGCAAAGTGTGAGGCGTCACGGCTTGTTATACGAGCAGGCTTATATTTTCTCGTATTGTTCTAGGAACAATTTCCTGATATGAAACCCTTTGTTATAGTGTGATGCAAGCAGCTGGCTCGACGCCAGTTCCTCTACATGTTTCATATTTCACTAGATCAGTGCGCCTCACAATGGCACTACATATTGTAAAAATATATTTAATTATATTGCTCTGTTAACTGTGTTTCCATATTATTTTACTTCATAATATTAACCATAACGAGGTTCAAAGTTTGACTATATTTTGAACAAAATAACTCGTGAACTTAAATACGTACACCGAGTTACTATTTACACAAAACATATACTCCGTAAACGGACTTGCAGGAATGCCGCCTAAATACACGTATCGAATCCTTTATATTATGCCTCCGAGCGAACGGTCCATTTTATGCTTACAACAGAGAGTGCGCCACAGCAAATACTCTATTTGCAACTTGAGAATTTTCAGCCAAATGAGGGGCAAGTGGATTCGTTAACGCAAATGCTTTCCGTTCAATCGAACTCTAATGGTATTCCCTGAACGAACGTTGTAGGGACCCGGCGGCCGGCTGACTAGTAATGAAAGGATTCTCGAACGCAGCAAAATACTCGTGTGTCTAAATACTCTTTAGAGTGAGAACAAACCGGATAATTTTCTTAACTATCCTAACAGAACAATGGTAGCTACAGTGTAGTTAAGTATGGTATTAAATAAAATAAATATTGTCTACCTAGCTGATTGGGCTTCCCAAATTAAATATCTCCAGTACGCTTAAAAATTAATTAAACCAATGATATATTTGATTCAAGTATGACACGATTATACTGAACAGAGTATGCTTGTCATCAGCGACGGCTCCGTCTTAGCATACTATTGTTAAAACTTAGACGGAATTCAGTCTCCAACTTTGATTCAGCATATTAAATGAAGAAAATTCAGCCGACATGAATTTAAATATCTCGCGGCATATTACAGGGTGATTTAAGACGTGTTCCGCGTGATAGAGGGTGCTGCGATAAAGCGGCGCACGTGTAAATATTCGCGCGCACTTATTCTGACGCACCTAGGGCCGTTTCCTCCTTTGTTAATGAACTGTAAGTTAATTGTTTTAACCTGGTTTGTTTTTACTTGAGCTCTGAGTAAGTAACTACTTAATAATTAATTATAATACAATAAGAAGGAGGTATTTTTTGTGGCTTTTAATAATGTTCATTGCCTACTTATAATGTTTTTCGTGTTCCCTCGGTCAAAGTATGTAGCTCAAAATTACCCTCATGTTTTGTTTTGTCCGGGAATGCGTAAGTATTATCTACGGTCACAACAAGCCCGTCTACTATGGCAACGAGAAATCAATATAATATTATATCACATTCACGAGAATAATATTCGGCGGATGAGAAAGGTGAAAAGGAAAATAATCCGCTGAGGTAAAAGAGAAGACACGTGTTTGAGGACAACGCCGACATCCCACAGCTTACTCTGCAGGGAAATACCTCCGTGCCTCGCAATTTATTTCACTGTCTTCTACATAATAAAAATTGAAATAAGTAACCAATTTAACACTACATACTTACTTTATAGTGTCATTTTAATTTGTCATTAAAGATAAAACGTAAAGGTATATTTCTATACCAAATCAGATGATATTCGAAACTAAACTAAAAATTGTGACGAACATTTTGATGCAAGAATCGTTATAGACATCGATGCAATTTAAACTATCACACTTACAAAGATCTCTAAATTACTTTGTGAAATTTTAAAGATTATCCAATGAACGCTACAATATTCTACCAATACTAGAAAAGAAAGTTTAAAATTCGCGTAAGCCGAAAAAAATACATTGGTCATATTAACGAATAGCTAACTGTGCAAACGAAAGCGATAACCCTATAGTAAATTGGTAAAACTGCATGCACCACAGAAAATGTTACATCAACATTCTTATTCATCTGAATATCACAGACGTCTATATGTACCTATATTTTATTCACAAGCGCCCTCCGAACTCGATTTCCAACACATGCTTTCGATGGTCTTTAAAATGTCATTGAGAATATTATTTTCTATCTCCGACTTTGTAATAAGTCGTTTGCTTTCACTTTAATGCCTGAACCGAGTTTGTTGACGTTGTTATCAATATGTTGTATTTATAGACTTTTACATTTGCGTTGACAATGAAATTGTGTTCAACTTCTTGAGAGATTTTTAAACCTGGTATAGCTATACATTATTATTTGTTTATATTTATGTGTCGAGAGTATTGAAAACGGTTTGATTACTTGGAGTGACATATTTAATCTAATCCGTTTTATTTCCTGTAGGCAAAAGTTTTTTTTTTTTTTTATATGAGAGGGGGCAAACGAGCAGACGGGTCACCTGATGGAAAGCAATCACCATCGCCCAGGGACACCTGCAAGACCTGAGGAATCACAAGTGCGTTACGTTTTGGCATTTTTAGTAAAAATAAGTGTAACTAATCAATTATTGAACAAGAACGAGGAGTGATTCTTATATACATATACTAGCTTCTGCCCGCGACTTCGTCTGCCTAGAATTATACATATAAACCTTCCTCTTGAATCACTCCATCTATTATAACAACGCATAAAAATCCGTTACGTAATTTTAGAGATCTAAACATACATAGGGACAGACAGATTTAGAGCGGAAAGCGACATTGTTTTATACTATGTAGTGACTATTAAATTGATTACAGCGTAAGAGATCCGATAAAGTTATGAAAGGAAACCCGAGATCATTGCACGGTAGTCCCGTAATATCGCGGCTAGTGCGGTCTTTTGCCGGGGTGTACACTGACCGCTATTCAACTGTACCAAAGTCATATGATACCGATGTACGAACGAAATCTATATCTCACTCTTACGCGTAACGTATATAGTACGTAAAAGTAAGATAGCAAAAACAGTTTCGCATCGCTAGCATATCCCTGGACGGTCCGGAATAGATACCCTGGCCACTATCTACATCAGCCATCGTCCACCGTGGCTATAAGATTACAGGAGCCTCCCGACGCAGCTTTACGGCGGCCGTTATCGCGACCACATTACTATATACCCGCTATTAGCGGAATAAAATAAAATAAAGAGCGGTTTCATGTTATTTACCGGGAAATCTTAGCGAACCCGACGTTCCAATGCAACCTTTTAAACCTGTACACCATTGCCTAATCAAAATTTAACATAGAGAAGATTGTCTGCTGGTAATGTTTTGTTTGATCACCAAATTTTGCGGGTTGTAAATAGAACCTTTGCGCAAAGTCCATTCGGATCACCACCATCTTGCTTGCTGACTCCGCTGTCAAGTAGCAGTGACTACGCTGCTGTGTTCCGACGTGAGCAGATAAATGACTAGCACATTGAAATATTCTACTTGAGCCCTCTAGGCTAGCAACGCATTCGTAATCCTCAGGTGCTACCGGTGTACGTGGGTGGTGGTGCTCACTTACTATAAAATCCAATGTTAGCATATGCCTATAGTGTGAAATAGACAGACAAACATAGAAGTGTTATATTTTTAGTATTTGTTTTTATAGCAGCGACAGAAATACATCACACATTAGCCATGTTTAAAAAGGGTCCACAGTATAAATGTATCCAGATAGTAAACAACATCCCGGAATCCATCAGAAAAGAAACACGAATAACTATATATAAGAATAGGTTAAGGACATTTTTAATTGAAAAATGCTACTATACGGTCAACGAGTTTTTGAATGATGAGACGGCAAGATTATATAAATAAATTCAATTAAGACGTAAACTTTATATTTAAATCTTGACATTTATTATTATGAATTATCTTCTATATGTATATACTAATATAATTTTTTGACATGCGGATTTTACCTCTTTCTTTTTCATATTTATTTGAATCTATTTATCATTTATAAGGCTCATTGACTTAAAAAATAGCGAATTTAAATTTAATCTAATAAATACTATACAATTGCATGATTTACATTATTATAATATTAAATATTGACATTTAAATTCATATTAGATTTAGTGATAAATTGTTATTGTGTGCCCTTGCGGGGCGTCATGGACCGACCAATCATTTGTAACATCTTTTAATATAATGTACATGACATTACAATGTAATAATAAATAAATAAATCATCTGTGAAAATTTCAACTAGCTATCACGGTTCCTGAGATACAGCCCGATGACTGATGGACCGACAGACAGACAGATAGAGACGGACAGCGAAGTCTTAGTAATGACTCTTCTCATTTCCATAAAAAACAAAGAAAACAGAGTTTAAATTCTTTAAAAAAAATTATATTTTGAAACCTCATTCTATCAAAAATTCACTATCAAATTGATGAACAGGTCCTTATAAAATTATCAGTTACTAGTATACTAGTCACTAGTAGGCGCCGATACATATTTTATCTATGTATGTATATAAGTTCACAGACAAATGCTTCAAAGGATTGTACCTCTGTAGGTAACCCTTCCCTAAAACGCCAAAATCAATTCCGTTTGCGTTATCTGAAACCCACAGTGGCCTAGAGAAGTGATTTGGTGAATCGCTATTATGAAATGTTCAGCCTGCAGCCCTTACCTTAGACGACTTTGCCTTTATAACGCAATACTATTTATGTATTACAACATTCGGTACTCTTACTTTATGTAGTACCATAGCTGCGTAAAATACGAATTTTGTCAAGATCATCAGATCTAACGGTCGAAATTACGGGATTTCACTGAATACCTACGTGCTTACAAAAATTCCTTGAGAATTCCAAAAAGTCTCATCGTACTTTTCATTTATGTTTCTTGAACAACATTCGTGCAAAATGCCTCTTAACCCACCATACAGGAGGTACATTGCGTAGCAAAAACTACTTAGTTAAAAACAGGCTTAAGAGTGGATTGCGTTTCAGGCCATGTTTTCTTCGCATTATACTTTGTCAAGTACCGTGGGGCCCAGGCGCGCGAGATATCTCCAGAGAAATATCTACGCGCCTGATAGATGCTTCTGGTGACCAGCGGCTTGGCAGCTATTTTGGGCAAAAAATTAGCCTCACGATTCAACGCGGCAACTCTACCAGCCTTCTGGGTACAATGAGCAGTGACAGTGACCTGGGAGGGTGTTTTATTTGTAATTTGAGTTAGGCTAGGTTTAGGTTAATATTGTACATAGTATTTACTTATTTTTTTAATTATTTATTGTACAGATTTAATGTATTTTTTGTTTAATGAAAATAAATAAATTGTTAGTAGCAAGAGTAGGTGAGAAGTGCAGGTAAAGTGATTAGTAAAAACAATAATATATGTATCTAAACTGTCACTTTATTTTTACTAACAAATTAATAAAAGCCTTTCATAAAAGCACTTCACTCACGTTATTGCTTTATCGAACAAAATATCGAAGCCTAACGGTGTGTCTACTGATTCCTGATTGGTTAAAATTATTTAAGGTGCCGACAATAATTAATAAGCTGTTCTTTAAATGAGTTTTTGCGAAATCAGTTATTTTGTAGGACTGAATAAAATATGTATGACGATTGTCTTGATAATTTTCCTTAGTACGTTGTAAAACGCGATTTGGTAAAGCTGGCTCGATATAATTTAACATCAAAGCGACCCCTTATTATGTTAGGTACTTTTGAGACCAGAACTAGTTCTTTGTTATTTACAAAATTAACAGAAAAAATGAAATAAAAAGGTTTGCAAATTTACTTTTTTTTTTAAGTTTATATATGCACCACGCAGCCGGCATCGTTGCTTCTCTATCTACAGGCAAACCCTCGGGGCGGTGCTCATCAATGCTTGACAGCGTCTTAAGGAGTAAACTTTTAGCTGACAAAACTGCGTTGAAGAAACAAAGTCAGCATGGCGACGGTGCTTATAAATAGCGGTTAGCAAGAAGGCAGTCATAAACAGACTATCAGCAGAGAGGAAATAGGGGCGCGGCCGCGGAGCACGCACGGAAATGAAGCGGTCCGCAAACGCTTCCTCCGCTTACACGCAGTCGCAGTTAAATCCCGCTGGATATTGGGACAGCTGCGGCCACGACCGGCTCCAGCGTGTTTACACTAATGTTTGTATTCCGTTTCGGTGCCTCTCGTCGCGATCAGCGGCCCAGACAAAGGCTTTTTTGCCCATTATTTCTAGTGTTTATAATTGAAGGCTATTTTATCTATACCTGTGTCCTACGTTTCTATTCAGATAATAAAACAATAGATAGATACATTCTGTACTTTAAAGAGAGAGATAAAAACTACTTGAGGATGTAATAGAAACTTTAACATTTCAATAGTTTTTAAATTATATTCCGTCTATTACTATTTACATATTTCTTGATAATCTTGGAAACTACTGCCTAGTTTTGCATTGCGTGGCGTTTTCAAAGGTAGATTAACCTTAGCCTAGAACAAAATAATGATAGGCTGCGTTTCATCAAAATCAGAAATAAACGATATTTTTTCTAAAAGTTTTAAAACAACACGCAGTTCTTCTTTCAACTAAAGGTGAAGTTCACGTGAACGAAGTAGCGAAGCTACGAGACTTACTACAATGTTTTGTATAACTTAGGTGTAGTAAATTTGTCTCATTAATCCAACAACTACACTAGTTGCGCCTGTAATGTTTTCTTTTAACAGGACATGTTCTATCTATCTATTTGCCTTTCATTTTACTTTTAAAAGTGAATTTGCTTATCAAGAAGAAACTTCCAAGTTAAATGCCTAACGTATCAATTTGGAAAATGAAATTTGACGAATACCTACTAATGTGTCTACAGTCATTATGAAGTTTATTAAAGTGGCAGCGCATTGTCTGTTTGCTAAGCTGTGTATTATGTCCCCTTTTGATGGCAAGATTTAGTTAGGCCCTCGTATCTCCGCACAAGTATATGAGTACAGTAATATTGAAACAGTCAACACGACCAATTCAGACGACATTGCATGTCACGGTGACTAAATAAGGAAACTTATTTACACTTAAATAATTGGATAACTGCTCTACTGCGTATACCTACTGCTGAGTGTAAACGTATTACACACTTACCGCTATCCCGATATCTGACATGGATAAAAAAAGATTTTTACGAGATAGTGTAGCTGAAAGCAGATAGTTGTCGAGTCAGCGCGGCGCGACGCGAAGAGCGGGAGTGACAGACTCACCGCGTCACCCTCTTCTCATTACATACCTGTCCCCGGCACGCCTCGCTGCCACAACATGCCACAACAGGCACGCGTGCCTGCGTCTGCTTAACCTTATTCACTTTTTATGCCCTTAAAATTTGACATAAATCGTTATCAAATTGTCTTCTATGGTTCTTGAGACTCTACCTAACGGGGTAACCTCTCTTCACCAGAAAAAGTCATAATTAATTAATATACAATTAATCTTGATAGTGTTCTACATTCAAAATTAATCCAGTTAATGATTTAAACGGCTATTTAAAAACGTTAAAAATTTGACAAATAATAGCAAAATCCTAACATTGTGCTTATTCCTGATTGGTTGAATTAGATAATACCTGGCCAATTACAGCCAATTGAATTAATCTTGATAGTGACATTCAAAATTAATCCAGTTAATAATTTAAACGGCTATTTAAAAACAGCGAACGTATTAAATTGATTTCGAGCGGTGGCTTTCCTGATTTCCCTCCTAATTTGATCAGAGAGGTTGAGGCAGTTGGTTGCGAGTTCAGTTTATATTCGACGGCCGTATTCGTACGGCACATTTGCTTCCAATTCGATTCTCTGCTCGGCTCGTTGCAGCACTGAATGAGCCATCGCGGAGATTGTCTCCGCCGCGAGCGGCGCCCTACGCCGTGCCGCGCCCTCTGCCGCCGCTTAGTTGAACGCCCCGATAAATACCCGCATCCTACGCGTCCAAATGTGTTCTCGCCGTTATGAAACGGTTATCGTTATGTCTAACACCTGATTTGAAGTAGCAAGCGTTTATCTTGGCTTCCATATTATCAACTAAGTGCTTTTCGATTACGACGCTATAAATACTGCCCTAATTTTGTTTTTCATAGGTTCTGTACATAATCATATTTAAAGGTTTTTGGTAAGATTCTCAAATTGTGATCTAATAATGTACTATGAGTGGTTTCGATTTGACACGCAGCCGTGTTTGCGGTTTGAGCGCAAAGCTCCGCCTATTGTAGCAGTTCATTCAATAACATGGCCGTGAAATAAGAAATACAATATAATAAATTCTTGTACGCTCACGCACAATAGAGGCTAATAAATGTAAAAGAGAATTGAGCGGCTTGTGGATAGTGGAAGGCAACACATTGCGCCGAGCCACTCCGGGGATCACTTGCTCTTCGTCGCTCGCAGGATGTGGGAATTGCACCTTCGTGCCAGCGAATAATAAAATATGAACTCAGAAAGCACTGCTGCCGCAACTTTTTGCTCTTTACTTTAGACGTGTTAAAAGTGCTGCACCGCGGGAAGCTATATCGTTAACTAGTTTTCACGTTGCTAACAAAGAAAAAGATTTATCGGCGCGTTTCCTTTTAGCACGCGATAAGTGATTTGTATTTTCAGCTTTAAATATAAACGTACTTACTTGCTTCGGTAAAACAGTATAGTATCACAATCTTTCATTGATTATTAGTGAACAACCAGACGCAACGCTTTTCGTTTTCCATTAGGCCTTCCTTGGCACGCCTCTTTGTAGTAGCGGCCGTGTGGGACCTCCAACTTCCGCCGAAATGGGAATTCTCTAAAAGCTTTTCTGATTAAAAAATAATTTCTGCCTACTTATTTCAACGTAAACATGAAAATATATAGTCCGCTCGTGGCCTACAAGTCGTATTCATAAAACTACTTCATGAATGTAATTCGCACTTTTTCAATTAAAATAGGTATTCATCGGTACTTAAACAATAAAAAAGAAATTAGGGCGGTCATATTGTCCACCTGTCTGTCCGAATATCACTAATTCTTAAAAATAGAAGCAATTTATTATCTAGGTAGGTACGCTCAAAATATTTCATGTTATTCTGGCATAATACAATATTATATTATATTATAGGTACTGCACCTAGGGCTATAAAATAAACTAAACCGGCTAAGTGCGAGTCGGATTCGTGTACCGAGAATAGGTACCGTACAAATTCACCAAGTGATTAAAAAAACCAGTGCAAGCAGAGCCCTACTCCTAAGCAAAATTCAGGCATTGTGAGGTAATTTGATATTTAAATACAGGCAGACAAACGTTTGTTTTTTTAATCTTATTTCATTAGTTGTGCTTAAAGACCTCCCTTTAATACCAAATTTCAGGTTTCTAGGACAACAGAAAGGACCCCCTATTTTTTGGGAGCACGGCAGTTTGTACGGGAACACTTTTTCTGATGACTGTATCTTTTGATTGAGTCGACTTAGACTACCTACTTAGCGGGTTGATTTTTTCACAACTCTAAGAGACCACAGTCTCAGGTATTTGGTATTAATTTCAATTTAATACCTTTACGCGTTCCTGAGAAAATGAGTCTTGGCGGACGGATGGATCGACGGACAAACAACAAAGTGATTTTATATTAAGGGTTCCGTTTTTTTTTCATTTTGAGGTACGAAACCCAAAAAAACGACGTATTTTTTCAAAATTATACTCATAAGTGTTTTTTTTTCATGCGTTATGACGTTTGCGATCAGAATAACGTTAAAAATTTGACAAATAATAGCAATATCCTAACATTGTGCTTATTCCTGATTGGTTGAATTAGATAATACCTGGCCAATTACAGCCAATTGATTGGCCGCTTGTTTATTTTTCCTGTTTTTTGTCTGTTACCCGAAATTTCGTCCGCGCAGAATTAAATTTGACATAAGTATGTTACTCAAAGATATGTATAATACATAGCATTCTAATGGTGACAATTTTTTTTAAATCGGTCGTTTAGTTTTGAGTTTATTGAATTAAATGAATTGAATTGAATGACATTCTGCCAAGTTTCTTGCGGCGCATTCTTCTTGGCCATGATGGTCTTTCCGAATGCGCTGGTAGTTTCAAAAGGACATGTAAAAGAGCCCTTGGCGGCCAATTTTTAAAAATAAATTTTCATTTTCATTTTCATTGGTTACAAACAAAAATAAGAACATTTTCTCTTAGTAATATTAATTACAATTGATACAGGATTTATTGAAAAAGAAAAAGAATTGATACAGTAACAAATAAGTAATTCAAATTAACTATCAAAGATTTTACATAGAGTACGTCTCTGTCAGGACTTTTCTAATAACACTTGAATAATTTACAGGAATTTTAAAACTTAAGTATGTACCTACATCCGGTTTTAGGCAAATCTAACAGTAAGTTAAACAAACTGAACTAACTTCAACTTCAAAAGCTTTCAATTAACGAGTCGAGATATCATATTACAAATTATTGTTAAGCTGCGATTCCATTGACTTGAATTTCATATTTATTCTTTAACATTTGTATTCATTTAACCGTTATATTAAGTAAAGGAGAGATTCATCTCTGCTTATTAAGTTCATTGTAATGTTAGGTACTTAATAGGTATCCCAACTAGCCATTTATTTTATAACGTCATCTCATTTAGGTATTAAATTTATGTTTCGGTCAGTGAATCCATTAAAATAGATCGCATGTAATTTATTTTACTAATGCGACTGCGGCTTGGGACTCATAATTAACTTCGAAGTGCGCTTCTCTTTAATACCAATTTACATACATAAAAGTAATGCACAGCTCCAGTAAATGTTTGCAATTTTATAAATTAAGTGCTTAATGATCCCGACTGAAGAAATTTCCATTTTTCCCTGAGGCAAAATTGCTTGAAGAAAAGCGGAAACCCATGCTGTTTCATGTGCGGAAACAAGCTATTTTAAGGATTAATTCACTAAGAAACCCGTTGAATCGCCAAAAGAAACAGACTTAGGTGTCAACGTTTGCCGTTACACCTCTGTGTACGATCTTTGCGGGGCTTAGGCAGTGAATTGTTTCCTATGTCACTATTTGTCTGAGACTTACTTGAATACGGCCTTTACTCTCCTTCCTTTCCCTGCACAATAAAGCAATAACTTTTATTAAATAAAATTGTTATTAAATGCAGTTCGTATCAATTCGAGGGACATAGCGTCCCGGGCCTGATATGAAGTTATCATCGACTTTCATGTACACCTACCTCTGAAGCTCTTGGTCCGATGCTGGCCTTATAAAAAGTAGTACAAAAGTGACTTTCTAAAGGACCCATTCTAGCTTCATCTTATTATTTTCGGAACTGAACTTAAGAACTGCATGAACGAACAGCTCGACAGTAAAGCGTCGCTTAAGCTTGTATTGGCTTGAGTAGAAAATATGTCAGGATTTTATTGTCATAGTAGAAGCGGTATGCGTGTTCCTCTCCAGGCTCGAACCTGCTCGGAAGGAAGCGCCCAATCACGGAGGCGGCACACGCCCGTGCAAGGAAACGCGCTTGATTTACTGCCGGCAACACGCTGAAGCATTCCCTCTTAATACACGCTTATCTACTTCGTATATTTAATCTATTACCGACGATTTACTTGAATGGAAATGAGAATTTGGCCCGTCTCAAAGTCATTCTAAAATAATGCTGCTGCATTTTGCTGTATTTTACGCAGTGTATTCTGTTTAGTATTAGGTAAACCTCAAATGTTAACAAATCTTTTTTATTCTTTATCAACTTAACTAAAGCCTGATAAATAAACACTTAAAAGTACCTACGAATCTTGCAAAAGGCTTACGGAAAACAAAATACATTACATACGTAAAGCAGGCAAGAGAGGTATTGTATGATAAATTAAGTCGCCCGTAAATCCAGCAACATTAAGTACGTTGCCAAAAGAGTCATTAAACTGAGCGTACATTTACGCATGTGTAAGTTAGATACCTATGTATAGAACAGAATATCTAATTAAACACGAACGTAATGTTTGAACGGCACTTTAACCCACAGTTCTAATACCTACAACGCTGTCGTCTGTTCAAATAAGCTCGGGGCGTAGCTTATTCACTACTAATATGGTAATATGCGATTAATTTCGTGCGTCATTTATTGCTTAAGGTTACTCTGCATCTGCATAGAGTCATTCGGGGTAACAGCACGCGGTGGGTAAAAGTACGCGGTGGTCCGATCTCCGACAGGGGTGGGGGGGCCGAGGTCTGTGTTTGTAAAACAGAGTGGCGCTACTGTCGCCGTTTAGGAGCCACACGCCGCGCCGACGCAATCTTAGTACTGGTCGCGACACGTCGCCGAATATTTGTAGCACGCTTATTTCGTTTAATTTTTGTGCCACGGAAAAGTGTGCTGTAGTTAAATGGATAGCTCTGTGCCAGTAAGTATCCTATATTTCTATTGTTCATTTAATGTAGTTTTTATGTAAGTTTATCATATTCGTAAAAAGTATTTAACGTGTGTGTTGTGACTGATTATTTGGTATATTTGCCGATTGGGGTAAGAGTACGAGATTAATAGTACGCACGCGTACTTACCCCCGTTGCGTACTTATACCCCAAATGAAATAAAAATATCAAAAAAAAATCAATCTTTCAGAATACACCAAAATGCCGAGAAATTACATAAGGAAGGCCCCTGAGCGGACCCTCATCTCAGATGACCAAATAATGAAGGCGAAAAACATCGGGTCAAGAGTACGCATTGGAAAAGTTTTCAGTTAAGCCTATGTAGGGCTAAAACTAATTAATCTTGATGGAAAATTTTCTTAAATAGTGAAAATTTATTGAATATTCTACAGATTTAATATCATAACATGCCAATTATACAATTCTTTATAGGTCTGGGAGGCCATCAAAAAAAAAATGCGTGCTCTTGACCCGAATGACTGCGTACGTTTACCCCGCGTGCGTAACTTTACCCTAAGACTTGCGTAATTTTACCCACACATCGGGTCAAGATTACGCATTGGAAAAGTTTTCAGTTAAGCCTATGTAGGGCTAAAAGTAATTTATCTTGATGGAAAATTTTCTTAAATAGTGAAAATTTATTCAATATTCTACAGATTTAATATCATAACATGCCAATTATATACTTCTTTATAGGTCTGGGAGGCCATCAAAAAAAAAGTGCGTGCTCTTGACCCGAATGACTCTACTCTGCAGATGCATGTGGCACGACGCCATACGAACGAAGCACACAACATAATTTACTAACTAGTATATCTCTATCTTAATTAAATTTAAGTACTTACCTACCTACTTTTAGTTTTTTTGGTTTTATTTATTTATTCTTCTAAGATTATACTAAAGTAGATACTGCACATATGTCAACCCGTATGCCTATCTATCTATGTATGAATAGGTTTGCCCTTGATCCCAATTTCACATGATGGTGAGCAAGCATCGACGGGGCCGATGATTGAGTGGGATCTACTCTGAAAATGCCTACAATTTATCTAATTTGCTTTGAAAGGTGTACGAGCTCTAAGCTGGCAGAAATACGGACGCAGTTCGGCCCAGTGTCCTTCGCGTTTTAGCAATTTATATGCTGAAGCTAACTGAGCCCCGTTTGTCTTAATTACTCGTATATTATTTGAGACGAAATGGAAATCAACCACGCGTCTCGATGTTCGGTGTTGCGGAGATGTGGAATTGGCATTGTTCATTTTTTTTAGTATGCTCCAATTCGAAAACCATTTCGAGGAAAACCATCAATTATCCGATTTATCTTGTCCGATTTCAAAAATACTTTATGATTGCAGATATTTTTGTAAAAGTACTTTGAACCTTTGTTTGACCGAACGACCGGGTTTTTAGACAGAATCCAGCATCGAATGTTTGCCACAAAAATGAAAAAAAAAGTTTGGCTGTAGCAACTGTCACGTGTCACTGTCAAATCTAACAAAACCATAGACAAAGCCGTTTTTTTTATAGCAAGCCGAACGAAGGCGATTGGGATTCTGTCTAAATTCACGAATTATCAAACAGCGAAAAAATATTTATTATTAATTAACAAAGCTACGTAAAAGCATAATATACAAATTAGTTGCTTGAAATAGTCCATTTTATCAAATAAAGGTGTTAAAAGCACAGCTTAAAAAAAATGAACAATGCCAATTAACAATTGCGATTCAACCTGAGGTGAAAAAAAAATTGAGTTGAGAAGTCTGCTCAGAGCTTACTAAGTAGAGGTCCCGAGAAATGTTATAGCAGTAGCTATAAAGAAATTAAGACGCCCGTCATATCTCTACGAAAACTATCATTTTCCCATAAGCCTGTGAGGAGGCCCGCGGCTCATCTGTCTGTGGCAGTTTCCGGTACACTGCCTCGTGAAGCTGGAATAATCTCTCATCACCAGATAGGAATGCGTGTTTATTATTCACGTTCAAAATAAATTAAAACTGAACCTTTGCTATGAACATTCTTCCGCCTTTTTTCGTTGTCTCATTTCGTTGTATCGCGCATCTTTTAGGTTAATTGTATGTTAAATATTTCATGTTTAGTTAAGTTTACATTTATTAGTGGACCCACTGAATATCAACAACGTAGTGCCACGTGCACGACACAATGCTAAGTGGAGTCCTTTTTTGAGTCTATATTTCAGTATTAAATAAAAAATCGTATTAAAATGTAAGAAATCCTCAATATATGTATAAAATTATAGAAATGATGACAAAGAAAGTGCCTAATGTCTGTACGTCTGAATAACTATACTTTTTGATCTTACATATTACGCGATCAATAGCGGTTAATTGTTTTACACTTTCATAAGTATAAATTATTCGACCAACTTATAAACTGTGACCATCATTTCGCCTGAGTTAGTGAGTTTGTGAAGATAAATATTCATATTTTATTATTCCGGGTTGTAGGTCATTGTGCAATGTCTGTCCGGATCGCTACCACCACCCTATTCGCCTCCAAGCAGCAGTGCTTGCGCTGCTGCGTTAATGTGAACTTGCGTAGTGATTCGGTAAGTAGACAGCTGATGAAGTAACTGATACACTGACACGATGAAGTAACTGAAAATTTGCCTTTTTTTGTTATATAAAAAAACCTTCTGTTTAGGAATATCAGCTTGTTGAACTAATGGTTAATTAATTAATAAAACTGGTAAAAAAGAAACTGGTAGAAAGGTTAATAGCGTTCTGCACCGAAAACAGTTTAATTTACTTAGTAAACCTGTATACAAAGTCAATTTCGATAACTGTTACAATGAATTGTTCATGAGTAAAATTGTTTTTATTCGTGTTATGTTTGCCAAACTCACGCTATTATTCTCAATTCACTAACGGATCAATAACTTTTCGGTCCGTATCAATTTTTTTGCTTCAAGCAGGCCGCATAAATTACTCTTTTGTGTGTCTTTTTTCATTATCTTTCTGGTGCTTCTATTATCCCAGCACGATGATACGTGATCCCTGCCGCCGCTTCACGCTTGGTCGCTGCTAGCTCTAGCGAACGTGCGGAACAATAAATTCCAGTTATTGTTAAGCTTTAACAGCTTAAGTGTTACCAAGTGCAGGTGTTACATATGGAGAATATAAAACTAAGGAAGTAAGAGAAGTGGTATACATTTATTAAGTATACATACGAGTATAAAGCGGCCTAAAGGCACCAGGGAACAGAATACAACTAGAATTCCAAAACCTTAAATATTAAACATAAGTAGGTATAACGTTTTTTGTCAGATTTGTCACGCGTTGTTGTACAGCTAGCTAGTAATCATAACTTTCATTAACTGAAGGCAAAACAATAGAATGCGGCAAAATCAACACCAGCGCAAAACCTCGTCGACATAAATTCTCTGGCTCGATTCCGATAGTTGAACATGAAGTCGTAAATCGTGCAGGTACACCATAATGCACATAAAGTAGTATTCACACATCGCGGCCCGCGGCTCGGCCGGAAGAAGGTGATTTATTGCGGCCGAATTTTAATTAAAAGCAATTTAAAACCGCTGTCATCGGAAACAACGGTTGGACCGACTCGGGCTAACACAATACGCGCTGCCATCGTATTATGTTATTACTATAAGATTTTCAAATCGCAATAATAAAGGCGACGCAATGCACTAAATACCTATATATTAAATTAAACATTTAAAAAGCCACCCACGCATTAATCCAGTAACTACGTAAAATGTTCGTTAAAAAAGAAACTATACCCAAATTACATCATTTTGGAAAAGAACCGATACTGCTGGACGGATTTTTACCAAACATAATCTAAGAGCCATCGCAAGGAAAGAGGCTTTTGAATGAAAAAAAACGCATCGAAATCGGCCCATTCGTTTGAGAGCTAAGATGCCACCGACAGATACGCACGCACACTCGCACACACATACGCACGCACACACACACACACACACACACACACACAAACACCCCTCTTTTTACGTCGGAGGTTAAAAATAGTTTTAATAACCATTGTAATGAGAACTATTGCGCAGAGACGCAAGGTTAAGAGATGAGTCTATAGATATTTCTGAATCTGTTTCACATAATTTTCGTTAGGTGCAGATAGATTCACAATAGCTGGCACGACTGGATTGTCAAAAATATGTTCACTTATCACTTTGATGGCAGTGTGACTGCCGTTCTTATGAAGTAGACAGGACCCTCCTAATATTTTGTTACCAAGTAGCTACATATGTCTTCGTTATAAATTAAAAAAAAATCAGCACATTATTAGGTCTAAGAAGGTAAAACGTACGGCAGAAAGGTAAATTTGACGGATCAATACGTATATTTTTCTACCATGGACTTTTTATTTCACTGACTTATATGTATATACCGTTTTCACATTGACGCTGCAATCCACAAAATCACGACGAAAGCATGCGAAATTCAAACGAAATTTATCTGTTTCGCTGTGATTGTAACAAGATTGTCTAAAAGCACGATTATCATAATTGCTTATTGAATCAACCTGTACCTACTTGTTTAATCATTTTGTGATGCACACGTGTGTATTATTATTCCCTCGTTCAATTTATTCGTGCCAGCTCTTGAAGTCATGAAACGTTTTACTTCTGAAACAGTGTAAGTAGTTAGGTAGTTAAGCTTTTTTTAATTTCTAATAAAGTAACCTAACCTAACCATATGCGCAATTTCGTGCATATATGTATACACATACATATACGAATCAAGTCTATATCACTTACGGGGTAGACAGAGCCTTAAGTAACAAGACCTAAAGGCCACGTTTAGCATGATTGTGGGCGTATAGGTAGCAAGGGGAATCAAAATAGTGATTGGTGGCCGCATCGCCTATAACATGATTTCTAAGATTTTTGCCCGATTTCTTGTATTATGAAAAAAAATTAACCGACCAATGAAAATTATGGATCACAAAGGTGCCCGGTTTAAGATGGTCACAGTTGAGTCAGGAGTGCCTTTCTTGTCAAATTTCTTGATGATGACTCGCTCACTCCGGCTATATGGTGAAACAACAATCTGCAGCATTAGAATAACCTTATAAAATAAATACGCATGACTTCCACTAAGTAACCGAGCATTTAATGGTGATGCGATATACGTAATGAGGTCCTTGTAGAACTCTACGAGTCGGCTCCGTCCCTGGAGACCGTGGACCCTTTCCTCGCCGAATATCCATACCCCATTTGCTCTCTAAAAGCTTTTATACTTTTCTAGTCGCATATATACTTGTTGGCAACAGTATCGATATCGTCAATAAAAGGGCGTCTCTCAAATTCAGCATATTACTGACATTACAGTCAGTGCATTACAGTTGCTTTGACTCGTGGATTGAGACATCGGATAAACTTTCCAATGTTTATTTATTGTATTGATGCAACGAACGAGAACGGTAGTAATTAACGCAGGATTGATGATGCATCAACAGCAAGTAATGTGTTGAAGAAAGTTTGGCAATTAGCGAGAAAAACACAAAAAGCAGAGTCGGGGAACGTTATCGATGATGCCATCCATTTCAAAGTCCCATTAACCGCAGCGTGGGGGAGCCCGCGGGCTCTCCACAATAATTATTACATTACTCAATTCTTGACCCGTCACCTAAGTTCTAAAAATTGTCCTTTACAATGTATACAGTGTGTGTCATTCATAAGAACATAAATTTTAAGTAACGATAGCTTTAAGTGCTGTGAACCGTTTTATCAAAAAAATATAATAATTGCCGTTTCTAATGGAGAGTAATTAATTTTTAAAGATTTTTCGAGCAGCACTGTAGAAACATTTATTCGTCGTTTAAATTTAAATTTCAACGCAATCAAATGTCAATTGTTAAGTTTGTTACCTATTCATTGCGTGCCGAATTAATTTGTATGAAAAACAGATGTATTTTTTTAACCAAAGATACCAATTTAAGGTCATTAGGGCTTATGCTTTCTGCCCTTCAAATATGTGTTCTTATGAATGACATACACTGTATTGTTCAATCTAAGTAGGTACTTAACCCTATAGAATTTTTATAATTTAAATAGGTAATACCTACTCTGCTCGTCCGCACTCTGTTTACTTGTTAGCCAGTTGGTATAGAATAGGAAGTATGGTCGCCCTGCACCCATCTTACTGGATGAGACAAATACGCGACTTGGTTATGATAAAAAACCGGCCAAGTGCGAGTCAAACTCGTGCACCAAGGGTTCCGTACAAATTCGCCAAGTTATTATAAAATCCCGTATTCCCAGAGCCCTGCTCTTAAGCGAAAATAGCGAAATGTGGGCAGTGTGAGGTCATTTTATATTGGTTACTTAAATAGACAGACAGACATTGAAAAATCAAACTTTTCTACTTATTGCATTAGTTGCACTATTACAGCTTCATACAAAATTTCAAAATAGAACTGCTTTCAAATGTAGCCTATTTCGGCCTGTAGATTTCATAATAAATTGTACTATAGAAATTTCAAATCAAATAAATTTCGGTGTTCCAAATTTCATCCAAGTCTATACAACGAGTAACCAGTCATTAACGCATTTAGGACGCAAAATTTGCTCATGACGTACCTCACACGAACACACACGCACAGGAATAAAAATTTCCAGTAAGTAGTTAAAATCCAATATCTATAACTGTTCGAAAATATTTAAACAAGCACTTTAATGCAACTAAAAACAAGGTCTATGTGTAGACTTTTTTTCAACGGTTGGTTGACTGTATTGATATTGGAGAACTTGGCCGTTATTTTGATTGTCATAACAAACGCGATGATATTTATCTGGAAAATATCCTATTAATTCGTGAAGATGTTCTCTGGAACACATACGAATAACAACGGTTAATGATAGGGAAAGGGAAATCCAAAACCGATATTAACTGTCAGAGGTTTCTGGAAGCAAACAACAAGTATATTATACCTATTTAACGAGAAATAAATAAGACTAAAACAAGCTCTTAGTTACCTGCTGTGTATTTTAGGATTCCGTACCCCATTGCAAAAACGTACCTCTTATAGGATCACTTTTTCCGTCGGTCCGTCCGTCCATCGGACGGTCTGTCTGCAAAGACCCTTTTTCTCAGGAACACATGAAAGTATCAAACTGAAATTAATATTAAATACTTAGTCATGCCTTGCTTCTAGCTTACTGCCCCTTGCAGCAGTGAATTTTTTTTAAATCTAAGTCAACGCAATAACTAAAAAGATACAGTCTTTAGGAAAGGTGTAGTAAAAAACTACCTACCGTGGAATCGAAACTTATGGTTGTCCTAGATTTTTTAACATTCGGTACAATAGTACTTAAGTAACAACTAATGTTAATTTCAAAAACCTATTTTTTACGTACGTCCATGTAAGTAGGTAACTAATAAAAAATGACTACCTGTATGTTACTTAGAGGCAGGGCTGTGCTAACACAGGGTTTTTATTCGTTAACCGAATTCGTGCGGAACCCTCGATACGCGAGTTCCACTCGGACTTGGCCGGTTTTTCTATAACGGGGATATGTTTGTTAAATAAATAATCCTTTTACATCACCTACAACCTTATTATTTGCTTCTCTGAAGGTTGTTTCATGTAGGTACCTAACACTCAGTGGGCCACCACTTAAATTAATTCAGTTCGATGTTGTTCCGCTCGAATGAACTCCAGCACACGTATTCGCTGTAAAACTATGTTACACTGTATCACGTGACCGAAATAATTCATCTCATTAAACATTCGTAACCTATCTATTGGAAAGCGTGGAGCTTGATAATAGATAGCTTTCATAGCTTGTGGTAGACGTATTAAGCGAGTACACATTCTCATAAGGTAGGTACAACCCTTCTAGGTTTGAAACATTTGAGACGACTTTGAAAAAGTGTCGAACGCGATGCCTTTGCATAATAAAGCAGTAAAATAAATTGCCTAAAGTTAATTAAAAGATTGCTCAAAGTGGCATTGCAGTAATGGCGGCTTCTATAAAGAAAAAGTTAATTAGGTAAGAGCGCGGCGAGCCTCGATACGGCGTGTCGCCGGCGCGAGAAGACGCTCAAACGACCCTTTTTCTCAACTACCTCTACCTACAATCTCTGTGGAACTACCTACACGACGCCGTCTCTAAACGACCACACAACCCATGTCCATTGTAAACTCGCGGCTTTTAAAGAATTCTCACTAGAAGAACAATAGCAACAAGTGCTCACTCGAGGTTTTAGTGGGAAATCTATTTAGGTGCTTACCTAACTATAAAGCAGTGCAGTATGTTACGTATACTATACTGCTTAAGTCAGAGACTAAAATTAGCACTTCCATCTTACCACTCCGTTTATATGCCGCTGAGACACATCTTTAACCGACTTCAAAAACGAAGAGGTCTTCAATTCGGTTGTATTTTTCTTTTTGTTTCTTACCTCAGAACTCCGTCATTTGTTGACCGATTTGGAAAATTATTTTTTTGTTGGAAAGAGAATACTTCCAGTTTGGTCTCATTAACACCAAATTTTAATGTATCTTATGCCTTTGCCTTCAGAAAGCACTATTTGGTGAATTGGAACTGATTATGAGGACCACAGATGATCGTCGGATTCAATAAGTAATTTAGGCATTGCGATTCGATTATGTATAATGCTTGCCGAGCACGTCATATACTCGAAAATGTATACATTTTCCACGTTACCATATAAATATGGTAAAGTGGAGCTGATAAAGGAAGTACCTACAAAGAGAATTCCTCCGTAAGTAACTAACGTTCTTGCATCGGAAAAAGTAATATTTAGTCAAATGTGCTGAACAGTTTGCATTTGAGCGTATTACTCGTGGTCCCACTGTTATAAAAAAATCCTCACTAGAGATAATAAAATTAGGTTAGGTTCGTCAGGTAGCTTCAAATGCCCGAAGGGCAAACTTCCTAGAAATAGGAATCCCGCAAAAGCGGGCCTTATGGTTGAGTAATTCGACTTTTTCATAACAGTGGGACCACGAGTCCGTAGCGGGCATTAGGCTAGGCATTATAAGTTGAATAAATTACAAAACGATACACTAAAAAGGTTGGGAGGAGCTCACTTGAAAGAGGGCTTTATCATCTTTAAATATACCTAAATACGGTTTTGTATATCTACATATAAAACCGGCTGAAAACGCCAAACATAAAAGGTCTTCTACGCCTAAAACTACAGCATACAAAGCTTACTCTATTGCATACTTAGATACTTAATAGAATATTATAAAACAAACTTAAATAAAATCAGCCGTGGAGAAGCCCTTGTTCACATAGCGTAGATGTTAGTGTTTTCTCTTTGATTAAATATTTTTTGATTAAGGATTTTATATCCAGAAAGACTAAAATTTATATACTAGTATTGTTTACCTACAATAGGTACAATCAGTCGAAATAAATGGATCAAACACGAATCTTCGTTTCCAAGCCTCTTTCGTAGTACTAGAAAGTTCATAGAAAATCATGGCTGTATCAAAATCAAAATAATCATAGTTAAGTAATCATTAAGTATAATTAAGCTTAAGTACGCAGCCTGACATCGTGACGTCGATTACCATAATAATATCAAACCCGGTTCATTATGTATATCGCATAAATCATAATGAACGATTTGGAGGTATTTGCATAATTATCGAATTAACGTTGTTGCGGGCTTCCAGTTGAAAACGCTTCAGCGAGGCAGAGGCGGGACGGATAGACCCGCGCTCGGAATCTCCCCCTGATACGTTTATTTAAGAGTTAAATTGAGGAAAAGCTTACCCCAAAACCTGCTTTGAAGATTTTCGTTGTCAGTTTCCGTTGCCTATTTTCGTGAATAATTTAGCATTTCTAAATTGACAGTATATCCGCTTATTACGAAGCATACCACGCTTTGTCATAATATGATCTCCTTCTCGTGAAAAGAACAAAACTTCGTTAATGACTTCAGTAAGGTTTATTCGCTCGTGTAGGTAATAACGGTTCTAAAATTTTGAAAAGGTAAATTTCATATGTTACTTTAAGTAGTTAGACACTTTTGTGTAAATATATATGTAGTTCCCGATCAGCACTGGGCTCGCGTGGAAGCTATAGTACCTACCTAAGTACCACATAATTATTTATGTAAAAAAAACGAAGCCTTCTTAGTTATTTTATGCACTTTGCCACGCAATAACAAACCCCCAGTAAACATAAAATAGTTGTAGCTAGTAAGATTGTTCCATCGAACAGAGCAGAGCGTTAGGTAGCTACTTCCACTTGAAGTTTTTGTAGTACCACGATAACTATTACCGTTATTGTTATTACTATTAATGTGTTTTATGTACAATAAAGAGTTATACATACATACATACATACATACTATCGATATGGACCATAATAACAGTTAGCGCAAATGTTATGCTCTGCTTGACATTGAGCCGGCCAAAAGAATGCAATAATCTTCGCAGTGGTTATAAACGTTACTACATTTTCACTCAATGGGGACTATCGTTTCTTTGCTCACCAGTTGGCTCCACTGTTGACTAAGGTCCAGAGGTATAGCTGTCAAAGGCGACTTTATAAGATCGACGCCGAAACAAAGTTTTAAATCTCGAATCTCATTAAGTTTATCTATATCTATACTAATATTATAAAGAGGAAAGATTTGTACCTATTTTTGTATGTTTGTAATGAATAGACTCTAAAAGTACTGGGCCGATCTGGATGAAATTTGGAACATAGATAGATTATAGTCTGGAATAACACATAGGCTACTTTTTATCCCGGAACATTGCGTGATTCCCGCGGGATAGCGATAAACGAATTCTACGCAGACGAAGTTGCGGGCAACTGCTAGTTAATTATAAATAACTAAGCTCATAATCAAATCAAGTACCTATGCCGCAATGTTGTGCAGTTCCGTTCCGTTCGGAAAAAAACCGCTTTCAAAGCTTTTAGGTACATTCATCGCCAAATAATCCATATTTGCGATAATTTCACGAAGGAGATAACTTTTCAACAGGTAAATGAAAGAAATTATAATTTTGGGAAATTTTGGGACACATTTTTTGTTGTGTAGGGATCGATACGGTAAAAAAACCCAAAATAATTATTCTGGAAAAAATGTTCACGCGGACTTTTTTAGGAAAATGCTCAAGTAACCAATATAAAATGATCACACTGCTGATCTATTTAGCCTTTCTGGCGTAAAAGAGTATCAAACATACTTTCATCATCACAAACTTTTATTAGGATTCGGATTATTATATACTCGGGTGCAAAAATAAAGCCGGGTCACTTCCCGTAGCAAGTTGTATGAAAATTGAAGTGACCCGGTTTCTTTACTCCCGAGTATATTATTAAGATTCGTTTATAGTACATACATACATACATAAATCACGTCTTTCTCCCTTACGGGGTAGACAGAGCCTAAGGTGACAAGATCCAAAGGCCGCATAGTACATATTAGGATAAAAATAATAGAACAGAAATATTTCAAACATTATTTTTATTTTTCATTGTCAACATACGATGTATTTCAAGCTGTATACCGACATTACATTTTTGAATCGGCCGTTGTTCAGAGCTCATCGTTTTCCCGTATCACCAATCTCCGCAGCTCTTACAAAAATAGTGTAAATATAGACAAATATCAATTCAGGCGAACACAATTCTTTACAAAATGCAGCAAACACAACAAAAGGGCATGTTCTAGTCTCTGCTAAGCTCTTGATATGTTAAGGGTCAGACACCAATGACATTTAATATATCGGCAACTTAAGAGAGTGGTGATACATGCCCTAAGTCTTAACAAAAATATTTTAACTAATATACTTACATTAAATTACATTTAAAATGAATAGTTGTAACAACTTAAATTCGCTCATCACCCGTGATCCCACTGTTATGTCCCACTGTTATAAAAAATGACGAGTTACACTCCACCATAAGAAATAGGAACCCCGATTTCTATTTGGTTTGCCCTTCGGGCATTTGAGGATACTTGCCAAACCTAACCTAATTTTATTATATCTAATGAGAATTTTTATAACAGTGGGACCACAGGTAATACGCTCTTAATTAAAACTTATCTTTTATGCCTGTGGGAACTTATAAACATAATATAATATGCAATACTCTTAATTAAGCACAAACAATCAATAGGTATACATAATATGAAATTGCAACAATTATTCCACAAACATATACCACGTAAATCGTAAATATTCATCAGTTACTTAATAAAAAAATTAATTTACGTCGAATACGTCTGGTTGTATAAAAATAGAATCATATATTTACATTATTGTACAATATCGTCTGTTTTTCCCACTGTCGTGGTCTGGTCACCGAATGTTCTAACAGGTGGCGAAGTGCTCACTAAGTAAGTAATATAAGTGATTCTGTCTTTATATTAGCACAAGTTCATACATAATTCAAGCTGTACACTACCGAACATAAATAGCACCGCCAAACGCTTACTATTCTGCTCATAGCCGCTTATAGTTATAGCTGACATTGCTTTACTGATCACTCTGATAGGCAAAGATGGTGACTAGGTTCACAAATCGAGTCAAGTCCGATATTAGTTTAACTGCCGTAAAGGATGTTCTATGGTGTAAGATAGACTGAATGACAGACGTCAAGTCTGAATAGCAGAATATTACTCAGTATATTTATGCACCACCGCCGGTGGTGACCGGGCGTGAGTCGTCGCAGTCAGAAGCGGTTGTCGCTTTCAAAGCGACACTCAGCCAATCTCTCTTGGCTTCGGTAGCGGGCCGGTCACCGTAACCGTACGGCGGATTCGGCGACTAGGTACGGAAGCGGCACCTCATCGGTTATCTAATCGTATCGTCATCTGAGGGGCGTCTCAGCGGGCCGGGGTCACCGATTGGCGCGACATCGGCGAGCGTAATCGGGCGCCAGCTGGTGCAGCCACTGCGGCTGTATGGCGGAGACGGTGACGAGATAAGCGCGCCTCGTGTGCAGCAGCTCCGTGTAGAGCACGGCGGGCGGCGGCGGGCGCGCGGCGTGCAGCGCGCCGGCGGGGTGCAGCGCGGCGGCCGCGCCCCCCGCCGTCACGTAACGCCCCGCGCCCTGCCCCGCCCCAAGCGCCCACGCGCAGTTTGTGAACAGACCGCTCACCAGGCACTTTAGGAGCTGGAATTAAAATAAGACCGTGACCCGGACATACTTACTATCCCCGGACTTTCCAAAAATAGTACATAGTGCACCGATGGCAGTAAGAAGGGGATCGCTAACGAGTCTATTACAAGGCTTTTCACGATTCGTGTTTGTAATCGCCTTACTGCCCGTGATACACACAGTGTTTTTCATCACATTTGCGAGAAAATAAAAAGAATGACAAAAAAAACTAGATTAGAACCACAAAATTAGCCGAAAACATTTTTATTGTTAATAGTGTCAAAATGTCATCCGCCTTCTTGGATCCAAATTTTTTTGCCAAAATCGGGCTCTGCGCCATCATATTCCTCGAAAACGACACCAGTCAACATTTTTAGTGTCAATAGTGTCAAAATTTCATCCCTCATCAGTAACCATCCTAAACAGTAAATGTCTAATTAAATTATTAAAAAAAAAATTGGTTCGTAGCTATTTTTTGAAGATAATAAATAAACCTGGCTGATTTGAAACCGTCTGAAATGACATACAATGAGTTCTTAACTTAATTTTATAACTAAACATTTCCTCCCGAGGGAATTCTGAAAATCCATGTAAGAATCGGGAGTAAAATATCTAAAATTCCCGCGGGGGGTAAATCAGTTACGACGGTTCTATACACGAGCTATTACGAGCAAGTGTGATGAAAAATTATTTACTATTTACACAACAAGCTCGAGTGCATTATCAGTTTTGTTTGGTACCGGACAATTATTTGGAATAAAACAAGGCGCACAGAACGAGAGCGCCACGCCCTGGAAAGTTGACCGGCATCTGATGTGTCCAGATTTTTTCATGATGCTTCTTTTGATACTCACAGTTTTTCATTAGATTTTTTTTAGGTTCTCTGATATTCTTACCTGGTCTGTGTTGTTTCCGCAGCTATTCATTTGCATATTTAATCGTTGACATATGGACATCAGTTGTTGTCTTACTTCACTGGCGTACACTAAATTCTTGTGGTTTAAATAGTTTTCTTTGCACCATTGCTAAAATAAAAGAAAAAATATTTCATTGTCCTCTAAATTACTTACTGTAAACAAGACACATTAATTGTTTAAAACTTTTGGCTGCTCTCAGTTCTCACTATTATAAAGAACTAGCTTCTGCCCGTGTCTTCGTCTGCGTAGAATTACACACATGAACATTCCTCCTGAATCACTCTATCTTTAAAAAAACCGCATCAAAATCCGTTGCGTAGTTTTAAAGATCTAAGCATACATAGGGACAGACAGACAGACAGCGGAAAGCGACTTTGTTTTATACTACGTATTGATACTCACTTTTTTCAATGTTGCTCTGCAAAATGCTTTAAAAACGTTGAGAAGTGTTACATGGTCTCCCAAAGGTGAAATGAACTTCTGCTTTAGTTTCAGGGCCTCCTCCCGTTTATGCATTGGTGTATGGAAGATATTTTCACTGGACAGCATTGCCACAAGACTTAAAGCCTGTATAAGGAAGAACCATTAAAAATAGGACTTCAAAAAAAGGAGGTTTTCAATTCGTCTGGATCTTTTTCCAGTTATCTACTCTACGAGTACTCGTAAGATGGAACATACCTCGTCAAGACAGTTGAACTCAGGGGCACTCAAAAGTACTTTAGAATATTTAGGATCAATTGGAAAGGAAGCCATTTTCTTTCCAAGTACAGTCAACTTCGGATTTGTTTCGCTGTCAATAGCTCCTGAAATTAAAAATCATTTGGATAATTTAAAAAAAATTAAGGTCCTCCTCTTGTTTTTTACAACAATAGTATAGTACTCACCTAATTCTTTCAATAAAGTCAAAGAAGCGTTGACGGAGTCAAGTGGAGGTGAATCAATCAGCGGGAAAGTGCTAGGCTCCATCCCCGCCGCAATCAACAAGAGCATTGTTGGAGCAAGTGGGCATCTGTAACAAACAAGTAATACATTTATAATTAATAATGTAATTTTATGTCGCTTCCCGCAATTTAGAAAAACGTTCAAATTGTGTATTGGAGGTTGACTAAGATTTTCGAGCTGGTTTAACAAGCGTACATATTTTACACACTAACAGTAAATGTGTGTGTAACTTGCTCACAGGCTTTCTCTTCAACGACGTACGTAATCGGAGTATGAAATAAATCTAACCTAGCAAATCGTCTAGCCTAGTCGGATATTAGCTAAGAGTTAACTATTTTACTAAACCCCGACGCAAAAAGATGGGTATTATAAGTTTGACGACAATGTCTGTATTCGTGTGTATCTGTCTGTTGCGTGGCATCATAGCTCTCAAACATTATTGTGTTAGTATTGAATTATTTTTTACTTTACTTTTTAAGGATTGTTTCATAAACTATGGGTCTTTTTTTAGAAACACCGGTTTAAAAAAAATAATAGTTAGTTATAAGTAAACGGCTCGCACGCATGTCCTTAGCCCCTAGCAAAGGGAAAACGTAACGCTCGAGTGCTTTAGATAATCCGACTCGCACTATGCGCGTCATTCGTTAATGTCGACGGTCTTACCTGACAATTTCAGGTGTGGTATGTGTGGGGCGGGCGCGGAAGTCGTTGGCGGTGAACAGGCGGTAGGCGGCGCCGGCGGCGGTGCGGCCCGCGCGGCCGGCGCGCTGCCACGCCGCGGCCTGCGCGCACGCACACACACGGAGACGCTCCGCGCCCGTTGCCGTGCACCACGTTCTGAAACGATCACCATTCATTTTTCACTACAGACACTCTAGAGTCTAAAGCTTAGAGCCTAGCTAGCTTAGAGCTAGTCTAGTCTAGACAAATGAAGGCCTTTTTGTGATTAGGTACTGATTATATATAGTACATTACATAATGGACGAGATATTTTGAAATCCGAGCCGAAGGGTTGGAAGAGTTCAGTAAGGCATTTAATGGTTGAAGCTTGTATAGTGCTTTTCTCAAACATGAAACAAAAAACTACATAAACAAAATGTAATTAATTTATAATAGTAAAATTATAATTACATGACAACGAAATATTCCCAAAAAGTTTGTTGACCACCGCCCTAGATCGGAATCCAACGACGGTTTTTCGACGAATAACAAATTAATTTTTATTTAACAGCCCTTATATGTATTTTTCGGGAACATTTATATACCGCGATTCAGTATTGGTAATGCCCGATACAGCGACATCCGTTCCACACATTTTTGTGACACAGCATTTTAGCATCGAATGCAATTGGCTGACCAATAAAAAAAAGTATCCGCAATATTTGCTTTCTGGCGTTATAACGATCTGTCACTTCATTTAATTAAAAAAAACAATAAACTATGTTTGTAGTTTCATTTTATCTCATTTACTTTTAGTTTCTCTAGGAATAAAACTTAAATTTTTTGGAGGCTTTTAATTTATTTAATTGCATGTTTGAGAAAAGCACTACACATACGTCGGCGGGAAAGAAGTTTGCCAGTCTCAAATATCCAGCCTCGCTCGTGCTCGGCCGTCTATATGTTTTCGGCCGGTAACCCCTTACTTGGCCTCTGTAGTAATGTACTATTATAGACCATTTCTTATTAAAATCCAAATTGTTTTCACGTTTCCTAGGTGACCTAGAAGGTTTGTCATGTGTACCTTTCTTTGACGACACCCGTGTCGATGACACACTTGATTTGAGGTATGGTGACGGACGCCTCGGCTATGTTGGTGGCGAGCACGACCTTCCTCGTCCCTGGTGGTGTCTGCTTCCACACTTGCAACTGCTTGGCTGCCGGGAGGCCCGCATACAGTGGGCAGACGATTAAAGGAGGCCCTGGTGCTTCCTAAAAAAGTACAAAAACAAACATACATTATATTTGGACACTAGCACCTTTTAAGATTTAAAAGGGCACCGAATGTTGGCCGCGACGAGTAGGACGTGACGGCTAAATGTGAACTTACAATTCATAAAGCATACATTATTTTTGTATTACAAATAATAAGGGCCGGATTCACCACTCTCAGTTAAGACCCTGATATTTTAAGTGTTGGCTATCTATGATGTCATCTCTGTCTGTTTCGTAGTAAGAAATAATTTCTTAGAAATAGAGAGGTAATCATAGATAACTGACACTTAAGATATCAGTCACTTTACAGAGAGTGATGAGACAGGCCCTAAGTATAGTAGATATATTAAATGCGATGCTAAACATATCAATCTACAATTAAACTCGTAAATACTAATGTATAGCATAAACTATTTAATATGCAACAGTCATCCACAACTCTGTACCATTTTCATAACAATAATATGTTCACACAGTTGAATACTTACTTTAGCAATTTGTTTAATGTTGTACATCACTGTTTCTATTTCTTCTTGGCCCGTCAAAAACACCAGGAAATCATTACTGTAAAATAATTTCAAACTGTTAATCTTCTTCCTGTAGGTAAGTATTCATTACCATTTTGTGATAATAGAAAAGTCAGCTCACTTTGAGGGCATAGTTCTATGAAGTTCAAACAATGTACAGACTGCAGCATATTGGTAATCTTCCTGTTTCATTTTTGAATGATAGATGGTGACAGGATATGCTCTGCCCTCCAGATATATTACTGGACAGTTGTCAAAATACTTTCTAAAAGTATCAACATCCATTGTCGCTGACATAACAATTACCTAGAAAAAACAAGCCGTTATACATTATATGTTATTATATATTATCTTCATCTTCAGAGTTTAAAACATAAAAAAATAATTACTTTTAGGGGATTAATGTTTTTCTCGATTCTTTCTTTTTGTGCTAGTTTAACTATACCAAAAAGAATGTCAGTGCTGACTGTCCGTTCATGTGCCTCATCTAGTATCACTATAGAATATTTCTTGAGTAGCGGGTCAACTATTGCCTCCCTGAGCAACATCCCATCTGTCAAGTATTTTAACTTGGTTCTGGGGCTGGTAACATCTTCAAATCTTACTGAGTATCTGTAACATAGTAAAGATAAACAACTATAAAATTTGGTAGTCCTAATAATGTTTTACAGTAACAAGATATAATAAAAAATGAGGTATTGTCTAGTTTTTCGACACAATAAACGGGGAAATTTCGAAATTTAAATGCAAATACAAAGAGCAGTTTACTTTCCATAACAAACTACTAGTGAGTGTCAAAGAAATCCATTTTCTTAACACAGTGAATAAGTAAACAGTACTTAACTCATTACTGAAGTATTAATAAATAAATAAATAAAGTTACTCAATAATGTTGAGACTAAAAAAAAACACCAATTAGTAACTTAAGGTTTTAATTACCCAACTATATTTCCTATATCAGTACTCATTTCAGCTGCCACTCTCATTGCTATTGTGATAGCTGCAACTCTTCTGGGCTGGGTGACTGCTATACAGCCTGTCCCTTCCAGCCGCTGCTCGTGAATCAACTGAGGTATTTGTGTCGTTTTCCCGCTGCCAGTTTCACCAATTAAAATCATTGTGCTATTTTTCCTGACTTCTTGTAACAATCTGAAAAAATATATTTGGGTGGATCAACTTTTTCTTGTCACTCGTTGCTATGGTTGGATTTTCGTCACTCTTTACATTTTAAGTTTATAGGTTGAAAATTTGCCAAACATGTATTTTTTAGTATTAAGCCTCTTTTATAATTGGTCATCTACCAAGCATGTTAGTATAATGAGACACAAGATTTCTTGTAACAAACTACTACTTTTGTCCCGTTGTTGATGGGACAGAATAACAACAAGAAATAGTTGATCCACCCATTTATCAAATCATAACCAATATAATCTATATATATATAATTCAAAGGTGACTGACTGACTGACTGACATAGTGATCTATCAACGCACAGCCCAAACCACTGGACGGATCGGACTGAAATTTGGCATGCAGGTAGATCTTATGACGTAGGCATCCGCTAAGAAAGGATTTTTGGAAATTCCCACGGGATAAGGAAAAAACGGGAATTATATATTCGATTCCGAGTGACGCTATCTCAGTAACTATAATAAGTAGACTCTTCAAATTTGATACAAAAGTAGGTGATTACAAAACTAAGAAACTAATTTCAGGATTTTTGGAAATTCCCATGGGATAAGGAAAAAAATAGGATTTATATATACAGTTTAACGAAATCCTATGAACTATAATTACTAGACTCTTCAAATTTGGCATAGAAGTAGGTGATTATAATAGTAAAATAATGTTTTAATGCTTTTTGGAAATTCCCACGGGATAAAAACAGGATTTATGTATTCAGTTCTACGGGATCGATTTTTCGTTTTACTGGTCGTATAAAATTGAAATTTGGCCTTCAATTTCCTTTGGGGAGTGTAGGGGAGCGCTACAAAAGGATTTCCCGAAATTCCCACGGGAACGGGAAAAACGGGACTTTTCGTTTTCTGGTTGCAGAAAGCTGAAATTCGGCATGTAGGTTGCTTCGGGAGTGTAGAGGAGCATTAAGAGAGTACTTTTCAAATTTCCCACGGGAACGGGGAAAAAACAGGATTTTACGTTTTACTGGTCGTAGAAAGCTGAAATTTGGCAAGTGGGTTCCTTAGGGAGTGTAGGGGAGCATTATTAGATAATTTCCCAAAATTCTTCTTCTTCGTTCCCGTAAGAATTTCGGGAAATGCTTTATTTGGCGAAATTCTTACGGAAACGGGAAAAACGAAAAGCGGGGAAAAGTTGAAATTTGTCACGTAGGTTTATTTGGGAGTGTAGGGGAACACTAAGAAAGGATTTTTCGAAACGCCCACAGGGACGGGAAAAAACCGGATTTTACGTTTCCAGACGAAACAGCGGAAGAAAGAGACTTAACATTTATAACGTGTGTTTCTTTAAAGGCTTTAAGTGTACTCCGAAAGCACTCCCTAAAATTTCCACGGGAACGGAAAAAACTTATTTTTTCATTTTACATCTTAGCGCGTACGAAGTCGCGGGCAAAAGCTATTTAGGATGTATTTTAGGACAGCCCTATAGGTTAGGTTAGGTTTTTTTTATAAAAATCCTGCAATATTTACAGTTTCAGAAAAATTAAGGCAGCGGGGCAATGCGGGGGGCTTGCTTGCATGCTTGCTTGAGTCCTTGCTTTGCATGCTTGATTGCATACTTGCTTTCATGCTTGCTTGCATGCTTGCTTGCATGGGTGCTTACTTGCATGCATGCTTGCTTGCACGCTTGCTTGCATGCTTGCATGCCTGCTTGCATGCATGCTTGCATGCTTGCTTGCATGGGTGCTTACTTGCATGCATGCTTGCTTGCACGCTTGCTTGCATGCTTGCTTGCCTGCTTGCATGCCTGCTTGCATGTCTGCTTGCATGCCTGCTTGCACGCCTGCTTGCATGCCTGCTTGCATGCCTGCTTGCATACTTGCATGTATGCTTGAAAGCTTGCAGGTTTGGTTGCTCGCTTGCTTAATTGCTAGCTTCTTTGAAATGCTCATGGTTCACGCGTGCGAAGCCGCGGGCTAAAGCTAGTATGCAATAAAATTATGTGAAACAAACAAAGGGGTCTCTACAAAGTTGGCAAGTTATTAAAAAATAAAATATATGTACAGGCCACATAGCTAGAAAAGGCGACAAATTGCTGTACAGCTTGGCTGATGGCACAGCTAGGCCACAATGGCACTTGGAAGAGACGGAGACCAAGGACCAGATGGGATGACAATATTGTAACAATAGCAGGCAAAAGTTCACACAAACCTGCCCCTGACAGAGTAGACTGGCAAACGTTTTCTTGCTTCAAGTAAATTCTCTCCTACACTTTGGTGTGTGGGAGCCTCTTCTACTCCATTATGAACTTTAATACCGTTAGCGCTTATGGATTTAGTTTCTGCATTGCTTGACTTTTGTTTCTTAACGTTTACATTCTGCATAAAGGCTTTTCTCTTAAAAGTGTTCCTTTTATCCCCATTTTGTTTTCCCATTGAAGTATATTTGGAGTCCATTATAAAATCTGTAAGAGCTAATAAGAAACAATATTCATATTTTAATCACAATCAATCAATTCTATTACATATTTGTGACAAAACGTGTAAATCAACATACGATATAACCTCACCCAGCAAAGTGGATTGTAGGCGATTTATATTAAACTATAGCTATTTTAAACAGAAACTACGATCGGTATTCGTTGTCGTCGATATATTCTAGTCAATAATAATTTGTCTTTTCTTTTTTTTGGTCGTAATTCGTGCACTGCCTTGAAACTTGAAAACAAACAAACAGCTTACAAGCTTACATTACAACTTACATTTTACTCAGTAAACGATTGGAACTACATTCAATTCATACGAAATCGTACACCAATACATGACCTTTCCATTAAAAAATAAAAAATTCAAAATAACTAGTTCGTACACATTTCATGTTGTGTTCTCTAACCTAAGATTAACCGAATTAAACACGAATTAAATAAAAGTAAGAAGAAAGATCAAGATCATTCATACATCTGTCAAGAAACCGATAATACGGCCTGGAATGCGCGACCTAACAATGTACGCCCTGTAACTTATGATCCTTATTTAACTTGTATACTGTACACAAATTATTAGATTGTATATTGCTGGGATGCGTATTCAAAGTCGTATATTTCAGAACGACATTGGTGTATGGGAATCTGACGCAACTAGGAACACAATAAAATTTATTTGAAATTTACACGGAAAACCATTGCCATAAGACTGAAACAAAACATTAGCAGTGATTATACGTCAATTCGACTGTCAGCCACATTGCATTGTTTGTCACAGCGGCTCGCGTACTTTTTCCCCTAATTTCTTTAGATTTCGATTTAATTTAGTATTAATTGTTATGATTGTAAAGCAGTGAAACGAGATCTATGTGGAAAATTTTAATTAAAAAAAATATGTGGAAATGGTCTTGAGGGAAAATGACGAATAACGGGCGTTTATGGTGAAATTTCCCTTGGACGAAGACGGTAAGTATTGCCTTTGTTACTTTTAGTTACTTTTTGCCTTATTTTGGAGCACCAGGCAATTTAAAGAAAGGGAATAAGTTTTTTTTTTGTGTAATAGACATATAGTGTCACTATCGATAACTTGTAACATGAAATTGTAACCTTTAATAGTAGTTTAGCTTAACGGTGCCTGCGCGAAAAAATTGAGCAATTTCTTCGCCGCGGTAAGGGAGCGTGTTAGCTTTTCGGCAGGATTTAACTTAAATTCGGGACGTAGTGTCATTCGGCACATGGTGTCGCAATCATGCGTGTGCAGAGGTGGGGCCGCGCGCGAGCCTATATAAGCGAAGGTCGCAAATCGACTCCAGCTACGAGCTACTTCCGCTAGTCAGGATCCAGAAGTTTCCATACAAGTCGTGATGGTGAAGAGAGATCCACGGTCCGAGTAATTGGTGGAGCCCCTGCCTCTCTTTTTGGGCCAGGGGCCCAAATTGTGTCGTCGTATCTAAAATTCACGCCAGTCATCCTCCCAGAAATGTAAGTTTTTACTTCCACCGTATGGTGCTTATATTGGTTTGATCGAGAGAAAGTTCTGGTAGTAAATTTGTTGTAGGGGTCCAATATGCTACTAAACAATCCAGATTCTTGATGCGCGTTCCGTTGTTCAGCTGACCAGTTCAGTATCTCCAATGACAACTTAAAAAGAAGATCCATTGACCAGGGTAGAGGCAGCCACATCTCCCGTGTCCTTCGCGGTGATTTAGAATATCTTTCATCTCCAATAGAACAATGACTCGCCGGTAAATCTAGATCATTTTAATTTCTCCGTAAATTCGCTCTGATTAACACCTAAGTGGACATTCTAGCCAGCACCTGTGAATCTTTTTCCTTAACAATTAATTAAAAATTTGAAGTGCAAATCAACGCACAGGCACCACGATGATCTAGGATACAGTCTAAGCTATTCCTTAATTTATTCTTAATACAGTAGAGACTAACCATTTTGTGACAATTTATTTCTTGTGATAATTTATTTTGTTTATATATTTTATTTGATTGTGATTGTCATGAATAAACTTTTTTTTTTCTTTCTTTTCTTTTTCTTTCTTTTCTAACTTTACCTTAAAATTGTATAAATTCAACATCGGCGGCGTGAGCGGCGGCACATTTTTAAATTTTATTGTGTGTGTTGTGATAAGGCCGCCTATTGTTACCTTGTAATATTCTGTATATTTTTTTTCTGTTTTGGTTGTTATATGTGGTGTTCAATAAAGAGTTATTGTATTGTATTGTATTGTATTGTATTGTTACTAACCCCTTTCCTTGAATAAACTCTATTTTTATTATTAACTAAAAAGGTTGTTTTACTTATCTCGTACATGGATAGGCGCCCTGGGATTTTACTAGAACTAGTCTTGTGCGAACCTACTGGGTCAGTCGGTGAGTAGAAGTGAGAAATCACTGTTGCAAGCTACGGGTTTGTTTGTTTATAATGGCGAATAATAACACTAGAGAAGTGGAATTTCGTGACAACCTGTATGTAGTAAATCGATACAGTTACTATTCATAGACTTCGTAACTTATGTTATTAGGATCAAAGTTATTGGAAAAGAAGATTTAAAATTATGTTCCTACAGAAAAATTACAAACATTGAAATAGGTATGTGTGAAAATACAGAGTATCACAAAATCATAATAAAGAAAATCAGTTGAAAAAGTTTATTTTAACTCAGGTTCCACATTTGAGTGCAACAATGTATTAGTCCGCTAAATAAATTATCCACTATCATCACTATAGTATGAAACAAAGTCGATTTCCGCTGTCTGCCTGTCCCTATATATGCTTAGACTTAGATCTTTCATTTCTTGAGCCTGTAATTTCAAACTTCACCATTTAATCCATGGCGATAAAAAACGCAAGCGTGTAGTATAGTATACCGTTTTATTTTTGAGACTATACTATTTTTTGGCGTACATTTTGGTATTGTTTTGCCGTGTAAACCTTGTGTCAACTGATTAAATTCGCTAGTATGGAAGTTCCGTCTCTTAAACGTAGTGGTTATATTCTTTTTGCTGTATAATGATATAAACTTTTTGGGTAATACTCCTCTGATAAGTGCATTGCAAGCAAAGAGTAATACTAATAGAGCCATTATTTATCTGAGGTAGAGCCTGTCAACTAATTCCATAAAAGAATAATAATCAAAAAGATGCTTATGCTTAAGAAAAAGCTAAGTTTTATCTACTCTATTTACAGTATATTTGTAAATAGACTGGAAATAAATTGCATTAATTTATTAAACGAGTCCCGCGATGAAGTAGTTGCTGTATCGGACAACAAAAAAAAACTATCAAATGTCAATGTCAAAAACGAAACCTGGCATTGACAATCTTTATCAGCTGGTTTTGACGTTTTAAGACTTTTAAGTCTTTCATGTGGTTTGCGTTTTGCGTTGCGTTACTGTTCTGGTTAGGCCATTCTTGCTTCTACTTTGGGGCAGTTTTTTTTAATTTGAGGTGAAGTGAATACTATTCTCTTCGGCACACCAGTTAATAATGATTTGTTCCATATTTCGGCGTAGCTTTAGCCGGTATAGATACTTACGTTCACAATCAAAAAACCCTTTCAAAAGAACTTGGGGTATTTTAGCGAAAGAATTGCCGGTTATGTTTGGATTGAATAAGAAACCACAATATTATCCAGAGCATGCTGATGTTGTTATCATCGGCGGCGGCTTCATTGGCTCATCAGTGGCATATTGGTTAAAAACAAAAGCTAGTCATGGTTTATCGGTTGTTGTAATAGAAAAAGACCTTACAGTAAGTTGCTATTTATTTTTCACCCCTCAAAAGTATAGGGTACTGAAATTCATTGTTCTAATTAACATTATTTTATCGTTTCAGTATTCTGCTGTACAGAATAACATGTCACTTGGAACATTAACACAGCATTTTTCATTACCTGAAAATATTCATCTTTCTCAACATAGTGCAGAGTTTTTGAGAAATTCCAAGGAGCATTTAGGTCCTGATGTGGATTTAAAATACACTCCGAGTGGCCACTTGTTATTGGCTTGTGAAGAACATGCAGAGAAACTGGAGCTGAATGTCAACATTCAAAGGGAATATGGTATCAGAAATGAATTGTTGTCTCCAAAAGAAATTAAAAGTAAATTTCCTTGGATCAACACAGATGACATTAAACTTGGTAAGCTATTCCTAGTGGAATGCACAGATTTCAGACAGGTTATGCTAGGCAAAAACTTACCAGTTAAAAAATTATCATAAAAATTTAAAGTAGCATCATGAGTTTTTTTAAGTTGCATAAAAAACCAGGCACACAATTTATCTGTCCCTGTGTGTCTATCTGTAATCAAATGTAAGTGAAAGTCCATTTCTAGCTGTCTAAATGACTTGAAATTTGGTAAACACATTCAAGATTTGTGACCAATGCAAGTACAGTCAGCAAGTTTGTATTTAAAAATTATTTTTTTCAGTTTTTTTTTATTTAGACCTAGTGTACAAATAGAGTGCATTGATATTGTTTTCTATAAACTTCTATTGTAATATACTTCTGTTTAGGTTGTTTAGGCTATGAGTCTGAAGGATCTTTTGACTCCTGGGCACTTCTACGGGGGCTCGTTCAAAAGTCAATGGACATGGGAACAACATACATTCAAGCTGAAGCAACAGGTTTCGAGTTAGAACAGCAGCGTGATGTTTTCATGGAAGGCATTAAACCTGGCTCTTTCCAGAGGATAAATAGACTGTTGTATAAAACTCCTGACAATGAGGAGTATGCCATTAAATTTGCAGCTTGTATCTTAGCTGCAGGACATGAGTCTAGTCGAGTTGCTGAGTTTGCCAAAATAGGTAATGGGGAAGGCTTATTAACAATTCCCCTCCCGATAGAAAAGAGGTAATGAATACTAGCATTAATATTATATGAATCATACAAGTATAATAATGGTTGAAACAGAAGTTCATTGAGTAGAAGGAGCAAAGAAAAAAGCTTGTAGACAACTCCTATGTATGATTGTTATAATTTATAATAATAATAAAATGACTTGATTGCTTAGAAGAATAGCTTTCAATCAGAGCTATGCAAGGAAAAAACAACTTAAACTACTCTGCAGTGGAAGGGCAGCATTATAAAACAATCTTCATAAGCATCTTGTTTTCTGTCCCCTTGTTATTGCTCAGAATCCTTGCTTAGTTCTTATACCAACCCTTAATTTGTCATCATTTTAGGGAGTGTAATGTATACTCAATTGAAGACTCTGCTAAAAGTACTGGACTGAATGCACCTTTGGTAATGGACACCAGTGGTGTGTGGATAAAAAAAGAAGGACTTAGTACCAACTTGTTGTGCGGTGCTATTCCAGTTTTGTCTCAGAGTGCTACAGGTTTTGCTGGAGATGATTATGTTGAAAATATCATAAAACCATCACTAATTAATAGGATTCCACAGTTAAAAAAATCCAAGGTAATAAAATGAGTAAGCCATCATGATAAAGAATAATGCTACAGAATTATTAGACATTACTAAATTATTATTATTGTCCTTTTTAGGTTACAAGTGTTCTGAATGAGACATATGACTACTGCCATTATGATGATACCGGTATTTTGGGACCCCATTCATATCATAACAATTTGTACATTGCAGCAGGATTTGGAAAACAAGGTAAATTAATCACTATACCTACCTACTTAAAAATTAGAATGTTATTGTTTTAATTACTCGTACTCATACTATATCAATAACAGCTTCTTTTTTGTGATCCTTAAAGTGTATAGGAATGATGCATTTGCTTGTTTACCTCTGTCTTTCATACATATCAAAAGGATAATATTATTGTATATGTCAATTTCACAACTCAGTAGTTACTGCCAGCGTCAATTTGTGTCACTGTCAATTCATGTCTTCTTCTTCCTCTCTTCTTAATGGCGGCCGAAAGGCTTGGGCCAATGTCAGTACGGTAAAAATATAATTATAAAATCTTGTGACAAAATGTCGGCAACGTTGTACGGTAATGGTTAAAGACCCCCCTCCCCCCCTGTCGGGCTCCAATTCATGTCTGTTTCAATAAGGAAGGTTGTTTTTAAAATTCATTCCGCAAGGGAATAGGCGAGGGTTCAATAAGGAAGGTATGGCTGTGACATTCACTTTGACAAATCTAGAGGTGAGGCTTCCTTGTGGCACCCGGCACATTCAACAATTATCGGTTACATTTTAGTACTAACAACAATCGGTTCCATAAAAATATCGACTACATATTAATTTATAAATAAATGCTATTTCGATATAATAACACTCAAGTCAGTTTCCCAAGATGCAATAATTGGCATTGTTCATTTTTTTTAGTATGCTCCAATTCGAAAACCATTTCGAGGAAAACCATCATTTATCCGATTTATCTTGTCCGATTTCAAAAATACTTTATGATTGCAGATATTTTTGTAAAAGTACTTTGAACCTTTGTTTGACCGAACGACCCGGTTTTTAGACAGAATCCAGCATCGAATATTTGCCACAAAAATTTAAAAAAAAGTTTAGCTAAGGCAACTGTCACGTGTCACTGTCAAATCGACAAAAACCATAGACAAAGCCGTTTTTTTTTATAGCCAACCGAACGAAGGCGATTGGGATTCTGTCTAAATTCACGAATTATCAAACAGCGAAAAAATATTTATTATTAATTAACAAAGCTACGTAAAAGCATAATATTCAAATTAGTTGCTTGAAATAGTCCATTTTATCAAATAAAGGTGTTAAAGGCACAGCTTAAAAAAAATGAACAATGCCAATTATAATTCTTATTTTACGTTTTTTGCAGTCGTGCTTTTTCAACGAATCAAGTTTAATAAAATAATATTTAACTTGATTATATTATTGATGTTTTAAGAAACCTATTTATTAACAATAAACTCGATTTGTAGTGTGTAGTGAGTTTGAAAGAATGCAAAATATGTACTCACTTAATATTTTAGTAGGTTGTTGTTGGATTTTCGATTATGCGCGATTTTAACCGATTACCCAATTATACATAGCACCTCTCTAGTTTTAATGACCATAGAACGTAACCTAGCAGCGTCTCGTAATGACATTTATTGAGAAATTTGTACCTGAAAATTATGTAAACAAAAAAAAATCGCCTTGGTTCTTTTTAAAACGCTATTAATTTACAATACCAAGTATTACATTATTTTATTTCTATATAATTCAATTTTGTATTTATTTTGTTGTCAAAACTTTCGTGAACACTAACAGTTACAACTACGAATCTGTCAGCCATACCTTCCTTATTGAAACAGACCCTAGTATCTAAATTTTTTGTAAAATATAAATGTCGAACAATGATATCACAATACCAATGCTTAATTAACCATACACTTACATACATGCATACACAAATCACGTCTGTATCCCTTACGGGGGGATAGACAGAGCCTATGGTAATAAGACCTAAAGGAAAGGCCACGCTTGGCATGATTGTGGGCGTATCCTCCTGCGGCCCCATGTCCTAAATAAAGGATAAAATGTCAAAGAAAAATTCAATTTTACATAGATGACACTAGATTTGAGTCAAAAGGGAAATCAAAATAGTGATGGCTGCTAACCGCATCGCCTATAACGAGATTTTTGTTCGTTCCCGTAAAATAAAAGGCAAAGGCGGGAAGAGAAGCAACTAGAGCATTCTATGTTTTTTCTTTGCTCCCAGACCGGCATGGAAGCTAATCAACCAGCACTAAAAAACCCCGCTTTTTTTTGTTTCAGGTTGTCAACATGCTTCAGGTATTGGAAGAGCTATTGCAGAACTAATCATTGATGGGCACTATGTATCTGTTGACTTCACACGTCTGGGATTTGATAGAATTCTAACTGACAGTCCACTAATAGAATTCAATATTTATTAATAAAAACTCGTCTATCTTTTAAATATAACGTAAATAAACACAAAAACTGATTTTTATTAAATTAATTATGTCATACTTCATAACAAAGGTAGAGTAAATGTCTCAGTGTCGCCTGATTTATTTCTATGTAAAAACTATAATTTCAAACTAAATCCTGAATAGTCGCAATCATAAAAACATCCAGAGATCAGCTGTGATGTTTGAATCTACTTGAACTGAGCTGGTGGTGCAGCAAATAGTGCTCCTCCCTGTTTTGATGCAACTCGAGATGGGGCAAATCCTAACAGTTTTTGGATATTTTGTCTGAAACAAAAACAATTAATTAAAGCACATACAAGATTATTACACATAAACGGATAACTCACGTATAAAAAGTCGACACATACAAGATAGCAATAATCAAGCATATTAACAACATACCAGGTTATCAAAATATCAAATCCCCAAAATGATTATTTTTTAGGTTGTTTCTATAAACACCACATTCCCTGGCACCACTAAGGGCTCGTCCAGAAATCATGTTTATGTATATTTGGCCTACTTTAGACCCCCTCGCCCCCTCGGTGATATTTGGTGATTATAACGCTACCCTCTCCCATTAACATTTAACGATCACATGATTTCTGGACGAGACCTAATATACTGATAACACTTAAGTGTGAGTCGCATGAAGTTTAACCTTTATCTGACAATTTTGATGTACATATATTTGTCAAAAACCATTGAAGTACATGTAATATTTCAAAATCGTTGGTTATAGTTAATGTTATGTTGAAGTATCTTGGTGTGCAACTCTTGCTAAAATAAGTATTTGATAAACCAGATTAACAAATCAATTTTTCCAACACAACTTGATCTCACTTTAGCAAAATCATGTAACTATCCTTAAATTTGATTAAGAGCACATTTCTGACATTAAGCCAGATTTCAAAAGCCCAGAGCCAGATCCTCACCCCATACTATCAAATAACAAATAACTTTATTTTTAAATATCAAAAACGCTACCTTTCAATGACCTGTGGTTGTGAAGTCAGAAAACTAGTATTTTTTTTTTCTGTCCATCACCTGGGGTCTACATACCTAATAATGTTTCCTCTCATAAGTGAGATAAGACCACACAATACAAAATTTTAATTCATTTGCACCTTTGTTTACTACACAATGATGCCATTGTACCAATAATCTAGATAATCATTAAGTTGAAGTACATTTTCAACTGCTCTTTAAAATTTTGTTTTCGAATAAAAGTTCATGTTTTTTTTACTCTCCAAAACTACAGTTATGATAGGGACTGATGACATCAAAACAAAATGATTAAGTACCTATATTTATCTACGCACATCTCATTTGTTCTCTAAAATGCGTTCAGAAACCGTAGGAAATGACCAGCATTATTAAACCCTTAAAAAAATCTATACTGTACTGTAATGACATTACAGTACAAAAATCTGTACTTTAATATTATTACAGTAAGATTTTACCTACTACCACAGACAAGAAAGTACTTACATATGTATATCACGTCTTTATTCCTTACGAGGTAGACAGAACCTAGTATAATTTGGTTGTAATATTGCTGGTCATTTCCCTACTGCTTCTGAACCCATCTTAGAGTACTTATGATATGTGTGTAGATAAAGTAATTTATTTATTTATTTATTTATTTATTTATGAAATATCTTACACAACATTACAGTGCGACACTAAGGCATTGAGTAAGACAGACAATAAAAGAAAGATAAAACTAAAAACACATAAAAAATGTACAGTAGGTAATAACTAATTAATTACATACATGATGACACACGTGTGCAACTGTTCAAAATTAGGCCTTAAAACACTCATAATGTAACAGTTGCATAAAATTCTATTATTGTACAGGGTTATTAGTAATGCGACGTATTCCCGTTTGGAGTTGATAGAGGAGACTATTTGTGATCATTTTAACACCCTGCATATGCATTATGCAAAAGTGAACCATTATCGAGTTTTTTTTTTTTTTTATTTGTTCATAATAATTCAACAACACATACGTCTTTATCTCTGACGGGGTAGACAGAGCCTAAGGTAACAAGACCTAAAGGCCAAGTTTAGCATAGTTGTGGGTGTTGGTGTATAATAGGTGGAAAGGGGATCCAAAATAGTGATGAATAAATAGTGATGGGTTGCTAGCCACATCGCCTATAACATGATTCCTAAGATTTTCGCCTATTCCCTTGATAGGCTTTTACCATCTGCGCGGGAAGAGAAGCAACTGGTACATTCTATGTTTTTTCTGTACTCCCAGGCCAGCATGGAAGAAAAAGCATGAAAGCGAAAGTATGAAAGTCAAAAACGCAACTTCAAACATTTTTTATTAAACTAAAAATTATCATCATTTTCATCAAAATTATCATTACGCATTTTTTCTTCTGGCTTATAAACACGATAAAACACTGGCTATTTATCAAAACAACAATTACCGGTCAAAATTTAAACATACTAGACTGAAAACCATATTTTTCCACTAAAATAAATTAAAAACAAAAAAAAAAGAAGTCATGGGATTTAGCTTGTAGATTATTTTAAAAACATTACCGTTTTTTAGCTCTCCAAAAATGCATAATAACTAGGAACTTATTTCAAAGTTCTTGAAAAAAAATGTCCACAAAGGAAGCAGGCGAGAATTCGTATATGACTATACTTAAGGTCGATTTTTGTTGTTTTTGATTAATTTTATGGTAATATTTTTAAAATATTCTGCAAGCCAAGTTCCATAACGTTTTTTTGTTTTGTTTTTAAAGCATTTTAGTGAAATACAATCTCAAAAAAATATTGGAATAATATCGTCGTCTCGAATTTTTAAATTTAGACTGATATTTACTGTTTTAAAATTGATAAATAACCAGTGTTTAATCGATTTTATAAATCAGGAAAAAATTGTTTTTTTTATAAATTTTTGAAGTTGCATTTTCGACTTATTTTGAAGAAAAAATAAAAAAATATTACTCAAAAATTGGTTCACTTCCATAATGCATATGGGGCTTAAAATTATCGTAAATACATGTGAAACTGTTTAAACTGCTTAATATCATCAATTTACCATGTTTTTAAGCAAATAAATGATATTATTATTAGTATTATTATTAAAAAAATAGTCACCTATCACTTCCTAACGGGAATACGTCGAATTACCAATAACCCTGTATAATGTATGTAGACTTAAGTAAAGGATTACAATTAACATAACTATACCTGATACTCATAGTGCACAATATGTACAAAAAGATGAATGAACAATCAGAGAAATCATCACCAGGCAGATTTCTGTGGCTCAATCCTTGAATCCATGAAATTGGATAAAAGGGCAGTTTTGCAACTACTCTCCCATCAAATCTGAAACAGAACAAGTGCCTACCTAAATAATGTTTTTATCTCAGACACCACACTAAATAAGTAGGTACTATATTACTTTTATAATTGTATTTCTCATTATGATCATAGAAGATTTATATCAAGTTCTATGCCCATGAAAGTTAGAGGTGCTATTTTATAATTAACTAGCTGCTACCCGCAGCTTCACCCCCACACCTTATTTTTTCAAAATATTGTTACATAATAACCTTCTCTTGACAATAACAAACTCGACAAAAAAGAATTAGCGAAATCAGTAGTCATTCACGCGTGATGCCGTGACCAAGGGAAATAGGGATTAATATTTATATATATAAATAGTTGTTCCCCACCCCCATTCCATTTTTTTTTATGTAGTTAAGCAAAAAATTTCCAACCCACAAACTTTTAAATTTGGATCTAAATTATTTAGCAACAAAAGTGAAGTGTAGGTGAAATTAAATTAGTGGGTCATTAATAAATAAAAAAAACTCCATAAAAACATTGCGAAAGTTAAAAACAAGAAAAAAAAATGGCCATTTGGTCTAGTCATTCTCGAGTTTTGCACTTTACATTCATTTTTATTTTTATAGAAGATTAATCTTGCATAGTCGCCTCTTTTCTTGTTAGGATGATTAATAAATAACCCTTAATTTAATTTATGTATGTGTGCATATAGTGGCACAGCAAAGCATAAATAAACTTTTTTACACACATACACACGCACACACACGAGAATGCAGCAAGGCATAATATATAATATTTTATGCCAGTAAACCAAAGAACATAAAGTCATACTTACATACTGTTGAACATACTTAGCAATGCCGTAAAAGCAAAGCCTATAGCAAACATAGATTTCATTTTCACCAAAGACAAATCTCTATTATTATTCTTCAGCCGTTCTTCTTCACGCTCAATTTTCTTCTTATGTTGTTTATCAAGTGAGTCACCATGAGCTTCTTTTCGTTTTTCCACTATGAAAAAAAGCACAATAGGTATTGAGTTGCTAATATTATTTAAACATAAAAGAGCTAATTTCAGTATTGCACATTTATATCTCTATCAACATAGGTAACTTACATTTTTTACTCTGGCGTTCAACCTCTACTTTTAACTTTTGGTATTTTTCTGTTCTATAAACAAGTATCCATGTGAGTCCTATAAGAGAAAAGAACAGTTAATATTAAACGATTCTTTAACTTTCTTCAAAAGTCAGTCAATAAAATTGGGCAGAAAATACCTTCACCCAAAAACGCCGTACAAATCGAAATGAAAACTATCAACAAGGAATCACTCCACATCTTTACTAAGAAATTAATAAGTAGAATTTTAAAAATATAATACGAATCCTTATAATTAATCACCAATGAACAGATTATTCAATTTCTAAAACAATAGCAATAAGTTGCAGACGTCGCATCGCGCGCGCATGCGTGACAATGGTGAGAATGGTGACAACAGTGTTGCCAGGTCCAATCCGAAAAAGTCAGAAGATATGAGCATTAAAAATCAGAAGATTGGAAAAAAAATCAGTAGAATGATTTTCCATAGCACATACCTTATAATAAGTTCTTAATGCTTTCCAGGTTAGTTTTTTCTTTACAGGATTTTATTCTTGATTTTTTCATTTTATCTATTTAATTATTTTTGATTTTTTTTTTCATCTTTTATAAAAAATTACTTACCTAATGTACAACACACACAATACTTCTTATCTTCGCATTCTCCACTAAACCAAACTATTGCACTTAGACTTAGGCAGAAACAGAACACAGAACAGAACTTTACTAACTTACTTTACTTCTACGGACGGACCCGATAGTGAAATGAAAACTGAAAAGAAAACTTGAACTTGTATTGACATGACTGACAAGGACAAGACAAAAAAAACACAGACAACTATAGGTAGAAATTTTCATGAGAGATCCATCTCGCATGAAATCAACTGTCAAATCTATGTACCTCGACCGAGAGCTGAATTTCGCATCGCCTGAACGGAAAGTCATGAGAGTCATGCGACAAGTGTTATGTCAATGTCAATGTTAATCGAAATATTTTGGCGGGAGCCCGAAATGAATTGATAGCGACGATACCGAAGTGAATTGACGTTTGTTTGATTCGAAAAAGTGTGACTAATTCCCGAAGTAAAAAAATCAGTAGATTCTTGTGGAAATTCAGAAGATCAGTAGGCATACCTGGAATTCAGTAGATCTCCTGAGAAATCAGGAGACCTGGCAACACTGGGTGACAATGACAATGACAATATGATATATGATATGACAACGCATGTGATACGACCATTTGACAATGGACAATTGACAGCGACTAAAGAATGTCATTTTGACGCGGACCTCTAGAGTCCAAACTAAAATAGTAAGTTTAAGTTACCTGTTTGCGCAGTGAATAACTGCTTACCATGAAGAAAATCTTATAAAGTGAGATACATAGACGCTGGTAATTAATTTTATCGACATTATACAAATATATAGCTACATAATTTATTTGCTATCCAAAAAACTGATTCTCAATACGGACTTTTTTTATAAACGAATGTTCAGTTCAGGAAACTTGAATGAATGAATGAAAATGTTTTTTTTTAAGATTATGCTGCCTGGATGCAAGTCTTTTAAGCCAAGAATGAAAATGACAGACTAATAATGCACAGATCATAAATAAAGCTACTAACGTACTCGGGCACTTTTGTCTTTTATTTATTAATTTATATCAAGCCTCATATGGAATACTGTTCCCATGGGCGCCTCCTCAATATCAATTTCTTCCATTTGTTAACGGATGTATGTCTTGTTCCATAATTTTATTATGGGAAGTGCTTCTAGATTTTTTTGCTTGCTGCCAAGTTTTTCTATCGTACCATTCAGTCAAGTAAGTTATGACTTTCGTTCCACCTTAGCCGTTGACAGTTCATTTTACGTATTTAAAAAATAAAGCCATTTCTCACGTACGGAAAATCCATATTGATTTTAAAAAAGTATTTTCTTATGTATTCACATGCATGCATATATTGTAAGAGAAGTGCCATATAAATTAATCATACAATTTTATAATCTTGTTAACTCATCCTTCCTAATAAAATGAAGAATTCGATTATTCCGATTTTTTTTATATTGCCTCTGGCTTCCGGTGTTGCCCGATCATTTTTATTATATCTGTAATATGTGTATTTGGTCTTAGCTTTCAGTTCATCCATTCATCCGGAAGGGAGGGGACCTCTTCTCAGCGTCGTCTTCGTCCTCGTCCGTTCTGTCATTCGATCGACTCGTTCTCGTTCATCAGCCGTGCACCCGGACGGACGGAACGTCGTCACTGGCTTGCTCGACCTAAAAATATCTTTGCCAACTCACATTTCAGTATAATTATTTTGCGTGTATTAAATACATTTTGGACAAAAAATAATTATTATACTGTATACTTACGTAGTTGTAAGGACCTTTATTCGTACATTATTAATAGATAGGATTAGGTAACAGTATAAAATTTCACTCTTGTGAAATCTATCCCAGACATAATTTATTACAATAGTGATTATTGAGTTAGGCATATGGAACTGTATGGACTTACAAATTGTGGTTGTATTTTGTGCTTAAGAGTATAAAACGATAAATCTTACGAAACGAAATGAGCCGCCATGTTGCTTATGCGGAACAGGGCGTGGCGCATTCGTGAAGCTGCCTTGCTGTTATAAATAAACTGAAGTACCTATAGAATTAACTGGGTCATCATGGTAAGTTTATATTTAATTTACTTTTAGACGTAATTATTGAAGTAAATAGGAATAAAACAGTTGATTCACAAAGTACTGCGCAGTTGGTGACGTCCGTAGTTTTATCGATTGTTCACGTCACGGAAATTTAAACGTGGACTTTGGACTGCTATTATTCTGTAGTCATGTTCATGTCTTGCAAGCCTAGCAATTGAGCATATTTACCTCCCTATAAATCACCACGTTCCTTTGTGGTTTTCGTTTGAAATATTGGAGTAATTTTGTCTTGATGACAAATTAATTACCAAAGTACCTAGTCTAAGTAACCTAGATGACGAACGCCATTATCATCATATATTAAGTAACCCGTAGCGCAAGCTAGGTATATCTTCTACCATTTTATTTAAAGGCCGCACCCAACTTGCTCAAATGTGCATTATTATATATTTGTAGGTCTCTCCTCCCACCCACGCATTGATACGCTCGCTGTTACCTTTTGTGTTTCATATAAGAATAAACATGCCGAGTAATGAAATTGTAGCCATATGTGATACAATTTTATAGGTATACCTATTTAAAAGCTATGCTTTTTCAAGAACTGTCGTGACTGAACCACAATAACTATGTAAAATAAACATATGCGCCATTTTGTCTGACGCGCCGTGAATGGTGGGGTGGCAGTGGCATTGGTGGATCGCAGTGCACGTTGTCACGCGTGCCGTGGCCGTGCGCATATTGCCAGGGCGAGAGCTATTGTTCCTTTTAAATCTAGTGAGCAACATTTTCGATGCATGCATTGAGGCTGGCGTCCACTAGGCTCGCCTAAGCGAATCGAATCGAATCATAATATTTTTTATAGGTACTTTACTATGAGTATGAGTATGACCCTGCGTCGATTGACTAACCTAGTGGACGACAGTTTTTGTGGACGGTGTATGTCACGTTGTGAACCGATGTTAGCTTGTACTGAACTGACTCTTCCCATACAAAACATTGATATAATCATTTGACGCGATTAAATAAAGGGATCTTAAATAGAGATTGTGGCAGATTCTGACATTCAAATTCTGATCAGTCATGTCATGAGATAGGTACCTACACTACAATTTATACGTGCGCTACATTGCTACACCGATGAACCAAACGCAGAGAACCATTTTAAATCAGAGCCTGTCGCAGTTTTAATAAGTATGATAGATCAGCCTTTTGACTTTTAGCCCAATGAAAGTATCAATCAAATTACACGCTAAATTTGTTTAATTCGTACGTGTGTTAGATGCGCTTCCATTGAAGTTGAGAGTGCAAAATCGTATGCCCCAATCACAAGTTGAAATCCACATACTTTATACTTATCACAATACAAACGAAATTGGGTGAGACACGGATTTTTAAACTAATCTGCTTTGTCTAATTCTGCAAGTTTTTGTTCATCCTCTGCCGCAATAATAGACGCGTACTCTTTAGGAGATTTTCGACACCAATTTCATCGATCGGTACTAGACTACGAACCATGTGAAATATTTAATTGTTTGATATCGAAACGGATAAATGTTAAGATTTCGTGTTTTATTTATTAATTAAGTTGTACTTATTCACTATTGTTCCTAATCGGCTTCACTTTCAACTGCTTCTTTATTCTTTGTTCGTGATGCTTTATTAAATTTGACCATAATTAATTGATAGCTGGCTGTTAGTCATGTTCAAGTTTAGTACAATTTACGAAAGGCACCGTGACATTGATTGTTACGGACTCGCTTAGACCAATTTGACACCTTCAACCAATTTTTGTGGTTTTATGTAACCGTTATCCATATTAGAACGAAACACCAGTGGCCCATTTCTCGAAGCTACAAGTTACAATTTTACAAATCGAAACTAGCAACATTAGCGCAATCAACCAATCAGTAATTGTGGTTGTTAATTCCCCATTCGCTAGTTTCATTTTTCTTCCTTTTTTGTACGTAGTACTATCTGGGGCCCGATTTTTGAAAGCACATGTTTTCACACTCGAAAGTGGTGAAAATTTGTGCCGAATTTGAAATACGAGTAGCTTAGAAGATAATTACGGCTCTCATTAATCTTGTGAACTAGTCAAAACTGTGATTAGAGCTGTAGTTTTGGAGATATACCTACGCTGATTTATACCACTTTCGAGTGATGTGCTTTCAAAAATCGGGCCTCTGCCGTATTAGTGGCCAATTTTGGATCGAGTAAAACGTTACATTGTTTGATTGGGCACTTCTAATTCGTTAGCTTCTCGCTCCTGCAATATAATGCTCCTTACACGAAATTACTCGCTTGGTGTAAAACAAGGGGGTGCGATTCTCTAAAAGAAACTCTTCTGCAAAATTAATGCGCTTGACGATTGGCATGCTATCATAACTTGAACCGTACTCTAGTCTTTAAATTATGTGTAAAGAAAGAGTCAAATTTTGGTTGGATGCCGAGCGAAGCGATCGCTTTACCGACTTTCTTTTAGAGAATGTCACGTAATGATAATGTTTACATATTAAATTACTATGAAAATAATTCTGAAGTTTGCCACTCTTATTTTGGTAGTCGAGTCACAGTTTCATTTGCATGCTTATACTTTTCGAACACGGGGTAAGGTAACTCTTAATAAATGCATATCAACTCCATGTAATTAAGTATGTACATGATAATGATAAAACTGGAAGGAATGGAACCGTAAGGACATCCTTAAATATTTAGAATTCGAAATTACGAATATATTAGTTTTGATTGTGACTCAATAATATCAAAGTAATTAACCACCACGCAGACTAATTATAAAAAATCTCATTGATTTCACTTTCAATACCGATTAGATTACCTATTTAAATTTATAGTTATTACTGAATTCAGCTACATTCATACCTGGGTGCCGATTTTTAAACTGGTTTATGTGAAAGCATTAAAAAAAGTTATAAGATTTGAATTAAATATGAAATACAAGTAGTCACTATTTCGATTCCTTATTTCCACCTATACGCCTACAATCATGCTAAACGTGGCTTTTAGGTTTTGTTACCTCAGGCGCTCTCTTACCCCGTAAGGGATATAGACGTGATTTGTGTATGTGTATGTATGTATACAAGTAGTGTAGTAGTAAATTACTATTCCTAATTATTAATGGTATCCAGTCGAAGATTTAATTCTAGTTATACATAGGATTTTACCTCTTTCGAATTACATAGAATTACATACAATTGGCATGGCACCCAGTTCCTTTGTAAACAAAACTCATCACTTATTGGTGGCGGGATAGATCCCATGAAATACCAATGTTACGGTTCGAAAGGCAACATTGCGTTAGTGGAATCATATTTTACTGTTCGACGCAAAAAAAACTCATTTCGTTTTTTTATTAAATTTTGCGACTCATTATGGACCTCAAAATTATGTCAATCTCATAACAATTTATTACAGAATGTTGGAAGACAATCCTACAGTACCCGGCTATAAAGATTGCACTTCGGTCTTTTGGAACGAGACAATTGGCGTCACGTAAGTTAGAGCGAGACAACGCTCTACGAAGCCGAAATCTGCTAAGACCTGAGCAATCTTTATGGCCGGGTACTATACTTGTCTTTCTATCTAGTCTTAATCTAACACTAAGTGCAATACTATTACCAAACCATAGTAAAATCTTACAGTAAAATTCATCTTTAAATTGTGATTACTTTATCAAAATAAAGCTGCGATAAAAATGTTCTTTAAATGATTATCAATTAACATTGCATTGATTAATTAGAAGCAAACCCAAGTCTCAATTATTTGATTTCATAGCGCTTTGTTCTTTTTTTTACAGCCACGTATCGACCCGATCCAGTTGTTGAATTGCCTAAGTGTTCTTCTGTCGCCTAATGGTGGGATTAAAAGTAGAGACGAAGTGCAAAGACTTGCCAAGTAAGTTCTAATTAGTTTTAGTTATTACCAGTTTGAAGAACATCTGTATAAAATTGAAAAAGTTACACTTGAAAGTTTTTTCACCAAGCAAGGAACTGCGTTTATAACCTTTTTGGTAAAATATTTAAGATTTTATCTATACTGATATTATAAAGAGAAAACATTTGTATTTTCGTATGTTTTTAAAGAATATACTTACTGAAAATTACTGGACCTATTTTAAAAGTTCATTCACCAATATAATGCTATATTATCAGGGTATATTTAATCCCATGGCCACTTTGCTGTAAGTTCACAGGAAATAATTTTAAACTTAAGTTTACATCGTGCAATCAGTCCACTTCATTCGTGTAAATTTTACCCTTTTATACATCTAATATATAAAATTTCCATGTCACAATGTTAGTTACCGTACTCCTCCGAAACGGCTTTACCGATTCTTACCAAATTTTATATGCGTATTCAGTAGGTCTGAGAATCGGCTACTATCTATTTTTCATATTGAAATTTAGAAGGAAAAGAAAAACGGGAGCGAAGCCGCGGGCAACAGCTAGTATTATTATATATCTATTGTGGAGAGGCGAAACTGGCACGAGATTACAAACTATATTTTATGGGTAACAGCGAGTTCAGTCCCTAATCAAACGTAACTTTTGTGTGTATTAATTTGATATTTCTTTTCTTTTACAGTTTAATGACGAAATTTTCAAAGAAATTGGTGTCGAAGTGCATTTATATTCAGATATTAAAATGCACAGAGACTGATTTATTGGGCCTCTTTATGGGATCTGGGGGCTGGCGACTTGTGCACATGTGGTTAACAGAAAGTATTGTCGCCAAAAATTGGCCTCTAGTACGAGAACTTTTGGAACTGTTGCTGCTATGTCCTGTAGACATAGAACATTTGAAAACAAATAACTGTCCGAAGCTGGTTAAAGAGTTGTCAAAGGATGGTAATCAATTTGGTGAGTTATCTTATTATCTATAATATCTATGCTATAGCAAACAATATTTCCTCTTTCTTTTCAATAGACCACAATAGGCAGTTGAAACGCCAAAGAATTATCGCAATGTTTTTAACCATGTGTAATTCTCATATATATGAATGTTTACTTTCTTACATACTATCATAGTATTATAAGATTATTTTCATTTGTTTTAGCTATAAGGGCGCTTGCTTCAAAACTAGTTGAACAGTGGCTTAAAACTGTTAAAGGTGAACATGTCGTGCCTATACATTCGACAGATATACCTCAAATTATTATTGACGCTCAAAAAGAAGTTACCACTGAATCTTCAGTGAAAGATGTTCCTGATTTTGAAAATGTAGATCAAAGCTTTAATGAGCAAGATGTTAAATCAGATCTTGTACAGTCAGAAATATCTTCTGATAATTTAATTAAAAAAGAAGACAGTAATGGAAATGAAAACGAAACTAAAGAAGAGTTGGACAAGGAGCCAGAAACATTACCTGTGTTGAAAATAACATTAAAAGATGGAAAGCAAATACTTTCTCAAGTTGATGAGACAGACAACAAAGTTTCAGATAAACCTAAAGACAAACATAAAAGCAAATCTAAAGATAAGTCTCATGAAAATAGCAGTTCAAAATCAAGCTCGTCGAAACATTCAAGCAAATCTCTTTCATCAAATGATAAAAATAAGAGTAGTAAATCCGACAGTTCTCATCGCCATAGCAGTAAGGACAGTTCTAGAGATAAAAGCAAACACTCTTCACATAGTTCAAAATCCAGAAGCGACAGTAGCAGGAGGTCTTCCAGTGATAAATCTATCTCTTCTAGTAATAAATTAAAAGAAGATCGTAGCAATAAACCGTCATCCGACAAGAGTAAGAGTAGGGATAAGGATAAGATAAAAGAGGATAAAAATGAAAAGAAGGAGACTTCGGAAAAATCGTCTGAAAAATCAGGTCCACCGTCAATTCATAAATTAGGAAAAATACCTAAACTGAGTGATGTTAAGAAGGAAAAACCATCAATATCAATTGAAGTTCGAAAGCCTGATGAACCTAAACCTAAGACTGTTAAAACATTTCATTCTAAATTTAGAAAACATGGCCTAGAAGAAGAAGTCAAACCACCACCTTCTCGTGCTTCATTATTGAATAAAAAACCTCTTCCAACATTACCCCCTACCGTATCTATACCGAAAAGGCCATCTCCCGTGCACAATGAACCTCCACCTGAGAAGAAGCCAAGAGTAGAGCCTGTTGAAAAGCCTGGAGCTATAAAACTGATTCCACCTAAACCTAAACGTAAGTATCGTTGCTCTATTCAATCTTGTGGTATATTACTAATAGTTTTTATTTTTTCAGGTTGTCAATCGTGTCAAAGCGAAATATCTTCAAGCGTTTACAATTATTTAAGTAGCTATATCAACAGTGGTAAGTCGATAATGTATAACTTAAAGGGCTCCAAAGTGATGCAATTGTCTGTAAAGTATTTATTTCAAATAAACGGTGAACTAATACTATTCTTTCGTTGAATATTGACCTGACTTTGTTCAAAGACAAACGTGAGGCGCACTCGTTAACCCAGCAAGCCTTCATTGGCTCCGTGCAAGACCCGCTGCAGTGCTGTTGGGAACCACTGGTGCTCCAGATGCAATCTACTGCTGTCCAACAAAGGTCCAATGCGAAGGAATAAAACTACTCCTAATTTTACAAACATCGCGAAATGTTCTACGATTGAAAAATATGTTTATACTACAATCCGAAAAAATACCAAAAATGCCTACATATTTTTTATTGACATATTATAAAGTTTGGCATTTGTATAACAAGAAAGATAGAAATCGTAATCGGCATGCACCTACCTAAATTACTGAGACTACACATGATGATGATGATAGAAGGATAGGACTGTGTCAGTTCATTACGCGGTCTATAAACTATACGCGTTCTCTTCGGGAAAATGACTGACTTCATCGATTGCAATCGAATCGACAGAATATAGACCGTGTTATGATACCTACCACCGTTATTGCACTTAAAAATGAACTTTAGAACAAAAATGCTACCCTGATCCGTAATAAGACCCTTAATTCGAAACTTGCCTGTGAGTCTTTGGTAACCTTCCGAAAAAAGTGTACTAACCACTTCCAACCAGCATATTGTTGGTCTAACTTCATCCACCGGAAACTTGTAGAAGGCATCAACTGGCAACATTTATGTTTTGGTTTAGTGACGATATTCCTGCATTCCCTCGTGAAACGCCTATTTGAAATTACTGCTCCCGTCCGTTTTTTTTTTTAGAAAAGAGAACTGATTTCTTTATGACCAATTCCTATTAAGCTTTAAAATTGCTTTCCTCTCTTCTTGATAACGGGTGAAACCAATGGGCTCATTAGGTATTGATTTGACTGATGGATAATAAAAAGTTCTTTAGAAAGCAAAATCTACTTTTTAATGAAATTTAATTAGGTAGGTGAAAGGTAGTAAATAATCAATCTAAGTGGCATACTCCCTAGCAGTATCACAACGCTAAGCCCAGGCATAAAAGTAAACACTGTGATAACGCCACGGAGTATACTCTGCAGCGGTACTTAAACATAAAAAAAAATGATTGTGGTACCCGCTAAAGAGTATACTTTGCCGGTGTATCACTTGTTTTTCAGAATCAACAACCTACATACAGGGTCTAAATTTATATAATTAATGAACATGCGACGAAAACTACCCTGCATTCAATGAACGATATAACGAAACGCATACTTGCCACACGTCTCGATAATGAATTATATGTATTATGTAATGCATGGACATCGAATGTGTTAATTGCACGTCAAATAACGAAATATTTGGTTTCTATACCCGTACTTATAATGTTGTCTTGTACATTTAAGTAATGTAAATTTTATTAGACTTAAAAAACGAAACTTAAATTGTGGCTGATTCATAAAGAAAAAAAGAGTGGTGCCGTGGCAAAGTATGCTCCCTGGGAGAACTCTTTTGGTTTTTTTTAACAGCAGCATACATTGTTTTATTTTATTTTACGTACAGTCAAGTGTAATAATATGTATCTAGTCAGTTTCAAAAATAAGTACCATACGCTCTTACACCGGCGTAATAAGGTCGTGGGACATATTTTTGAAAAGTTCGTATCGATACTTATTTTTGCACTTGACCGTACACTACATAAAAGGTTGTTTGCATAGAAACTATGTGCCTGCTTAGCGTGATGTCGTTGGGGAGCGTAATGCTCGGAATTGTTTCAAAATAAATAACATATAGGTACATGACTAGCTGTTGCCCGCAACTTCGTCTGCATAGAATTCGTTTATCGCTATCCCGCAGGAATTTCGCAATTTTCCGGGATAAAAAGTAGCCTATGTGTTATTCCAGACTATAATCTATGTATGTTCCAAATTTCATCCAGATCTGTCCAGCCGTTCTGGCGTGAAAGAGTAACAAACATCCGAACATCCATACTCGCAAACTTTCACATTTATAATATTAAACTAAAGTAGGATTGTCTGTATGTACTATCTACATAAATTTAAATTATGTTACCTGGCACGCGAGTTGGTTTCTTTTTCTTGCAGTTAGGGCATTTTAACGTGATAAAAATCTTACAAGGTAAACCGATATAGACGTGTTAAACGTGATTCTGTCTAAGTTACACTGGGTCATTTTTGTATTATATTATATACTCTTAAAGTAAGTATATACATATAATAAACATATAGGGCACTTTCTTGCTTAGGACTTCTTCTTAATTGAAAAATAAATGCTTTAAATTCTAACTCTAAATCCAGAGGATTAGCGAATTGTAATACATACAAAACTGAGAATTTTCTGGGGTTGATAAACTGTGCCCAAATTTTGAATACCTACCTAATGCATGCATGTACATATTATATATATTTAGCTTTTCTTACTAACTCCTCGTTCCCATCCAGTTGCACAGGTTGAACAAATCTACATAAATAGTTATTTTACTAATCGACCAGTTGTGGGAAATAACTGCCTGGCTAAGTCTTCATTTATCAATATCTGTTTGGTAGGTATCTTGTCGCTATGGTTGTTTATTTCGACGGGATTATTAGCTCTACCTTATTTCTTATCAATTATGTTAGTTTTAAAGCTATTAACGTTTTGTCTATTTAAATTGAAGTTTTATAAAGTAACCCAAGCCAATCGATTTATGTGGCTACACATGATGTCGATTAGCGGCGTGTAGGAGATAATATTTTAATTTTTTTTTTAATCTTAAACCAACGTAGTGTAAGCTAGGGTTGCGTGATAGTCACAATGTAGTAAAATGCCTGGTTAGGTGTAGGTACAGCTAATATCTAATGTGCGGTTTATAAGTACTTGCTTTATGCGATCACTTTTTTTACAAGATCTTGTCGATTTAGGTATGCTTTGAATCGCGTGCCCCTTATCCATTTACTATGATACGAACACGCAAGGTGCAGCCTGAGAACAACAATACGAACTACGTTATAAAATAAATAGGATCCTATTTATATTGAAGCTAAGTTGATACTGTACCAAAATATTCATTATTAGTGGTATCTAATTTGCAAATCCGAGTCGAAACCAACTAGGTATACCTAAGAACTAGATTATACCTACTTGCATTTGGGAAAAAACTTAGTTCATTCCACTTTATTATATAAAATGCAATCGAAAAACTAAAAGTTCTCAAACGCAATTACGAAAGGACTAAAGTTGTTTGATTATGTAAAGTACGTATAATTCTTGCCTATGTTTAGTCGTTGCCCTGTCTGTGCAATAATCATTTTGGCATTGACGTCGAAGATAAGACCAGTTATTCGATCACCACATAGTATAAAACAGTCTCTTTCCACTGTCTGTCTGTCCCTATGTATGCTTAGATCTTTAAAACTACGCAACGAATTTTAATGCGGTTTTTATTTTACATATAGATAATGATTCAAGAGGAAGGTTTATATGTATAATACATGCATAATGTGCCGTGCGAAGCCAGGGCGGGTCGCCATAAAGTATAAAATAGTAACTGCTAGAAATACAATGAAAGCGAACAGTAAGATTATCGAGAAATGATGGTAAAAAAAGTAGGTATCTACTTGTACTCTAATATCATAAACAGACTTCTTCAAAGTTTATGTTTACATAATTAGCCAACTGGTGTAGGCTAGCGCGATAATTTACATTAAGCTCATGATACATTTTATTTTTGCACAAATTTCGACAATGCTCTAAGAATAGAAAAATCACCTAGCTAATTACTGTTTTCTTAGGTGCTGCCCGTACTGGTATTGAACGGAGTGAAAGTAAAAAAATAGATCCAGTCTACTTGTTGCGACAGACTTTTATTGGAGTGTGTTATGAATTCATAGTTAGCAAGCGTACATAGGAGATTTTTCGGGATTTATCCTAATGTATTGCAAATTTTCAATTTATGAGCAGGTATCGTAGTAGTTTTCATTTTAACAAGCTTATTTTGCTAACTTAACTTGCATTTTATTGAATCAGGCCTTACTTTGCGGAGGTCCATTTCAATTAACAAAAAATATTTACCTTGCTACTCCGCTATTCACGTGCAAGATAACCAAGCCTGTGTGAAATATATGTTTTTCATGCAACCCTCCCTCCACTACTGCCACTAAGACATAAATCCCACAAACGTAATTATACCTTACACCACAAACACTGACGCGTGTCGATCCCTCTACAGGATCATTATCAAAGTTTAATGAGCACAACATGTATAACAGTCCCGTAGAGGGATCGAAACGCGTCAGTGTTTGTGTGGTATAAGGAATAATTAAGTTTGTGGGATGTATGTACCAATAAATAGTATTTTCTCAGGTCCGACAAGTAAAATGTATCAATTAGAAAGTTTTTAAACAGCTTGTCGCCATAAAACGAGATTTTTTTTTGTTGGAAGGTGCTGTCACTTATTTTCTCAAACGTGGCTGAACTGATTTTGATGCGTATTTGTGTGTAAATAATATAAAACTACTTAAGAGTTACTTGATCAGAATCTGTTTAGCCCGGTCGTTGCCTGTGGTCGACCTCAGTTTGTCCACCTGGTTTTCGACGGAGCTCCGTCAAAGGTCGGAGCCCTTTTTTCTGGGTATTTTGCCCTTCGGGCAAATGAAGATACCTAACTAACCTAACCTACCTACTTTTGTTTTAAAATAATAATTAGTGGTTCGAATTAATGGTAGCATTTTTTCCGGGTGGACCAAATTGGTAGACCACGACCCGTAGCGCGTTTAGTCGTTGCCAAACTGATACCATCGCATACCTTTGTATTTTATTTGTCTAAAAAAGTGTGCTGCAGGGTTTACTACTCAAACGTCCTTCTTAACCACTCAAGGAACAATAGAAATATCTAAATTCCTTATACAATCAAATTTCAGTGTCTTTCACACATCATAAAATTTCGTGATCGTATTTAGGAACCCATGTAAAACTGGTAAAATACTTTCTTGGACAACTATCTACTGACGCTAACGCTGCCGCACAAAACTGCATTACAGTACTTACTTACATCACAATGCAGACAGAATGTACCGACAGCAAACAAATCAAAACCATGCGATAAAACTTACACGCCAAGCAACTCAACCACTTCAACAAAACGTAGTTTTCCGCCTAATATTTTTAATTAAAGTTTTATGTTATACATACACAGCATGCATGACGTTTATGTAAAAAAAAGACTTGCGTTAGGTGCTATACCTACATTTATAGTCTAGCATTCCGATTAGAGAATTGTAATTTTTAATCTAAGTACCCACTATTATTTTGATTCATTGGTAGGTATACTAATATGCCATTCAGGATGCCGCTCACAGTGGTTCTTATTCTTATTAAAGTGGTACTAAATTTTGATAAATCCACGCGTTTCGTGTATGGCAGTATTCATATGCTCTTGTTATAGTTTGTAGTAGAAGTTACTGGAAAATCATCAATTTGATATTAAAATTCTAAAATTAGAATTCCCACATTTCTAGGGTTGAAAACAGATTCCCCTGATTTCAACAGATTTCAATAAGTTAGTTTTTTGTCGCAAAGTTAGTGTGGTGGTGTGTGTTATTTTTTTATAGCATCAATTTAGTATCCTAATTAGGTTCAATGACCAAAGCAAGCTTTCATTTCTCTTTTCCACGTGGTCAAAGTAATTATTTTTGCTGCTGACCGTGCCTATGCTAAACATCTACGAAGTCCAAAGTTCCCCTACACTGTGATCGCTTCGAGTAAGTACCTACTGCTACTGCGGGGTACGCCTATACTATAACTTATGGTTTACGGTACTGCAGTCACCTAAAGAATATACTTAGTATGAAGACTTTGTCGAAACAAGACATTCCTATAATGGGCATTAATTATATTTCCTACCTAGTTATCTCGTATCGTCGTCGTCTCACGTAAATTTTATATTGCTATTCTTCTTTTCAGTCTTATTTCGAATAGAGCTTTTTTTTTAAGTTTTCCACAAACAGATTGTGTGTAATGGATTAATAGTTGTATGCTCGGTGTCATAAATCCGATATTAAAAATAATATCTATTAGAGAAAATCGCATCAAAATCCGTTACATAGTATTAAAGATCTAAGCATACATAGGGACAGCGGAAAGCGAAAGCGACTTTGTTTTATACTATGTAGTGATGATTATGTATTATTTATTTACTCCTCATTATCATTTTCTTTTTCGCTCTTGCTTGAATGTCTAAATTAAATTTTGCAGTAAGTTGAGAAATAAAGTAACAGCAAACTCTGGCTTAATAATTATTTCTTACTTGCACTGCGCACGAATATATTCTGCAAATACTTTGTGTCAAATTAATTAATTATTAGATGCTTCTGCCTACCTGAACACATGATCAAAGTACGGCAAACCAACATATGATACCTTTTGTCACTATATGTATACGGATAACTCACGTAATTAAAATCGAGAATTGCTTGACATGTTTCGGACTATTACTAAGTCATTCATCCAGGAGTGTTTGCCGCGGCCGCCGAGGCTATCGCTCCTCGGTGATGGACTTTGAATGGATGGTTTTGTCTTACCTATTTGTTTAATCCTGTCCTGACTATAATTCTGAAGTTTGCGGGTTCGATTTTGTTGTAGTTAGGTATTACACGATACTATTTTATTTATTTTTTTACATTTACCTCTCTTATTACGACAAAAATCAATGTGTTGCGTTAGCAGTTGTTTCGAATTTTGTTAAAAGAAACAATGTTCTGTTTTTTGCTTTTTATATTTCGTTAATTAACTTCATTTATTATTACCCGACTAATGCAAAGCTAAAGGGGGGTTATGATTTTGTTTTTGATATTGTTAGTCTATATAATCAGTAACCTCGTAACCTATATAAAAAACCTATTATGCAAAAACTACGAGCAGCACAAGAACTATAAATACTTTTACATAAAGGTCATAAGATCGCTGAGAAGAATTCTGCTAGTATGCAATTACGAAACTATGAACGCTGACGGCTACTATGCCTAGCATGAGACTCGACAGGGCCGTCGGTCCATATGAGAGGTCGGAGATTGTGCACTCGTACCTTCTGTTCATGTTAGGGACCTGACAGTCCGTACAATGTTCTCTTAACTGGGAAAAAACCATCAGTACTATGAGATTTGGTCACGGTACATTTTTAACCTAGCAAGTATGAATTAAGAACAAAATTAACTTGAAATTGATAGCACCTTACTTAAACTTGCCCTAGTTAGTTATTTCTCTCCGACTGCCGGGACTGCGCAACAACTTTAGTACCTATACGGTCAGACCGCTTGGCTGACTCGTCATTTTTATTGTCTTGCCCATTTACCTTTCTCGTTATTTTATTTTATTGCTATCAAATTGCGTCAATATACTTTACCTAATTTGTATCTATTGAATATGAAAGACATACAAGGGATGGCGAATGAGCCCACTCGTTGTGTCACCACAAAAGTTGCCTAATTTATCTTATTGATTGTGGAGCCAAAGTTATACACTGTCGATTTATTTTGTTTATAGTCGAACAATAGGTACCTGAATAATTAATAACTTAGTTCTTTTTTAATATACTTACCTATTTCTTTTGTTCCAGCTATGTTGTTACTAGAGAGTGACATGTTCATGGACGCCTTAAATGCATCAGCTACCAATAAAAAGGAACCCAAAAAGAGGAAACGACGCACTAGCGGTTCAAGAGATGGAAATGCACCAAACGACGGATCTCCACCCCACACGCCAAACGCAATCTCTAGTCCAACCAGCGAAAGTAAATCTGTCCCACCAAAGTTTTATCAGGACACTTTGGATACGGAAGAAGAAAAGGAGAAAGCTAATGACAGACTTTCCGATAATAATGAGGATAAGGAAAATTCATCGGACAAAGAACTCAATGAATCCATCGACACGTCAGAACCGCCGCCACACACTATAACGGTAAATGGCTTAAAAGGTGTGTTGTGTTATCATAAGAGAAAAGGCCCTAAGAAGAGCATCAAATGGAAGCCTGATTCTGAACTCGAAGAGATTCAATACTTCGAACTTGACGAAACTGAAAGAGTTAATGTGACTAAGACGTTCACTGATATGAAACATTTAGAAAGGATTCACGAAAGAGAAGCTTTCCAAAAGGGAAGGAATATTGGTGGTGATGATGTGATGGAGGAAAAAACAAGTTGGAAACCATTAATACCTATTGATACGGAAGGACAAGTGCAAGTTGAATATGGGAAAAATAGTAAAGAAAAAGATATTCAGGCTATCCGACAAAAGGGGACATTGCAGCCTCTTTATTTCCATAAGTCAATGATACCTGATTCTGCATTAGAACCAGATACGGAAACTCATACATATTCTGAACCAACTATTATACCTTTAGAAGATGTTACTGGTAATCAAGATAATACTAGTGATTTTAGAAATATGCCGTGGCCTGAGCCTAAAGGCAATGCTCCCCCAGCATCAAGTAGTAACATTAATATGCCAGCCATGTTTCCCACAAATATGGCACAATTTCCAAATGGTTTTCCACCTGCACCATTCCCAGGCGTACCTGGATTTCAAGGTCCTCCTGGAATGGTGCCTGCTGATTGGCAAAATGGAGTGCCTCCTCACATAATGGCAAATGGTATTCCTGGTGGAATTCCCCCAGCAGGTCTTGCGCCTGGAGCGATTCCTCAGGGAAATATGCCGCCGGGCATGATGGTTCCACCTGAAAACATGATGATGGGGCCGGAGATGTTCGTAGGAGGACCCAATCCTATGTTCCCACCTGGCATGGTTCCAGATGGTTATAATATGCAGCCGAACATGTTTCCTCCTGACTTTAACATGTCAGGCCCACCTGGTTCTGGGGCTGAAGGGTTTCCTGGACCGGGGAACTTCAGGGGCCCCATGCGTGGCCGTGGTTCGGGCGGGCATTGGCGCGGTAAAGGCTCTGGTAGCTGGGACGGACCTCAAAGAGGCAGAGGCGGAAATGCACGTGGCGGCAGAAAAGCTGTTTGTATATATTTTCAAAGAAAAGGATCGTGTAGACAAGGTGACAACTGTTCGTTTTTACATCCTGGTGTAAATTGCCCATATTGAGCATTGTTGAAAGAATTATAATTTTATTATTCTTATTTTAATGCTCGTGAGAATAACGAATGGACCCTTTTTTTCAAAGGTGTTGTTAAATAAATTTAAGTTTCTTGAAGACTGTTAAAATAGGATTATTGTAAATTTTGTACATAAAGTAGTGTTACGTTTACAGATATAATAACAAAAATAAAAAATAAACAAGTGAATTCGTTTTTTTTAATGCTTAGTTTGAATATCATTTAACAACTTCACTACTTGACTAACTTAACTGTAATTTTCTACTTCTTAGCGACCGAACTATGCTTATAGCTTTGTTACTCTGAAAATAAACGGTACTATATTATCTGTAGCCTTATCTTCTCTATAAATCGTCAAATTATTTTTGTACGCGCATAACTTCCAAACGACTGCACCGAATTGGATAATTCGTGTGTAGGTTTTCCGTCACAAAATACGTCTCGAACGCGAATGTCAAACACTATGAGAACAGAGGGGCTACTCCGAAATTCGATTTTCGAAGTTCGTTTCGTTCCGTTTCGCTCACACTAATAGTCATTAATTTGAGAGTGAAAGGGACGGTATGACACGAAGTTCGAAAATCGAATTTCGGAGTATAAGGCCAGTCCGTTGTCGTTTCGATCCGCAAGTGGCGCTGCCAATTTCTCCATAGTAATTGAGACGTTTACGTGAACGCGTTCGAAACGTTTTTATATGCGAAAACTTCCACTAGAGGCTCTTTGTTGCCGTTTCGATCTGCAAGTGACGCTGCCTATTTTTTTACGTGAACGCGTTCGAGACGTTTTTTGTGTGAAAACTTACACTAGACTAGAGTATGTACATATAAGCGTCCAGGAACACCAATCTTCAGAGGGCAGCAACGTAGTAATTTAATCATGGCGCCAGTGTCACGTCAAATGGGGTGACCTGACCTGACAGAGAATTGCGTAGAGTAGGTACGCTCTATTCGTGTTGGTAGTAACTGGTAGTTATCCCACCGAAAACTGGCAGATTATTGAACAAGACGCTCACCTACTTGCAGTGTCTTATCCAACCTCGACATTGGCAGAATCATCAAAAAGTTGATGGAGCCACGTTTTCCTAATTTTAATTGAATTATTCGTGTTGGTATATTTTAGCTCTGCCGCAAAATCGATAATTTCCTTATCGATAGTTTTAATCGAAAAATGACATAATATAGGCCTATCGAGTCTATCGATCGCATTGTACCGAAAATTACAAAGACTATAAAGTATCAATAGTTTATGTAATACTGAAAACCATTTATATCGATACTATCGATATTATCGTCTTTGCTCAAACGTATTCGCCGAAACACCATCGATAGTGGACGAGCGGCAACACTAGTAAATTTGTCTTGTCTTTCTCTATCATCCTGTCTGTCTGAGGTGGTGTGGTTGATCTGTCAAATCAAAAGTCCAGCAAGACAAGTACTTCAAACTTTAAAAATCGAAAAAATATATCAAAATTGTGTTTAATTTATGCAGATTTAATTTCACATTGATTTCCAAAAAATGATACCTATACTTAGACAAATTTTCAAATTTGTGCGACTGATAACTTTTTGCTAGTGTTAAAGGCGACAAACACAAAGTAAGTACCATCTTATTTTGACGTGAGAGGTAAATACTAACATCAAAAATTCAGTACTTTGAAATATGAGTGGTCATATCATATCACTTATCTTATTCTAGTTGTTACTGACAATCGTCAGCAGGAATATGCAGCGCTGGTTCTTTTCCGAAGACCGTAGCAGGCCCAAATCTAGAGTACCAAAGAAAATGTCTTTCAAGGCACCGGAGCCTGAACCCGAGCTTACTTACCAAGATTGGACGTTTACTGTGTCGGCACCAGATGTTAGCGCGCTTGAAACAGTTGTTATAGTTGGGAGTATCCCCGAATTTGGCGAGTGGGACTACACGAAAGCAGTTTCACTTGAAAATCAGCTAGGTACTAATATGTGGTCAAAAACTTTAACAATACCTAATACATGTGAGATATACTATAGATATGCCATATGCGTTCTCAATGATGAAAACAAAGATGATATAGTTGTGCGTTATTGGGAGACTAACATTAAACCAAGGATGATCCCTGAAACCATGCTGCATCCAGTAACGGATATATTTGGTACATATAATGGTGAAACAAGAGTCACCAGGGGATGGCTTACTAATCAGACGCTACTGCAATTTAAATTTGTTAAAAACCCTTTGAATCTTAAAACTCGTTTGTCTGGAAGAGTTATGAATATAAAAGTAACTCCTGTGAGTTTGAGTTTTGGAGGTGAAGGTCAGATTGAAGACTCTGTAAGCACTGATACCACTGAGGTGGAGGCACCGCCTGGAGTATTGGTGGAGGTCTCCACACTAGATGATAATGCCTCTGTATGTCACTTGCAACCACAAGAACAGTTTGGGAAGGAATACAAACCTAATGATATTCTCATCATAAATGTTATGGCTTCACAACCTCGAAGCTTGGCTTATCTTATTGATTTTTACTGCTACAGCTCTAGAGCATCCATGGAAGATCCGCCTTGCCATATTGGCTACACTTATGTCTTGCCAAATATGTTCAAACCTTCTGAAGGCACATTAGAATTACCTGTCACATGCAATATCAAGCATCGTCCCCTTGGGACAGTGACCTTACAATATTTAATTATTCATCCGATGCCTGAAAAGCTATGCAATTTTGAAGTTTCTTATGCCAAGCACTGGGATCCAGCTTGGACAGGCCTGGAGGTGGGCCATCGAGGGCTTGGTGCTAGCTTCAAAACAAAAGAGTAAGTCTTCTTTCATAATGAAATAAAATAATGGTTAGCCTATAATTTTTCACTGGATTTGGTATGTGCATACTGAATTAGTTTTCTTTGTAAGCTTTATGTTTACACAGTACTAGCTTTTGCCCGCGACCCCTACCTGCCTACCTTTTGGCGCTTTTCTCGATCAATATTTTACTACTATAAGTCAGTGAGTCAGTCACAAAATCGCCAGATTTTGAACGTTAATATATCAGTATCTGTTTGAGCTACATTTATGAAATTTTGCATTTTAGGCAAGCTTAAGGGTCATAATAAATGTGCAAAATTTCATGTAGGTATGTAGGTTAAATAGGTTTCGAGTTGTGAAGGGGTCAAAAGTAGCTTGAAACGGTGTAAATATACACACGCCAGCATCGCCAGTTCCTTTTACTTTGAACTTGGCTGACATGCTCCCGCATGTCTAGATATTAGTATGGATAAAATGCTTTGATTGATTTGGTATGCCAAATTTTACAATAATCTGTTATGGTAAGAGAATCCAAGCCCAGGATTGGATCTCCAATACAGAATACAGACAAGCAGCCTGGTTCAGTTTCAAAACACTGGCTGTTTTTTTTTAAATATGCTTAAAATAATCATTAATGTAAAATGAATGTTCTGAACTTTGAAATGATTTTCAGAGGAAATTCTATTCGTGAAAATACTATTGCTTCTCTTAAAAAGGCAGCTGCAAGTGGTGCAGACATGCTTGAATTTGATGTTCAGCTTAGTAAAGATATGATACCAGTTATATATCATGACTTTTATGTATGTATATCTATGAAAAGAAAGAAGGAAATTGACTTCACAGAAATGCTAGAATTACCTGTGAAGGACTTGACCTTGGAACATCTTCAGAAACTCAAGGTATAATCTGATGTGTTAAATAGTTGAAAATGATTGAATTTTATTTGTTTGAATTTACTGATTTGTTTTGTATAGTGATATCTAATTAGTTTTTAAAACATATTTCAACTTGAAAATAATTACCTAATTACTGCTGTTTATCAACTCATTATTATACATTATTTTAATCTTAAGATTATTTATTTTTAAAAGAGTTAATTTACTCTGTCTGTCACAAAATTATTGTTATAAACACCTTGGACCCAATAAAAATTGTCTTCTGTTGGCACAGCTCTGTCTGGACTTTTTATTTGGTCTGAGATTATTATATGGTAATGTTGAAATAGGGTGATCTAATTTTTACAGGTGTATCATTTAGTTGAGGGACGAAATCATGAAATCCTTTTTAATGATGAAGATTTGGAAGAACACCAGCCTTTCCCAACATTAGAGATGGCTTTTAAAGAGATAGATATACATGTTGGGTTTAATGTGGAGCTTAAATGGACTATGGAGATGGATGATGGAACTTTTGAGTTGAATAATCCGTTTGATATGAATACTTACGTTGACAAGGTAAGTTTACGCTAAATATTTCCCTAGTAAGCTGAGAATCTGATAAAATCATAAAGTTGATTACAATACAACACAGCATTAAACAAACTATTATTGATTTAGGTTTTGGAAGTTGTCCTCAAAAATGGTGGTGATCGGCGCATCATATTTTCCTGCTTCAATCCTGACATTTGTACAATGGTCCGTTATAAGCAGAACAAGTATCCTGTCATGTTTTTAACAGTTGTAAGTATAATCTTATTTTGATCTCACTTTGGCTTGCTTATTTTGTAGAGCATTTTACGTCTTTATTAATAAAATCGTGTATTTTTCGGAATTTATCTGCGATATAACATTTGAGATTTGATATTTACGGTAAATAATTTACCACGTGCTTTTCCGCGAAGGAAAACATCGTGAGGAAACTTGCAGCAGTTCAAAGATGTGTGTTAATTTCGTAATCCGCACTAGGTCCGAACTGGGAACTGTAGCCCATGCAGTCTCATTCTAAAGGGAGGCCTGTGCCCAGCATTGGGACTTATAATTTAGGGTGGCGACGATTGGAAGTGCGTTGGTTAATGATAATGATGTTCCTTTCTCAGGGTAAAACAGAAAAATACCAGCCATATCGAGACCCTAGATGCCTGTCGATTCCAGCCGCTGTACAGAATGCCATTAGCTCTGATATTTTAGGCATTGTTGTGCACACCGAAGATCTACTCAGAGACCCATCACAGGTAATTTTTAAATGAAATTTTAATGAGCGTCATCATTAACATCGTGGCCGACCTTCGCCAAACTACACAATACAATACACGTGCTGTGTTATGTCCCCTTCACATGACTACAAATAATCTCTAGCGTCAGATAATTCTTGTCACGTAAAGAAATGCACGTAAACATAAATTTAGTTAGCGCATTCTTCGATTTTATCGTTGTTTGCTCGGTTATCGTAAATTAAATCACAGTTCATGATTTATTATTTATTATCATCATATCACATGATTCTTGAAACTTTTGACAATTGTCTTTTATACATGTTACTTGCCTATGGACAAATAATGAATATTTGTGTATGCGCTTTGACAAGAAAGTTGTATTTATTTTGTTGTAAGTCAAAGAAAAAAGCAAAAAAGCAAGTCAGAAAAAGCAAAAATCCAATTGATCAAGACTAATAATAAAAAATAATGATTTGGAATCAAATAAAGCCCCCGCTTCCTTCGTACCTGTCTCATATTGATACTGCTTCACAATGATAACAATTTTCTATGTATTTTTAAAATTTATTTTTATACACATACATATACATACATATATCACGTATTTATCCCTTACGGGGTGGTTAGAGCCTAAGGTAACAAGACTCAAAGACCACGTTTAGCATGGTTGTGGGCGTATAGGTGGAAAGGGGAATCAATTTTTTATCAGTTTTCTAAACACTGTTGTTCCTTATCCTCCGTATAATTCTTAGCAAATATAGAAATTAATATGTGAAAGAGGGCATTAATATTGATACAGCCATCATATCAAACATATGTGTCACTGACCTTATTGTTTGTGGCATAAAGGTGTACCTACAGATGTTTTTGACATCTTGGTAACGTATCTACATGTATTTATGCCCTTGACTGTATCTATTAATAAATGACTCATGAGTTCATAACAGATGAACACGAGAACAATGACCGCGACTCCGCGTATCAAACGATGCCACTGTATGACAAAGACGTATTGCAAAACTTTCAAACCATTTCTCTCTATATGTATTGCTACTATTGTGTCCCATCTACCCCGTAAGGGATAAAGACGTGATTTGTGTATGTGTATGTGTATTATGGCCATTTTACATTACTACTTTACTACTCTACTACTGAGTCTTGTCCGCATCGTATTCAAAGGGTCGTCGATTGAAACACGAAAATAGCTGTAATACAATGATTGCTGCAAGCTACTACTGCAAGTCTGATGCTGAATTCTTCAATCTTTTAATTCAATGGGCTAAATCCTATCTAGTACTCATCTTACCAGTTCCTGAAATTGCTTTGTGGGAAACTAAATGAAATTTGATCGTAAAAATCTTTCTCCATAACAAATCTTCACGGCAAACTATAATAACCGTCCATGTACTGTTTATATTTAAACATGATGATGATGAAGATGATGATAATGATGAGAAACTACAACGCAACCGCTATTTAATTAAAAGGGAGCCACCTGGCAAGGTAACGGGTCTTTAAATTGCTGACCGTGCTTACGTAAATAAAACGCGAGGCCGTCGGCCGTGACCTACTTCGCCTATGACTCGCGCCAAAGATCTATGTAGCAGGCCCGTCACATCACACATTTCATCTATCTATACCTATCTATACAATAGCCTACACAACGTTACACTACCCATAGAAAACCTGAAAAATTGTTTGAATTTGTTTTTACGAGTATACGATATTATCTAAGAGATTTGCCTACGAATCTGTGTTTATGATTTTCAGGTGAAGCTGGCTACGGACGTCGGTCTAATCATATTTTGTTGGGGTGATGACAACAACGACAAGGCCACCATCAAGAAACTTAAAGATTTGGGTCTTCACGCCGTCATATACGACAAGCTCGACCAGTACATTACCAAAGAAGTGAAGGTAAATGTTTGTTTATTATTTAATATATTATTATCATTAAAATAAACTTCCAAATCACGCACATTCGTTACTTGCGCTTTAATTTAGTTCTTCAATTCATTCGATTTGTTTATCTTATGCTTTTTTGCACATTGAAAATGTTTACCTTTTTTTTAATGTAAGTATGCTTTATTATATGTACATACTTGAATGGCACGACAGGAAAGCGTTTTCCTGATGGAGGCGCGCGAGTCGCAACGCGATGTAATGCGCCTGGCCGCCGAGGAGGATCCGCCGACGCCTGCGAGCGCGACGTCCGAGCCAGCCTCCCACCAGTCCCTGCCGCGGCCCTACCTTAACCTAGCCGTACGGCACAAAGTCGAGGCCCGCTCCACTGTCACCTCCCTGGAATCACTCGCTTCCTCTGTCGACCTAACTGAAGACAAACCTTTAAAAAGAAACATAGACGTCATCTCCAGCGTTGACAAGGAATCGCAAGTCAAAGAACAGCGCAACAGCTTCCGAGGCATGTTCCCCTCGGGCGACAATAAAGCGGCCAGTACCAAAAAGACCCGTAAAAATGATAACGAATGAATTTATTTTGAGGGTCGGGACGAAAAACGTTCTGAATACGAGTACTTTACTTTGCTCAATTTTAGTTGTTTTGGATTGTTTTTCGATCACACATTATAGGTCAATTTTATACAGGGCTGAGCAGATAGTGTCCAACTTTAAAAGTTTCTAAATTTAATTAAAGTAAGTACAGTTCATTTAATGGATTTTGTTTTATGGCAAGGTTACCATGTTCATCCAAGATTAATTCATGACCTCAAATAGTTCTAGTATAATCCTACTTCCTACTAATATTATAAATGCGAATGTAAGTTTGTTTGTTACGGTTTCACGCGAAAACTACTCAACCGATCATCATGAAATTTTGTACACATGTTCTTGAAGGTATTAGAAATAACATAGGATACTTTTTATTAAAAAAAATTATTTTTTTTGTGTCGTCACTGACGTTATCTGCGCGGACGAAGTCGCGGGCAAAAGCTAGTATCGTATATATCAGTCATCCCCATATCTTCACTATGCGACGTTTGAACTAATTAAGGTTCCAGCCTCGTGTGCTCCCAATCTTACTTAGCATTTACCTATCTCGATATTAAAAGTCTTAAGTGCGTTTAGCTGCTTTAAACGAAGTTGCTTGACCGCCAACGAACTTTGGAATGGTAACGGGTATTTTATTTACAAGGGTATCCCTACGAAATAAACACCGTAATACGCGGTTGACATAGTCATGCCTTTGGTTGTGGCTATTATGTAGTAGCCCAAGAAAGTGCTACCATTTTTCTGAAAGTTACTACATCAGAAAAAAAGGCGTATCTACTTGTGAGTGAAAAACGTCCTTGATGTTTCAAGTCATACATATAAATTACATTGAACCTTGGGGGTAGTAGAGGGCATTCTTGGACGACAGATTGAAAAATTCTTTTCATGGGGAAAATATTGTCGTCGCCCGCGTGCCCAGCTAGCAATACGCAGGATTCTCGCATTTTCATCAGGAGGAACCCAGTTGGAAAGCCCAATTTTAATAAAAGTACACTTAAATTATTCTGTCCAGCCCTGTATCTAAGCTAATCCAATAGATGTTCTCTTAAAGTACCAATACTGCTACTGCAATGCACGTAATAATGCATGACTTAGATATATATATACAGCGTATTATTTGGAACATATCAAATTAATGCAGGCAGTTTACCCGTGGGGCTACTTATGTCTTTCACAAGCACTATATTAAATTGAGCCATCGCACTCGTGTATTATGCTGAACATAGTTGTGCATACTTACCTTACCAGTAAAATCGAACTTTGAGTAAATAAAATATTCAATGATACTCAAAGGCATGTCTATTAGCCTCGGTACTCGCACGGTAAAACGAAATACGGTAGGTATTCTGATAACTCCCAATTTAAATGGAATAAATAATTTGTCTAATAATATTGTGCTAGAAGTAAGTTAGTGTTATTGATATTTGATGTCGGCCTCTAAAATGAACGGATTTATTTTTTTATGATTTTTTTATTTTATTTAAATAGTTAAATCTAATCGTGTAAATGTATTATTATTACTCTAAAGCTAAGAGGCTTCACTGCGCTATTGGACATAAATATTAAACCCAGTTTTTATACGATCACAGGTAAGATAATTATATGTTTTTATTGATTATTGTTATTGTTAGGTACTGGTCAATTCCAAGCGCTGTATCTGTGTTTTAAAAATGTATAGCTATTTGCATTCCTAAAAATAAGTTAGTATCAAAGTACCTTTTATGTATGCGTGTCTGTGATAAACACAATATACTTATATATAGTAACAAAATGATTAGTAATTGTAACTGATATAAGTAATTATAATGCGATAATTTGTTGAAACGCGTTATTTTTAAAATATTTGTTCATAATTACATACTTATTTTATTTTTGAGTTTTTATTTGAAACTATGGTCGAAACCTAGCACTAAACTTCGCCGTAGTTTCTGAAATATTCGTTAACTACAAGCGAAAGATATGTACCATGTACCTTCTACCTTATTACCCGTCGGAAATCACGCGTGATAGCGGTAGCGGCGGAGATGCAGTGACGTACCTAACGTAAATATTCTTAAATACTCTTAGCAAAATGTAGTGACAAGGCTGAGGGTTTAAAGGTATCACTTAAAGCTGGAATTTACGTCAATTCCTAGCACGTTACCATTTTGTCGCAAACACAAACATATCTCATTCTAACTTCTATAACCAACGGGCGCGTGCGTAAAGCAGTGATTCTTTATGTCGGTAATAATAATAAACCAATTCACTTAGCTGAATTACCTAGATAAAAAACATTCCTTGATTTATTATTATTATTATTATTGAATTATAGGCGAGCAGCAGATTTGCAGTAAATTGTAACCACCGAACTACTTAACTGAAATAACTATTAAATTCGATTTATGTCATGAAGTAAAAATTGCCGAATGTCGTGATAGATTTACGCCAACAGCATGCTGAGAACAAAGTGACCTAATTCGAAAATTGACAAATGAGTTAAAATAACAAAGGCCTACAATAGTACATTATGATACAAGTGTGCTATGTTGGTAATTACACACGAGGCGTATTGTACGCGCGAGCGCAAGCGAGCGCGGGTAAGAGAGCCGAGAATATGTGTAATTACCAAAGCACACGCGTAGCATACGACGTTTTTCAACACATTTGCGAGGAAAAATAAATAAAATTTATTTAATAAAATGACTTTAAGAACTTTAGTTTACCTTTGTTACCAGACATTGCTTACCTGGAGCTGCTTTAGAACTTTACCTTATCATTTTGGTAATTAACACCTTGGATTTCTTACTCATATAACTGTCCGAACATTGTCCGAACATATTTTAGTATTTCCAGCGACGGACACTACATTTCTTTATTACTTGAACTAGTAATTTTTAAAGTAATGAAATAACAAAGTCTGAATCAACAATATCAGTGAAAAATGGCGGCAGATTATTATTTCTCCACGCCAATCCGCGCGCAGCACTCGCGCATGCGCGCTGTGCACTAAGCACGCGCGTGACGAAGACACTGACAACATACTGCTAAACAGCCTAATATTAAAATTATAATAAACTAATTAATTAATGTCTTAAATATGCAAATTATGGTCCCTTTTTCGATAAAAATGAATAATTTGTCGAAATTAAATGTTTATTTATCATCTTTAAACTAAAATAGTTTAATATTCACGAAAATATTCCTTGTTCTTATTGATACTGAACCGTTTGCTGAGATTAAAAAAAAGTTTATATTACCGCACTCGTGCGGTAATATTATTACAGCACTCGTGCGTAATAAGCTGTATTATGAGTTTAAATGCGGTGCAATAAGACTCAATTTACGAGCAACTGTGTTGAAAAAACAAATCTCACACACTCGATGTCGAAAAGCCCGTCTTTTTTGAGTTAGGTCAGTTTCGTTCTCTACTGTTCCGGATTCCCCGCCGGTGACCGTTTGATTTTTTATAGAGGTTGACTCCTCGCATCCCCCGCAGAGGCACGGGGTAGACAGAGCCTAAGGTAACAAAACCTTAAGGCCATGTTTAACATGATTAAGAGCCTATAGGTGGAAAGGGAAATCATAATAGTGATGGGTTGCTAGCCGCATCGCCTATAACGTGATCCCTAGACTTTCGCCCGTTCTCTCGATGGGCTTTTACCATCTGCGCGGGATGAGAAGCAACTGGTAAATTAAATTCTGTGTTTTTCTTTACTCCCAGACCACTTAAGGTACCTACCACGTATGCAGTGCACACGCAACGCAACGCAGGTGGTGCCACATGTATTGTGTTTAGTTTTATAACACAACTTTACCCTGCCTAGAGTGCCTAGCAATCAGTTAACAGATGGTTTACAGTGCCCTGCCATTAAGTTTGCACATCGGTCTTCTCGGCTAATTTCGACTTCGTAGAGCGTATTGTTTCGCTCTAACTTAGATACGTGACGCCAATTGTCCTTTCCAAAGACCGATGTGCAAACTATGGCCGAATACTATACAGTCAGCATCATAGTATGAAACATCCAAGTCGGCCAAATAGTTCGGTACACCACAGATATAGTATGGTGTGTCGAACTTTTTGGTCACCTCGGATGTTTCATACTATAAGATGATGACTGTGCGTGCTTGCTACTTGATTTGATTAATATTTTCCATTCGAATTGGAATATCCTGACGTTTTTTAGCGTCACTGTAGTTGACCAGAAGTACCTATTTATAAGTACTTACCTTTATGTTATATTTTTTAATTTATACACGCAACCAGCTTCATCAGTTCAATTTTTTATAATTTGCATCAAATTTCATATGAAGGTGAGAGTATTGAGCAGGTAGATTTGTCATGTGGTAGTAGGTAGGTAGGTACATATCTAATGATATTCAAAATCTTGACGGTATTCAAAAAATCTCAAAATGCATTTTTCTCGTTATGACATGTCTGCGCAAAGGATTCAGCAACTTCGTCGAAGTTTAAATGAAGCTTTAAGTGTAAGTTCCTATTGAAGTTTCCTGCTTACTATGAAAAGAAGCATTTTCCGTCTTAATTTAATTAATTAATTTTACAAAAACAAACTTTTGTTTTCGTATATATACTATACCACCATTATGTAGAGTACATACGTAAACTTAGCATAAAATAACTGTACATTAGACATTCAGGCTAGACAAAATGTTAAAAAATATAAGAACACGATGTACTTGTTTTGACAGTTTTGGGCACCTTGTCCGCTTAACAACCTCTGTTAAGCTGTATTTTGACTCGGACGGGACTGGCCCATGCAAACACCTAGGTATAATACGGGGTCGCTACCCGTGGTACTGTTGATGATGCGACCTTAGCAAGGTCTAGTTCAGGGTCGATGTGCACGGCGGTGGCAGGGCGAAGAAATAACAATATATATATATCGGAACACGGAGATTTATTCAGAGCGCGGAATTATTTTCATATACACTGATTCAATATTATAAACAATGTTAATTAAGGATTAGGTTTACACAGACCGGACATTGAACGATCCAGATACGAGAGAAGAGGCAGTAAGACAGATCTAAAACAACTGGTGTTGCAATATACTTAAAAAGCTTTGACAGTGATGCCATATCTTCAATTTCCACAATGTAAAGAATGACATACACTAACACTTCCCCTCAAGCTTTACATTATAATATAGAGGCATAGAGAAAACCACAGTACAACAATTTCACAAACTCTATGACTCTACATTTTACAGCTCTACCAAGTTTACATTATTGCTCTACCAAGTTTACATTATTGCTCTACCATAGACCTCAAACACAGTCCTTTAACAAATTTAACATGACTACAGTTGGGCAGAGCCTTGGTCATTATATCTGCTAACATATCAGATGTAGAGAGATATTTCACATCAACATGGTCCACTCTAACAATATCTTTTACAAAATGAAATCTTATGTCTATGTGTTTTGTCCTTTTGTGGCAATATTCCTTCAATTCGAGCAACTTTAGGGCACTCTGATTATCATTAAAGATAGTAAGCTTACAATGTTTATTGAAAATTTCGAACATGAAATTCCTAATAAAGCAAAGCTCTTTACAGGCGTCACCTATCGCCAAATACTCAGCTTCGGTGCTCGACAAAGCAACACAGCGTTGCTTACGGGACTCCCAGTTCACAACAGAGTCTCCAACCTTAATAACAAAACCACTATAGGATTTTCTGTCATTGGGATCATTAGCCCAATCAGCGTCCGCAAATATCCTCACGTTAATACAATTACTTTTACAAAATACTAGACCATAGTCAATGGTCCCTGAAAGATATCGCAATACCCTTTTTGCAGCGAGCCAATGATCCTGCGAGAAACATTTATTAAATTGACTTAGCTTACTGAGAACAAAAGATATGTCCGGTCGAGTGCATACAGACAAATACATTAAACTACCAATTAATTCTCTATATGGATAGACATCTTGAGCCAAACAATTGTTTTTATCTACATTCTGAAATTTACAATTGACAGACATTGGAGTAGAGACTGCTTTACAATTGCTCATGCCAAAGCGAACAAGTAATTTTCTAATATACTCAGATTGACACAACACAATTTTGTCTCTACTTTGGTTCCTATGGACATTCATACCTAAGCAATTTTTAATAATACCTAAGTGTTTACACTCGAATTCCTTCATCAATAAATTACATACATGTTGTTTTTCAGTAGAGCTATTTGAAAATATATAGAAGTCATCGACATATAAAGCTATTATTGTAAGCTCTTTACTTTTATTCTTCGTGTAAACACAGGGCTCACATTTACTTTGGGAGTAACCATTGTTAATTAAGAATTTATTTACTTTAGAATTCCAAACTCTACTAGCTTGCTTAAGGCCATAAATACTTTTATTAAGCAAGCACACCTTATTTTTATCTGAAACAAATCCCAATGGCTGCTCCATATAAATGCGCTCTGAAAGCTCTCCATGTAAGAAGGCACTTGTTACATCAATGTGTTCCATGTCCATATCTAACTCAGTCGCCAAACAGAACAATAATCTCATGGTAGAATGACGAACTACTGGTGAGAAGGTTTCATCGAAATCAATGCCATATTTTTGAGTAAAACCACGAGCTACTAATCTTGCTTTATGTTTAATAAAATTCCCCGAGGCATCACTCTTTACTTTGTAAACCCATTTACTCTTAATGACATTATGATTACTAGGCCTATCCACAAGTTTCCATACATAATTACTTAGAAGAGAATCATATTCAGTCTGCATGGCCACTTGCCATTTATCTGCATTTGGGCTAGACATTGCTTCCTCATACGACATGGGCTCTTCATGAATGGAATTACAAACTAGCATCGACGTGTCAGATAAATCATAGTCATTATACCTGATTGGTCTTCTAGTGGAACGAATGGGTCGTTCGCACGATATGACAGGTACCAGTGGTGCCATCTCTGGAGCTGTCACAGCCTCTTCCCCTCGAACGAGCGTCTCGTCCATAGATGAACATGGGTGGAAGTCATCATTTTCACTCTCCGCACCACTCGTCTCTACCGGGCTGGGAAATGATGAATCATCTGAAATTGGAGAAGTAAAATTTTCAGGACTCAAAATTCCAGGAGATGAAAAAATTTGGGATCCTACTTCCCTGTCAGTATCACATACATTAGTATTACTATTAGAGTCATCAATTAAAATATTTTCATCATTAATAATTTGACCATTATTTAAATTATTATTATTACTATTATTAAATGTCACAGTTTGGTCATTATCATTATTAAAATTGATATCATTATGAGACACACCCCTTTGGGTAGTCATAAATTCATTTTCCAAGAATATCACATTCCGAGACACAATAATACGATTGGGGCTAGAGGGATCTATCAGCCTATATCCTTTAGAACATTCACTGTAGCCTACAAATATACAATGCCTAGATTTTGGATCAAGCTTATCACGTTTGGCACTTGGAATAAGTGAAAAAGCTTTACAGCCAAAAATTCGCAGATGACTGAGATCAACTTTTTGTTTTGACCACACCTCCTCAGGAATCTTGCCGGGAACTGCAGAAGTGGGGCTGCGATTTTTTAAATAAATAGCAGTAGCTACTGCTTCACCCCAATACTGCTTACCTAAGCCAGACTCTCTAAGCATGCATCGAGCTTTTTCGAGCAAAATGCGGTTAAGTCTCTCGGCTACGCCATTCTGCTGCGGGCAATAAGGCACAGTAGTTTCATGAATGATCCCCTCTTTCTGCAAATACTTAGTAAAATTCTCACTGCAGTACTCGCCTCCTCTGTCTGAACGAAGTTTCTTGATACAAAAATTAGTCTGCTTCTCTACAGTAGCTTTAAAAATAATAAATTTGGACAATACCTCTGATTTCTTCTTAAGAAAATATCCAAAAGTCTTTCTTGAGTAGTCGTCTGTAAAAGTCACCAGGTATCTAGCACCTCCAAGGCTGCAGACAGGCAGTGGCCCACACACATCCGAGTGGATGAGCTCCAACAGTTGTCCAGAACGTCTGGATCCATGATTGGGAAAAGACATCATCGCCTGCTTCCCCTCAATGCATGGCACACACTCCTTTAAGCTCGCATCATGCTGTGGACTCTGAAACAGAACACCGGAAGCCAACTCTCTAAGAGCACACATACCACGGGAGTGAAGGTGTCCAAGCCTCTTGTGCCAAACTTCCATTGACACCATTAAAGCTGCATCTGTATTGTGCGGATCCTGTGAACATAGAATATTATTCCTATTCCTACAGATAGACTCAAGGTCATTCAAAAAATATATTCCCTTTCTCTTTGTGGCTGACATTAACAGTGATTCACCATGAATATAACAATTACTATTTGAAAAATTCACTGATAAGCCCTTCTCACACAATTTGCTGACACTTATCAAATTAGTCGAGAGGTTAGGTATAAACATGACATCAGTTAAAGTTATTATAGTATTGTTAATCCTAAAAGTAATATCACCTCGACCACTACATAAAAGGGTATCGCCATTAGCTACTATTACACTGTTATTATAGCTTTTAAGAGTTCCTTCTTTAAACCATCTATGGTCCTTGCACATATGTGCAGTCGCCCCCGAGTCCAGTATCCAATTGTCATCAGCAGTCGCGTGAAATGCAGTTGCAAGGAACACATGATCGCTTTTCTTTTCCTTTTTTAATTTGAAGCACTTAGCTTTCACATGTCCAGGCTTGTTGCAGTGATGACAGATAACCAACTTCTTTTTTCTTGATGCAAAGGCCAGTTCACCAGTGGTAGATTCGCCGTTTTGCCTTCGCAGTTCCTCCTGAAGTAATCGCGTTCTCACCAATTCGCTGGTTAGCTTTGCCGCTGAGGTTGCTGTACCAAGGCTTGACACAAGGTTATCAAATTCCTGGGGTAAACCAAATAGAAGGATCTCAGCTATCTCCTCGTCCTCTATTGTGCGACCTATGTCTGCCAGCTGCTGCACCAGTGTCATAATGGTATTTATGTAGACAGTCATGTTGTCGCATTGACTATATGAGACTTGATGTAGTTTTCTCATAAGCATGACTCTTCTATATAGACCCTTGTCTTCGAAAACGTTAGCCAGGGCATCCCAAGCTTCCTTGGCAGTCTTCTTGTCACGCACGTGTTGAATGCACGTGGACTTCACGCCTAGGCAAATGCGGGCCAGCGCCCTGTCTATCTTATTACCATTTGTTTCAGTGCCTAGCACGCATGACCATAATCCCTCCAAAGTGAGCATCATTTTCATGGTAAATTTCCAGTTGTGATAATTGGCCGCTCCTTCGAGCTTTTCGTGACCAAAACTGTCAAATCTGCTCACCGCTGGAAAATCCTGATGAGTTCCGCTCATGTTGCCGAAGCCGCTATTTTCCTCGCTGCGCCCATCCGCCATTGTGCAAGGATTGTCGCCGTCCCGACCGGACGAGGCGCCACGTGCCGGCGTGCAGCGCCAATTTGGTCGTACGACAAATCCACCGCCCTGCCACTTAATATAGAAGTATGCGCAGTGATGGGAGCCAGCTAGGATCAAGGTTGATACGTGATACGTGATCTGAGCTCGTAACCTGTTGATGATGCGACCTTAGCAAGGTCTAGTTCAGGGTCGATGTGCACGGCGGTGGCAGGGCGAAGAAATAACAATATATATATATCGGAACACGGAGATTTATTCAGAGCGCGGAATTATTTTCATATACACTGATTCAATATTATAAACAATGTTAATTAAGGATTAGGTTTACACAGACCGGACATTGAACGATCCAGATACGAGAGAAGAGGCAGTAAGACAGATCTAAAACAACTGGTGTTGCAATATACTTAAAAAGCTTTGACAGTGATGCCATATCTTCAATTTCCACAATGTAAAGAATGACATACACTAACAGGTACCAGTTATAAAAAATGACAAATTAGGTATATTTCACCATAAGGTCTTTTGCGGGGTTCCTAGGTATTTCTACTCGGTTTACCCTTCGGGCATTTGAAGATACCTAACGAACCTAACTTAATTTTACTATCTCTATATACCTAGTGAGGATTTTTATAACATACATACATACATATATCACGTCTTTATCCCTTACGAGGTAGACAGAGCCTAAGGTAACAAAACCTTAAGGCTACGTTTTTATAACGGTAGGAGTAGGACCACGGGTAGAGTGTAGGTATACCTACGGGTCGCTAAATGTATTTTTCCCTCCTTTATATTTTTTGGTTTACTGTAAATTATTTAATTAATTCGTAAGTCGTTAATTTTTTAACATCTCGGAGTAATGCTAAGCCAGCGACCGACCGTTTCACTTTTGCGAAGACACGCTCAAGACTGATGACTCATGTCTGTTTATTTTTTATTTCTTAAAAATTGTGTGTAGGTATGCTCTTATACCACGCTTTCTTCATGGTCCAACGCTCTATATGCACAACTGGTTGTGCACTGTTATAAAAATGACGAATTACATACACTCCACCAGGGGTTCCTGTTCCTGTTCAGTTTGCCCTTCGGGCATTTGAAGTTACATAACGAACCTAACCTAATTATGTCTAGTGAGGAGTTTCATACAAAGAATACTGAGCGGTCGGGTTAACCGGGTGCCGTGCCGGCGCAGACAGGGCCGTCTTAAACTAGGCTGGGGCCCTCGGGCACACAAGAATTTGGGGCCCTTTTGGAAAGTAAAAAAACCCGAATTATAATAACATTTTTTTACTAAGTATGACCATTTATTATAGAAATTGTCGTCCTTCGGGGCTCCCTGAGAATGGGGGCCCTGGGCACGGGCCCCGTGTGCCCTTATGGTGAAGACGGTGTTGGGCGCGGAGCGGTTAAGTGTGCGTCAACCATAAAGGTTCATCATGGATGTCACAGTCACAGCCACACTGACCAGTCTATTATTTTGAGGGGTATCGTTAATCTGAGAATTGCTATAATAGGGGCTCATACTGGCTGGAAGTACCTACTTGTCAATATGTGAAGTATCCTACTAAAATGAGCACTTCACTTTCTACACTTTTAATTTTAAGTTCGCCTTTGTGCATAGTTATTTTAATTTTTTTGTGAGTTGTATCTGTTTCTTTATATTTGTACAATAAACCTTTTACTTACTTCCCTGATCTAGTTTTAATCAAGTTCTCAGGTAAGCTAATTAATCTATACTACGCCACGGGCACCGAGTCGCCCACGTCACTTCATGAATTTGTTATAGGTAAGTATTGCACATTTTTAAAAGGTCAAGCAAGAACGACAAGGTAGGTAAAAAAATGAAAAATAAAATAAAACGTATAATGTATTTCTCTAAAAGTTACGTAAAATAGGTGTATAAGGAATTGTATAGCTTAATTTAACGTTAAGTACTTAAACAAATTTGGACGGAATGTATTTACATACTTTTAAGGAGTGAGCAGGTGGTTTTTAATAATAACATATTTAATGTTTATGTTTGGAAATTATGTTATCAGCTAACATTTTGCACTTATTTTGTTTAAATTCATGGAGTAATCGATTTCTGGTATACAGAATTGCTTTTTTTATAAAAATATATTTTTTAATGTTATTACATACTTTATCTAAATTATAATGGGGGCTAACGCGTGTGAATTTGCCACTAGAGGCGCTAGTGTCGCGTGAGGTCCAATAACATTTACTTTTCACTGGTTTTGGCGGGCTTCGTGACATAAATTATAATTTCTTTCATTTACGTGTTGAAAAGTGATCTCCTTCGTGAAATTAACGCAAGTATGGATTACTTGGCGATGACTGTGAACGCTTTGAAAGCGGAATTAAGAAAAAGAGGCGCAAATAAGTGGCCTCAAATTTAAAATCAAAGATTTACAATTATAATTAATAAACTTAATGAGATTCAAGATTTAAAACTTTGTTTCGGCGCCGAACCTATATGAAGTCGCCTTTTACAGCTATACCTCTGGACCTTAGTCAACAGTGGCGTCAACTGGTGAGCAAGAAAACGATAGTCCCCATTGAGATTATGATACAAAATAACAGTGTCTTACAAAAACACCCACACACTTGATATCAGTAAAGGTAACTTATGCTATAACAATAAACTCGCTAACAATATTGGCCATTTCCTGATTCTTATTTTAAGTAAGTACCTACTTTGTATAAATATCAAACAATCCAGGTAAAAATATATTAGATTTTTCTTAGCTACAGTTTTAAAACAACACTTAGAGCTTTGGCTAAATTTTTGAAAAATAAACACTCAATTCTGACTGACTAGCTGCTCAATTGTGATCATAGTTCACCAAACACTTCTAGAAAAAGAAGCCTTCAATTGAGGGATGATAATATTTAATGTCTTTAAAATTAATAAATGTGATAATAATTATAGCTTTGAGATTTCTTAAAGGATATAATGGATTCTTTTTCAAAAATACTTATAAAAAAGGTTTTTATAACCACCCTGCAAAATATGGGCGTATTTCTTAACATCTATCGTTTTAATTATTAATCTTTCCACAAATTTTATTATTGCTTTATGATTATGAGATAACCTTAACCAGTCCGGCTCAAAACTACTAAAAACGTAACCAAACTCTTAAAAACAACCCACCCTAATATATACAACTAACGCTTTATTCACCGATATGAGCCATTCGAATTAAGGTAAGGCAACATGGAGTAGTTTGCATAGATCTTAGTATACTAATATATATCATTTTATGTATGTAGCCACACAAAGGGTGAAAGTCGTATTATTATACTATCCTGCTCATACTTCGAAGCGACCAATACCAATGTTTCTCTTAAATTACTATGAGCATAAAGGTACCTAAGAGAAGAACTGTAATCACCGTTCGCTGCGATTAAATGAACCATCTATAATGTTATTTATTACATTTGCATGTTCCTGCGAGCTTTGTCAGCGTTCGCTTTGTGATGGTAGACAAGGTAAACATATAAATTTATGTAATAAACATTTTTTTTATGAAATAGGGTGGCAAACGAGCAAGTAGTCATCTTATGGTGGATTACATTGCAACATAGCAAATTACGGTGGCCTAAAAAGTAGCTTTAATACAAATTTAGTACTTTGTCACAGTAACCAAGAGCACTGTATGGTTTAGTGTAACGAATAAGTAGTGAAATGGTGCTAGTATCCAGCTACTTTTAGGCTCTTCAGAAGAGGAGAGCTAGGATTACAGTTTTTTAAAAATCGAAGTACCTAAGTACAATGAGACATAGATAAAAAAAATCAGGCTGGATAAAAATAGATAACATTAGAATTTATACAAATATATTGTACAAGTGAAATACTTAACTTGATAAAAAAAAGGAGAAAAGGAGGAAATAAGCACAGCAAGGTTAAAGTGATTGGAGTTACCTGGTACAGCATGACACAGAATAAAAATTATCTACAGTAAGTCAAATATCATGTAAACACACCAAACTTGATAGGAGATAAATTTGTTTGATGTCTAGATATGTTTGTGCAATGCATTTGAGTTGCTTAACTTTAAACACGGATTAATACAATTCTGTTTTTTTTTAAAGACTGGTGTATAAAGTGTTTTTTACATTTTCTTTTTAAACCATCTAAAAATGAATTGAATCAGATTTATCCCACTTTGAAGTTATGCTAGGTACTCATTTGAATATATTAAACAAATTGCATGCAATTAAGCCAAATATTATATAATTAACTCAAAGATTATGGCCACATTTTATAGACTTCATTAAATTGTAATATTTACAAACAACACCACACCATTAATCAATTACTATTCGGTGACATTTTTAATACATATAAAACATAAAAGTTTTTAAGTAAAATTTATTAAATGTGCTAAGCACATACTCATTAAGGATTAAGGAGTTATATTACATCTGACAACATACTAATAATATGAATAAATAATTTTATTTGTAGGTTTGTGAGGTATTGCATTAACATTTGTGCAATACCATTCCAGCTTGCCTCGAACCGCATTTTGAAACAATAAATACCCACCGCATTCTGATTTTGTTGAAATATAACAACAACAATAATTGAAATAATAAATTTCAAACAAAGATTCATTTTCATTATGGTTAAAAACACTTCACAGGTTCAGTCTACGGCGTTAACATGGGCGGAAGGATTCTCTTACATTGATAAAATTGAAATATTTCAATAATTATTTTATTATAATTTGGCTGCTTTAGAGCAAATTTAAAGGCCAAAAATGATGGTAGAATGTTTTATCGAAACACAGTTATGCCATAGCATCTGAAGTAAACATAAGCCTGAGTAAACCATGCAATGCCTAATATTCTCGTCCGAAATACCTACCTAAGAATAATCATAATTATTCGCTTATCAATTAAGTGGATACTTCTAATGCATTCAATCTAGTCTGCCAACTTTTTCAATCAAAAACTAGGTATAGCATGATAAATCCGATGTATAGTTCAGGATGCTTTTTTTAAACTTATAATTTAAATATTGTATATTATAAAATAACCTAAGGCTACTATAAAATTATTACTTACTCACATCTTATAAATCTATAATACATGATATGTTACAACATGTTTGGACGGATTCAATAATACAACATTACTCATTTTAATACAATTGATAGCTGATATAGGTGAATGCGAAATATTTACCCAAACCTCTAGGTGTTGGTTTGACTTTAAGGTGCTCCTCTATGAACTGGCATGGGCAGTTGTATTTTTCCCCGTGGCGGCCGGGCACCGTGCTGCTGAGATTTAGTTTTTTTTTTAAGACCCGTGCTCCCCAGCGCCCGACGTAACGTAAATATAGAAGCTGGGCTCTTTCCTGGAAGAGATAACATTCGTTTTATAACACATAAACCGTAAGCGCCAGGCTTTTGCAGCCTACCTAAGCCAGTACATCGTTGGTTTATTCAAACTTTTGCCCATTTAAAACTGGCTTCAGGCTAACGTAGACTGCACAAGTCTGGACCTAACTTATAAACCACGAACACTTCAACAACAAGCAATAGGTCAAAATGAGACTTGCCAAACGTGAACCTGTTTGGTCAGTCGAGCCCGCGGCGCCTAAGCCAGTTGTTGCAGGCCGGGCAACAGGCGCGAGTGTCTTTGGGCTCTTTGTTCCGCAATATCTCCTCGACATATTGACAGGGACAGAGCGCTTGGACCAAATGGCGCGGCGCCGCGGGGTTGCCGCCGTCCTCGTCTAGAGTCCAGTCGAGGCGGCGCCGCAAGAAGTCTTTGCCCCACCGCTGCAGGTAGCGGAGGTACACCTGCGCTGCCATACCCTGCACATTCATATGCCTTCCTTACCCACCACAAACTAAATACAACAATAACTTATACTTAATATAAAGTGCCATCACCATTATTCAATAAATAGATTGTGGTGTTCAGCATTTCATAGAATCATTTGTGTTTGTTAGATTAGTAGGGTGCAAACAACACGGCCACGAGTTCGAGGGATTTTGAGCCTATAGACTCACTCGGTTAATCGTACGTGTCTATTATGGAATAGACACGTCCATTATACCATTATTTTTGTGACGAGTGGGCGACGGTAGGCAACAGTTCACCTTCAGCGCTTGGGTAGAGTTATGAACTTAAAATCCCCTCACCTGCTACCATCAAATAGACCAAAAACGCTTGTGAAGGTTTGCCATTATAATATAGGGCTATTTTTACAGAACATCAACCATAAATAAATATATTATGTTGAAGCTGATTTGTAGCCCAGTTAAAAGTTATTGATTATAAATGCACCATGTGACAACTACACCGACGAGCAAAAATAACAGGTCGCTTTTCATACAAATTTGTATGGAAAGTGACCCATTATTTTGGCTTGTCAGTGTAGTTATTAAAGCATTATAATTTTAGCCGGTGTAATTACTGGCACAAGAAGTATTCTATCCTAGCCGTCTAGGCTGGCAACGGATTTGCAATCCTTTAGTGTTGCGGGTGTCCATGGGTGGTGGTGCTCACTTACCATCAGGTGACCCACTTGCTTGTTTGCCTTCCTTGGAGTATAAAAAAAAACCGAGTGTATTACTAAACCGCGTTGAGAAAGAGATTGGAAAATCTATCATTCCATACAATATATATTTTGACATAAGTATATGGAATGACAGATTTTTCAATCTCTTTTTCATCCCGGCTTGGTAATAGTTACTTGCTGCGACCACTTTTTTGTATGTAGTTATAGAAATACGAACATTAATTAAATGTGGGTAAGGGTAAAATAAAGCTGCTAACATTGGCGTATTATAATAATGGTCGTGTGCTCTGGCTAGTAAAGACTAAAATCTACAAAGTTCGTAAAAGTGTACTTATAATATTATCTGTAGCAATAATTACATACATAAAAACATAGGGTCGAATAGAGAACCTTCCTTTTTTGAAGTCGGTTAATTAATAACAAGAAATTTCAGTTAACAACTTAAAAAGCATGAAATTTTTGAAGTCAGAATAAAATTATAAGCAAAGAATGGTTAGTGGCTCCTACATAGTTCAAATACCTAAATGGTGTAGTGTCACATTACCGCCGACCATATTCCTATTAGCGTACAAACATCAGATGACAGATTAACCTTGTTATATATTATCACTAATCAAATATTTCATCATCACTGCATAGTTGAGTATGAAAATAATATATGTACAGTTGAGGGCATAAATATCGATACAGCCATCATGTCAAACATATATATGTATACATGTGTCACCGACCTTATTGTTTATGGCATAAAGGTGTATAGATGTTTTTGACGTCTTGGTAACATACATATATTTATGCCCTCGACTGTACCTACCTAATTTTATTCCTATTATTATTTTATGAATCATTTTATGTATGTTTACCCCAACCCGCTTTAGTTGATTCATCCACGCAAAACTATAGACAACAAAAGCACCTGCTTTTCTGAATATAGTCTGTACAATTTATGATGACACATAGTTAGTAGGATTTTTATACAATAAATGTTTCTTATTTCTCAGTAATGTACCATATAATATATAATGTATAATGTAATCTTTACACCACAATATTTATTGCAATAAATATGATTTGTTAGGGAGAAAATAAATTATTGACTTATCCTCTCATTTGTAAAAACTTGCAAGTAACTATGTTTCTTTTTCTGTCTTTGCTTGGCAATGGTAAATTTAAAATAGAGAGATAAAGACAAACGCATATTAAGGAAACACATAGAAAGGAACTGTTTATCAATAAGGCGGCAAATCTGTAAAACAACTTAAGAACTGAGATTTGTAAGTGTAATCTGTTATTTCCATATCTCAGTTACTTAAGTTGTTGAGGTGTTATTTCACTACTAATCAAACAGATTAAGTGTGTCACACAGTAACCCAATATGTTTGTATTTGTAACAACCGTAGGACAATTTATTATCCTTGGCACTGCTAATACATCTTGATTCTATTAATACAATTCTACTATTGTTCTCCATTCAGGAAGCGTCCCATTCTGTGTCTATGTCGTGAATATTAAAAACAATTATGCAATTGTGCTAATTATAGTTATCAAATGGATAGATGCTCAGGTATTTAATGTGATAAATACACACAGTAGATATTAATTACAATGGAACTGGAAGAGTAAGAACCTTACCACTTCACTCAAATCTAAAGCACCTAAACAAAATGTAGTAGGTCATATACAGTTTTGCATATGTTCTGTATTTATTAAATAATTATCTGCTACAATAATACCGCATGTAGAAACCTAAGTAACCTAACATAATTCAAAATAATGAAATATCAAAAAAAAATGGTTTTAAAATAGCTCTGTATTAACCTCTGTAGTGTCAATTAGCTTCTAAATTAAATCTAATGAGAGTGTGCAAAGGTTGCTTTTACTTTGTAATATGTATGCAATGTTGGCACTAAAAAAGAAAAAATCTGAAGCTGTTTCAAAAACAAGCAGGAAATCATGCTATTAATAGTGTAAAAAATAGATATAATAAACATTATGTATTATAAGCTTAAATTGACCCAGCACAGACTGATTTCTACAAAAAATATTGGAAGTAATAAATTGGAGTGTGGTACATATCAGTTTCATGATAATTAATAGTTAATTTTAAAGAACCTTATTAAGAGAGAATTCATAAAAAAATACCCTAATTTTGCCACAATATTCATACTAAAGGTTTTGGGGTTGTAAATGACTAGCAAGTGGTTTGTTAAAATTAAACACACTCCAATTTAAATTGCCTTATAGGTCAAACCCATCCAAAATATGCAGCATGAGAATGTCAAGGATATGGCATACATTACACTTCAGTAGCTTAGCCAATAATTGAACATGTTATTCAGATGGAAATCATTCTCAGTCAATATAATTACAGTATACAACCAAGATGCACCAAATTAGATAAATTCTATCATACCTGTTTCCGTGATAATCTGGTAGACTGACTTCCTTGAATGACTATATCATTGGCTGTGACATCCAACCTTTTTTCCCAACCTTCAGATACACTTCTGCCCTCTTCACTCTCAATAAACTGCTGTATATGTGCTACGCAAGGCCCAGAGTCATAATAAATAAAGCAAAGATTAACTTTATGGCAGGATATCTTCCCTCTATCATCCAGTGCCAATACAAGTTTGTGTTTGTTTAGTAATTTATTGACACTTGCCAGGCACTGCTCTAGTCCTCTTGAAAGGGCTAATTTTATCCACATACAAAGGAATATAGCACCTGCATTGAGGATTAACCACAATACACCAAGAGTAAATAATAAAAGGCCTGTCATGCCAGAAAATAATAGTGCTAGTAGAACAAGAAACGCAAGAGTTATCCAACAGACAAGGACACGTTTGTAGCAAATGTTATAGAGAGTGAAGCGGGCATCATTGACAAGCAACTCCATCGCATGGACATATTCCTCAACGGTTAACTGGAAATAGAAATAAGTTTATTATTTTACATATCAAAATAACACCACATTGTTGAGCAAATCAATTCCTAAAGTAAAATGGTTGAATTTATCATTCTGATCCAACATTGCAAAAATAGGTTTTGAAAATGTTCAATTGAGTAAAGTCAGAGTTAAGTGCGTAATTTAATGACAAAATATTAAGTATTGAGGTGATTACATACAGTGAGTCCTTGGGCCATTAGTTCTTCAGGCACTAGTTCAGGTCTAAATCTTGCTGCGGTCATCCATGGCCACTTTGTATTCATTGGAAGTATAGTTACTATGATGTCCCCATTTGCTGAAACATTGAGGCAAAAATGTAATCATTGAATCCATAATATTTAACTAGCAGCTACAACAGTAGTCTTCTAGCCAGGGTGTCTGCTGGAAAATTTAATACTATTTATTTTACATCCTTAATCCTATAATTTACTAGGAAAACGTGTGGAGCAAAGATTTTCTTGACTTCTTTGATATGACCTTGACTTTCCTGAGTTTCTCTTACCATTTTGTTTGATTAGCTTTCCAGAAAGTGGACACCCTGCTAACTTTTAATAAGTCAATATTATTTTGTGCATGATCCTTATAGTTTGGATAAGTTTTCCACTAAGAATAGCTAACAGACAAATTAACTAAAAGAAAATCTGCAAGGATGGATTACTTTTTGGTTATTTTAAATTACTGGCAAGTACGTCAAACTTACAAAATCCATTTCGAACATTAACAAATTCTATGTTTTTGCTTAACGTCGGCTGCGAGATACCATCAACAGTTTTGTCACCTCTCTCCAAGTTTACATGTACAGATTCTGTCTTTAGTACGGCTGGTAATGCGGAAGATGAAGGCTCAGACGTGCTCGCTACTGCGGCAGGCACTTGTGGTGCTGGCGATATCTCCGACAGGGGCACCGTCGATAGAGGAGAGTCTTCTTCAAATTTCACCCACTGTTTTCTAGATGTGTCATTGTTTGCACTAGCATTTAATTCGCTTACAGGTGGCACCTTTTCGTGCTCTTCTATATGGCTCATTTTTTTTCTTATTTACTGGAAATATCGGTTGCTTGATAATTTTGTCTACCGCACGGCCCGCAGTATCCGCACGCAACACCAAACCAAACCAACCAACACACACCCAACCCAACCGTATGTGAATGTCACATTCTGGTGCAATGTTGCCATTCGTTTACTTTTTCTTTTTTTTTTAATTTGTCCATTCGGACAGGCTAGGGTCGGAGACCATATCGCCTCGTCATGAGTTTTTTAAATTTATAGAAATAGGAAAATTTTACTTCTTCAGTAATTTTTCTTTTTTTTTTCATCCTCCCCTTATTTAAATTCGTATCTGAAAAGAAACGTCTACAGTATTTTAATTTTTTTCCCCGTTTTGTCTTGTCCGATAAAACGTCTTCAGTATGTATTTTTCATTGTAGTCCCATTCGTTTACTTCATTTAGCTTCACTACCACAGACACGTTACAAACACAAACTTGTCTGTTGTAATAGGATACGATTGTGATTGTCAACATTTCCAAATGAAATCGTGATGTTATCAATGAGGAATCTGTTAATCGAATCGAATTTATTAAATGACAGCCGCGAAACTGAATCTCGTAGCATTGGTACAGTCGTGAAACCTGTACTAATCAAATTTAATTTTCATAAACATCTCCAAATTTAGTTGTGACGTTGATTGCGAAAAGGTCCTAAAAGGTACGAGATTCAGAGGGTCTACTCCCAAATTGAAATTCTATGTTCATATCATGCTGTCGCTCTCACTCTCCTATTAAACACTGTTAGTGTGAACGGGACAACAGTATACAACCTTCAAATATCTTCTTTACCTGTTGTCAGTCATGTCATGTCAACAAGTCATCCTAATAAGTAATATCTTCTACCGTACATCAAAGCCACCGAACAACTGTCTATACATATAATAAAATCGTTGAGACCAAAAAATCTGTACATTGAAGATTTTTAAAAAAAAACCGACCAGGGTGACTTAAAATCGGTAACTGAACATATTAAAACTATTTTTAAAATTTTTGTTTGTTTGTTTGTTTGTTTGACTGAGCATCACGTAAAAACTACTGAACGGATATTAATGAAATGTTCACAAATCCATTCCAATAAATTCAGAATAGGATATAGGCTACAGAAATTGTGGAAAATTTTGGAAAAAGGGGGTGAAAAGGGGGGTTAAAGTTTGTATGAAAAAAGAAAATTAGATTGTTCTAGAATCATGAAACTCAGAATAAATACTTAGTAATAAAAATAAAGAAACACCTGTTTTAGCATTTTTTTTTAATCTCATCCAGAGGCGCAAAAAAGAGGGTTTTGTGTTTAAAATTAACTAACTTCATACACCTATACAATAAAAACCAATGAAGCGTAACCTTTTGAAATTGCTAAATAATACTTCCAATTTAATACAGGTAAATATAATTTCTCAGTTTTCTTGAAATTTGATTTTTGAGGTGATTACGCACAAAATAGCGGAACTCAAGAAAATCAGCTTCCTCGGTATAAGTAGTTGGTAATAGTTACAAACAAAATAATACTACGAAGAAAATAGATAGATACAAATGTACATAAGACATAATAGCCGGAAAAGCGTGTCAATTTTGAAAAAACATTAATATAATAATTACATGCTGTACAGGCATTTTTTCAACGAAGACATTTTTGTCGATCCTAAATCAACCTAAATTGGCGTCCTAAATTGTGTTCTTTACCTAACACCTAAAGTTCAATATGCAATACCGTTACTTTTGTTTTTATTTATTGCGCCATTATTAACAACGTGTTCGGTTTTTGAACGCACTCTTATTTGAAAACCTGATATTAATATGAGGGCGGCGTGAAACGCTTGGCTGTATGTTCTTGGTACCTTTGCCTATAAAAAGCAAAATCAAAGGGCGCGTTTACGCCTGCGCTACGAACATGTCAGAATTTTATTGTGAAAAGTTGGTGTTTTTAGTATAAATCTGACAGCGAGCGAACCTAAACTGAATCGCATTAAGACATCATGGCAACTATGGCAAGGCCCCTGTAGGTAATTAATTTGTAGATAAAGATAATAAGTGTTAATAATCTGTAGCTACCTACTTAAACCAAGAAAATAAATTAAAAAAGCTTCTGCTAGAAAAATTTGAGTCGCAAAATAATTAATTAAAACGGATTAGTAAATGAATTGTTAGTCGTAAGGTAAAAACAGGTACAGTTTGACAACAAATATAATGCGCATCGGCTGTATTCGTTTGCGCAGAGAAGCGCAGACCAGTTTCCGATGGTAGCCGAACGTGTAAATAATCTATATTGAACTTTATTTGCAAGCGCAACTGGCAGAGTATTGCTTGCTTTGCATTCTTAGCTCTGTCCCGCTTACACGATTTTGCCATTGTTGGTACGAAATCGATCGACCAATAACAGCGCCAGAGTTTCCCGCGCTACTAAAATTGGTATACTGCGTAGGTACATCGTGGAGCATTATTTTTGTTGTCAAACTGTAAACATTTATGTATTATCTGATTAGAATAGATTTAAAAAAAAAACAGGGTACAAATATCCTTAAAGTGAGCGCGCAGTAGGTATACGCCAATTAGCGTCATAGTTCGGCGAAATTAATAGTGATGTAGGTAACTAAAACTGTACTTAGCTTTTTTTGAATAAAGAAACTACAAACAAAACTTTTAATTAAACTATTTCGTAAAATAAGGTATAAATAAATGTGATGAGTCATTACCCAGTTTACACCTGTTTTTTTTTTCAAGATTCCGTGTCACAAATTATTATTTTCATGACGTAATTCTAAAAAGTATATTTTCGTAACACACTTTCAGTGGTTCACGTGACGAAGTTAATAGTCATAATAATAATAATTTTGATTTCGAGAAAAGCCGTAAAGTATCACAAAAACACACGCGGACGAAGTCGCGGGCAACAGCTAGTTAAATAAATAAAGACACTGTCTTCTTTAACCTCGACATTGGCGGAATCATCGACAGTATCGACGGCGCTATTTCTTTTTAAAAATTGAATTGAAGTAATCTCTTCCAGTCAGCCTTTGAGTGGATTATTCATTTTGGCGGTTTTGTAGGTAAAGAAACCGGCCAATGCGAGTCGGACTCGCGCACCGGGGGATCCGTACAAATTCGGCCAGTAATTATAAAATCCAGTGTTAGCAGAGCCCTTGCCTCCTAAGCAAAACGTAGGCAGTGTGAGGACATTTTATACCTATTGGTTTACATACATAGACAAACAGATGGACATTGGGGTCGTGTTTTTACCATTTAAGTACGGAACGGCGAAATCATCGCATCGACCGATGGGGCCATATTAGAAAAAGAAGAAGTACGGAACCCTAAAAGAGGAATAGGCGTGATTTGTGTAGTATGTAGGAAAAAAAATGATTTAGTCTAGCTTAGTTTTAAGTTTATTATTTATTTACTATCACATTATTAAATAGTAACTATTGAACTAAGCACGTTTAACTAATTACCATATACTTATAATTCAAATGTCTACAAATTGAGTTTCATGGAACAATCTTAAATTCATGATTATCCTGAAAACGGTAGATACCTACCTACATTTTGAACTAAAATAAGTTTGCGCAGTGATCTAAATAGCGTCCTCAATTACTCTGGAAAATATCTAGACATTGAGAAATGCTAAAGTGGTAAGAACAAATGATCAAGCCTATGTCAATCAGATAAGTAGATATAGCTACTGCTTTACTTTGAGAACTTGCTGACACACTGCCGTATCTAGATCTTTTTTGTTGCTTTTTTTATGTACTGTACTAGTCTAAATGCACGAGGCAATACCAAGAAAGAAAAGTGAGGTTTCAAAGTTTAATAAACTCATTTACTTATTACCCAGATCCATTTTCATTGATTCAATTTATAGGTAGAGATACCTATATTATGTATGTAGCTCCTCAGATGGTATCGGTGGCATTTTTGAGTTAGTAAGTAGTTATCTTATTTGCATAAAGGACTCGGGCTCGGCGCGTCGACGCGCGGCCGTGCGCAACTAGCTGACCTGACCGACTCGACTGGTATGGATATCGTATCGCTTCTCTACCTGCCCCAAACCAGTGGCCTTCGTAGCGATGCCGTTTGACCGGTCCTCTCGCTCACACTTATGGGACAAAATCTCTTGCAAATTTACTCCCACTCACCAGCCGGTTTGTCCGTCTACCACACAGCCTCACACACTTACCGTTTAACGGTTGGATTTTGTTTTCATATCATCTACGGCCAAACATGCGCGGACACGGTCTATTTCGATATCTGTAAATCTAGATAAAGTTATTAGAAAATTCAATAAACGGGTGCTGAATATCTAAATAAATATTATATTAATATGTTATTAACCAATGTGTAGGTGCTACTTTTTGTAGCTGATTTTGTCTTAAGTGTAAAAAGTGCATTGAAATTTATGAGTTGCGCGATGAATCGACGTGAATAAGCTGATGTGATAACAAATCAACACTGGCATAATTCCCCAATATGACCCAAGCAACTGCCAGGATGGAATCTCTACCGAAACAATTCGTTTCAGCGATGCGAACTTTGTTTGATATTATGGACGACAAACACACCGGGTATGTAAAGTTAACGGACATCGAGAATCGCTGGCGAGATGACCGCACCAAGGGCCTACCTCGAGGAGTTATAGAAAGCCTCCAAAAGGTCGCCTCCCACGATGGTTTACTAACATTTGATCGTTTTTGTACTGGACTTAAAATATGCCTATTGTGTAACCAAGTGGACAAGAATTGTGATAAAGGTAACAGATTAAGCGATGATGTTGAGATAGGCGGCAATGTTCAAATAAGCGCGAGTAATCAGGGCCACCAGAGACCACCGTCCGCACCCCTGCTCGATGTTGACGTTCAAAATCATGATAAGAATTGGAATGCTATTAAAAATACGGAAAATACATCACAACAAAGAACGATTAGTATGCCCCAGTTGTTAGCCCGTAAAGATGTTCCATTCCAAGAAATGCACCACCATGGCTCGACAGCTGCAATAAATAAACACGACAGGGTATTTGGCCCGCCTAAACCGCCGAGATTGGAAAAAAATTCGACAGACAGAAAGGAAGCCACAAGACCCAGTTACAAGTCCGAAGAGGAACCAGGATTTGGAAATGAAGATATAGTTGACGTTAAAATTGATTTTGAGGAAGTGGCTAGATCTGTAGAAGAACCAAGTAGAGGACTAGGCGATGGGAGGTCCGCTAATGAGACACAAGCAGCCCAACTAGGCGTCCGTCGCACATCGCGGCGTCGCGAACCTCGCCGACACACTCTCCACAACGGCGTAGACTACAATCTACTCAAACGAATGAAACAAATTGAACAAGAGAAAGATGTCCTACTGCAGGGTTTAAGCGCTGTTGAGGAAGCTAGGGAATGGTATTTGAAACAATTGAGCGAAGTTCAAGAAAAGATGCGCCATGCGGGAAGGATGGGCGTGTACGTGGTACGTATTTGAGGCAGGAGGCAGGTAGTGGTTCTCTTTAAGATGTCTTCCTGAAATAAGGGTGAATTTTTAGAAATTCCCACGGGATAGCGAATTCTGCAACAGAGATGGAGCCGCGGGCGTAACCTATTCCACAAAATATAGAAGATAGGTATTACAGGTACACACACGCTCACTTCGTACCTACGCTTCCCTAAGTTACTATAAAACTAGGTGGTGCAACGAAAGCGTGTAATGTAACAGTTTACAGTACCGAAAAAATCCCTCATTTGATGGCCAGAGTAAACTGATTGAATCATTAGTAGCATATTAACTGTTGTAACTAATGAACAAAAAATATTTACCCTGCAATTCCGCGCTTGTAAATAGTTATATCCTATTGTTATATCCAAATTAACAGTTTCATTAAGTACCTACTTAACCTATTACCTACTAATAGTTTATAAATCCTATCCTTCTAATCCTACCTACTATCCGACTAATATTACAAATGCGAAAGTTTGTGAGGATGTATGGACGTTTGTTACTCTTTCACGCCAGAACGGCTAAACAATCTCATTGAAAGTTGGCATTGAGATAATTATAGATTGTAATAACACGTAGGTTACTTTTTATCCCGTAAATGCGATAAACAAATCCTTCGCAGACGGCGAGTAATAACTACCTGGTATAAAACAAAAAAATAACGTCTCAATTAAATTGGTGCTGTGACTAGGAACCATGGAGCGAGGCTCACCAGGAGAGGCTGGAGCTGCTGCGTGCCCGCGTTCTGGAGTTGAACCGGCAGCTGGGGGCGCTGGCGGCGGGCTGGCGCCACGGCCAGCTGTCGCTGCACATGAACCTGGCGCTCCCCGCCGCGCCCGCCCACGCCACCGTGCTGCGCTCTCAGAACCGTATCCTGGCCGAGGTACGTAAGTTGCCACTGCAACGACAGCTGCACGAGACGTGGCGAGGGAAAGGGGTAAAGAATAGTGTAGCTACGTTACCTGCTCATTACGCACATCATGCCTACATCGTCATGACTGGCAAGAGAGACAAGTAAGAGCTGCGTGAGAGACCAGCGTGATACTATATCTCACATCGCGACAGTGCGGCGAGCAGTGGAGCGATATAACAAAACATATATGTAGTAGAGATTATCACATTCCGGCCTGTCATATCTAAGCTTTGTTCATGTGCGCAAAAGCACACAGGGTCAAAGCAGTGAATATGCATTTCTTAATATAGAAAATAAAAATATCAAAGTACTGGGTGACACATATGGGTCCAGTCAGGGTCAGATATATAGCCATAAAAGTGTCCTAATATATTGCTATGTACAAGGCTTTCAGTTAATGGATTAACTGCGTGTTATGATATATTTGGCCACTTTGATCCCTATAATATGTCGGACTGAACTACTGTAATATACTTTTCATAATTATTTCAGGAAGTTAACCGGAAGAACGACCGAATAGCAGTTCTGGAACGGGAAAAGTCAGCACTGATCAGGGAAGTGTTAGGTCAGAGAAACCGAACAAAAATAATGGATAACTTTGCTTGAGATAATTACATCCCAGGACAGACCTTATGTTTCTGACCAATTTATTCTGGTCAATTCAAATAATAGCATAATAATTAATATTAATTTAGGGGCCATAATTTATTCACAATAAAAGATCATCCGGGGAAATTACGGGCACAAGAGGCATTCCATCTTAGTCCTCTAGGTTGGCAACGCATCTGCAATCCCTCCGGGGTTGCGGGTGTCTATGGGCAGTGGTGATCACTTACCATCAGGTGACCCACTTGCTCGTTTCCCTTCCTATTCACATAAAAAAAAAAAAAAAAAAAAAATGAATGGACAGTACAGACTGGGCAAAGAAATGTGAGAAGGTCAACTGCAGGAAGGTGCAACTTCTCAAAGTTGGACTTTTAAAATGATGTGAGTGGCAAAGACAACACTGGATGTTGAATGATGTCACAGCCTAATGTGGTGAAAATTGCAGGAGCCCTGTACACAATATTGAGTAGTATAGTAAAAGATTGGATACCAGATTATAATTGAATATTTTTCTTTCTTGTGATACTAATCTATGTCTTGCAACTACAATGGTGCCATACCTAAAAAAAGATCTTTATTTCATTCTACAACTAAACTGTAATTAAAGAAGTATTGTAATATAATTATAAACAATGTTTATGCAGTAGAAATAAATTGTTTAAAAAAATTCATACAGCGTTTTCTTTTTTATAATATAAAGAATAGTCATATTCCCTGAATGGCACATCATATGTAAGGGTCCCCTGGTCCCAGGCTCTCTCTATAGCAACAAGAAGTTCCTTGTGTTTCTTCTGGCACAGCCCAGTTTTAAACGCATCCAATATCTGCAATCAATATTAATATGAATTAGTATTTAATAAAACTTAACAAGACTTATTAAATATATGTTAAAAACTACTAAAATTATTTAATTGTAAGGAGTAAATTTAATCAAAATATGAATAGCAAATGAAATTTAGAAGTTAAATGTAAAATAATTTATTTGCCAGACAGTATAACATAATGGCCTGGGATTACTTATGAACCACAACACTGAGTTTATCTTATGACTCTCATGACATATAATAGTCTTATTTTCATTTTTTACAGGCACAGACTAGGCAGCTATAACACAAACACCATTTTATACCTGGTTTTGTTGTTAAGTTCAAAAGAAAAATGTAGGTAAGACTTAATTCAAACTATTCTAAGAATTTCAATAGACTTCAAAATGTACCTGGCCAGTGTGCTCTGAAATAAACTGCTCAAGTAATTTGGTGTTCCTGTGATCAAGGACCAAGTATTCGTCCCTGCATATAGGGCACGGATTGCCTGTCGAAATAATACCATTTCGCACACAAGTTTTTCTTGTCTTTCGCGGAGCCAGGCCTCCTTTATGGTTTCGTCTATAAAGGGCCCAGACCGGTTTATCGCCATAGCTTTGTTGGTAGGCTTTGCTTTGCATATATCTCATGCTCGTTTCTGTAGGAATTACTTTGGTCCTGTCCTTCAAGGGGTCTATCTGTTTTTGTTCTTCGCCAGCATTGTCGGCCGGCTCACAATAAAAACGGATACCGACACTGGTTCTGGTTTCAGCTAGAATTTTTCTTCGTACATATGAGTTTATGTTACTTAATAATGCCATACTCAGATGGATTGGAAATAAACTGAAGAAAAAATTATGTGATGAAACTCGGAAAACGTGAAGCAGGCGGCAGGCAAAGCAAGGCTAAGCAACTGTCACTGTCACTGTCATGTCATTGTCATATCAGGCTGTCAATGGGTTTTTTTTAACCAAAAGACTATTGATTTTGATTTCCTTTTTTGATTATTAAAATATTCTTTGTTTTACTAAAGATTAATTTATTATCATATAAATTTTATAGAAACACATCGGAAATTATGAATTCATAAAAATTATGCAGAAAAAAATATATGTGATTGCAATTTTTTTGTTTGTTAAGATTATGGCCTGGATGCAAGTACTTTAAGCCAATACTTCATTTAGTTGTTAAATCAAATCTCCCTTTGGAAAGTTATAAGCGAATTCATTTTTTTTTTGTTTTGTTTGTCCTATGAGCGAATTCACTTCACTTTAACTGAATAAAATACCACAGGTCCTAATCCAGTTATAAGTCAGGTTTTACAAGTTACAGCAAATTGAGGGAAAATTACACTAAAATCAGTTGGCCAACAGCAGGAAATATTGCTCTGTTATTTTTTCAATGTAACAACATAATGAAATAAATGTCACTTACGTTACGTTTGAAAGCAACGAACACCAACGTTTTCGTTCGTAATGTTCTTTTATTGTGTTTAAACTGTGAAGGGATTCAAGGTATTGATTTGAATAAACTTTCTGTTGGGCAAATATTGTTTGCTTGTAAAAAGTTGAAAACTGATAAACATTGTGTTACTTATTAGGCGTGTATTGGCTTAAACCTACAACATGTCGGAATCCACTGGAGACAGTCAAGTTACGTGAGTAATTTCATGTTTATATAATATCGTCACAAACTCTCGCATTTATAATATTAGTAGGATTAGTCTGAATTATTATTAAGGTGCCCGTTAAATTCTAAATGTATCTATCAGATATCGAATCATGACACTCGTGTGGTATATAATATCAAAATAACAAATTTATCCATATTTACTCACAAGTTTATTATATATCTATATATACATATGAAATAGTATGGAAATAGTAGTTCGCATCTATGTTTCAGTTTAATATTAATGTTTACTAATTGATTACGAAAGATATGATATGAACAAAGCTCCCCTCTCCTCAGTTAATGTAATCTCTTCACCCACACCATTGAATAACAAGTCTGAATCTTAATTCCAACATCATCTGTAAAGAATTCATGTACCTATTGCTATGCCGCGGAAACTATGTAATTTTGTGACTACGTTTTCCAAGATAAAAAGTCAAACTAGCTAAAGTTGGAGTTTTTATAATATACATATTTGTAACATTCCTTCCATACTGGTCTAGGAGTAAAATAAAATACATAAGAATTTACCAGTAGCTTCTCTTCCAGCACAGATGGTAAAAGCCCATCGAGGGAATGGGCAAAAGTCTTAGGAATCATGTTATAGGCGATGCAGCTAGCAACCCATCACTATTTTGATTTCCCTATTCACCTATACACCCTTAATCATGCTAAATGTGGCCTTGAGGTTTTGTTACCTTAGGCTCTGTCTACCCTGTAAGGGATATTATGTATGTATGTATTTGTAACATTTAAAATCATCCAAATCTGTCCAGTTATTTTGGCTTTTAAGACTAACAAACAGACACATAAATTGGATTTATATTTGGCCTTTCTAGTTGCATAAAAAGTGTTAAGTTAGTGAATTGAATATGAAAAAAACATTTTGGTAAATTAAACTCGCATCAATTCATCAGTCCAAGTAAAACAAATAATGCATTTGATAGAAATGATTTTTTTTTATGATTATACTTTTGTTAAAAAACTGGCCAAGTGTCTAGGTAGTGGGTCTCTAACCATGCATGAAGAATAATTATGTTAGTCTAAATGAAGTGAAAATGGTTACCACACGAATTGCTGCACTCTTTGAATATCCTCAGTTGTCAATTGGTCATATACTTACAGGAAGATCATTCTTTTACATCCATTATGTCAGAAGGACAGATTTTTGGTGATATCTCTGAACGATAGAGCTATACATTGTTCAAACAAAATGTTTTTTGCTTAAAGTATTTATTATGCATTATTTTTTTTATTTTTTATCCTAAGCTTTATTTTTAAGGTAGCCTTAGTTTATATTTTAATCAATACTGCTACTAATGCATTATTTATACCTATTAGGTAACTGGATTTTTTGAATACTTATTTTTTTTTAAACTTTCATAGCATAGCTTACAGGGCCATATTATCTGGGTGAAGACCAAAAAGTTGCACTCCGTTAAAGCTGTTTAGTAGGTAGTTAAAATTACCACAATTTTTTTCCATTGTGACGAAAGTTATCCACACAAATGTATGACTATTTTCATGTCACAATGGAAAGTTAGTGGTAATTTTAACTAGGTACCTACTAATGCAACTTTAACGGTGTGTACATTTTTGGTCTTCACCCCTATACCTACTTCATCCAAAAAAAAATATATTTTTTTATTCATTTTAAAGACCTATTTGTAATTTCTATAACTGTACATGTATACGTGAAAATAATGCAATCCAAACATTTTCCTTCATATTTAACTACAGAGATCTATAGGCAGTGGAAAACAAAATATCATTCACACAGCCCTTATAGTTTTACCATATTAGGCTATAGAACTATAAAATGACAGACATATGAATTTAATATGTAAAGTAGTCTCAAGATTATAAGCAAGCAAATGTATTTAAAGATAAGTTTAAAAACGATCCTCAACCCATAGCAAGGTCCGTGCTCGAGAAGATACCGTGTAGGCCTAGTAGTGAATTTAAATCGTCTCAACCCATGCGTTTCTCTTCAGAAGATGTGGCAAAAGCCGTGAAAGAGATGAAACATGGGAAATCACCTGGACATGATGATCTCAGTCTGGAGCACGTACTCTGTGCGGGAAAAAGGTTGTACGAGAAATTGAGCAACTTATTTAACCTGTGTTTGCGGTACTCTTACCTTCCACCCGATATGATGCGCACCATTGTAGTCCCAATTGTTAAAAACAAGACCGGTGATCTGTCGTCATCCGCTAACTACCGACCCATTTCACTAGGAACGATAGTGGGTAAGATTTTTGAACGGCTGTTGCAGCCCGAACTGTTAAAAGCGATAGACATTGATGATGCGCAGTTTGGTTTCCGCCCAGGGCTCTCGACCGACTCAGCCATTGTCAGCTTGAAGCATGTGGTGAACTATTATCGGACTCGCGACACTTCAGTCTACGCATGCTTTCTGGATCTGAGTCGTGCATTTGACTTAGTCAATTATGAAATTCTCTGGAGAAAAATGCGCGGCTCAGGAGTACCAGAAGAGCTTGTGCGTGTGTTCGAGAGCTGGTACGGGAACCAAACCAACTGTGTGAGGTGGGGCGACGCGACGTCTAGTAGTTACAGACTAGAGTGCGGTGTACGTCAAGGTGGGCTTACCTCTCCGGACCTCTTCAACCTTTACGTTAATGACTTGTTGGGGAGACTGAGGGACACGAAGACAGGTTGCCACATAGGTAATGTGTGCATCAACAGTCTCAGCTATGCTGATGATATGGTGCTCCTTAGTCCCTCCATCAAAGGCCTAAGAAAGCTTCTGTCAGTCTGTGAGAATTATGTAAATTCTCATGGTCTGACTTACAATGTAGCTAAAACGGAGGTAATGGTTTTTAGAGCTGGCAGGGGTCCGGAGAATATACCCGAAGTTAGGCTAAATGGTTTGGCAGTTCGTGTTGTGCGGCAGTTCAAGTACCTAGGCCATATACTGACCGAAGACATGAAGGACGACAAGGATATGGAGCGGGAGAGAAGGGCCCTTGCGGTGCGAGGGAACATGATCGCTCGCAGATTCGCCAGGTGTGGCAGGCAGGTAAAGCTGACATTATTTAATGCCTACTGTCTTTCCTTCTACACCTGTCAACTCTGGGTAAGGCACAGCAGAAAATCGTACGGCGCCATCAGGGTACAGTATAATGACATATTCCGAATTCTGATGGGGCTGCCGAGGTTCTGCAGTGCCTCGACCATGTTCGCCGAGGCCGGGGTCCCGGACTTCTTCGCCGTGTTGCGGGCGCGTATTGCTTCCTTTTGGGAGAAAATACGTTGCTCACGTAACACTATATTGGAGACCGTGTACCGTGACATGGGAAGCCCCATAATCAAGTACTGGTTATCTGTGCACCAGAACGGGAACCACAAATGACTTGTGGAAACTAATATCTTAATTTTACTGTAATCCTACTTTTGTATATTGTATTATATATATATATTTTTTTTGTAACTAACTATGGGTGTACACCTGCAAATAAAAATTTATTATTATTATTATTATTATTATAAGTTTTATCAAGCTATAAAATAAATAGGTCATTATCACAGTTTTATAATGTGAAAAAAGCAGCTTATGAAGCTGATGACCTTTACTTATTAGCTTATTACATATTTAGTCTAGCACCACTGACTGTCACCAAAAAAAAAAACCTTTACCCAGTGTTTGTGCCAAATTATTTAACTTTGGGTGTTATCCCTTGTCGGCAAAACGTGGGCATCAGCGGCGAGAGATTTGGCCCGAGAGTCCCGAGAGGCGCCGCTTTTAGCTGTCTGTAGACTCGAGGTAGACTTAGCGTAATCTGTCTATGTGTAGCCTTATAAAACGGGAGAGATTAATAGTAAATTCTAAAATGGCGAAAAAAGTAGGTTGCGTTTAAAAACAAGTGGAACGAGGGCTACTGCGTACCTACCTAAATGTCAGTGTAGCGTGAGGTATATCAATACATAGTATAAAATAAAGTCGCTTTCCGCTGTCTGTCTGTCTGTCTGTCCCTATGTATGCTTAGATATTTAAAAGTATGCAACGGATTTTGTAGCGGTTTTTTAAATAGATAGAGTGATTCAAGAGGAAAGTTTATATGTATTATATGTATTATATGTATTCTACGTAGACGACGTCGCGGGCAGGAGCTAGTAGAAAATAATGAAATACATTACTGCGTGACACGCGCACGCACCAGTTGTAATGTTAATGTGTGAAACTATGAGATCGGTGCCAGACCAGTCGTGGTCACAGGTAGGTCTGTACGAAAAAAAGTGCTGAATAGATGCACTCACATCGATAAATAGTAAATACTCCATGACTAATAAAAAATTAAGTAAGCGTACTATAATGTATAATGTCTAGATCTAGATAGTTTATGACTCTAAGCACTACAAAGGTTTCCACCGAAATATAAACACGTTTCTTGTATGGGAAGTGGGGAGAGTCCCCTCTTTAATTTTTAACTTAATTTTATTTTGATTACTCGTTAAACATTTTCAAGCGTCTGTCTATCAAAATAGACCTACCTACCTAGATAGCCCTGTGACAGTAATATATGTCAAAATCGTCGGCTATGGCTTATGGTTAAAGATATTGTTAAAATAACTTGCTGCAATTTACACTACGGGGTGAGACTGGTGACCTATTGTGGCACTCTTTAACAAAGTTAAAATCGATTTTGATTAATTTAATTTTGTTTTTATTTTGTAGTCTAAAATTTCGTGAACGCTAACAGTTACATTATATGGATCAGTCAGCCATACCTTCCTAGAAACAGACCGTAACCTAAAAATTTCGTTTTTGATACAAACTTTTTTTACTGACTGTTATTTTTATTTGCCATCCGTCCTAGGTACATATCAAAAACGAAATGTTTAGGTTAGGTTATGTTATTATAGTATTTATTACCTAACAGAATACACGCTTTAATTGAATATCGGATGTTTTTATTGTAATTACATAATGTATGTTATATTTTTAGTTTACGCCATTCATTGTGTATAAAAACCTTACTTTTTTTCGTGCGGGGAAAATGAAAAATGAAAATGAAAATGAAAATTTATTTTTGCAAATGGGAAGGATAAGACATTATAAGTAGGTACTTACAGTAGGTATTAGAAAATTCGCGGTTTTGCGGAAAATTTTAGAGATGATTCTCTTAGCGGTGGTTTTCTTTTGGAAATCGTTTGAGGATATTTTTCGCGACATTTCCGACACTTAATGACCAATTGACCTTTGTCAAATTCGATTTACTTCAAGTCAATCGGACCAACCGCTGAAGAGTTCTCTCCTTCGGAGACGGTCCTGACCAGGCCATCAGTATTCTACTACCAGATTATTGTATTGTCATCCGTCTTCCATAAGTAGGTATGCAAAATTTCAGCTCAATCGGTTGAAGATATCTGGTTCAAAATTAAGTTGCAAGATTCCACCCAGACAAACATACTTACAAACATACATACATTTCAAATTAATAAAAAGATTGTAATAAAATAGACGACTTTTTATAAAATTCTAATTTAACTTAAGGGAAATTAATGTCGTTCAAAAAATACTAAAGCGCGTCCAGGAAGTAACGCATAAATCGAAAATTTGGAGCAGAGCACCTACGTAACGGCGCAGCCACTTCTATTTCGGTGTGTCGTAGAGTGCATGCAGCATCGCAGCATCCGTCGCCCCCCTCAACTCCCTTTAACATCACTCCCAAGTCCAGTCTTTTGTCTCTTTTACTCCTATTCCCTCTAGGTTAATTGTTTCTCTATCCAACGTGCGGTTGCTGGCGAATGCTCCCGAATCCCGCCGAAGTCCCGTCCTAAATTCACTCACTCAGTGTTATATGGTGTCGCCAAAAACAACATCAACGTCGTATACTAATTATATACAAATAATGTTAAGAATTGGTTATTAATAACAGCATTATCTCCTAGTTTAGGAGGACAAATATTATAATTACTGGAGCATGTAAGAAATTAGTGTTCTTAATGATATATCCAAGTGAGGTTGTGTACGTACTACGTAGTAGTAAACAATTATAAATAGTTGTGCGGTGTGGACATTTATATGGACATTATAATAAGTTATCTATCGTGGTTGATTACATGAGTGTGACAGTGTCAAATGTCTTTGATTTAACCGTGGCCGTATATTTTTGCAATAAAATTGTCTTAAATTGAGACAATAAGTTATAACTGTGAAATATCTTGTATTATTTCCTCAAAGTTCTGATGTAAACAAAAATGGCAACATTACCAAGGACGTCAAAACATGGAGCTGGTGTATCTTCTCCTTTTAGGTGACTATTACCTTAGGTTATATATTATATACCATTTGTATCGAGGAAGATAACTACAATAAGTATGTCTAGCTAGAGCGACTATATTACAAGCCGGTTGCAGCACAATGGTTAGACATAGGTACAGTCGAGGTGAAAAGTATGTTATTCGTGCGAAAGTGCATAAATCCCACAAAAGATAAATCTAAGTATTTACCCAATATCACTGTTTTAACGGAAAACTTGTAGATTTTCTGTTCGGTTTCGCGATTGTGTACATTTTCATTAGACCTTTTGGGGTGGTGACTGGTGGACTTGATGGCTCGTATTAATGGCTTGTTTACCTTATTTAATTTAACAATCAGCATAGACGTACTTACATGCGCACTCTGCTTTATCAGTAAGTATAACCAATTCTGTGGTGGTAACCAGAGCTAGAGATGAAACGAATTGCTGTTTGGACGGATATAGATACGGCCGTCGGATAATTATTTTCCCAAACATTGCCGTTTGTGCATAGCAAGAAACTTAAAGTTTCGTCCTGTCCATCTGCCTGTTTGTTCGTATGAGAAAACATCCCCACTTCAGGGGTAATGTGAGGGGTGCTAATATGAGAGGAAATAAGGGTTACATATATACATACATACATAAATCACGTCTTTATCCCTTATACCCTGCATGAGAGGAAATAAGGGTTTATACATATAATTTTGTTTTTTACAGCACGAGTCCGCGGGCGCTTCAAGAGATGAGTCTGCCGGCTCTAGAAGGATTAGGTACGGATTTTCCATCATGTTAATAAATATTTGCTCTTAAATATTCTTAAATACCTATTCCTTAAATATTCTTAAATAATTACTCTTAAATATTCCATCGTGTTAATAAATAATTGATCTTAAATTAATACATGAGTGAATTTAATACAGGAATTGGTTTCAATTCATTTTAATTTCATTCTTGTGCTCAGACGTCACAGCTGCAAGTGGAATTAGCATGAAACAGTACGAAGAACAGCTTAATGGATTAAGAAAAGAAAACTTTCACCTGAAACTGAGAATATATTTTCTTGAAGAAAAATTGGGAACTGGTTCTCCTCCAGCTGTTCAGGTAAGTGGTATAAATCTGTTAAATAGTAATTGAACAACTAAATTACACGCACTTATTATGATCACACTTCGAAATAAGTAGTAGCTATTCACATGCTTAATATATTTATATTTCACAGGGACTCTTGGAACATAACGTTCGGCTGCAGGTGGAAGTTGAAGAACTTAGGAGGCAGTTAACAGACAAACAGGAACTCCTAGCCGTAGCTGCCGAAGCAATCGATGTTCTAGAACACCAGGTAAACCGAGATACCGCATTTTGATGACTTGTCACAGGTACCATATCAATCCAATGTTCATCACAAATGTGTACCAAAATTTATTTTCAAAATATGTTTGTCGCATATCACAGTTAACTTGACCACTCGGGACGTGTCTGATGCGATTATTTGGTTTTAGATCATAATTTTTCTTTTACAGGGTTCTATGTCACTAGACAGTATCGAAAATTCAATGAATCACAGCAACGCTGTGAGAAAAGATACAACCGCTCAGGTAAATCGTTTTAGGTTCATTCCGTCGAAATTTCAGTTTACCCTTTTACCTATACTCCTACAACTCAAAAGGACTTAGTGTCAAAATACCTAATTTCCAGAATCCCTAAAATTTTTCTTCATTACACAATATACCCAATATGACTGAATTTTAAAATGTCTAATTCTCATAAGACTCAAAATTCACAACACCTTTATCGCAGTATACCGTATATTCAAAACAACCAAGTGTCAGAATACCTAAATTTCTATTGATGATTAAAATCTATTTATTATCTTCTTTAGTGCTGGCCACTTACATTGAAGTACCAATATTAAGATTATGTATGAAGTGATACGTCAGGCAATATATTTGATCCATTTGGTTACATTTTCAATACACCCTATGGCCGTAACAAAACGGACAAGGTTCCCAAAAATATAGGACATTTTAGGGGCACTTTTTCACATATCAGGTTCAAAAAGAGCTCATGATTCTTGGTACAAAAAAAAATTGCATTTTGAAACTGTGACATTTTGACAATCTGGAGTTTTCAGTTTAAGTTATTTAGAAATTTTGTCGTATCTATGATTCGGTATTTTAAGGAAATGTACATTTCAAAATTTAGACATTTCGGACATGATACGTTTTAGGTCGATGTCATTATGACAATTGTGTATCTTAGGAATGAGACAGTTTAATTTTTAGGTATTATGAGCCCTTGGTAATTTGAAATTTAGCGAAATTAATGAATAAGGTATTATGAAAATTAGGTGCGATAAGCCAGTTACGGTAAATCATGGCACAGTTATTGCGACAAATACACTACATAATTCTTAATCTTAATATTTTAAATTAAACAAGCATTGTTTCTTTCAGGAAATTGTCAAAACTGAAACAGTTGACGAAACTTGCGCATCAGAGTCCGCTGGGTAAGCCTACCTGTTATAGTTTTTGGATGTAGTTTATATTAATAATAATGGCTCTGTAATAGATCTCGCGAGTTTATCTTTTACATTTTTCACACATTTTTCGATATGATTGAAATATGTTATTTTTTATAATCCATAACACCATGATTCCGCTAATAACTACATAGTATAAGACAAAGTCTCTTTCCACTGTCTGTCCCTAAATATGCTTAGATCTTTAAAACTACGCAACGGATTTTGATGCGGTTTTTTTAATAGATAGAGTGATTCGAGAGGAAGGTTCATATTATGTATAATGCGCAGACGAAGTCGCGGGCAGAAGCTAAGTTAATTATAAAACTATATAATTATCGAAACTGGTCACAAAACTTTACGACAATCTATTGAGAATGCGTCCTGTATGAGAACAATATTAAATAATATGCCCTTATTGTTTTCAGAGATTATTTATGCGTCACCCAGAATAATAATGACATGGTAAGACGTGTTCCGACTGCTATAGGTTTTGTGTTACTTATCATAATAATTAAGTATAATAATCAATCTTTGACCGCAACGTTTCTTTTTTTTTGTAGGATGAGTTGGTTAAGCTACGCAAAGAAAATCGTAAAGCTTTACAAATGATTAAGGGCTGCATGAAGAAAATTCAACAGCAAGACAAAGAAATCAAGAAGCTCAAACTGGTACGAAGGAACCCTTTTACAGCTTAATCGCAAATACTCTTTAATTAGTTAATATTTTAACCACTAAACTGCACATTCTACACACATAGACTGTTTTCTAAACACATAGAATGTACCAGTTGCTTGTCTTCCCGCGCAGATGGTAAAAGCCCATCGAGGGAATGGGTGAAAATCTTAGGAATCATGTTATAGGCGATGCGGCTAGCAACCCATCACTATTTTGATTCCCCTTTCCACCTATACGCCCACAATAATGCTAAACGTGGTCTTGTTACCTTAGGCTCTGTCTACCCCGTAAGGGATAAAGACGTGTTTTATGTATGTATGTATGTATTTAACCACTTTATTTTTAGGATAAAGAACTGGTTTACGCACACGTCAGTGACTCCCAGTTGGAAAAATATGAAGAGATTTTGAGGTGCAAGGACGAACACATCAAGGACCTTGAACGCAAGCTCAGAGAACTGCAAAAGAACATCGACAATGGACAAAATGATGAAAATGCAGGGTACGTTTCCATTGCACTCCACTATATAAAAGCTCTAATGTGTTAATGAATAATTTCTTTCTTCTATTGTGAAATAATTATAACTTTGTATTTTTAGAAATCTCCAACAGCTACTCACCCGTCGTCTACAAGGTTTAGCTTATTTCCTCGACAAACTGTTATCGCACAAGTAAGTTCTTTTTTACATTACATATTTTGTACGTAAAATGAAATTTAAAACCCAAGCATATTAATACGTTTAATTACTACTTACTACTTTCAGATGCGTTCTAAGTGAGGAGAAAAAAAAGTTAGCAGAAAGTATATTAGAGCAAAGTTTGGCTTTACCTGTGGGTTTGCAACTGGATGAATCCATAGCACCAGAAGAATTTACTTTAGATGAAAGTAATTTCGATATGACACAGTCCTTTAGAATTGAGGATCTGACTGCAATGTTCGGACACCACGGAATGTGTAGCGATGATAACAAACACCCACACAGAAAGTCTACCCGAAAACTACAATCCACTGATTGTCCCTCCGAATCAGAGTGTTGGTCGGAACCCGATAGGAACGTATCGCTTGCACGTATTGGATTAAATGACACAGGAGTAGGTGCCTTGGAAGCAACATCTGACACTAACAGACACAGGGCCCGCCGTTCACGTGTCTCGTATGGGTCTCGTTCTGAAGATAAAACCGCGAATGAAGCTGTATTGATCGATGAAATCCATCAGCTTACGAAACAATGCGAAGAACTTGAATATGAGAAAAATGACTTGCACAGCCAGTTAGAATTTGCAAAGACTCAAATAGATGATCTTATTTCAGAGAAAAATGAAATTAAAACCGCTTTAGCTTCCGAGCGCTCTAAAGTTATTGAAATAAGTAAGGACTCAGAATTAACGAAAACCGCTATAACAACCTTGCAGTTAAAGATAAGGGATGTTGAACAGCAACTGATTGATGCAGTTCAAGTTAGGGATAAATTACGTTCCGAAAGACAAGAGCTCGAATCTACGTTCTTGGAGACCGAACGATCTCTGCGGCGCGCCGCGGATGACGCCACAGTCCAGGCGTCTCAAGCTGCTTTAGAGAGAGCTCGTGCTCAGCATGAAAGGCTACGCGTTGAAAAAGATCTTGAAGACACTCGCGAAAACTTGGCCAAAGCTATGGAAACTATTAGTAACTTAGAAAAAGAAATGGCTCTTAAGGTGGCGGTTGAGGCATGTAACAGAGTTGTGGATGTAGTGCATGAAGATGAGGAAGAAGATCGGCCCACTTCACCTGATCAAGGAATCGATAGTGACAGATTATCAAGTCTTGAACATAATGATGCAGTCAATTTATCAACACGTAAGTATTACCTAAAACAGGGCAAAATAACATAAGTTTCTTTTCGTTTTTATAATATTCATAAGTTTTATGTTTAATGGAATATAACTTTTGATTACAGGTTCATTATATGAAGAAAATATATCTCTGAAGCAAAAACTGGCCCGAACTAAAGCCACTCTCGCGGATACTCTCACTCAGTTGAATGCTGCTAACATGAGAAAGAAAAGTGTGCAACGTGCCATCTGTCGTGAAATTCATAAGACTCACGGCGTGCTACGAAAGGCTAGAGATCATCTCGAAAATCCTAACTAGGTTGGCAGTTTATGCTTTATGTAACATCGCAGTCATCTGCCATGGCCATAACTTTTTTCAAACACTGCGTTAGGCGGCGTTCATGTTTAATATGGTTAATTTTGAAAAGGTAATTAGGAAGTCTCGGGGAACAATAATTTTTGAGGCGTAATTGGAGATTCTATTTTTACAGTGGAAATAGGGGACTTGAGTATTTGACATAAATCCCATTAAGTATTATAAGTTGTATTACTTGAATGATGTTGAGTGATAAAAATATTTTTTTAATAATAAAATAACGAATAATATATTTTTGTTTCAATGACGCGATTGATATTTCCTATTTATTTACTTATTTAAAAAATGTAAGCACCTAACTTACTTTCTCCTCCCGTCCTCGTCCCGTCCCCATGGCACTTGGTGATATTATTTAGTTAAATTTGGGCGAGTAATAGATAAATTACCGAGAGCGTAAGTATTTACTTGTGAGTTTACAGGGATTCCATATTTGAAATTCCCTTATTCCGTCAATGATATAATTTCAATAAATTAAGAGAAATACTTAAATTGTTCTACATTTCAGTTGCGAACCGTACAACCACTACAAATGCTATTCCACGCTCTCGCTAAATTCATCAGTATCATCATCATCATATTGTCAGTTGAAAGACGTCCACTGGTGGACATAGCCCTCCCCCAAGGCTCTCCATCAAATTCATCTGTACTCATTATTTTTCTAAGTAGAAAAATACACTTAAATTATTTGGCAGAAAATCAATGGTCCACACATCTCCGCGACAGGACTGGAACTTTGCGAAGGGTAATTACGAGCTTTTATACAAATTGGTCTCCGAAGTAAACTGGCAGGAGGTTCTAGGGTCTCAGGAGGTAGATTTGGCGGTGGATATTTTTTATAAATTAATGTACAATGTTTTCGATGTCAGTGTCCCGAAAAAATCCCGCAATAAAAATCGTGTTAGGCGATACCCTGTATGGTTTTCAGCAGACCTGATTAAAGACTTAAAAATTAAAGCAGGTCTCCATCGAGATTGGAAAGCCACCAAAAATAGTAATACGTACGCCACGTTTTCTAAACTTAGGGCTGACATTAAGAAGCGGGTCTCCATTGCCTATAGGGATTACATTTGCCAAAGTCAGGCGAAGTTAAAAACCAACCCGCGCGCCTTCTGGCAGTATGTCAGTAGCCTTAAATCTAAGGGAGGATTCGTGTCTCAAGTTACCTTTGAAGGTAAGCAGTTTGTCGGACCTGAAACAGCTGAGGCTTTTGCCGGGTTTTTCTCCAGTGTTTTTTTACCGAATGTTCCATGTCTTGATGGTAGTTATCAAAAGGAAGGTAGGCAAAAGCGGTCTGCTAATTATCTCCATATCAATGAGATTACAATGGGCGAAGTGGAAGCAGCAGTCAAGCGTTTGAAGCCCAACAGTGCGGTTGGACCTGATAACATACCCGCGTATATTGTAAAGGGATGTATCGAGTACCTAAAAATACCTCTTCACTACCTGTTTAATCTGGCACTCTCTACTGGTTCGTACCCTCAGCAGTGGAAGATCTCCAGGGTTCGGCCTATACCAAAAAATAACGATGCTAGTAATGTGGAAAGTCATAGGCCCATTGCTATTCTTTCAACGCCCGCCAAGCTGTTTGAGTCAATACTCCACCGAACACTTTCTAACCAACTAAAACCTTTCCTGTGCGATGCGCAACACGGCTTCAGGGCAAATCGTTCGGTGAACACAAACCTTACTATCTTGACCAATATTATCTCAGAACACCTTGATAAGGGTATTCAGGTTGACGTAGTCTATTTTGATTTCCGGAAAGCGTTTGATCGCGTGGATAACGATGTGCTGCTACACAAGCTCGACAATGTTGGTTTCGCTCCAAAGTTGCTTGATTTTTTTGCGAGTTATCTGCGCGATCGACAGCAATATGTTCAACATGGTCATTTCATCTCGGCACCCTATCACACCCGGTCTGGCGTCAGCCAAGGTTCTATTTTGGGTCCTTTTCTTTTCGGGATAATGGTGAATGATCTTGAATTGGTTGTTAATAATGCTAAATGTCTCCTTTATGCTGATGACCTGAAGCTAGTGTACGGAATTGAGCAGGCTTCCGACTGTGTGTCATTGCAGGAGGATATCGCCTCCGTGTTTAGGTGGAGTGTTGACAACAAGCTCTGTTTCAATACAGCTAAGTGCTGTGTGTGCTCCTTTAGTCGTGCTTGCATCCCTATTCTTAGTCAATATCTCTTGGGAGTGGACCCCATTAACAGAGTCTTTTCTGTGAAGGATCTCGGCGTTGCATTTGATACGCGTCTCACCTTTCACGATCACATAAGGGCACTTGCAGCCAGTAGTTTTCGTAAACTTGGTTTTCTCATTCGCAACGTCAGAGACTTCCATGATCCTGGGGCCATCAAGATCTTGTACAACGCCTTAGTCAGGAGCAAGTTGGAAGCAGCTGCCATCGTATGGAGCCCGTATGAGTCGACGTACACCCTGCTCTTGGAGAAGGTTCAAAAGGCCTTCTTAAGAATGCTGTACAAAAAAGTCTTTGGATATTACCCATTTCTCTATCCCTCTAGTTTCCTACTGGGCACCCTGGGATTTAATTCCTTGGAGGTACGGCGTAACTTCAGCCTACTTGTTTTTGCGAGTCGCGTTTTGCGAGGGGATACAGATTGTCCGGACCTCGTGGAACTGCTGGTTAGATTGTCAGCTCCGGAAGTGCCTAGAAAACCCCTGAGACCGCGTATTCGCTCCCTGCTGGCCGCGCCGCCGGCGCGCACCGTGGCACACAGAAACTCGCCGCTGCTCCGCGCCCTGACCCAGCTGAACGCACTTCTCGTGGCGGCACCGGAGTGCGATCTGCTGGCGGGGCGCTGGGCGGCGGTGTGTCGAGAATTGTTGCTGTTTTGCGAGAAGAGGTATGACAGGCAATCTAGTGTTCCTACTTAATGTATTGTAACCTGCTGTCTCCCTTACGGGACAGTATGTGCCTTATCATAGACCCTAACTAGACTAAGTTTTGTAGTTTCACAGTGTATTAGTTGTTACTGTAATGCTGTGTAGCAAATTTATAAATAAATAAATAAATAAATAAATAAATCTCCAATCTCAGACACGACTGTATGGGCTTTAAACCCTTTGCTTTTGCTATGTGAAAGAAGAAAATTAAAAAATAAATAAATGGCGGGAACTTAAACGTCACGTTGCTGTGTAATCCCAACTGTACTGTACAATCATAATTTTATTTAAATCCCGTCAAATTCTCAAAAATGCAGTTAAATTATCAGTATTTGATGAAAAATCCTAAACTCAGCGATACGGGCTACATTATTGCAATTGCGAATATAAAAGACAAGCATGATAGGTCGACGCCATCTCATCACCACTGGAAAATTTTAAAATGCAGGTACGTAAATTGATAGTTCTTAAGACTTAGAATTATATTTTATTAGCTTTTGCCCGCGACTTCGTCCGCGCAGATAACGTCAGTGACGACATAAAAATATATATATATATATTTTAATAAAAAGTATCCTATGTTAAGTACTTCTAATATCTCCAAGAACATGTGTACAAAATTTCATGATGATCGGTGGTTTCGCGTGAAACCGTAACAAACAAACTTACAGTCGCATAGTAGGGATAGGGATTACGTTTATTGTTTTTTATCTGAACAGGATGATAATATTTTCAAATTCGTCTATATTGGCATGCCCGGACAAATCAGATGTAAAGCAAGTCCACATTGTATTCAACAAAGTGGGCGATGACTACGACAAGCTGAATTCATTATTTTTAAAATTCTCATTAACACAGGTAAGCATCATTTTCTCTTACAAAAATTATAAAGTGTATCCTTTAGATATGTAACTAGACACTTTTACCTCTTAAATAATTTTAAATAAACAAGCTTTCATTAATTTCACCCATAACGGCCATAACTAACCAACTTAATTATGTGTTGCACATAATAAACAATCTATTTTATTTAAATGTCGGATTGATTTGAAAAATATGGCTGGTAGGTAGCTAGGTACCTCTATTGCGTAAGTAATTACCTATTTAGATTCTACGACAATACCTATTTAAGTAGATACTTATAGTCAGAAAAAGAGTTAAGCGTTTTTTTTTATTTAAAAAGAAATTAGCTACCTAATAACTAGTAAGTTGTAGATCTTTTTTTACCACTATTGTATATTTTACTAAGGATGGCGCTATACACTCGACCACTCCGGAAATATTCCAGATGTGCTTTAGCTACACATTAACAGCAAAAATTGCACCCACTTGGAATACGCTGGGCTACAATTATCTAATAAATAACAGAGATTTTTTGACTACAAGCGGCATACAAGAAGGTGTCCAATTTCAGATTACGTCTGATGGTTTGTAACATTTATTCTATTCTATTATAAGTACCAACGGCACCAACGTCTTAAAAGTAAAGTACTTTAGTTTAATTTTGGTACATATACTACGTCAGACCAAATGAAAAGTCGAGACGTACCTAGTCGCAAACAGCAAAGTGAGGCTGGTCAACTAGTTTATATATAACCTACTTAGCTACTGTCGAAGTTTGCCACTCCACTTGCATGGTGATGGATGAGACCAATTCACGTCCAACTGTTTGCACACTGGAAGGCGAAGTTTAAATCGGCCTCATTTGCTGTTCACAGTAGGTCTTCACCTTTTATTTGACCTGAGGGTACTGTCGGCAAAATCCAACTTCAATGATTCCAGATTACTATACTTCGGTAGATTTAAAGCCCGTGAACATAAACATACTTAAAGCAACCAACGAAATTTCGCCTGGTGAATTTGTGCGAGTCTTACCCAGGTAGGTATATAACAGAGTAACAGAATAGTTCATTGACGTTTTATTCTTTACACTTAGTAAATCATAATCATAATAGGTAATAGATATTGGGATTTAGTCACTAATATTGCTGTTTTAATTTTAAAGACCTACCTACTTCCGTATTAATTTGATTCAGAAATAAATAAATTTTCTACCTAGTTACATTTTATAAAATAGGTAAGTACACTAACTCTAACTACTGTTGAGTTTAAGCTTTTCTTGAAAACCAAAACTTTGTTACTTAAATATAGTTTAAACAAGGCGATAGTTGAAGAATGCAGCAAAACACTACCTGAAGAAGGAAGTTTTAAATCTTACAAGGATATCCGACGCCACTGGAAGAATATAGTATGATATTTTTGTATTTTATAAACTAGTATTGTCTACTTTTTATACGAAAACTTAATAGCCATTCCAAATACTTACTTTTGACCAGCATGGTTACCGCCTCCCCGAAGAAGAATCTTCATACTATATGGTAAGATTCTGGCGAGGAGACCCATTGAGCTACCCGGATATCTGCGTCACAAGACATTTCCCCATTATAACACCAATGCCGAGGCTTAAAGAGGTAATGTGCGAACAGTACACAGGCAAACATAACAATAAAAAATATAATAATAAAAGTAACGTACCTATAGATATGTTCTTACACTTCTTATATGTATTTTCGTATCAGCGATAGTAAGCTTGGCGAAGAAATTATTCATAAACGCTTGTTATGTGCCTTTGCAAACGAAACACGTATTTTTCTATAACTTGAACTGATTTGTAACTTTATGAATAAGGCGTAAGAGTTTAAAGCGATGACAATTATAGGAACCAAAACAATTGCGAACATAACACGAACACTATACCTAAGTACATCTCTACTTCTGTTATACGACTTGAGCACCGTCCAAGTGATAATACTGCACCGGAACTAGATTTTTTATAATCCCTAGTCTTTTTCTCCCCGGCTTCGCACAGGTCATTAAACTACCTACAAGTAAGTATATTGACGTCGAATGGCGTAGGTACTTACCTAGTGGTTACAGAACCTGACTATGAAGCTTGAGCATCAATATAAATATTAAATATTGTACCTATTTAAATAAGTTTTGTATTTTTTTATTTTATTAATATTTATATTTATTCCATGCTGGTAAAGAAAAATACATAGAATGTACCAGTTGCTTCTCTTCCCGCGCAGTTTTTTACTACTTAGTCCTTAATATGATTTTTTACGCAAACATATTACAAAATGAACAAAGTATCAAAATAATCACACAATAGTTCCTAACCTAAACGAAGCCTTTCTGTACTTGGGACTTCTATCTACGTTGTAGAACAGAGGCGCCGCCGTGCCACCAAAATAAGATTTAAAATCTTGATTTTACACTTTACTTAGTACTATGCGTGGAATACTAAAATACTTATATCAACTAATTATTTACAGGAAGTGGTGCTAGCAAGATTTATAAGTTGTTTAAAGCACAAAATACCATTCTTCCTCGGTATCCCTCTAACGATACAAACAAATGAATCAAAACAAATGGCAAAAGTAAGTCCTCATTTCTTTGAAAATAGTATCGTGACGTCTGACTGAATGACAGACCAAGAGACATTTTGTGCGTGTAGGCCAAATTTTGCAAGCAATTTGACACACTTAGTGCGGTATACATAACGTGACCATTTATTTATTTTGTCAGACCGGGACACATCTGCGGAAATATATAATAAAAAAGTTTTTAGTGTTTTACAAGTATTTCATTATAGAAGATAGAATAATGCAAAATAATTAAAACTCTAAACACAAAATAGTTAAGTTGGCACGACTTACTAAGTCCCCAGTAGTCGACTGAACAAATTTTTTTTAAACGTGTACGTATAATTTTAAACTATCGTTGGGTCTGCTTGCAAAACCGGGACGAAGTTGGCTTCGCTGGGGACACCGGGACAGACTGCCTGAAACCGGGACTGTCCCGCCCAAACCGGGACGTATGGTCACGTTAGGTATACATACACCTACCTAATAGTTCTAGAGCCCACGACCAAAACCATGTCTCATAGCAATACGGCAAAAACCCTATAAAATCGTTAGATTGTATGATTCTGAACCCGACTAGGTGTGTAGTAACGGTCGAAAGTGTAGCAACAGCGTGGGAGGCCATTTCTGCTGTGTCAAAAAAAAAAGGCAGTCGGTATTATAGCAATACGTCTGATAGTGAAAATGTACATAGATTTTATAATTGTATTACGAAAAAGTTTGTTTTCAGACATTTTGCGCGTAGCATGTAGCCTGAGCGCATTTTTGAAAATGTCAACAAATTTAGCCGACCTGTATCATAGCAATACGGATAAAAAAAAATTTAAACTTTTCGTATTGCTGCCAGGATTACCAAAAACCTGTTTTCAGACACTTTAAGTGTAGCATTACTCCCAAAAACGAAAATAACGTTTCGGAGTCGCCTGGCCGACGCCTCTGTTAAATGTTACGGTTTCGGGTAAATTCTTTGTTAATTATCATCTAATAAATTCAGGGTCGCAACGTATTCATTGGTTTGTAACAGAGAATTCAAGATGCCTCAATACGATTTTTAAATGATATCTGAGTATCGAAAAGTTGTCTGATAGAGAAGGTGCTACACTTAATTTGTCTGATATAAATTTTTTGCACATGTGGACAACTTATTTTATTATGTCCAACAATTTTCAGACATATTGCTATGATACCGATCGGTAAAATTTGTTAACATTTTCAAAACGGTCTCAAAATTTAATGCGTTCACATTTCCGTCTGCAAATTGTTTTGTTCGCATCAAATAACCAAAATTTACTAATAAAAAAGATTTTCAGACGTATTGCTATGAGACATTTTTTTTGTCTCATTTTTAATTTTTTTAAGTGATTTTACGGGTTTGCGCTACACCACTAACGTCTGAAAAATATGTTTCCGGTATCTCAGAACTATCATTCAACTACAGTCTGCAATTCAGACATATTGCTATGATGCAGTTCGGTAAAATTCTTTGACAATTTTGAAAATTCGGTCAGATCAAACGCTACGCGGAAAATGTCTGATATTGGTATTTTCGAGTTCAGGATAATCGTATCTATCGATTTGATGCGGTTTTGGCCGTATTGCTATGAGACAAAAATTTTGGTCGTGGGCTCTCGTACTATAATATAAAATGTTAGGAAATGCAAGTATACAATCGGAACTTCGCATCCGAAAACGAATTCGAAGTAACTTCGTAGTAGCAACTCATCGATTCTAAGGTGATTCGAAGCACGTAGTTAACTACGAGCTTCGTATTTCTGAGTATCCCGCCAGCAACATAGATAGTATTCATAAATACATTTATTTTTTCAAACAAAAACTAAGCTCGTCTGTTCGTCTTCAACCTAATTGTCAGAATTTTAAACCTTTATTTTATTTTTAAAGCAGGTCGAAGGAAATGTGTCGCAGCTTCAGGGTCAGGATCTTCCAATAAGCCTGTGCACTCCTACACAATATCCAAGATCACAAAAACACAATTAAGTCCATTCCTAACAATTGTATTTTAGTTAAGTAAAATGAAAATACACAATTTTGTAGTTATTTATTAATATGTAAGTCCTTAAAAATTATAATATGTCCGCATTTAAAGTTATGATAATTTTAAGTACCTACCTGTGTATGCTTCCCTTAGATTGTTAAAATTACATTATTATTGTCAGTTATTCTTACCTATGTCACACAGTTTTATAAGTTTTCAGTAATAAATTTGTAACTTAATATGAATATGTATAAATTTCATTCTTCTTGGGGAAAATTCAATGCGTTATGATCCATTTTGTCCAATATTAACTCCGTTCTTGAGCTGACGGCGAAGCAAGAATTATGGGGCTTCTTTGAACGGTAAGCGTTGACTGGCCTGCTGTTTGGTTAAAGAATCGTGCTACAGAAGGCGATAGATTTCTTTGTGGCGTTTGTGGAGTCAAAGCTGTTCGTATACTCTGGAATAATAAATTATTACGGTCGTTTTATAAAGAACATACCCTACAACTCGAAGGTAATAAAAATTATATTGAGGACTCACTGTTCGGTTTTGTCTGGAAATTCTAGGCGAAGTCAGCGGTGAAGCTGGCGAATTTTGCATTATTCCACTTAGTAAACTGTCCAATTTATATCCCTTAGCCAGTTGCTCGATAGTTTTACCTGTAATTATTTCAAGTTTATACAAACGGCAGAAATCAAACATTTTGTTTATTTATAAGTCTACCTACTTACCTGTTAAAGTTGTTGGTATATTTGTATTACAGCGGCCTGTTTTTAGAATTGCCGTAAATGCTGGTATATTATGAAAAACAATCGCAACAGCAGCTCCATCGGCTAACTGGGAAGAATCACAGCACGATAACAGGAACGACCACCTATCTGCTTCCCAGTGCTTTTCTGAGAATACTGCTAACTGTAACGTCGATGCACCTGAAATGAAGTGCCCAATTGTTATGAAAACAATAAACACGAAGACGTTATACATATTTTACGTACGTATTAATGGTTGAAGTACTTACCTGAATCACCTAGTAAGTGAGGATTAGCTCTATGATGCAAAAGGGTCTTAACTACAGAGTAGGCTCCGTACCGAGCTGCTAGCCTAATTGGCCATCCTCCTTCATAATTTGGATCTAAACCAGTACTTATTAACTCATTCATTTTCTGGTGGTCATTATTCAAAATGCAATTTTTAATAATGTCAATATTGTTTTCCATTTTAATGCGTCACCTAATAATTTTACAGTGAAATAGGTACATTTTTAAAATCTACCCTCTCATTGAGATACAAAATCTAATATAGACCGACACAACTGCCACCTAGTGACACAAATCGGAAGCTTTTGTCTTAGTGGTACTTAATGAGGACTATCGTTTCTTTACTCGCCAGTTGGCGCCACTGCTGACTACGGTCCAGAGTACAGTTGCAAAACTTCTGAAAAATTCTGAATTATTCCGGAATACTTCTGGGAAAGTTTCTTTAAATCAGAATTATTCAAAATGAATTTAATTTAGATTTTTTTTTTGCTGAAAAATCGTATTTTGCATCGATCGTCGATCGTCGCCGCCGCTGCGCTCCTCGAGTCGTGCGTGCAGGCAATGGCGGTGCGGGGTGCGGTAAGACGGGAGATGCTCCCCGGAGAAGTTTTCCCTCGCCCCGCGAGAAAGATTCGTACCCCGCAATCGAATGTTTCCGCGGAATATTTCGCCTGAATAATTCAATGGGAATAAACGTGTTTGTTTGTGGTGTGGTGGGTGAGTTAATTATTGTTCAGTGGCACATACGTAAGTAAAATATAAATGTTTATTTTATTATAAATGGAATTGATTAAGTATATGTTGATATTTTTATAGGTAGATAATTATGTTAGCATGCGATTAACAGGATTTTAATTCTTTTGTTTTTAGGTCGGTACCTACTTATTTCGAAATCGAATGCTATTTTGGAACCAATTATGTTTTAGTAAACAGATATGTTATGAGCGCGCAAAACGTGAAGACTAGAAAAGTAAGTTAAATATTCCCAAAGCTTCGGAATATTTCCGAATACTTCCGAAGTATTCAACGGGAATGATTCGGAATTTTTCCCGCCAGCATCTATAGTCCAGAGGTATAGCTAAAAAAACATAGCTGTTACCTCGGCAAACAAGCAAAAAAATAAGTTTGTAAACAGTAAACAAACAAACGAACCTCTGAATTTTGCTGCCCTTTGAGACCGCTTATTTTTTCTTATTTATTTTTATCTTCTTATTTTTCATCTTTTCCTTAATTCCGCTTCAAAGCGTTCACAATCATCGCGAAATAATCCATATTTGCGATAATTTCACGAAAGAGATCACTTTTCAACAGGGGGCAACATTAGGGGCGGGTGAATTACAAGTGCTCATTATTATTTTATATAAAACGCTTCTGCCCGCAACTTCGTCAACTTAGAATTGTCCATATAAACCTTCCTCTTGAATCACTACAATCTATTAAAAAAAAACTCATCAAAATCCGCTGCGCAATTTTAAAGATCTAAGCATACATAGGGACAGACGTGGGACAGACAGACAGTGGAAAGCGACTTTGCTTAATACTATGTAGTGATAAAGTAATTTTTTTTTCAGAAAGACAATAAATACCATTTTACAGGCATTTGTTACTACACTCTTCTCTTAGAACACTCTTGACATGTCATATAATATAACTTAGAACGTTGCACATAACATGGGGTAAAATCCATGTAAAATCATAAGAGAGGGTAACCCTGATTATTCAAGTACATAATATTGTCTGTCCCTTTCGGTGACACGGTCAGCCGCCATCTGTCTATTCTACGTCTATGTGTGGTATCCTGCGTAAGTAGTCTGTGGTTTAGTGTCTGTCCTGTCAGCAACCTGTCAGTGAGTGAGTGGGTCGTGTCATAGTCCGGGAGGCAGAGGCTTCTGAAGCAAGTCATTTTAAGCCGGCTGATGTTAATATAGATAAGAGAATGCATGTGGCTCATGACGAAATCGATCGTCAGCTGGTCCAGTTGCGGTGGATGCGAGAGTGGGAAGCTGCGGAATATGTAAAAAAAAAAAAACCGAAAGTTATTTTAAGCCACATGAAATTTTGTTCATGTGTAATTGACATTGATTAGAATTAAAAAAAAATAGTCAGCTGCACGGCAGACGGGGGATTGTGCGTCAGCTGAGCGTGCGAACTTGCAAAAAAAATTAGGAAATAAAGTTATTTTATGCCGATTGAAATTTTTTTACAAGATTTTAGACATATACAGAAATGTGATATTGATAATCAGCTGCATATATAGTGGGGGAAAGACCGTCAGCTGGAGCAGGAATGTATCACTGCGCGCATATATCTCTACGACGCGCGGAATTTTCAATGCTCCGACTGACGACTTTCCCCCCAACGTTCAATCAGCTGACGAATATTTTCTTTTTTCTATATATTAACACTATAATATTTATAAATTTCATATGGTCTTTCAACAATTTATCCATGATTCATGGAAGTGAAGTGGTAACATCATTAATATGATTCATATTAGTTTGTAATACTCGGATTTATTGAAACGTAATTTAATTCAATCATTTTTATTACAATTAACATAAAACCGGATGGCCCAGTGGTTAGAGAACCTGACTCGATCCCCGGTCGGGCACTTTCGCATCAGTCATTGCCAAATCATTAGTTTGACGTATTTCTAATATGTTCTTACACTTCTGCATTGTATCAGCAGTGAAAATAATCAGTTTTTCAGTGCTTTTATTACAAAACACACAAAATGGTTTTACTGATGCCATGTTCTTTTCGAATAGTTAGCACACGTTTACTTAGATTCAGTCATAGCGAAAAAGTGGCCGTGTTGCTTATTCTTATAGCTATATCTGTTTTAACTTCTTTATTAACGTAAAATAAACCTTAAGTCTAAGCAACAAAGATCCAAATAATTATAATTGTATATAATACTTACGACGTTTCGTCCCAAGACGAGCGAAAGCGTTCGATAAACAAAAGAAAAACTATCTTCGTTTCGAAAAGATGTCATTCTTTTTTTATTTTTTTTATTTTTTTTTTCTTTCTGACTATGAAGACTTTAGCCAATGTCAAAGTTAGGGAAACTGTTAGTTAATATGATAGGAGGTTAACGGGTAAAATTTAGGGTAGGAAAGGATTGGATTAAAAAATATACTTAAATGTGGTAAAAATATATCCCAATATGAATGTTATACTTTGATATTGTTATTTTCTATGAAAGATGCTAATCTATATATATATAAAAGAAAGTCGTGCTAGTTACACTATTTATAACTCGAGAACGGCTGAACCGATTTGGCTGAAAATTGGTAGGGAGGTAGCTTAGAACCAGGAGACGGACATAGGATACTTTCTATCCCGATTTTCCCACGGGATTGGAAAATTCCGATATGTTGTACTAATAAAGCTATAGACATTAAATTTAGCATGCCTACACATTATTCCTTGATTAGTATAAAGATGCACTTACAAAGGAATTTTACAAATTTAAGGCGGAACAAAGTTCGCCGGGTCAGCTAGTATCAAGGGCGTCGCCAAGGGGGGGGCAGGGAGGGGCAGCTGCCCCCCCCCCTAGAGATTCTAAAAAAGTTGCCAAATATATTGCAACCAAAGTCCTAGACTAGTCATAGAGAATGAGAAAAGTATGAATTGTAGTAGGTAAAGTCAACTTGCCCCCCCCCCCCCTGCGCCATCGGCTGGCGACGCCCTTGGCTAGTATATATATAGAAACGAGAATATATTCGTCAGCTAAATGCCCGTTGGTGGAAAAGTCATCAGTCGAGCCATTGAAATATAAAATACCACAGTACTGAAGATGCATGTATATAATGTGTACTTACTATATAAGGTATACCTTGGATAAATTGTTGAAAGACCATATGAAATTTATAAATATTATAGTGTTAATATATAGAAAAAAGAAAATATTCGTCAGCTGATTGAACGTTGGGGGGAAAGTCGTCAGCCGGAGCATTGAAAATTCCGCGCGTCGTAGAGATGTATGCGCGCAGTGATACATTCCAGCTCCAGCTGACGGTCTTTCCCCCACTATATATGCAGCTGATTATCAATATCACATTTCTGTATATGTCTAAAATCATGTAAAAAAATTTCAATCGGCATAAAATAACTTTATTTTCTTATTTTTTTTGCAAGTTCGCACGCTCAGCTGACGCACAATCCCCCGTCTGCCGTGCAGCTGACTATTTTTATTTAATTCTAATCAATGTCAATTACACATGAACAAAATTTCATGTGGCATAAAATAACTTTCTGTTTTTTTTTTTTTGACGTGTTCAATGGAGTCTCACAGCAAGCGCCCCCGCGGGTGCGTCAGCTGACCTTCACTTTCCTTATTAGGGACAGCTTCTTTACTTGTATTTGAAGTAACGATCGGCATAAAAACACTTTTCAAAATAGCCTCTGCCTCCCGGACTATCAGTTCGTTGCGTCTAGTATCGTAGTATACTATATCTCTCTAATCTGTGGTCTGTGTCTAGTATCTCGTAGTCTGCGGATCGTTCAGCTGATCGTTTTCGTACGTCGATGATCGATGCATTTCTCTGAGTTTTGTTTGTTGTGATGTGAATACGAAGCTGCAATATTTCAACAACGACAGTTGTTATTTGGTGTACAACAGTGTATATGTATTTTATTTTCCTTGAAGATCATAATAACTTTAATTGATTTTTCTGACATAATGGGACGGTGAGACAGTCATGAATATAAATTTATTTTTACTCGCGATAAGTTCTCAGCTCGATTAAACTATAAACTTGGAGAATTTATCATTGCTATGCTTCGAAAATATTTGAATTTTGAGCACGAACTAATTTAACTAATTTTTAGCGGGTAATCACGCTTTTTGCTTCCCTGTAGTTTTAGTTAGTTTGAAACCTTCAAATTGAGACAAACTTAATTTAACTGTGTTTTTCAGCCACAATGAATGGAGAAAAATAGCAAAACGTGAAAGAAGAAGACGTATTAGACGTCAAGAAGCTATCTTACGAGGTGAATGTTAAAAAAATACATCACTAAATTGCATGGCTATAATGTTAGTTAGAAATATTTAATGGGGTTTATTCCTACTGATCTGGCAACATCGCATTTTTGGTGTTTTTATACGATTATTTTCAAAGGTTGACTGGAAGAGATCCCTTAAAGGGATAAGTCCGCGTTTGTGCATGTATACCGTGTTTGTCAATTGTATTTATTTTGCACAATAAAGAGTACATACATACATATTTCACCGAAATTGAATCTAAGTTTGAAATGTCCATTGGTTGTGTTCTTCATTTTTAGTGTATCAATTGTATCCAATGCAATAATTAATTATGATGTACTTTTATTTTCTTATTAAACGAGCAATACTCTTAATACGAAAATAAAAGTCAATCATGATTAATTATTGCATTGGACACATTGATACACAAAAAACGAAGAACACAACAGACACAGATTATAAACTTTCATTGAATTTCTGTGAAATAATCGTAAAAAAGCACCATAAATGCGACATTGCCAGCTCATTATGGAATAAATGCTCTTTACTCAGTTCCTTAATTTTTTTCAGATAATTTAATTAGCCCATCGAACAGTGACTATCATAGTTGGTTGAAAGATCAAGAGGAGATGGAAACATTTGAAAGGGAGCAGATTGAAGCTATGAATAGTGTAGAAAATGAAAAATGGATTGCTGCAGAAAAAGTATCAATGCAACATTGGAAGGTGTTACAACAGAAAAAAGAAAATATGCTGAAGAAACGTTTAGAGCAGGAAGAAAAACTAAGAATGGTGATAAATAATATTTTTGCTTAATGTTTAACCGTAAACTTTAACGAATAATTTGAGGTTTTAACCTCCTGGCGCCTGGTGCTCCACACAGCTCATAAATAATAAATGAATACTAAAAAAACTGCCCAATGTACCATTATGAGGAACAAAGTTTTCAATCATTTAAGATCTTGAAATAAACTGAAATAAGTTCCACAATATCAAAGCCAATGACTGTCTGTATCTGGGCCTTGAGAACTAAATATGTTGGAATAAGTTGGGCCTCGGGAAGTTAAGACTATTCAAAACTATTTTTTTTTAACAAAGTCCCTTTTGGTCTAATAAAAGTGTTACTCTTCTCTTGAATTTAAAAAAATAATAAAAATTAAAAATAGTTAAAAATGTGTGCACTCCTGCCCTCATAGAGAGAACATTTTTATTTCTGAGTTTACTCTTAATCTTATTAATGAAGGGTTGGATATTTGGACAGACATTTACCTACAGTTCAGCAGCTTGAGTGGTATGCAGACAGAGTTAATTAAATTTTTATCAAATAGCAAGTTTTTGTGTAAGATATAAATTTGAACAAAGATAATTATGGTAATTCACACTGGCTACTATACATATACATATATTGTTACACCTGTATAACAACTTACTTATGTGCTTACAAAAATAGCCATAAATAGCCATAACTTGTAACATATTTTCAAGTTTTTATCTTCTTGTGTTGTTTTATGCAATCTCGGAATCTTAATGAAGAAGCTGCCTCCAGCATTAGTTTGACTTTTACAGGGTCTTTGCCAAATTTGGGTAAATATCGATTTGAATATCCAACCTAATCATGGAAGGCCCACACCATGAGTTTTTTGTTTTAACACTGCCAATGAGTTAAATGAGAAAGCTTATAAAACTTATTATTGCAGGAAAGAGAATTAGAGCAACAGTTAAAAGAAGAAGAAGAAAAGAGACTTAAGGAAATTGAGGAAGAGAATAAACGGAAACAACAAGCTTTCATGGAAAAGTTAGAACAGTTTCTTTCTGGTGATTCTGAGGAACCTCCACCAGAATTACTTGTTTCTAGTGAAACCAGACCTAATCACGAACTATGCCCATTCTTTGTTAAAACTGGGTGTTGCCGATTCGGTAACCAGTGCTCAAGAAATCATCAATTTCCTGGAATTAGTAAAGTAAGATGATAAAAATAACCTAATTATAAGGTTAGGAGGGGCAAGTGGAACTATGGTGAAAGTTAAGGCAATACTACTGATACTGGTAAAGTAATCACAGAGCTGCAGACACGGCAGTTACTACATTGCAGTATCTACTTATCCTACTTAACCTTACTTTACTTACTTAGGAGGGGCAAGTGGAACTATGGTGAAAGTTAAGGCAATACTACTGATACTGGTAAAGTAATCACAGAGCTGCAGGCACGGCAGTTACTACATTGCAGTATCTACTTATCCTACTTAACCTTACTTTGACTAATTTAAATTAATGAAATTACCAGGTGGATCAGCCAATATAATCTTAAATCTTTTGCCCTTACTTATCAGACAAACTTATTAGTTAAGTTAGCCGGTTTACGATTTTATACAAGTAAATAAATATCACTTTTTTCTCGAACATTTTCTATGTGCTATAATTTTTTTTCAGGTGATTTTAGCAGCCAATTTTTTTACTCATTTCGGCATTAACAATGCAATTGACAATGAATATGATGCAGATGCCATGCTGGAATATGAATATAGTGAAACTTATAAGGATTTCAAGGATTTTTTCTATGATGTGTTACCTGAATTCGAAAAGTTTGGACAAGTAATACAATTCAAAGTAAGTATTTAATGGGATGTCTTTAAAACATCATGTATCCTTTGCAATGCAACCAAAAATATTTGTTAAAAATACTGCAGTGACATGGATTATAAACATTATGGTGAAACTAAGTACATATAGATAGGTATACTGATATAATGTACAGGTAAGTTTTGTTTCTTTCTTTATAAAGGAGGTAATATCTGATCTGGAACTACATTACTAAACTGATTTCTTTAAGCCCGATTACCAAAGGCCACTTGCTTACTAAGTAAAGTAAGTCTCTGAACCAGTACCAATTTCCGGTGAATGTAGACGAAATTGTGGGAAACAGCTTATACGAGGGCTGCACTGAAATTTTCGGGAATTGAAAAAATAAGCAAGTTTAAAAGAATAAACTGTGAATTGAATGAATTGGGGGTAATTCTGTTTGTAAGATTGTTTGAACTTCACTCATTCCAATCCCTAAACATGACTGAATTTCGCGATATATGACAAGCCGATCTTTTTCAATTAGGTGTCGCACTGCGTCGACATTGTCTCCATTGACTGCGGATTTAGGTCGACCTTCACATCATCACTGTTTCACACGACCTTGTTGGAATTCAGAAAACCAGCGATATGATGGTCTTTGATGTATCTATCTCCCCAAATGCAGAAGTCATCCGATCAAGGCATTGTTTTTGCGATAAACCGCTTTTAAAATCAAAAAATATCATCGTTCTCAAATTTTGTTGCGTAAACCCCATTTTGGCAACGACCGCTTAACTTAAAAGAAAGAAGACATTTATGCCTTTTTGCAAGACACACAAATATAAGATAATATACAACATTTTATAGAAAATAAACAAGAAAAAAAACAGACATGAAAAATAGATCATCAGCGTTGTGTGTGTGTCTTCGCAAATTAAGTGAAACGGTCGCTGGCTCAGCATTACGCTGAGGTGTTAGACACCTGCAGCACTGATTTTCAGCCAGAACCGTCTATGACTCACGAAACGATACACAGATAAAATATACTACATAATCCATAAACTTTTACGTAAACAAAGCAATACATAGATAGAACCCGACTTATGTGTAACTAAAGAAATACATAAATTAATTAAATAGTTTACAATAAACAAAAAATAAAAAAAGGAGGGAAAACTAAATTGTTCAAAAACAACAGGTTGGCATATCGAAGTGCAAAGTGCTGGAGGATTATTTTAAGGATTTTTGGAGCGTCAATAAGTGTTCCTTCAGCTTGCGCTTGAAGGTGTACCTACTTAAAATACTATATAACTACAAAATAATAATAATAATAATAAAAACGTTTTGTTTTTTTCAAACTGCCATTTGAATTGAGTTGTCAAAACCTCTATCCTTATAAAAATATTAAACTTGAACCAATTTTGTACTGACAAATGGGCTATTTCCGAAACTTTCAGTGCACCTATGTATAGTATAGTCAGCGTCATATAGTTTGAAACATCCACGTCGGCCAAATAGTTCGGTACACCATAGAAATAGTATGGTGTTTCGAACTTTTTGGTCACCTTGGATGTTCCATACTATATGACGCTGACTGTACTTATAGTATTCTCCTATCCTAAGACTTTGATTCTAATAGTTAATGCGTATCTTTGTTAACTAACTAAATAACTTGCTTAGTCTTTACGCCGACATTAGTCTTCTTTAAGAGTGGAAGGGAGGGTGTTCAGGGATTAATTCATTAATTCAATATTACTCATAAAGTAACTTCAGAGCAACTGCATTGATTGCAACAGGTACATGCATTCTACATGTGACTTGCTGTAAGAAACTGAAGGTTTGTAATGGTTTTTGATTTATTAATGAAATAAATGTGAAATTAACGTTATACTTTTAAACCTACGAACAAGTCTGTCACCTTGATACTTGATAAGTAAGCACCACCACTGAACTGATGAACACTACACAATACTAGAAGATTGCAGATGTGTTGCCAGCCTAAAGGGCTCAGATACAATCTCACAACGCTCAAGCTATATATGCTGCCAAGCAGCAAGATTAGCTAATGAGATGGTAGTAGCGACCCGAACGGGGAACGGGGAACACACGCTGGTTATTAGTCTAAGATGAAATAGTCATGCCAATTATTTCATTAACCGCTATTATCTTACATTACAGGTCTGCAATAATTACGAGAAGCACCTTCGTGGGAATACGTACATAGAATTTGCCAAGCTGCGTTGTGCTGTAGCAGCGTATCGCGCTTTGCACACGCGTTGGTTTGGGGGCAAACGACTTTCTTTGCAATTTTGTCGGTTGAGCTCGTGGAAAAACGCAATTTGCGGTAAGTTAATGATCCGAATGTGTGATGTGATGGTGTTCCCCTTGACATTTTTGGTGAACAGTTCTTCATCTCCATCGCTCAAGTGAATAAGTGAACGCAAGTCGGAAGTGCCCTAAAACTGTTAATTCCGATTTACCTAACTATTTTACTTACCTGCTTTTTCTCAATTATATCTTTTTTCTAGGTCTTCAGTCAACTCGTCGCTGTCCTAAAGGTCGTGCGTGTAACTTCCTACATGTGTTTAGAAATCCTAACAATCTGTTTCCACTCCATCAAGTCCAAGAGTCTGAAAGGTTACTATTATTACTTCTCATTTCGACATGTAGCATAACTTCATTCATCATGACATTCTAAGTGCTGAAAGTATCTATAAATATGTAAGGAAAATCCGGTTTTCGAGCATGTTAGAATATGTTCAGTCATTTTTAGTCACCTCCACGGCTTAATATATCTGTTGGCCGGCCCATACATCGCAAAAAAAGGTGACCAGCGGACACGTCGGGTGCAGCTAATGTACGTCCTGGAGTGGACGGCTTGGAATACGCGACCCTGCAATGCGTGCCTTGGATATTATTGTTATTAGTTAACTGTTTCCTAATTAATCAGGGAATTAATTAAAAGGCGTACATTGTTAGTCGCACACTTCAGACGTACATTTATCTCATCTGACACTTAATGTCAAGAGATAGTATTCTAAGTTTTGCACCTTTCTAGTACATATTTATGATAATGCTCAGTATAGTCGACCAAGTAAGTTACCATTTTTATAACCGTTCCTGTATCAGAAAAAGAAAATTAAGGCAGATTATCACATTTGAGTTTAAAGTAAAACTAATCTTTGATGTTTTAAGCCAAACAAATGACATTGAACCTTAGGATGGTAAAGAAATTCCTTGTCGACTGTATATTAATACTACATTATATGATTAAAAAAAACCTTTGTTTTCGTTTGTTAGGAGGCATCGGACGCCGCCTTCTCGGTCTTGGCGATGGTCTGAATCACCGGAAGTCGAGGTTCCAAGAAGGAAACGGTCTCGTTCTCGGTCCCGGGAAAGCAGTCGGCGCGATTCAAGAAGACGAGACGAACAGCGGCGCAAAGAAACGGGGCGTCGCCGACGCCGCTCGCGATCACGAACGCGTAGCACACAGTCAGATTGTCGGAGCAAATAGCTATAGTAATATAATAAGTAACATTAATAGATATAAGGAAGCACTACGTAAGCACAGCCAGTGCCATCTAACTAGTAACCCAAAGAAATAATAATATGTTTTCAAAATCAAGTTGTTTTATTTTATATTTTCCCTTATATCACAATGTTAATTAAGCTTTAACTAATCGTAGTCTCAACAAATTAGGTAAGAATAAACCTTACCTAAATTTTTTGTGCTTAGTATTTACAAGCTTCATTTTCTATACCGACTATACTTCTTACTTACTTTCTTATACCATTATGTCAACGGTGTGCTCACGTGCATTCATTGTGCGCGAGGTTTCACCGCTAAGATCGGCTATATAAGCCATCTTCGGGCGCATGAGCGTCATACTGACTAGGAGTCGAAGTGGTCGCCATGGCCGAAATCGGTCGGAAGGATCATCATCATCATCATCATACTTCTTAACATAAATCACTGCTTTATCCCTTACGAGTACTAGACAGGGCCTAAGGTAACAAGTTAAAGGCCGCATTCAGCATGCGTAAGGGAGGAAAGTGGAATGAAAATAAACTTTCTTTTACTAATTTTTTTATAAAATAAATTTTACTTTACGTTTACTTAACATGATTAGGATAGACGAAGACGATTCTAACTATGGCAGGCAGGACTTGTAGTAATATTAAACTTAGTTGTATGGGCATTATTGTCTTGACTTTTTCTTTGAGAAAAAAATAATTGTCAAAGTCGGCTCAGCGGCAATGTTATGTTATGAAACTATGCTCATTTTATCCACACGTCACGTCACGTTCATTTTAATTTGTATAATTTTCCCTTTCAACTCAATTTTTCATATATTTAAAATAATTCCTAAGTTAAGTAGATAACTTTCTATGAAGAACTATCTTGTTCTTCCTGTGTCACATCTAATGAAAATGAGAAAATCTGTGGTTTCTAATATTATACTTTTGAAACGAACAAATGTTACATGTTGCAGTAAACTTAAAATGTGCTGGAAACCATTAGATACTTGTGTTAATAGTTTAAATAATAATTTATTTATAAATGTTGCTAGACTTCGGTTCTATAACACAACAAATAAGGCTGAAGTAAAATCAAAGTGTAACAACAGTAGTGAAGTAATAAGTAAGTGGGAATATTTATATTCAGTGAGCTCATTAAACTATTGTACCGATTGTATTGACTAAGTGATGGAATTTTTGTTGCAGAATATTTAGAGGAATCCAGAGAAAAAATAATATCTCAAATGAATTTTGCTAATGGTGAAGATTCTAAACCATTCTACAAATTACCTACTAAAACTCTAGTACATATTTGCAAGACTACAAAAAGTGATAACAAAAATGGCTACTGCAGCAATAGGCTCTATTATGTTGCAGAACGGTTAAAGGTTGGTCTTCTTGTGTCTTGAACTAGGATAGGAATGTTAACCATCTTAATTGCATAGATTTTTTTACCTACTTTCTTTCAGTGCCCACCTGCTGAACTCAGCGAACAACTTGCAAAAAGAACTTTTATCTACAGTTTATCTTTCGAGTGGCTTAAAAACTCTTTAAATGAGTTACTAGGTATGTCCAAAGTTTTAAAACCATCTACGTAAACAAATACAGAAAGCATTTAGTGTTACTAAAACTACTTGTTAACATTTAATTTCTAGAGATGGGTGTACCAACAGACCGCATTTTAAGAGATCTCTGGGTGCTTAAATATAAGCATGAAACTATTCATAATAGGCTTCAGAGACTAAGAGACATGGGAATTGAGACTTTATATCCTTGGATGGTACGCTGCAAAAAGGATATATTGAACAGGTAATACTTTTAGCTTATGATTGAATTGATTATTAATAGAGAGTGGAATTTTCATGCCAAAAATCAAACATCAATAGAGTTAGAATGTTGAATTTTATCGACTATGGATAAGGTTTATGAAGCACATCTTCATTTCTTTTTAAATAAAGAGATCTCAAATTCACAAAAGCCAAAAATTAATAACAATACAACATAGGTACTTTAAGAAAAAAAAAACAAATAAAACTAACTTCATGTAAACCTACTGTTGTATGTTGGTTAATGCCATGTAACATGCTAGTCAAAGAAGTCAAATGTTACAGTCCTAGAACACAGAAAATGCAAAAATGCATTGAATTAGAGGGGGTTATATTGAAAAATAATTGTATAACTTTTTATTCTCTTTAAGCTTGGTATTTTCAGCAGCTCCTTGTATGTAATGTTAAAAGCCAGGATAATCATTTTATTGATATCTGGAAAAGTTTATATATAAATTTAATGTTCCAACTCTATTGACGTTTAATTTTTTGCCATGAAAATTCCGCACTCTGATTATTAACGCTAGACTAGATCCATTTCATGCATCTTTTCAGTCACAATCTAAGCTACAAAAAAATAACAATTGCAGTTAAATGGTGTCTTAAGTAACTCTGTCTAACCCGAAAGGGTTATAGACGTGATTTGTGTGTGTCAAGTATGGGAGTAAGAGTCAGTGTATTTCACTCTGTTTACTTGCAGATATGTTGCCATCTCACAAGAAACAAAGAATATTCTTGGTAATAATAAATCATCAATACTTTATATGGCTGATCGCTTGAATACCACTGAGGAAGTTGTTGAAGATATATGTGCAAGAGTACCAGCTCTTAAGACCATCAGAGTCACAAAGGTGTGCAGTTATTATTAATATTAGAAAGTCAGAAATAGACCTATTTTGAGTATTGATCTCCATAAATGCCATTAATTATAAGGCCATTTAGTGCTCAACCCATGTTGATTTTGTTACTCAATACTATTTCTTACCCAGTTCTATTATTACCTGCTGTATTTATGTATGTATCTATGTATGTAACCCAAAAGTTCCCCTTGAAAGTTAACAAATCTGTGTATTGCTAGAAAACTAAAGCCCAAATAAAATTATCGACTAGTTGACGAGAGAACTGTGTAATTTTCTATTACTCCACTCATATTTGAAATTCAGCACAATTTTTCACATTTCCGGTATTTTTGAGTTAAGTGCTTTCAAAAGGTATAATAAGTATAAGGCATAATATTCCAATTTTATTGTCTACCTAATAAAAGAGCTTAACCTATGTTATTTATTTTATTAACCTAGTTTTATTATTGTTTAGGTCAAGCGTTTCATGGATTTTCTGATAGCTGAAGGCTTTCAACCAGAGGACATAGCAAACAAGCCAAGAGTTTTAGCAGCATCCCCGAATACAGTTAAACTTAGACTTGAAAAATTACGTAAAATTGGTCTACAGGAAATTAATTTGAATGTACTTTGTAAGAGTAGAAAAGATTTTAGAAAATATTGTGAATCATTAGAATACATGAATGATCAGCGTACATGAACGATAGGTACATATTATTATTAAACATATACCAAGACATATTATGACTATTACTGTTACTATGAGGGCAAAAAATGATTGGCGAATTAAGTGGTGAACACCAATACTGTATATCTTCTCAGGAATATTTTCTAAGAAATACCATAAGTACCCGAATAGTTCAAATATAGCTCTAGTCAAAATTACCCTTCGTCATAAAAGCCAAAAAGTTATTATATTATAAATTATTGTAATGTACACCTAACTATTGTACAAGATGTCGTGCGTCACGATATTATCCTGGATATTATCGTGACACATAGCTGAGTGGCGGCCATTTGGCTGGTTGGAATAAGTACCCATATTATGTAATATTCTGTTTGTATATATCAGTCAATAAAGTTTTCTTATTCTTATTCAAAATCCTTTCCCAGCATATTATCTCGGAAACGTTCGTATCTGTATGGTATATTTGTCACGCTACTTCAGGCAGACTTACAGACACGTCGGCATCATTCGGAAGTGTGTTCACGATGGGAAAGGATTATTTACTACGTCTATATCATCTGATGACCCCTACGGAAGACAGAGCTGCTAGCTTTATGTAAGAGTTTGGATAATTTCGTGTCAATATGGCCCTATGCTGTTTTTCTTCATATTTTATGTTTTAATTTCAAATAAATGCTTTCCTTCTTTCTTTCATTTAATTTTAACAAGCAATGTTATTTGGTGTTAGCTCAATCCAATTAAATTGACTTCAGAAGACAGTGTAATCACACAGTGCTAGAGACCGACAGCGGCGCCACCGTCTATACTAAAGACCTACGTATAAAACGTTTTGTTAATGTTGAAACGGGTAGGCAACGCGTAAGCAGGGTCAAAATTTTGTGTCTATACTTAGCGGAGCCCCCTGAGCTATAAGCAATGAGGATATAATCAGAATCACTACGTTTTGCTATAAGAATGAAACTAATGCCAGTGGACAAGGATTTCAATGTAGGTACCTCGCGAAAAGCACAATTGTTTTCTATATGCTTTCAACATAACGGTAAAAGAAAGTTTTTGTATAAAGTCCAAATTAACATTTTTTTCAGAATTTAACTATTTTGGGTTTTTCTTACTCAGAATCGTTTACCCTATCAATACTCATACAAGAAAAAATGTGTCCCAAAATTTCCATTCCACTTCGTCACTTTTTTGAATTTAGGCCTATGTATGGAACCTGACGAAGACACATTTTTTCTTGCATGAGGATCGATAGGGTAATCGGTTCTGAGTAAGAAGTTAAGAACAATCCAAAAAAGTTAAATTCTGAAAAAAATGTTCATGTGGATTTTTTTTTAGAAAACGCTCAAAAACAGCCTTGGGAAGTCAATATGGAGCCAGCAGTATCCTTTTTATACATAACAAATATAGACGTAAAAATCGTAAGAAGCGCATTTCGAATCGAAATTTTCGATGGGTCCTACCCTACGTACAGGTAAGGGCCGATCCATGAAAAAATTACAAAGCAAATTCTAGCTTAACTTTGTGTATCTGTTTCTTTATATTTTTGCAATATAGCATTTACCTACTTACTTTTTAAGTATAATAAAAAAGAATTTAGACTACCCTATCTAGGATGATTTAGATTAGCCCACATACGGACCCATCTATTTCAATGTATCTTTTCGTAATTTGGGTATGCATGGTGGTAACTTGTATTGTTCAAAATAATCTGGTTAGTGAGTGTAGGAAGAGTAGATCCTGGGCGTGCACACCTCTAATTCGGTAATCAGCAGTTGTATATACAATTGTATACACCTATCATTATTACCATATTATGTTAAAAACTAGCTTATTAATACTGTTCAAGATACATGCCAGTGTAACCTTGTTATTCAGTTGTTTTTAGGAAGTAAATAAAACATGATTTTTATAATTTATGATGATTATTTGCCTCAGCCATACAAAAAATATCCCTGGAATGAATAGCTTTAAGGAAAACTCACAGACATTTACCAATACATATCTAGAGGTATAAACAAATCCAAAATTATAATAAATATAATTGTTTGGTCACTGATAAAATGAAAATGTACACACCTATTTCATCAACATGAATATAAGGCTATTTTGCATATCATTGCCTTATGATAAAGCAAGTAATGATTTGATTGTGACGCACTATTTAATTTACAATTGCAATCTATTCATATATGTAACTGCACACAAAACAAGTAAGGTCTAGCATTCTGTAACTAATGCAGAGAATGTTTACAAATATTAAACTACCTATCGATGCATGAAAGGAAAGCAAGACAAGTGTCAAAATATTTACTTCTATAGGATTACAAAAATTTGTAGTTCCTTTGTAAAAACTGTCTCTTGTCCTATTTTTGCCTGTCATGTTTCGCTATGAAATAAACCATGTGAGGTCAGAATAAAATCCATGAGGATAATTGAACTACTGATGGGCACATTGTACTCCTGGTCCTGCATGCATGTGCTCTTCATCGTCACTAGCATAAGCTTCTTCGCGGCCGCCACGCCCGCGCTCGCTCGCAGTGTACTCCATCAGGTTCACTTCTTCCACATCTTCTCCTGTTGGCATCACAAATGCTGGACGCGGAGGCAATATACTCTCAATCTGTTTCAACTGCTCTTCAGTAGCAAAGTGGTTATCAGGGAAAACCACATCAAATTTCACATACAAGTTTCCCTTTTCAAATGGGTTTTTAAACTGTGGCATACCTTCACCCTGAATGCCCTTAAGATCTCCAGGTTTAATGACTTCACCTGTAAAGTGTCTTATAAGTAAATCACGGCCGTCTAGGTGTTTGACAATAAATTCGAAACCACACAGGGCCTCAGTCAATGTGATTTCATGTTTGATCACAAGATCATCTCCAGTTCTCTGGAACACATCATGATTCTTCTGCTGCAGCACAATGATCACATCCCCAGGCTGGGTATCAGGCTGCTGGTCACCTTCACCTCTAAAGTATATTTTTTGATTTTCTCGCATACCCTTGTCCACATGCACTTCCAAAATCTTGGTCTCGTTTAGGACTTTCTTACCTTTACATTTAGGGCACTTGTCTTTCTCGTTTATTGTTTCCCCTTGTCCTTGGCAAGTAGGACAACGAGTCTGAAATTGCCGAGTCATATTGGGCCCTATCTGTTGATAAGACACTTTGATACCCTGTCCATGACAGTCCTTGCATGATGCAACCGCTCCTGGCTTCCCACCGACGCCTTTACAAGGTCCACAGATCACATTTTTACTAAGTTGAAGCTTAGTAGTTTTACCATTGTACATGTCCTCTAGAGAAACTTTCAAGGGATGAATGGTGTCCTCTCCGCGAGCACGCCCGCGGCCCCTGCTGCCACCCCCGCCCATGCCGAATATGTCTCCAAAGAAGTGGCCAAGAATATCATCAGGGGGAAAACCACCTCCCTGTCCACCTTCTTGCAAACCTTTAAGTCCATACTTATCGTAAGTTTGTCTTTTCTTCGGGTCCGACAATACTTCATACGCATAGCTGATTTCTTTGAACTTATCTCCTGCGGCAGGATTCTTATCGGGATGAAACTCCTTCGCCAACTTGTGGTAGCTCTGCAAAATGAAGTAAGCATGACAGGTATGAACAATGGATGTAATGTAATGTAACGTGCTTTGCCTAGACTTATGAAATGAACATGTGCATGTCAAGTTTAACTAAGTTGAGGTCTGAGACTAAATATATTCTTACCCTTTTGATATCCGAATCGCTAGCGTTTCTATTAACACCCAAAATCTCGTATAACTTATTATCAGCCATTTTTTTCACAAATTTTGTAACAAGGGACGTGCCTACAGACTAGACTAACCTATAGTAAGAACTTTTTTTTTGCCTCCATAGATAACATAAGTTTGTCTATGACTTCTATGAGATTTTTAAAGTATTGATTGGAGTTGCCATATGTTTTTCAATGAACAACATCACTTCTTCTAATGTTGGTGAGCCTGAAATATGTTCATTCTGTTGCTGTCAAGTCAATTTGAATGTGTCTGCTACATTGTACTTTTATACTAATTTGTGATAATGTGCACTAAGGTTTAAATTACGGGAGTCCGACGCTAAAATGATAGCTCATTTTAATCCATTAATTATAATTAATAATAAACCCTTAATTTGGCACAATAACAACAACAAAAATGAAATTGTCGTGAACTCGGAATAAAAAAGGCTTATAATATAATATATAATATAATTTGGCAATGTACACTGGCTCTATGCACGACAATGCGTAGGTACGTAAAGAGCAAATTATTTGTAGGCTTTGTACTTACGCATACATTTCAAAGATTTAGGACACGCATTTGGACGACCAGATTGCCCGTGAGCCATTTTCTCCATTCCCTCAAACGCTCTCTAGCGATAACTTAAGTGTAGGTCGAGTTTTACTAAAATTATTAGGTATAAACAATATGTTATGCTTAATTTCATTTTATTCTTACAGTCAGTTCTTATCTTGCAGGCTTGTTAGATACATCTCACACCACACGTGTAGGATGGATGACAATGGGATGATGACAGTACAGTCAGCAAAAAAAACCTTGTAACAAGTGTTTTTAATTTGTTTTAATTCCATTTTGTATCCTATTAAATACCTACACTACCTTAGTTAGTCTGTCCGTCCCTATGTATGCTTATATCTTTAAAACTACACAACGGGTTTTGATGCGGTTTTTTTTTAATAGATAGATTGATTCGAGAGGAAGATTTATATGTATAATTCTACGCGGTGAAGTCGCGGACAGAAGCTAGTAAAATATATTTTTAAAATTTCAAAAAATAAAACATATTTTTCAACACACTTGCTCGTAAATTGAGTCTTATTGCACTGCATTTAAGCTCATAATTGAGCTTATTACGCACAAGTGCTGTAATATATATATTTTTTAATCTCAGCAAAAAGTTCAGTTATCTATAGGAACAAGGAATATTTTCGTGAATATTAAACTATTTTAGGGAAAAGATGATAAATAAACATTTAATTTCGACAAATTATTCATTTTTATCTAAAACTGAACATAATTTGCAATCTCAGGCATTGATTCATTATTTTTTATTATAATTTTAATATTAGGCTGTTTAGCAGGCTGTGTCAGTGTCTTCATCACGCGCGTGCTAAGTGCACAGCGCGCATGCGCGAGTGCTGCGCGCGGATTGGCGCGGAGAAATAATATCTGCCGCCATTTTTCACTGATATTGTTGATTCAGACTTTGTTATTTTATTACTTTAAAAATTACGAGTTCAAGTAATAAAGAAATGTAGTGTCCGTCGCTGGAAATACTAAAATATGTTCGGACAATATTCGGACAGTTATATCAGTAAGAAATCCAAGGTGTTAATTACCAAATGATAAAGTAAAGTTCTAAAGCAGCTCCAGGTAAGCAATGTCTGGTAACAAAGGTAAACTAAAGTTCTTAAAGTCCTTTTATTAACTAAATTTTATTTATTTTTCCTCGCAAATGTGTTGAAAAACGTCGTATGCGACGCGTGTGCTTTGGTAATTACACATCTCGGCTCTCTTACCCGCGCTCGCTGTCGCTCGCGCGTACAATACGCCTCGTGTGTAATTACCAACATAGCACACTTGTATCATAATGTACTATTACAAGGAGTTCTCAGTTTAAATTACAACGCATGTAATGAGATTTGTAGTACACTACTTACTTTTTCGTTCCAAATTCAAAACCCCTCTACTTACCGGAGACTTGATCATTGTCCGGTATTCTTAACTTGCTGGTGACTGTTTAAGGATGTATCTAATGGCGACTCTATACGTATAATGTTTGAGAAAAGCCATTTAAGTAGTTAGAATTTTGATTATATAATGTATGTATAAAGCTATTAACTTTTTGGGTTTTTATAATTATTAATCGAGTTTCACTTACTGCCACACAACGACTATAAACTTGACTTATCGATCTCAGTCCTAAATTAAGACAAATTTATCTGAGATTCCGATCATAATAGCTGCTTGCTCAACTCTAATGACCTGCTTAACTTTTGGCTGCAGTAATCGCCACACTGGCTTGGCATAATTTTATTTAATATGATAAATGGCATTTTTACTCTATTTTTTGTTGTTCCCTCTATGTTTCCACTCCTCCCCCGCCAGCTTGCTTTTCGTGCCCTGTGCCACCTAATTTTGACGTCCCTTTCTATCCGTCAGCCAAGATCGGCTGCCCCACTTGCTTTAGGCCTTAGGGGCTAGTCCTGACTTACAGTCTAGGGATTTGCTTCCTTCTCTAAAAATACACAGGTACTTCATTTTATTCCGTCCAGCCGCTTTAGCGCGAAGAAGTAAACAATATTTCCCATTTAAACCAATTATCAAGTAGGACATTCCGAAATGCTAAGTCATTTAGTTAAGTATGATAGGTTTTGTTTTATTGCATTCAGGACGGCCAATGATTCAAATTAATCATAGTAGGTATATATACTTAACTTGAAATTCTTATGGTCCTCTCTAACGAATCATTCGTATCCTGTAGGAAAAGGTATAGCCGTTGAAATACTATTTCGAAATGTTTACCCTTAAAGGTATGTTAGGTGGGTACGAGCCTACCTATTCAAACATTTGCTTTGTCGTTATGTACGTCGCATTAGCGCTCGACTTCGTACAGTGAATATTTATGACAGGTACCTATAAGGCATGGTGCTGTGAAAGTGTGTTCGGAGCGTAACGCAGCGCGGGCGTGTCGCTGCGCGGGTACCTATTAATATAGAGTTGCCACTCATGCCACGGTAGCGTCAAGTAAATCCATGGACAGTTGGATATATCTTATACTTAGGTAAAGGAAACACCCGGGGTAGGGGCTAGGTCGACCAGCAGAAGCTCAGGGCAAGAACACAAACATTAAAAAAATACCGTCCAGGTGCGTGTCGGGCCACGCGGAGTGTTGGGTTCACTTTTTGTAGGGTCACAATAGGCAGATACCATGAACATACAATTAAGCATTAGTACCTACTAAGAATCTGGAAAAAGCGTCTGGACTCTTCAGTCATCGTGACAATAGTCAAAAAGACATGAATATTCTTTATTGTGGAACAAAGAAGAGGGCCAACACACAGTTGGCAGCCCTCATATAAGTAGTTTTCGAATTTTGTATGCTCACACTGTATATGTGAATAATACAGAACGATATTACGAATAATATGTAGATCATTTGGTACAGGATCGTAACTGGTGTATAGGTGGAAAGTTGTAATTGGGTTAATAGCTACCTACCTTATACCTTTGAAAACCTAAATAAGGTAAACGATTATGTAGTTAGACCAAGACCTATTAATAACTCATTAATTTTACGTTGTATGTACGTAGCACTAAACTGACTGCCTTACGAAATTTTTTTTACATTAGGTAAGGTACGAACACGTAACTTTTTCAAAAAGTAATTACCTAACTTGTGTAAGCGGCGCCTCTGCATCACTATGAGCTATGCTTGGATCAAAGTGCAGCCGTATTGACCTGTAGTATTTATTTATGCAATTAGGTATCCCTACCCTACATTGACGTAGCACTATAGCTAGCCATCTAAATTCTCTTCTCGCTTCTTTCACCAGTAATTATCTCCGAGGTAAATTATTTCCTCAACGGGTGACCCCGCCATTTTTGAAAGTTTCCCCGCACTTGCGAAATTAAATACAGAGAACTAGGTACTATTACGGTCTGTATCCTAACTTTAATGTCGGACAGGCTTACACTGAAACTTCAAGGCTAGGTACGTCTGACAAGTAGGTTTACGACGAGCTTTGTGTGAGGTGTTAGTATGTACAATTTAGGTAAGTGCTGTTGCTTAATTTTGAAGAGGTCCGAATAAAATGAATCGTCTTTAGAACTTTGTGGTTAGCGGTTTTACAGAAATGTCTTGAAGAATACAACGATTTGGAAACACTGTAGTTTAGTACAACAAATCAAAGCCAGCAAGACGTGATTAATAATGTATGTATGTAAAGCTAGCAATCAAGCAAGTAGGCAAGCGAATATACAAGCAACCAAGCATGTAAGCAAGAAAGCCATCAAACAGTGTATAAGTACCTACAAGTAGTAAGCATTAAGCAAGCGTGCCAGGCCGTTTCTCTTAAGTACCTAAGTATAGGTACGAGCTCCATTTATTCGTTTAATGTTTAATCGCTATTTTTTAATCACAAGAACCACCCTAAGTGAACAGTGATTTTGTTTTCGGAATATGTATGCCCTTATGGTGAAGACGGTATTGTACATACAGGATACTATATATAAGCTAGTATAGTAACAAATCTTTATCTAAAGTTTATCTAAGATTTATCACACGTTAGGCCAGAGGTGAGATTTTGTCACGTAAGTCTACCTTTTGAAAACAATGTCTGGGGTGGCGTCGACGGTCGTCAACTCGGCAGCTGCCACCTGCGCGGCAATGACTGACATTGTCCATGGCCACTCGTGCGGCAACACTTTACCAGCCTATAGGTACAACGATTTCTATGTCGTCGAACATTAGCTGGTTTCACTATATAAGAAAAAAAATAGAATGTCTAACTTTGTTTTGTTCATGCAAAAATCGCAAAACGACGAGCTGTCTTTTTAGTAGCCGTGGATCAATATGACTAAACATCCACTTGACAAAACAAGAGTCATGTTAAGTATAAGTACTCTAGTTTAAGCACCTATTTGACTCAAAAAAACGCCTCGAACGCATTCGCGCGAACGTCGCGCATTTTACTAGGTAGCTATAAGCAAATTGGCTGCGCCTCCTACTCCTAGCAACAAGTATTGTCAGCAAACAATTCAAATAGTCTCAGCATGTTTAATGTAGGTAAGTATTCGATCTCAAAATAAATCCCGATCACGTTTGCGTTAAACTATTAACTACGAGAACTGTTTATTGTCCTTTCATTCCGATACTGGCGCTGCTAATTTGCCCATAGTAATCGAGATGCTAACGCGTTGCAGGAGTTTTTGCGTCTAAAATGCTTAGTGCACTAGATACTGTAACGCAAACGTTTGTAACGACAAAATTTTACACTTTGCTAGTAACACCAACTCTAGCTACTACCTACTCTAGCTAGAGTCAATAAAAGCAAAATGTAGTGCGGATCAGTTTTGATAGTTAATAACGGTCCAAAATGTGAGTAAGCCGATTCTCATACGCAACAAAGAAGGACGAGCTTTCATCCGAGAGCTATCAAATTTAATTGTCGCCAATTCTACAGCTGGGCTATTAATTTAATGTTTGTTTTATATCACACCTAACGTAATCGGTCTTTCGTCCGTATTCACAAACATCAATGAACCGAGTAAATACGTTGTTAGCGAAAAGCCACTAAACAAATGTGTTGTTTGACTTTCACTTATATCCACAGTTATCTCACAATAAGTTGTGCCGCGACCTCTCCTCGCAGGCGCAGCGCGACATGTCGCCGATGTCATCGACAACAATACACAACGAAACAACACTCCGGTGGTTGATGGAGCCTCGTCTTTATCAAAGTCACTTTTTCTCAAAGAAGCTGTGACTATATACGACGTAACGAAACTAACAAGCCTTTGATGTGAGGTAAGTAAGTGTAGGTGTGTTGCATGCCAGCTCTTTATTGTTCACAAGTTATAAAATACAACAGACAGAAACCATAATATAAATGCGAACTTAGATTATATTCCTAACACCACCACGTTTAGCAAACCTAAAGTATGATAGTTTCAGTCAAAACACCCTAATACAAATTAAACACGGATCGTTTGAAGTTAGCGCTGGTTGAAATTAAGAAGTCGTGATATCTGAATCGTGTGGAACCTTTTCTCATTCAATTTCTCATTTTCTTTGAGATTCATGTCATGTTCATATAATAGGTATTTGCAGCGAAAAGGTTCCACGTAGTACGTGCCTTCCACTATACGAGTAGGTATATATAATATTAGTCAAGTTGAATTTAATTATATTTTTATTAGTAATTTCGATAGGTACGTACCTACTATGTAATCAATCTGCGGCGCATAGGAAGTAGACGTAAACACGGAAAGATCCGGAAACATCGTAACGTTGTGTAAATCTGTAATATAATATAACCGAACCGCAAGTTCGACTGTGTGTGCTTTGCTGAATCATGGTTAATATTAAATAACTTAGATACTTAGATCTAGCCGAGGCTGGCCGTGTCGATATTTATTCAAGCTCTGTCATTCAGCATCACGAGGTCAAGAATTCTGCGGTGCATCTTCTGTATAGTGGATGACCTCAATTCCTACGAGTATTTAGAGGATATAATTGATATATCCTCTAAATACATTAGATGCATCTCAATGCAATAAAGTGTAAAAAATCCCGAAAATAGTTGAGACCATATTAGTATCTACAGCTTTGATCGCCATCTTTTCACGTCGAAGATCTGTTTGCAAGTACAAATTTAAATATTTCAGTGTTGATGTTGTTTTTTAAAATAGGCCTCTGGAACTGACATGACATGTTCTTTCTCAAATGATACAAGCTTATCTATATGAATACTATCTATACTAATATTATAAAGAGGAAAAATTTGATTGTTTGTTTGTTTGTTTGCATTGAATAGGCTCCGAAACTACTATACTTATTCTTTTGCCGTTAGAAAACTACATTAGCACTGAGTGGCATAGGCTACTTTTTACCGCGGGAAAATACCTATTCCTACGGGAAAATTAATTTATCGCGGGCGAAGCTGCGGACGGAAGGCTAGTAAATAAATATTTAAAGAAATTCAGTGCACAGAAATTTCGGTTAAGTACTTTAGGTAGGTACACAAGATAGTCAGGGGTCTTCAAACTAGGCTAAATATGCCTGTATCTCGTTGACCAAATAAACAAACCAACCAAAGAAAAGGAAGTGGTTATTACGTGTAATGTCTATATGGAATTCGAACCTAAATTACCGCTTCAAAAGTAGGCACAGGTTTGTTATGCAACCTCATTTGTGTCCGGCTGTGACCTCCGAAGGTCTCCGTGTCCTGAGTGGCGCAGAGGCGCGGCGATGCAGACGAGTCTTCTCTCATATTGGAAGTGAAAGTGACTGAATGGGGCGGAGGCTTAATTAGAGAAGAGACCTGCGCATGCGCCAGTCCCTCCGAAGTCGCCGCGCTTTGCACACGCGCCCGTGTCCCGCCGCCGCCCGCGCATCGCCCGCAGCTTCGCCCGACGCACGCACGACCCCGCAGCGAGGTACCATACTGGGCCGCACCTGCACGGAACTGCTGCCACTACACCTGTGACTTTACAATCAAAGGTGTTTTATTAACAAGCTAAACAAGCAACGTGAGTGTTCAATCTGAAAGGGTGGTTTACGAAAGGTTGTGGAAGCTTATCTTATCTTATTATAATCTAGGGGTCCCTACGGATAACTTCGACCCATTCGTGGATCTTCTGTGGAAGCTACTTAAATTTGTTGTTTTAGCCTAAATTGGAATTTTAACGCGAATTTAAACTAATTATACATTAAACTTTATAAACATATACATAATAATATATATGAAAAAATTGTGCGTCAACAGTTTCAAAGTTGATACGCAGTAGAGGCTCTAGTGCCTGCCCTCGTATTTCAGATATATGTATTAAAAGTATCAATGGTAACATAAATAAGGCAATGTAGATTGTGTTTGAATCACTGAAATGACCAAAATTAAATAACAATAAAGAACACTAAAACTAGGAAAGTTGATTTAAAGTAAAGTAAGTTAAAAATGATTAAAAATTAACTAAAAAAATCCCCACCCCCTGTTTCGTGCCTGGTTCAAAGGTTCCCATTATGCTGGCCGCGTTGCCTCTTTGAACTGCAATGGCAACCCTTTGGACCAAATAACTTGGGAAACAATAAAAAAAAATACTTACTTGATACATAGCAGGTTACGTAGGCAATTTATTGTTCAGTAACAAATTCAGGTATTGATGCGACTACGAGCTACGTTACAATCTCTCGGCAAGCTATTACCTAATGGTTAGCTGCGAAGCTGTAACGACGTTCGACGTTCGGTAAACATTGTGACGCGGATAATGAAGCGAGAGACGCAGCTTTCCGTCACCGTAAAACGCGTCCCAAATCGACGATTTCTCGCGTTGAACACCATTTCACGCAAACGTTTAAACTCGCAGCAAGGAGGTCAGCAAGGCGGGTTTTGCTTTCACAAATACAACAAAATAAATTCATCTCACGTATCGATTGTCCTCAGGCAGTCGAAGTCTGCATAAATAAAAGAAAGCGAACTCGTAGGTCGATAATACGGACCCGTCGGCTTACCAGTGGCCACTTTCGTCGACTTGGAATGCCCGGTGAACTGGGCGCCGTCGCGGGGCCGTAGCGGCGGCCCGCGACCCTGTCCCGTAGTTCTGGCGCCCTATAACGCACGCCGCTTTGTACATCCAGCCATTTCGCTTTCGAGCTGGAAATTGACAGTTTAGTTAGAAGATTAAAAGATTATCTACAAATATTAAAATACCCGCAAGTAAAGACACAGATCTTCGTCGGTTTTAGGGTTTTAGTGTGTAAAAATCGAATTCGAAGCTCCCGTTAGAGCGTGCGATTTATGAATTTAGAAACTAGGTACTTAAGTCAACAAGAAAAGTACGTAGCATTAAGAGTACTTGCTAAACAGTAGTTTAGAAGTAGCTTTACTTTGCGGAGGCGGAGGTCCAATATGTTAAGCTAAATGGATTACTTAATTTACTTTGACATGACCATCACCATCACTTCACTTCGATTTAGGAGAATAAAAGCTCCACCTACCACCGTATGTATGTGGATGTAGGAGGACTCGTAACAGGACTAAGTCACAAACAAATACAAATGGCAACTAGATACATCGCGGATTCGCGGGAAAGAAAGTAATATATGTATAAATCGTGCTTGCTAGTTTTTCTTACACGCGCTATCTCGATTCTAGTGCAGACTAATGAGCTTTTTGTCTGCTAGAAAAAGAACCGGCTAAGTGCGAGCATGATTCGCACGCGAAGGTACGGATCGGGTACCACCTGCAATTTTATTTGAAGCAAAACAAGACTATTTTATTTTTAAAGCAGCCCATACATACGAATGGATAGGCGGACAGAACGTAAAGGACTATCGACAGTCAAGTGTTAAAACCCGGAGACTTTTCGAATTAGCTGGTTAATTAGTAACGTAGTATCTAGAAATCATCTGTCTCTTGTCTATCTCCAGCCTATAAAGTCTCTTTCCTGCCTGAGTACTAATGAACAAATTGATTTTTAACCCAGGTGAAACCCTGTCACTTTAAATGTCATAGTGATGTTACATTGAATTGACAAGGAAAATCATGTAATGTTTACTAAAAAAAAAAACACTGTACTGTACTGTGAGCACGTTCTACGGTGGATGAGAAAGAAATTGTTCGATAGTAGATACATGCGTACCCTCAGAAAGAAAAGGGCTTGTGGGCTGTACCTAGTTCCCACTCAGGCTATATGCTGCTGCGATGTTTTTTTTCATCAAAAAGTTTATGATCAATTTAAAATTTTAAAATCTACACGTAAGTGTATCGTGGATAAATTTCGGAAAATTTGAAGTGATGTGAGCTCGGGTCCGAACCTACGATCCTTGCTTGAAAAACCGTTTTGGGCTACTACACCTTAAGTAGGTACTCTCCGTACATCCATCGCCGTTGGCGTTGCCTGCAACTTTGCTCTTTCTCGGGACGAAAAATAACTGTTTTCACGGATTCATTCATTTCTTGTCATGGATTATGTAGGTAGCTAGCTTTCTATTCATATTTTTCTTTTAGAATCGGTTCAGTAGTTCCAGAGATTACTAGAGCTAAACGTGATGCCAATTCACACGAACATCAAGGAATTTTAATGTTTAAAAATTACGTGAATGATACACTTTTCAATGTATACTTATCGTTACGGTCAAAGTGTCCAAATATATCGGTACACGCCTGTATGTCAAGGTAGGTCTTACTCCGCGAGCGTGTCCTGATATATTTGACCACATACACCGTAACGATATAACTATATGACGCTGACTGTAGCTAGAGGGCTTAAATCATTCTCGTGTTCACTACGTCCATTGAAGATTTTCTTATTGCATATTTACCGCGCTTCATTTCATACTTACGATCGACGTGCTTTCATAGAACTTCCGTACTTATAGGTCAGAGAACTAGAAAATCATATTCCTACATAGTGCATAGTACACACTACAATCTAAGTACCTATGCGAACATTGCAAAATCTGGGAACGGGGTCGCACGCATGTTTTTTTTTGTCACATACCTACATGATGTGTTTTTCTCCAATTGACACAACGTGCGAAGGAAATGAGGTAATCCTGTTTTTATGTGCAGATGAGCCGGCATACTTGCCTGGCAGTCGCAGCCTTGCTGGCTGTGCTGTGCGTTGCCGATGCCCAGAGGCGACTCGCTTTGCCTGACCCGAGGAGCTGCGCCAACAGTAAGTGCTAAAGATAAAAAAAAACGGAGGCAGCGAAACACTGTGGAAGTGGAAGAATTACGCCAAAGAAATTTAGTCTATACACTTTTGCTGAAACCGTGAACTTTCATTCTTTTACGTACATAGTGGGTAAGATAATTGTAAGAACATTGTTTCATATAATAATTAGAAACTTTACGATTTCAGAAAAAAAGCTTTTGGGTTCAATGAAGATACGATAAATCATAAAATAAATAAACTTGACAATAAATTAAAATCTAGAAGATAAACGAAAATTACAGTAGGTTACAGGTAGGATTTTTAATTCCTGAATTAGGAGTTTGTTTGCTTATTCTTATAAAACTGTCCCTTATATCTTTCTAATAGTGCGATAAGTTAGATTTACTGGAATTATAAAATTAACATCAAGTACCTACCCGTGTTTTCCTAACAGAGAATCGCTGAATGCCAATGTCTATTACTGCTCAGACAACCATAAACGTTACTAGCAGTTTACGCCGGCATTAATGGATACTTGAGATTGCAACATCTTCGGTCAATAATATTGCCATATATTCCCATCACAGTGTTAAAGTAACTAGTAGTTCACCTTGCACACTAATTGCTTTAAGGTAATCCGAAGTCCTCGTTTAAGAAATAAGTTATTCGGAGTCACGACCTATTCACATCGTAACATTAACTGCATTTAATTTACTCTTATCAGTTAATGTTCGGTAGGTAATAGTTTCAACTTAAGAGACAAGTGAGATAAAGATCTCTCCTTGAAAATCGCATGGGAATAATTGCTACTAGTTTCGATGGTCGCTGTTGCTTACACTACACTTCCAGACTTCAACTTTAACCAAACTAAGTCTTGACATTATCTTCAATAGCTAGTATGTATGTAAACTCTTTATTGTGCAAAATAAACAAGAGAAATACAATTGACAAACACTGAGATACATGCACAAAGGCGGACTTATCCCTTTAAGGGATCTCTTCCAGCCAACCTGTGAGTGGCTGAAAGGAGTATTATATTAGGGATGGACGAGTGAGTTTAAAAATTGCAAACACTGAGAGCCACAATACATAACTTTACCGAATATTAAAATTACCTACCAGTCAATAAACTACTTTATACTACCTATAATATATATCAATAAAATATACTACATGAAATAAATAAATAAAGAGCGCAATAAACAAAGGAATATTTACCATTAATTCTAATCTTGTGAGCTAGAAAAAAAAATTGCAACTGTAAAGAATCTGATGTTATTCTGATGGTTACCTACTTCTACTTGATATGCAAATTACAAACGCAACTGACCTGACCTCTCACCTCTCACTTGGTATAGGTAGGGAATAAGTATAATTGAGAAAAGTTAGCAACTTATGTATTTACCCAGAAACGAGCTCAATCAAGTTTATGTGCATGCATGCAAACTGCACAACAGATAACACATGGTGGCTAATTTGCCATTTAGCTTTCTTCTGTGCACAATAACATTAACACAGGTGAACGGCATTCACGTTAACATGGTCATTCGCTATAAATTTGTCTAGTTTATTTAGAAATACTAAGGTATTATGCTGGTCTGGGAGTAAAGAAAAAACATAGAATTTACCAGTTGCTTCTCTTCCCGCGCAGATGGTAAAAGCGAGGGAATGGGCGAGTCTTAGGAATCATGTTATAGGCGATGCGGCTAGCAACCCATCACTATTTTGATTTCCCTTTCTACCTATACGCCCTTAACCATGCTAAACGTGGCCTTAAGGTTAAAGGACCAGTAGAGACTTTATACATCTCTACTATTTATAGATTAATATAGTTTAAGACTCGGGGACCTTATACATCCCTTTTATAAATGTATTTAATTTAAGTAGAACTTAAGTATTCTGTATTTTATTTGTATTTTATTTCGAAAAAATGACTTTCTGCCAAGTTTCTTGCGGCGCATTCTTCTTGGCAATGATGGTCTTTCCGAATGTGCTGGTAGTTTCAAAAAGACATGTAAAAGAGCCCCTGGCGGCCAATTTGCAAAAATAAATTTTCATTTTCATTTTCATTTTCATTTTCATATTACCTTAGGCTCTGTCTACCCCGTAAGGGATAAAGACGTGTTATATGTATGTAATGTATGTGTATGTACTGTGAGGATATGATGCATTAAGACATAGTAATGGATTGTCATTATCGTTTAGTTGGAGGAAGCCGACTTCCAGCAATAATTCTATTACCTTTACAATTACAATAACTTACGGATGCCAGCAACTATAACTTACAGTGAATATTTGTATTCGGTTTCTTATGGTAGCTAAGTACCTAGATCATCCATGCTTTCGCAATGATGAAGCACATGCGGGGCTCGGCTGCGGCTCCCGTACGTGACGACATGTCAGTGGGAGTGTGCTCGCGATTACAATCAACATTGAATTCGCGTACAAAGCCAACAAAGATCCTTTATGTGGTTAGCACATTTATTGTTGAAATTGTACATCGCAATGTACCTACTTGCTTAATGTCACTCAAAATACAGAGTCAGAGTCGTCGACCACCTGGAACCAATAACTTATCTATTACTAGGCAAATATTCTATTTCTTTTCTGCCATCCCATCGGTCATCAGCGCAGAGTACAAATTCCATTATTATCTTTACAACTGAAAGCAAGCATCGCTCACTGTTTCATAATACGTAACACTTAAGTATTCTCACGGCTTGACAAGTCTATATCAATAAGCAATAACATCAAGTCTTTTCTCTTTACGTTACGTAAAGTGCCAAAAATAGTACATTACTGCAGAGGCCGTGAAGTAAGGGATTGCTGGACGAGTTTGGGGTAGGTGGCCGAGTCGAAGACGAGGCCAGATAGAACGAGTCCTGCAATCCCTGTTCCGGCCAAAGCTTGTATAGTGTTTTTCTCAAACAATGTGAGGAAATATTAAAATTAAAATAACTACTAGACAATCAAGTAAAATCTCTTTACTTTTTTCCAGTAGCATATTTTGCATAGCTAAATTTGCCTCCTCTTTTAAATGAGGCGGAGTACAGTTCATAAGTTCCCCGTCACTTTCATCACTAGAAGTCATTTTTATTTCTGTTAAATTATAATAACAATCACTACGAAATACGCATAAGCAGAAAAAAAGATTTTCGATTTGCCACCTTTTTTATTTTTTAAATGTACTAATTTGATCCAGCTATTTGAGCACCATGTTTAACCGCACATAAATATAGTACCATAGATTTTTCTTTTTTATGTCGCAATTATGCTTAGGTACAGATTGTGGTGGTGGTTGGCTGTATGTAATTTTTTCCTTTGCCAATTTAATTTTAGTATAGAAATTTAAAAAATTAGAGCAGCGGACAAAAATGGATTTTCATACTAACATTTGTGGCCTAAGCCAAGAAGTAATGTAGGGAGCCATAAACGAGAAACTTCATGTCCTCATATCGGGACATTAACGCATACATTTCCGAGCATGTTTGAGAAATAGTACATTACTGCAGAGGCCGTGAAGTAAGGGATTGCTGGACGAGTTTGGGGTAGGTGGCCGAGTCGAAGACGAGGCCAGATAGAACGAGTCCTGCAATCCCTGTTCCGGCCAAAGCTTGTATAGTGCTTTTCTCAAACAATGTGAGGAAATATTAAAATTAAAATAACTACTAGACAATCAAGTAAATCATAGTTACTTTTTTCCGGTAGCATATTTTGCATAGCTAAATTTGCCTCCTCTTTTAAATGAGGCGGAGTACAGTTCATAAGTTCCCCGTCACTTTCATCACTAGAAGTCATTTTTATTTCTGTTAAATTATAATAACAATCACTACGAAATACGCATAAGCAGAAAAAAAGATTTTCGATTTGCCACCTTTTTTATTTTTTAAATGTACTAATTTGATCCAGCTATTTGAGCACCATGTTTAACCGCACATAAATATAGTACCATAGATTTTTTTTTATGTCGCAATTATGCTTAGGTACAGATTGTGGTGGTGGTTGGCTGTATGTAATTTTTTCCTTTGCCAATTTAATTTTAGTATAGAAATTTAAAAAATTTGAGCAGCGGACAAAAATGGATTTTCATACTAACTTTTGTGGCCTAAGCCAAGAAGTAATGTAGGGAGCCATAAACGAGAAACTTCATGTCCTCATATCGGGACATTAACGCATACATTTTCGAGCATGTTTGAGAAAAGTTAATTAAGTAGCAAATCACCTACTTTTTACTTTTGCGGACGGTTTTGCTTTGTCGCAAGAGACGTAATGTTTTTCGGAAACCTACTATATATGCACACATGTGTTAACAACAGTTCGACATGGCATCGGAGATGACTTGGAGAGAGGCATGTCCACTTTCTAGTTACGAAAGAGTTAGACGCTTCATTGAACAACCTTACCATACGTTTGTTTTGATTACACGGCGTTTCACGTACGATAATGTCCCCTATTACTTCGAGAGCTTTATTAGCTTATCGAACCGTAAACGAGTCGCTGATTGGATAATTAGTTAGAGCGTAGAATAAACGTCTGCACATGTTAATGATATGCTTACATTAAGCGTGGGTAGGTACAGCGTTAAACTCAGTAGGTACCTAACGGGACTGTTAGTTTGCATAATCTTCCTTTTAGATTTTATTATTTGAAAATTGTTCAAGTTACCTACTATTTCGTACAATTTAATGACTCGAAACAATGGCACTGTGCGAACCTACAGAAAATGGGCGCCGTTGTGCAAAGCTTCGAAGAAGTTTAGATAAGCTTTATTTCGAAATGTGACTAGGTACTTATGCCTAGGTCTGTCGTCACCGGTGTTCAAGAGATACTACTCAATAGCATCGACCGTACTTAGTGGTCTGGTAACTTACTTACCTACATCCTACACGATATGGCATGTTGCAATATAACTCCTCCCATCGTGTGTATTAGATACTTTGTTTTGTTCATCATGGCACAATCTGCTAAGCCATTTAGCTTGATGAATGAGAACGTGTCGCAATGATGTTGGTAACATATTCGCACAGTTCTTAGGTACAATCGAAATGTTTAATGATCATCATTTAGGATTCATAAAATTACGACGAAAACTGATCATTAATTATTTAACTGAACAGGAGTGCGTCATTCGACGTATCGTGATGCCCGCGGAGTGCTGCACTCTTACTTCTTCAGCTGGGAGCACGCGCCGACCCGGAACCTGGAGGTGGACTGGCTGGACGCCCGCAACATCTGCCGTCGTCACTGCATGGACGCCGTGTCCATGGAAACACCTCAGGTCATTCGCGCTTACTCTATCTATTGTTGCCTAATTTTATTGTCTTGCAATACACCGGATCCTTTCGGTTCTTGGCCTTTTCAGTCACATGATTGTAAACGAACCTTGAAAGATCACTTATGTATGTAATCCTCTCGCGAATACGAATAAATCACGCAACAGGGTCAGTCGTGATGCTGATGCGCTCACTTTCCCAGGTATCAAACTGTATTTAACTTGAAGCAATTTAAATCTGCAATTTGTATTTCGCAACCGAAAATTACCGGATCATCTCGCGTACATGATGATGAACAACATTCATATATGTAGTCCCGTTTAATGACCGCGTCACGATCTATGATTTTTGTATTTGTATGACCTTAGCTTACTTTACGTGGAAGACGTAGGTTAAGATACCTATTTTTATTGTAATGTGATGTACTTATCGCATAAAAAAATCCGGAACATGTTTTTGTTCGTTCACATACTCGTTTTAAAGATATCTACAACAAAAACACTTTTTTACCTATATGTTTAGGTTGAATACTAAGGATGTGTTTGCTTGACAATGATAGAAATAATTAACTAATAGAGACCCGTTGGACATTTATGCAAATAATTGCATGATGTTATGTTTTGTTCGTATTGTTGTATTCGTCAGTTATACTTTAGTTCTTTAGCAAAAGAAATGAGGTGTCTTTTTATCGAAATATTTTTTATAAAAAATAATATTCTATCATCAACACTAACTGTTAGGATAGTTAGTACAAGCCACATACAAGCAGATGCCTGATAAGTACGGAGACGCTAAGTTTTCTCTAAACGCTTCCTGTAGCGGTTGCGAGATGTCAACGAACGCGGTATCGCTCTCCAAGCCTATTGTTTAATATTGTCGGATCCGGAATCGCGTGACAATCGTTGCAAATATCAACAAAGTATTCAACGAGCGGAGTTATAATGGAGAATATGGCAAGCGCGAGCATTAATATTCATTAGGATAGATCGATGCGCTATATAGAGCGTTAAGGCTTGGCGTGAAAGGGGTGCAATGGCCCGGGCAGTGCGCCACGAGCCACGAGCTAGACGCCGCGCCGCGAGGACCGCGCGGCCCGCAGTGGTGCGCGGCACACATTCCCGCTGCACCGGCCGTCGCCCACTTCTGCCCACCAAGCCGGACGCAGTCAACTTCCTTTTCCAATTAGGTTGTCAGCATTCTGACTTACCTTACGCAGCTCTATCTGTGTTTGTAGTCCGTCCCTCGATTCCGCTTAAATAATTAATTATGAATGAAGCACCTGTATAGAGTACGGAACCGGTGACATACTGACCTTGAGCGGATTCATTGCCTGATTTAATTAGTTTGCCGCAAAGTTCCTCCAGTTAGAGTTTTTGCCGCCGATTGTACAACCTGTAGTCGTTGACCGCGGCCGTGAATCGAGCTCGGGTACGCGAAGGCATGCGGCGCTAGTCGAATAGCGGATCGCCCATCAGCCAGTAAGATAATTATACACATTGTTAAAGCAGAACACCTCGCATTACGGGCATTATCTTACTTATTTATGATTACGTATTATTATGTTGACTCATTATAATTTTATTATTGCAGGAGAACGAGTTCATAAAGCAAAGAATAGCCCGCGGCAACGTAAGGTTCATCTGGACATCGGGCCGCAAGTGCAACTTCGCGGGCTGCGACCGGGCCGACCTGCAGCCCCCCAACGTGAACGGCTGGTTCTGGTCGGGCTCGGGCGCCAAGATCGGCCCCACCACGCAGCGCAACACCGGCGACTGGTCATACACCGGCGGCTACGGCCAGCCCCAGCCCGACAACCGCGAGGCTGCCCAGGTAACGACACGAGTGACACGGTCCAGACGTTAACCATATTGTCAATGTATGCAAATTGCTGGTTCCGTTCGTAATGAGACACCGACGTCACCTTTTACACAATAGTCGGTATTTCCCGCTAAAAAATCCCGGAAGTTTGTGTCGCAGAGATTGCACCGCGAGAAAGTTGAAAGTTGTTTGTAGAAATTTACTTCGTGATTCATCTTACGAACGCGAGGAATTTATAACTTACATCTGTGCTCAGTTTCGGTTCAACGGCCGGGGATGTAATATTGTTGCACGGGGGCTAATTACTGTGCGTGTTGCAGGGTAACGACGAGTCGTGTCTGTCGATCCTGAACAACTTCTACAACGACGGCATCAAGTGGCACGACGTGGCCTGCCACCACGTGAAGCCCTTCGTCTGCGAGGACAGCGACGAGCTGCTCAACTTCGTGCGCTCGCGCAACCCCAGCCTCCGCCTATAACCGCCCCCGTTCGGATGGATGGACATTGTACAAAACCGAGTGGCTATCGATATTTAAGTTATTTATTAAATTAACATATCTTACAGTCTTGGTACCCTTAGCAGTAGTGAAAGAAAATCCCAGACAACACTAAAGACTTTTGTTTTGCTACTGAACTTGTCCAAAGATCTGGGTTATAATTTGTTTATAGTTTATTTTCATGGCTGTAGCACTTTGTGGTCAATCATCTGCTGTGTAAGAGGTACTTCAATTAAAATTGTAAAAAGTCTCGTTTTTTTGCACAAAATAGAATTAGCGATTAATTTAAGAGTTTAAAAGATAATAAATAAAAGAAAAACTTCCTGTTCATTATTTATTTTATCAAACTCGTTTTATAAATACAAAACACAAATTATACTTAAATAGTCAGTTCAAAGTAAAAATACTAAAATGCAAGTTCATACAAAAATTAATTACAAACTTAAATACTTACCTACTTATTTATAGGAAAAAAACTTGACAGATCTGCGAAACATTATGATTTCATTGTAAGTATGCGTTGTTTCACAACCAAAACCAAACAATAGTTTGGTTTTACTAAGAGTTTTTATTATTTAATTAGCCCATGGTATAAAATTGATATAAAAAAACTGTAACAGAAACTTCTCGAAACGATTTATCTTCCAACAATTCCTTGTTTTCGTCACTTTAAAAATATACGTAATAGCTAGAACCTAATTTAGGGTACAAATTGACAACAAAGACCCGCGAAAACCAAAATTTAATAAATATACGTGGGTTGTAACAGTAGATTCTCATAATTTCGGAAGCATCATCTTTCCGTGAATGTAAAAAAGGGCAATTACCGTTTCACAAAACCGCAAAGCATTATGCTCCTTTGGAAAAAACTAAATCAAGACAGGAAATGTTGCGGTAGTGAAAGAAATTACCAACGTACCTCCCAAACGTGTCAAGTTCCATTCTAATTACCAAAAAAATTAATGCGCTTAGAAATTAAATAACATGCGATATTTATGCGATAAGATTTATGATTTAGAAAAAAATATTTAACCGACCGATTTGTGTTATTACTTATCTCAAAATAGCGTTAGGCGCACAATATTGAGAACGTGCGAAATGTATGATGGGGGTAAACGATCACAGCACATGCCGCGGCAGAAATGTGCAACTATAGCGGAAACTTGACAATGTTGCTTTGAAAATGGGTCATTATTAAACTTGTTTTATAGGGTGTAAAGGTCACCGATGTTTGGCGAAATATGTTGGCTCGTGTTAAATAACTATTGCCATTATAGTTCTTTGTTTTTCTACATTCCTAACGAGTTCTGCTAAAACCAATTTATTTCCTTTCCTAGCATAGTTGGGGGAAATTTATTTTGTGTTTTACACCCTCAAAACTATTTTTTATAATGACATCCATTTTTCCTGTTACTGTTTGTAACAAATGCCTCTAAAAATACTATTTATTGCATGTTTATATATGTATATCATTTATTGACTTAATTTTATATAAAGTAATAAGGACTTGTCATTCACTATTTGACAAATCCCCTAAGGTTGCGTTTGCGAGATGGCGCTACTGTCGTGCACAGAGCCAATAGATAGTCACACTTAAGGTATGGATCAATTCAATACTGTGATCTGTCATGTATAGGTACACCATACCATACCTATTATAATACTGGTGGGTCCGAGATAAAATTCCATAAGCAGGTGATTCTAACATAGCCATATATGTAGATAATAAATATTGACGATGCAGCCTGTATGCTTACGCATTAAGTACTCCCCCGATTTTCTGGAAGATTCTTCACAAATCATTATAATAAAAAAGAAAAAAAAGAAGTCAAATATAACACCTATGATATTCGTCACTTGCTACGAAGCAAGTTGCAAGAAAATACCTTAACTCTACTTTTTACGAACAATCCAACAGACACTGAATGAGAAGTAAGAAACCTTAACCCAGAATCTCTTATCTATCTGGGTATCATCCTCACTTCAGGCACTAATCTTCATTACAAGTAGTATTAAATTAACTACCTATTTCGCATATTGGTAAGTCATGTATTACAATTTCAGCAGATTTATATGCTTTTTGTATCTCAACCATATTTATGATAGTTTTACGAAATTTGAGAGGAATACCCTAGATCAAGAACCTTCTTTTTTTTTCACTCGCTAGTCCTCGCCAGAGATACGAGCGGCTGCGATTCCACGAACATTGACAAAACGCGCCAAAAAATAGCTTCGCTCTACCCTGAACAAAGGCTAGGGCCTGCAAATAGGTATGCCACACCCCAAAACAATACAAGGCTACGTACTAATGTCCTAACTACACAGTGGCGTAACTATAGGGTGGCAGGGGTGGCAAAATGCCAGGGGCCCCTAGCTCTACGGGGCCCCGAACTGGCTTGGTTTAGAGCACAGAAGGGACGCTGATGCACTTCTATATATTGAGGAAGGAGCCCCATCTGACGAATTTGCCGCGGGCCCCAGACGTTATAGTTACGCCACTGTAACTACAGGCAAAACAAGTTTTTAGGTACCAGTGTGTTTGCTAGCAAGTTGGCGCGAGACACTTGCCGTCGCTGAGTATAGCAGCGAGAAGCGGTTTGTCCCGGAGCGCCGCGTTGAGTTCCGCCTCGTCCCACTGGAGGCGCAGCCGCCGGCCGCGGCCGCGCGCCTCGCCGCCCGCGCAGCGCAGCGCCCCGCGCGACTCCAGCAGCGAACACGCGCTCGCCATCTCGCTCATGTCCAGAGGAGCGATGTTACGGGCAGTTGCCACCCTATAGGGAGAACAAGTTCTTATAAGCGAAACAAAATGTGTTCTGAATCCCTACTAATATTACTTTAATTATTATTAATAACTTTTCACGCTTAAACCGCTGGACCGATTTAGTTGAATTTTGTGTATACAGATATGTAGTCCTGTGGAAGGACAGGATAGTTTTTATCCCGGAAAATTGCATAGTTCCCGCGGGATAGCTATAAGCGAATTCTGCGCAAACGGAGTCGCGGGCAACAGCTAGTTTTAAATTATTTATGCATTTCTATCGTTCTAATTAGATTAGTGGGCGGTGCGGGGGGAGGGGGGGGGGGTTGTACTCCAGTTCCCAGCCTAGGTTTCCTGGTGAGCAATTGATTTCGAAACACATTGTTGATGGTCCCGAGACTGGAGCGTGCTCCGCTAATATATCACGAGGGCTGGTTTGATCATTATCGGTATTCCATATGTTCAAGCATTAATACAAAATAACTGTACTTACTTTTTGTACACATCATGCAATTTTCCCATGACGATGTCCTTATTCTTGCCCTTAGTAAGCATGAGCATGAGGCTACAGAGGATCAGCTTCTGTTGCATTGGGAAACTTTCATCGACATCAGCCTCTATATTCTTTGATCCGCCATAGACGTCGTTTAATACTTCTAAAACCTGTTTCAGCTCCACTGTTACGGTAGAATCTTTCATCATTGAGTCAACCGATTGATTTTCATTAAATTTACTGCGTTTTGCTAGTTCAATCACTCTGCGGCCTATATCCAAAGCTCTTCTCATATCACCGGAAACGGCTGATATCTTAGCTGTCAAAATAAAAATAATCTATACATATAAAATTCAAAGTCCTGACTGACTGACTGACTGACTGACTGACTTAACTATATATCAACGCACAGCCCAAACCACTGGACTTAGAGACTTGAAATTTTGCACATAGATACCTTATTCAATGTAGGCATCCACTAAGGAAGGATTTTTGGAAATTCCCACGGGATAAGGAAAAAACGGGAATTATATATTCGACTCCGAGTGACGCTATCTCAGTAACTATAATAACTAGACTCTTCAAATTTGATACAAAAGTAGGTGATTACAAAACAAAGAAACTAATTTCAGGATTTTTGGAAATTCCCACGGGATAAGGAAAAAAACGGGATTTATATATTCAGTTTAACGAAATCCTGTGAACTATAATTACTACTCTTCAAATTTGGCATAGAAGTAGGTGATTATAATAGTAAAATAATGTTTAAATGATTTTTGTAAATTCCCACGGGATAAGGAAAAAAACGGGATTTATATATTCAGTTCTACGGGATCGATTTTTCGTTTTACTGGTCGTATAAAACTGAAATTTGGGCTTCAAGTTCCCTTGGGGAGTGTAGGGGAGCACTAAAAAAAGGATTTCCCGAAATTCCCACGGGAACGGGAAAAACGGGACTTTTCGTTTTACTGGTTGCAGAAAGCTGAAATTCGGCATGTAGGTTGCTTCGGGAGTGCAGAGGAGCATTAAGAGAGTACTTTCCAAAATTCCCACCGGAACGGGAAAAATATTTGTTTACAAAGAAATACTGCGGTAGGCATAATATGGCTAGAAACTTGAAATTTGGCACACATATACCTTGAGTATCCTAGAGGTGCATTAAGAAGGTATTTTTCGAAATTCACACGGGATAGGGAAAAAACGGGATTTTTTGTTTTACTGGTCGTAGAAAGCTGAAATTTGCTAAGAGCCTTCCTTGATGAGTGTATGGGAGCACTAAGAAAGGATTTTCAGAAATTCCCACGGGAACGGGAAAAACAGGACTTTTCATTTTACTGGTTGCAGAAAGCTGAAATTCGGCATGTAGGTTGCTTCGGGAGTGTGGAGGAGCATTAAGAGAGTACTTTCCAAAATTCCCAGGGGAACGGGAAAAATATCTGTTTACATAGAAATACTGCGGTAGGCATAATATGGCTAGAAACTTGAAATTTGGCACACATACCTTGAGTATCCTAGAGGTGCACTAAGAAGGTATTTTTCGAAATTCCCACGGGATAGGGAAAAATCGGGATTTTTTGTTTTACTGGTCGTAGAAAGCTGAAATTTGGTAAGAGCCTTCCTTGATGAGTGTCTGGGAGCACTGAGAAAGGATTTCCAGAAATTCCCACGAGAACAGGAAAAACGGGATTTTTCGTTTTACTGGTCGTAGAAAGATGAAATTTAGCATATAGCTTCCTTAGGGAATGTAAGGTAGCATTAAAAAAGGATTTCCTAACATTTTTACGGGAACGGGAAAAACCGGGATTTTACGTTTTACCTACTTGACATAAAAAGTTGAAATTTGTCACGTAGGTTTATTCGGGAGTGTAGGGGAACACTAAAACGGGAAAAAACGGGATTTTACGTTTCCAGACGAAACAGCGGGAGAAAGAGACTTAACATTTAGAACGTGTGTTTCTTTAAAGGCTTTAAGTGTACTCCGAAAGAACTCCCCAAAATTTTCACGGGAACGGGAAAAAACTTATTTTTTCGTTTTACATCTTAGCGCGTACGAAGTCGCGGGCAAAAGCTATTTGGGGTAGGTATATTTTAGGACAGCCCTTTAGGTTAGGTTAGGTTTGTTTTATAAAAATCCTGCAATATTTACAGTTTCAGAAAAATTAAGGCAGCGGGGCAATGCGGGGGCTTGCTTGCATGCTTGCTTGAGTCCTTGCTTTGCATGCTTGATTGCATACTTGCTTTCAAGCATGCTTGCATGGTTGCTTGCATGCATGCATGCTTGCGTGCTTACTTGCATGCATGCTTGCTTGCACGCTTGCTTGCACGCTTGCTTGCCTGCTTGCATGCCTATTTGCATGCCTGCTTGCATGCCTGCTTGCATATTTACATGCTTGCAGGTTTGGGTGCTCGCTTGCTTGATTGCTAGCTTCTTTGAAATGCTCATGGTTAACGCGTGCGAAGCCGCGGGCAAAAGCTAGTTCAGAATATAATACAAAAATAATTTCTGTTTGGTCATATACAACTGGTCATTGTTACAATGTAACATATTTTATGCTATTGAGTTAAGACACATCACATCATTCTTAAGCGATAAGAATATTTAAACAGTGGAAATAAAGATATCATTAAAACACGAATGCAAGCAGAATACGCTTTGTTGAACATTAAGATCCTCTAGCCACAAGAAAGTAAACGAACCTGCCAACATTTGCAGCGCGACAGGCGAAAACACGTTATTTTTGTCTTCGCCCAATATTTTGGTGAATATGTTGATGATTTGCTGTTTAGTATAGGGTGTGAAGTGGAGGGTGCAAGGGCGCAGCGAGCAGCGGGCCTGCAGCCGCGGGAGGCAGCGCTCCGTGAGATCCAAGGCATTAGCAATGCCAATTAGAAGCAGTCGCGAGTTACGTAAGGCGGGCCACTCGAATATCGTGTACAGGACAGACTGTCGCTTGCTGTCTAACTGGTCTATCTCATCCAATACCAGGAGACTGAAATTATAGCATAATAATTTATAGGTAAAAAATTAAGTATAGTACAGGAGTATAGGATGTTGTATGAACGAGTAACGCATTCATTATGAACAATTTGAAGTTCTATATAAGGGAAATGACTTAAGTTTCATATTAGTTTTGCTGCACTGCTACATACACAGGTCCTTTAGTTGTTTTTCACCTATACATATATAAAAATAATTGGGCTTTATTAGAGTAAATTTGTAAACTTTTTAACGATATTCAAAATTAGTAGTAACTAGAATACTTTTACTTACATCATTTTGTGTTTTTTGTTCAAATATTTCTCAATAGCAGCAAGGCATGCCTTCTCAGTGGAACCTGTGGTGGGCAGCTGCAACTCTTTGCAAATTCTGCTGTAGATACTTGATGCAGACTTCATCATGGTGCAATTTACGTATACTTGTTTAAAGCCATCTTTTATCTAAAAATAAAATATGTAAAATAAGATAACAAATGCAATGGGCTCCACAATCTATAGACCGACCGCTTAAACGAGTCCTCGCCCGCGCGCCACAGGGGCGCGGGGTTGGCGACAAAGGGGGCCGAGAGAGGTGCGGCGCCGGCGGCAGGCGCACTACCCGCCCGCAGCGCTCTCGGTCCCCTTTGTCGTCCTACCCTGCGCCCTTGTGCCCGCGCGGGCGAGGACTCGTTTAAGCGGTCGGTCTATAAGTAATCTAAGCTGCTAGAAGGGGGAAAGAGATGGTAGCTAAATAGAATCTTGTTAATCAGGGGAAGGACATAGGACACTTTTTATCCCGGAAAACTGCATAATTGGCATTGTTCACTTTTTTTTGTATGCTCCAATTCGAAAACCATTTGGAGGAAAACAACCAATTATCCGATTTATCTTGTCCTATTTCAAAAATACTGTACGATTGCAGATATATTAGTAAAAGTATTTTTGACCTTTGTTTGACCTAACGACCCGGTTCTTTGGCAGAATCGAGCGTTAAATGTTTGCCACAAATATGAAAATACAAGTTAAGCTACGGTAACTGTCAGGCTGGATAGCGATAGCGATAAACGAATTTTGCGCAAACGGACCCGTGGGCAACAGCTAGTTAGAACATAAATCTTGATGCAAATGCAACTAAAGCAACTACGAATTATTGTTAACTACTTCGTCTGCGTAGAATTATACATACATATAAACCTTCCTCTCGAATCACTCTATCTATTAAAAAAACCACATCAAAATCCGTTGCGTAGTTTTAAAGATCTAAGCATACATAGGGACAGACAGACAGACACACAGGAAAGCGACTTTGTTTTTTAACCGACTTCAAAAAAAGGAGGAGGTTCTCAATTCGTCTGTATTTTTTTTTATACTATGTAGTGATATTGTTCACTTTTTTAATATTACTCTTTAATCCGTAACAAGTAGACTTTAAATTCATTGCAAATTTGTTGCCATTTTCAAGCAATTTACATCAAAAATGTAGCAGTTACATAGTTTTGTTGGAAGACAAAACAGACAAAAGTATTTTTAAGAGTGGAAAGTATTATATTACTTACCTTAGGTGAATTTAATAAACTTGATAAGGTTGCAGTTTTGCCAGTACCCGGCTGTCCTGAGATGTACAGGGAACCAGATTCTTCCTTGGTAAGGTGATCCAAAAGAAAATTTTGTAACCAATCAAATTCTTCTTCTCGACTGGGAAGCGGGCCTGAAGTGACCGTATTCCTGTAAATGTCAATAGGTTTTGGTTGCACAAACTTTAGTATTTCAATAAACACTAAACAGGCATTAAAAGTGTCTACTAATAAACCATGTAGGTTTTGAGCATCATGTATTTATTAGTTAACTAGCTGCTGCCCGCGATTTCGTTCGCGTAGAATCAAATATAGCCTATGTTCATCAGGGATAACATAGAATTCTAATGGTGAAAGAATGTTTCAAATTGGTCCAGTAGTTTCGAAGGCTATTTAATGTAAAAAAAAAACTAACCAAAAAAACAAACAAACAAAACTTTCCTCTTTATGATATTAGTATAGATATAGATAACCAACCTTTCGTTGAGGGAATCTTCATACTCATTCAAAGCGGTTTTGAGTCTAGAGGCTTTTCTAGCAATCTTTGGTGCAGAGCAATCTAGAAAAAAAAACTCAAGTTACCATAAATAAGAAGTAAGTCAAAAAGGAGGCAAATAGTTCGGCAGGAGCATGTAGCAGAAAGAAATCTTTGTGTGGCACCTGATGGTAAGCGAGCACCACCACCCATGGACACCCGCAATACTAGAGGATTGCAGGTGCATTGCCAGCCTAGAGAAAAAGGAAAAAGGTCAGGTCAGGAGTACCCGAAACCGACGAGCATGTATGAAGAGATTGATGACTGTGGATGAAGCGAAAGAAATATGTCAGGATCGTAGCAAGTGGAATAAAGTAGTCTCTGCCTACCCCTGTGGGAAAGAGGCGTGACGGTATGTAGGTATGTATGTATGTCCAAGCGCTAGTAGCAGTAACACCATGACATCCAAATGGCTAAGATAGCTGGTCTTTTATTGCCAGCAGCACATTCGTTTGCACAGAACTTCATGGTCATGACATGAGAGTATTTAGGTATCTTAACCCTTAAAGTGCTTAAATTGAACACAGTTCATGAATGAAAACATTGACTTACCATAATCATCGCTAATTTTTGAGTCTCCATTGTCATTAAAAATTTTATGATCAAGTTCCGGCAATTCTATTTTATTAAGAATATTTATATTTTCGTTGCATTCCTTGTTCTTATTACTCATGCATGTTCTTTTGCGAGACTTAAAGGGAATGGAGGGCTGCACGACTGACATCTGCAATACAGAAGTAAATTCTATTAAGAAAACTATTAGTCTGAAACTATTAAACTTAAGTATTGAAATAAATTAAATACCTTTTCGTAAAATTAAACTATCTTTTACGATTTACATGGGTTCTTAGGTTATAACTAAAGGTGGTGCAGTAATTAAACCAAATATTATATATCATTTATTAAAAGTTACAATTCCCCTTAGTCGTAAGATTTATCTTAAACTTAAATATAATGTAGTTTAAGTATGTATAGGTTTAGACAACCTAAATAAAAGTAAGTAGGTAAATCAGAATCAGAATTAGTAAATTTTAAGCAAAAACCACAAGTTAAATACAAGAAAATATGTTTTTTTTTTTCATTATAAACTAAAATTATTTTGCAATTATTGTTATTAATGGTACTACTCACGATAGAACAACAAATGTAAAGCGCTGGGACTCGTTATGGTACTATATTTGAAACAGAAGTTAATATAAAAATATTTACAACCATCTATTTTGATGATTCTCTGTAATACTTTACATCACATATAAACTTAACTGTCAGCATTAAAAGAAATGAACACACATCTTTCTTTTTTAATCGCTGACCCTATCTACTTTAATAACACAAAATGATGCTTACACCTACATTATTTACAGTAATTTGTTGATTATCAAATACCGGTCCAAACTTTAGGCTTCACCAATTTCCTGAAACATGAATAATTTAATGGGGGCTATCGCGTGTGAATTTGCCACTAGAGGCGCTAGTGTCGCGTGAGGTCCAATAACATTCACTTTTCGCTGGTTTTGGCGGGCATTAGCATTGACATAAATATAATTTCTTTCGTTTACCTGTTGAAAAGTGATCTCTTTCGTGAAATTATCGCAAATATGGATTATTTGACAATGAATGTGAACGCTTTTAAAGTTTTTTTTTGTGAAATAAACGGAACTGCACAACATTGCAGCATTGATACTCGATATGATGATAATTATTTATAATTAATAAACTTGATGAGATTAAAGATTTAAAACTTTGTTTCGGCGCCGATCTTTGACAGCTATACCTCTGGACCTTAGTAAACAGTGGCGCCAACTGGTGAGCAAAGAAACGATAGTCCCCATTGGAGCACTATGATTTTTCAAAACCTTTCATCTTAACATAATACCTATATATTATTATGACAGCAACACAAGTATAATACAAGAACAATATTCTAAGTAACTTGTTCCTCAAAATAATCACTGTTTGTCTTTGTTATTGAAATCATGTTGATTCTGAACAGCATTTGCTATGCTTTTGATAAAATCATATTGTTTAGCTTTGTACCAGTTCTGTATTTCCATCTGATGCCTTATATGAGGCATTATTGCAGCATGCTGTGCCATAAGTTGGGGGGAGGGCATGTAATCAGTAGGGACACTTATACTAGGACTTGATTTCAAAGTGGGAGTTATAGGTTGCCGAATACCTGTCAGTTTAACATTAGGCATTAAAGGTTTCATGGGCTTAGGGCCTGGTTTGGAAGGTCCTGGGATAGCCTTAGGAGAATCGTTTTTTGATGTATTGAGGTTGGGGAGCTGTGTACTTGATATTTGATTTGATTGATTGACAATTGGGTCTGAAGAACTGCTTTGCTTTTCTTCAGCTATTACTAACTTAGGAGAGGAACTTGGGGACCGTGTCTGAGACCTCGGTGATGGCTGGGCTGTATTAGGGGAGTTATGGGACTGAGGGTGATAACTAGGGGATGACATTATAGAATTGCCACCTCCTGCCTGACTTATCGGAAAAGGCTTGCTAGGCATGTCATGTCTTGCTGTACTTGTCTGAGCTCCACTAGGACCAACTTTGTCATGTTTGACTTGGTTACTGGGATTAGGAATTCTCAATGGGCTTGCTCCAGTTGTTGCTGGTCTATTAGAAATAGATGAATACACATTTCCCTGTGCCATATTTGCAGCTAATCCTTTTACGGGCTGATTTTGCTTTTTTGCCAAATTAGCAATTGATTGCATTGTCTCTAAAAGACGAGATTGATGTTGTCCTATTTGACTTTGCATAGTATGGGGAGTTGTTAAATCTAAAGCAGCACTTGGTTTATTGTCAGATGCCAGTGTTGCACTGCTAGAAGGTGATTTATTGATTGGGTTGTTCAGTTTATTGGCAGCACTGAATGACTTGGGCGTTGCAGGTACAAGTTTAGGAACTTGTGCTTTGTTTTTAGGAAGTTTTGATTTTTTATCTGATTGTAAAGACTGTAATTGTTGCTCAAATGTTTGTTGAAAAGTTATTGGTGAGGCAAAATTTCCACTTTGTTTTCCCAATTTGGTATCAGCAATTGGTTTTAAATTGGGAACAGGGCCTTTAGCCGATGATTCTGATGATTTACCAGGTTTAGGTGGTGCTGTAGAAGTCTCGGTTTTCCCTTGTGGAGTTGATTTATTATCTGAATCAGATATGATTTGGGGTTTTTTAGGATTACTATCAGGCAACTTCAAAATCTCAATATAATTGTGAACTGGAGGACTGGGAACTTTATGTGCTGTACCAGATGTATTGGCAGGCACTAGATTTTTATTTGTGATACTACTCTTTTTGGGTTCACTTGTGTTTGGATCGTTTGGACTACGCGAGTCTGATTTCTGGTCAGTCAAAGTTATTGACAATGAAGATGGGATATTGATCTTACATGAATCTAATAATAAAGATTTTAAAGGGTCTCCTGATGTTTGACCTGCATTATGAGCACCGAGTGAAGATTTTACCTGTGACATAATTCTACTTCTATCCATTGTTGGGTCACAATTATTTGCTAAGAGATCCATTCTTAATTTGTTCACTGGTGGTCCTTTACTTTGTGATGTCTGAGATGATGGTGCAGTTGGTTTTAAATCTGGCATCCGTTTGGGAGGTGGTTTTGGGACTTCAGATGGTTTTGGCATAGACATGGAGCTCTTAGTCTGAGTTTCTAATTTTGGAATTTGAAGTTTAAGAGGAGAAACTTGTTTAGTTTGTGATGCAAGTTGAGGTGAAGGTTCATTAGTAGGTTTTCGTTTTGGAGAAGACATATTTGTTGAACTAGGTATGGCTCTTTTTACTCCTGTAGCTTCTGAAGATGCTTTACCACCTACCACTTGTGGCTTTTGTTCCTTACTTGAAGCATTAGCAGATGGTGGTGAAGTTTTTAAGGACTTTGGACTTTGTTTGTCTTCAATGTTTTTCTTTTTCATTAGATTGTCAAATACATTTTCAGATTTATTTGATGATTCTGAAGCTCCAGGTGAAGAAGCACAACTGACACTGGCTTCTTTACCTATGCTGTAAGGCATTTTTGTCTTTTCTAATTCAATTTTCAGTTTTTTCATTTCTGGTGTTTTTAGAGGTGTTTGCTGTTTTCTCTTCAAAGTTTCTTCTACCTTAGGCAAATTCACTTGATCTTTTGCAGTATCATTAACGGACAATGTAGGTGTTTCCGGAGAACTTCCTTTGCTAGGAGATGATTTTATAGGCTGACTATTATTTTTGGCAGTTAATTCAAAGGAGTTCAAAAATTGAGATTTTTCTACTTCATCATCATTCTTCTTAGAGGTAGAACTGCTACTACTTGGCTTGTCTTGATTGCCGTTATCTTTGTTTTGCTGACTATTTTTCTCTGTATTTGTGTTATTTGATTTTTTGCCAGTATTCTCATCAGGCATGGGACTATCAGTACCTGATGACATTTCTGATCCCTGATCATTCAGATTGGGTGCTGGGCTGCTTACATTAGTGTCTTCAGTTGGTGTAGGACTGGATTTCCTAGACTTAATATCAAACAATCTATTTCTTATGGCTACATAATCAATAATTTGGTAAAAAAATCTCATAGGCTCATTTCTTTTCCAGTTGTAAATATATGCAATATCCATCAGAGTGTAATAGTCTGGCAGAGGTACTCTCTTATATAATATATCAATTGCAAATTGAGTGCTATCTATATCATACTTCATACTCAAGAATTTTTTTAAATGGCTTATGTTAACAACAGCGGGACACTGCAAAAATCTTCTGGTGGTGCCTGTTGCTGACTGAGATTCGTTACTGTCTGAAGATTTACTTGATATGCTGTCAGTGTCTGTGGCATCTGAATATTCAAGGGAGAAAGAAATTACATCTTCTGGGCTGAAAATAATCCTTTCTGTATCTTCACCCCTTTGCTCAGGGGTAGCGGTAGCGGCCGGGCCTGGCCTTGAGGAGTAAAACTGTTGGCGCCTTTCCATCTCTTTTTGAAAGAGACCAGGCACAAGTTTGTATACAATGTCTTGTAGTGCTTTATCTAGTTTGATGTTTGGCTTTGCAGAATTAATCATCATTTCACATACTGGACAGTAACTCTTAACTTGCAAGTGTTTGATTATACAGCTCCGGCAAAACGAGTGCAAACACTCTACGATGGTCGTGGCGTCGATGTAGTAACCGCGACATAACGGACACGTTATGTGCTCATTCACTTCTCCTAATAGAGTTCTTTGTGGAACAACTGCACTATTATTCTGTTCAGCCATTTTTACGATCTTTTTATCCAGTAATTTATTGGAAGTTACCATCTTTACAGAAGCATGTCCAGCGTCATTAATTTGTAAAACACAGCTGTTATTATACCATTTGAAGTCTACTATTTACAGCCTCACTATTTGTGATTCATGATATGAATCGGTCACATTTATTTTACTTAATTTAGTATAAATTATTTTATATCAAAAAGATATACAATCAATATTAAAACGAAGCTCCGCACCACAATGGAACGGCAGACGACATTAGTTACATTTTCCAGTAAGTTGGTAACACTGCTCGATTTAATAACACGGCATAGGTTAGCCTTTAAGAACGCGATTTTTACTAGTTTTTAACGATAAAATCGTTGAATAATAAAGTATATTAACTTACTTTTACTTAATATCAGGTCCACGAAGTCACTTATCCAAAAAACTCATATAAAACAATGATTTTATGATTATAATAGATTTGGCGCGAACACATCAACGGCAGTAAGTAGTTGACAGGACGAACGACCAACGACCATTTGACATTTACATTGCAATGTATTTTTGTTTTTTTTTTTTTTTGGTATAGCCAGTTCAATTAAAATAAAGACGGCCTGTCATAGTCCAGTAGATTATTTTTATAAGCCTTGGTGCACATTGTAAAAATATACAGAAAAAAAAACACAACTCTGTTACAGGTCGTGTCTCAAACCAAAAATACATTTTACAAAAAGGGAACCCTGTTTTAGTTGGTTGTGATGTGGTTAATGCAATGTATCACAAAACTTTCTGAGTATGCCTGATGGAATCGAACCCTTGACTTTATAGTCCATTCCGGTCCATTTTTAACGCTTTTGTAAACAACCCTCCAAATTAAAAAAAAAAACATATAATAATCGTAGTTGGTAATGTTGGTATAATTGTCATAAAATGTCGTGAGATACCAAGTTGGTATGTAATGTGATTCTTTAACACTCCGTAAGATGAGGTGCTAATTGCACACAATGAGTGATTCTGTGGAGATTTAGATGAAATTGCTTTGTTTATAAAAGTGTTAAAAATGATTGGAATGGAAAATAGTATTTTTGGAAGGATTCTGACAGAACTCAGCTTAAATTCTTACCATCAAGTTAGTTTGTTGAAATGAAATTGTGTCACTGACATTATATTGCCAAAATAAAATCTATGTCTATTATTATACGTGTGTATAAAAATTAATGGCTTGTTTGATGCAGTTAAATTTTTTAATCATCGATGCGAATGAAACCCCAGAGATAAGCTAGTAATAAGTGTAATGTGATCCACTTATTATTTTTCTTTTTTTAACCATAGCTATTTAATGCGCCCACTGCTGCACACGATTCATGCTACATTATTATTTATCTACGCTGGCAATATAAAAACGTAAAGTAAAGCCATCATAGTTCTAGCAACACTCACTATACTATTTCTTTCCTTTGAAGATTTCGCACGGGCCTGTTCGCATCTCGCGGCCGGCCTTATGTATCGTGAATTATAAAGACGATCATTGAGAAATAACCAGTGTTGACAAAGTAATTCGTTGATTCCATCAATATGAGAGCCAAGGTATAGTGTATTTCTTAATTATTTGTTCGAATATACAAATCTTGTTTATGACTTCACAGTTGTAAATCTAAACTCGCTGCACATTTTTTAATTCGTACTTTTGTTAACTATTTCAGTGGCGTAAGAAGCGCATGCGAAGGCTAAAGCGTAAACGCAGGAAGATGCGTGCGAGATCCAAATAAACTGGGTATGTATAATATTAACATTATCTCGATTTATATTATTTTTAACCTCTACTCTACCATCACGTCGGTTAAATAGTTTTGCAGATATTGTTCTATCAATGTACTTGTGCAGTAAAATTTCAGTCCAAATTTAACGCTTCGTTAGAAAATGTTAACTCTCTCGACATACCTACTACAAGTTCACTCGATTAGAATTAGTCTCGAACAAAATGTACTTATTTTAATACTACCATGCCCTAAGATTTAAGTTCATGTATCTTGATACTAGAAAGCCTCGTGTTTTTTTAATACCACGTGTCTTGAGTAGGTAATTTTATTTTGTTTAAACTGACTTAACCTACTTAACGAAATTTTATTAGTGGATAGGTTGTTTGTTATATATATACATACACACACACAAATCACGTCTATATCCCTTACGGGGTAGACAGAGCCTAAGGTAACAAGACCTAAAGGCCACGTTTAGCAAGACTGGGCATATTGGTGGAAAGCGGAATTTTTGTTTTATACCTAATTAAAATTAAATTTAGCTGTCATTGTGCTAATTTATTTGTGCTCTTTCTCACTTTAAATTCCTTTTCTGTGCAAATGAAAATAGGCGTCGTTAGTTTTAAAATGGCATGTTTTTATTTGTATGTGAGAATTAAATGATCGAGTTACACTAGAATGCACGCCCTGACATTTCGTTACTCTTGTTTAATCCCTGTATTATGGTACACAAAGTAGGTATCACACTTTCATATTGTAATGCTAAGTATGACTAGCATAGGTTAATAATTATTGGCATTAACCACATTCCCCAACTGCACAAGGTGTCTTAGTCTATTAGAGGATGTTCCTTTGTTTTGTGTACTTACACCACTTTTATTTTTGTTTAATATTGTCTTGACTGTCATAAGTCTAATGTTAGTTTACTTTAAGACACACATGAGTCGTTTTCGTTTTCATAAAAAATTACATAGTTAATTGATTTAATTAAAACAAAAGTTAATTGGATTCCTTTAATCAATTAGTTTTTGTTGTAATTAAGCCCTTAATTATGTTTTTATTGTAAACAAGTCATATGGCACTAACCAAAAAGGCAGTTTATAGCAGGAGTTTACCATGTGATTGTGGGGTTGTACTACTTTGGGGCCTACCTAATCAATTATCTTACTGGCGTTTTGACAAAAAACTGTGCTTGATACTAATTTACTAGGTCTCTAATCGGGGCTGGGTGGAGAGCCTATATATCCACAAGGCTCTCAGCTGCAGCCCTAAAAGCCACTACATAGATGTGTGTCAAATGAATTCATTCTTTTTCAAACTTCTTTTGAATAGGTACTGAATGGGAATGTAAGAGTAGGGCTTGTACCTACCTAAATTGCATAATCCCTAATTCACTAAGGTCTGTTTCAATAAGAAAGGTTATGGCTGACAAATCCATAGAATGTAACTGTTAGTGTTTACGAAAGTTTTGACAGCAAAATAAATACAAAATTGCATTATGTACTTGGAAATAAATCAATACTTTGTACTGTACATTAATAACGTTCTAAAAGGAATCACAGCAATGTTTTTGTTTACATACCTAATTTTCATGTACATATTTTCAATGTTCATTAAAACTAGATGTGACTATAATTGGGTCGGTTAAAATCGCGTATAATCGAAAATCCTAAGACAACCTACAAAAATATGAAGTGAGTATTTTACACTCGCTACACAATACAAATCGTGTTTAATAATATTTTATACCACCTATTTTGTTGAAAAAGCACAACTTTTATAAAAGCGTGAAGTAGGAATTATAATTATTACATCGTAGGAAACTGACTGAGTATTATTATATCGAAATAGCATTTATTAATAAATTTATATGTAGTTGATATTTTTATGGAATCAATTGTTGTTAGTACTAAAATATAATTGATAAATGGTGAATATGCCGGGTGTCACAATGAAGCCTTACCTCTAGAGTTGTCAATGTAAATGTCACAGCCATACCTTCCTTATTGAAACAGACTTTAATTTCATTAAATTTCTAGTTGCCATAGCTCATATACTACCTAAATATCAAATTGTCTCTTCCCTAAAATTAACAAATATAAATGACTGACCTAAAATTGTTATGTCCGAAATGTATAATTTCCTAAAAATACCCGAATCCCAGATATGACAAAATATCAAGTTCAAAATGCCAAAATTTTTGCCTGACTTGTCAATTCATACACACAACCTTTATAATATTGGTACCTACTTCAATTTAAGTGGCCAGCACGAAAGAAGAATATAGGTAGGTGTTGTGAAGATTGACCATTATGAGAAAGCAATTTCATAATTCAGCCATGTTGAGAATATGGTAGGCATTCTGGGATTTAGTTTATTTTGACACAGTTATTTTGAGTTCTAGGAGTGTAAGTAAAAGGGTTAAATCCGTTAAATGAAGTTAAGACATAATGAGCCCAACTCGAATGTAATACACCAAGGGGGCTACTTAACTTTTAGATCCCTCTAAGGCAGTCATGCTCTTATTATAAGAACCATGCAAAGAATAAGAGGGTATATTAAAGGCTTTCTCCACCCATTTGATGCTAAATGCATTACATGGACTAATACAGAGCATACATACATTCACTTTAACCTCTTGACCGCCAATATTCTCCATACATACATTCAGCTCTGAATTAATCCTTCTGCTATGGAGTGAAATAATAATAAAAGGTTTTGTCAAAAATTATCTTTTTAATATAAGCTTTTTTTTGTTGACTGTACTTTCACTGTCTTCCTTCCTACATGTGTGAACCAAATTTCAAGTTAATCAGACCAACCGTTGAAGAATTCCCTCCTGTGGAGACAATCCTGGCTAGGTCACCAGACTTCCTCTACCAGATTATTGTATTGTCATCCGACTTACTCATGTAAAGTTTCAGCTCTGTTGAAGACGTTGAAACATACTTGCATGCATTGCAATTTGATAAAAAGCTTGTAAAAATCAAGTTGTCGTTTTATTTTTTCCGTGGCATACAGAGCCCGCCACTTCATTTGTTGTGTAGCGGCCAAGAGGTTACCATTTCGGGTTATATTTGACCTTTAACATTTAATATAATCATCTTCAAAATAAGTTTATAAAAATAATTTCTTGTTTCAGGTACACTGGCAGAGTAGAAGACCTATCTTAAGACTCTTTAGTGTATCTAAATAAAAACACAAAAAAAAACTGTTTTCTTTTATTTTTATACAGGAAACCGATTTACGAAATTACGTTCAGGCTTATTAGTAACTCGCTGGCAATCGCCATCGTATTCATTGACAGCTCTTGTTGAATGTGAGAGGTAGTTGATTCCGATGCCAATTGTCAGCCCATACATGAACTGTCAAAATGAACATGATAGCGATTGCAAGAGAGTTAAGGGGCTTCTAAACGGGCCATGTTTTGCTGCAATTTGTGGCTGCACTATCGGCAACTAATTTCCCGGCCATCACAAAAATATTTTATTGCAACTGATGGCCGAGCAATGTATGGCTGGGCAATGTGTGCATTTATGTCTGCAATAGTATGGCTCATGATGCAGACGCTTTAAACGGGCTACACAAACCGGCAACAATGGCTGACGAGATAACACTTGTGGCGGCAGATTATCTTATTTTAAAAAAGAAGCAAAAGAAAAACGAGAGGTTGTGGATTAGACCTTATTTAAATAGGCGTGAAACTTTGGATAATTTGAGTCTAGAAGTAAGCCTTGATAGTAAATTATTTAAAAACTTTACGAGAATGTCAAAGGGTGATTTCGACTTTCTTTTAAATAAAATAGGACCAAATATTAAAAAAAAAGATACAAATATGAGGACAGCAAATTGTATATTCCGGTTTTTATATCCCACAACTCAGGGTGTAAATGTACTTCATTAATGAAGTCAATAGTTATCTCATTAGACCACGTAGAAGTCATTTTTGCAGCATACCCTCGATAAATAACAATAACAACTCATGCAGCTGATCGCAAAGCACTGAACATAGCATCACGGCGTCATTCACAGCAAACTTCATGTCATGTCGCGTAGAAAAAGATACACTGTGTCATAAACCAAGAGAGCGACTGAAACAGCAATAGAACTGGCCGAGCAATATTGCAGTAAAATCGATCGCCTAGCGATCGTCCGGCAACCCATCGGGGCAATATCGGCCATAAGTGTCAATACGAAACATGTTTGGCTATATGGCCGGGACATTACTGCAATATTGCGTAGTCTGGCTGGTATTGCCTGCAATGTTGCCGGGCCACTGTGTTGCAGCCACAAATTGCAGCAAAACATGGCCCGTTTAGAAGCCCCTTTAGGTAATAAACCTACTGATGTCTGTATTGCTGCCAAACCTGCGGTAGAGATGAAGTTTACGAAATTACCAGTTCCCTGCGACTCCGCTGCTCAGAATTCCTATCCCGCGGGAACGCGATTTTCCAGTGTATTTATTACCTATGGCACTAGACTAAAATAAATATCATAAATGGGAGGTATGTTTAGGTTATGTTATATCTTCTACAGGCCCGAAGGGCCAAAAGTAGGAGCTCCGTCGACTATGTTAAACTAGATGTTGAAGTATTTTGGACAGTAGTGCCACGGGAAATAGAGGGATTTTCCCACTGCCCGACATTTGGCTAGTTCAGTTAACTGGACATCGGGTTTCCGGGATAAAATATATCCAACAAAATTGTGAAGAGGTAACAGACACGCTCATTTAAATTAGTATGGGTTCACAAGACCCTAATTTCTCACATCTCGATGTTATTCCATGTGCTACCTACTTATTCATGTGTGAAGTCGGTGCCTTAGATCAAATATTTCCAAGCCGAATAGGTACTAGTATAGGCAGGCAGATAGACTAGGTTCACTTTGCCACGCATGACACACAAACAACAATGTTATGATGGGAGCGTGGGTGGTGGCGCGGGCTGAGGCACCAGCTTCAAACATACCTATAAGTAAATAGGTAGCACTCACCGACATAGTACTGCAGAGGCCGGGAAAGAAGGGCTTGCAGCCAGAGTACCTATGTACAGACTTAGAAAAAGGTTTTGATGGGAAAATTTCTTCTTCTTCTCTCCTTAATGGCGGCCGTGAAAATTGATATAAGGCAGTTGTCACTTGTCATTTGAAACGTTTCGTTCAGAAACGTGATCTGTGATTTTTTATTTTAGCAGTCCCTTATATCTCATGTTGTACAACTTGATTTTTTTGGGATTATTTTGACATTTTAAAAATCCATATTAGAAAGACATAAACACTTATTATATGCAGTCGAGAAAACTGAATCACGTACCAGGGTGGAACCTTTTCGTAACCAATTGCGCTATGATATGTTTGGCAGATGTATGGAATGTCAACATGATATTAGTAGCACAAAGGTTCCACCCTGGTACGTGATTCGGTTTCCTTGACTGTGTGATGGTACCTAATTATAATTTAAGTCTGGTACACTTTTAGTTGCCTTACGAATAAAAAAAAATTCTAGGAGTTTTTATTAATTTCAGTGCATGTTTGAGAAAAGCACTATACAAGCCTCGGCGTGAAAGAACTTGCCAGCCTCGTATACCTATCCGGCCTCGCTATGCTCGGCTGTCTAGGCCTACTTGGCCATCAAGGCTTACCAGCTTCGTATTCCTATCCATACTCATACATACTCAGCCTACAAGCCCTTCTTTCCCGGCCTCTGCAGTAATGTACTATTATCATAACTGCACAAAATCTGAACCACTGCCTCTCATATCGGGACTGTGGAACATTCTTATTTTGAAATAAGTGCAATAATCAGTGATAATTCGAACATTCCTTTTGTCAATATTGTCATTCACTTCTGCATATTTGACAATCCAGAGTTCAGTACTTTTAACATATAATTTCATTAGAAAATGGTAATTTCTCAGTCTTGTATCTAAATTTATTCAAACATTTTTTTTGTTTTAGTTCGTAGCTACCTAAGTACTTTCCCATGGGTAGGATGGGTGGCATCAAATGGGAAAAAGCGCAACGATGTGCGCCCGTTCATAATATAATTTCTTCAGATTTTCCTAAATACAACCCCCAACCCTGGAAATTTATGGTACGTTTTCTACGCATTCCCTTTTAGAGATAGCTCAATAGGTTTTAATAATGATTATGCTATCAAAATATCAAATGTTTCATCAATTTGTCCAGCCTAGTCTAAGCCATCTTGTAGTAAACAATATATCAATAGGTTGTGCCCGCGACTGCGACTGCGTAGAATTTTCGGCAGCTACTAAGTTAGTAAAACGACTGCAAAAAAGTTACAGGCTAATATTTAAGTAGAGCACAAATTATATTACCCGTAGAGTATCGCATGTTCGTAGTAAATTTTACGTCCCTTTTCACCTACCCAAAGGATTATTTCCGTAATAACAATTATTTATTATATTGTTCGTAAATTCTTCGCCGACAACGAAATGAAACTATGAAATGACAAACTGCATTTCAGCACGAACTACTTACTTAATGAAAAGATTCCAGTGTCAAAGGTTCATTTCACTTTTCACAGGAGGGCAAATCCCGAGTAGGATGGCTCCTTTCCTACGAGTATCAAAGAATGTGGATAGCTGAAAGGGAGCTTTGGAAAAAACGCATGTATCCTGAGAATACCACCGTGAACGTCGATATCGTAAAACGCTACGTTCTAACTTTTAAAACCGCCCATCAAGCTCCAAAGCCGGAAAAAAAGAAAATTTTTAAAATGAAAAAGTAAGTGTTTGTGAGAATGGTGTGGAAGGGCTTCATCTATCCTATTTCATAAACGTAACAAACTACAGCCACGACACTGACATTTCGGCAGGTATTACAAATTTCGTAGTCGATTTGAAATCCCGTTTAGAGCATCTAGTCTAGTTTAGTGTACCTAAGCTTTCACACACAAAAACGTCTCGAACGAGTTCACGTGAACGTCTCCATTACTTACTACGAAAAAATTGGCAGTGCTACTTGCGGAACAAAACCGTTTGCGTCTTAAGCGCCCTGTAAACGATCAAATTGTTTGTCAAATTTTACGTGTTTGTCAAATTATTTGTTAGTGTACAGCTGTGTTTGAGGCGTTTGTCAAACAATCTACGTGTTCGATGCGTTTGATGAAAGTCTGGATTGTTGTCGAGTTTGACAAACAGGTTTGAACGTGAACTACGGTGTTTGTCGAACAAGATCTCGGTAGAAGAAGTTTGACAAACAAATTTGTCAAGCAAATTTGACCGTTTGCGCAGGGCGCTTTAACAAATTTGTTTGATATTTGGTTTGATCGTTTAAGCTTATGTTTGATGAAAACGTGAAGTTTGACAAACAAATTTTCGATCGTTTACGGGGCGCTTAACGCAAGCGCGATCGAGACGTTTTACTATGTCATAACTTACATTAAAGGCACAGAATGATGCGCTCCTACACTATTTTAAGTTTCAAGTGTCAAAAAGTGACTTGTGTGGTGAGGTGAAGTAGGTGGGGTTGACTTTTTGAGACTTGAAACTGATAGCTAGTGGAGCACCCTCATAAGAAAAAAAAACTCGCATTCATTACACGTAGTTCGGTCAAATATTCCTCCGAGGTCAAGGGGTAAGAGGTGAACAAAAAATTTTACCTTGCTACTCCGCTACTCACGTGCAAGATAACCAAGCCTGTGTGAAACCCATGTTTGCATGTGTAACAGTTGTGTTCATTAAACTTTGATAATGATCCCGTAGAGGGATCGAAACGCGTCAGTGTTTGTGTGGTGTAAGGGATAATTAAGTTTGTGGGATTTATATGTGTTTTATTGGCAGCAGTGTAGGGAGGGTTTGCATGAAAAACATATATATTTCACACAGGCTTGGTTATCTTGCACGTGAGTAGCGGAGTAGCAAGGTAAAATTTTTTGTTCATTGAAATGGACCTCCGCGAAGTAACGCCTGATTCAATAAAATGGGTAAGAGGTGGTTTAATTAGTTAGCTGGAGATATTTCACAGTAGGTAGGTACTTATAAGTAATTCACATAATGAATTTCTTTTTTTTAGATTTGAAGGCATCGGGAGTAAAACAACCAATAGGCGCCCCAGCGGCGACAAAGCGATGAGCTACGAAAAGGATTCAAAAGAAAAAGCGAAAAACAAGAATAAGAAGCTTCAAAAAGAAAAGTAGAATAAATGTACACTTGCATTGCATTAATTTGAATTGGTAGCACTAATTTGATATCGAATATTAATTTTGGAGGTCCTAGTTTTGCTTACCTTTATACAATTTCTTTATTATATTATAAGATTTCCAATATATTATGTACGGCATTTTGTTTTGTTCATAATAATAATATTGAAAAAAGTTCATATTTTTATTTTATTACAGTGTGCGGCAAGTTGATCAAAATTAGCGGGCAGCCAGGTATAAATCACTACATAGTATAAAAACAAAGTAACTTTCTCTGTCCCTATGTATGCTTATATCTTCAAAACTACACAACGGATTTTGATGCGTTTTTTTTAATAGATAGTGATTCAAGAGGAAGGTTTATTTATAATAGAGTAAGATCCCAGAGCGATCAGACATAACTTATTTTCTGACGAATGAAACCTTAAGTTTTCAGTAGCGTCTCGTGTGCCTTGAATACCTACGCGCTTGTGAAAACTTGCCGAGTGACACCTGGGCAGGTACCAGGTGAGAAAGGTAACTAAAAATAAGAGTTATTTAACTTAAATTCAGATGGCTGATTTTTATATATATCATGTAGAATATTATTTTAAAGCAATATCATAAGTGTCAGACACTTGATGGACCAGAGCTTTTGTCAGACGCTTTTAAACTACCCTAAAAATAAATGAACTACTTATTTTTACATGTCTGATTTTTGAATATGTTATTGAAGTATTTATTTAAAACTTATATTCAATCAGTCAGACAAATCAGAGTGACCAAACATCCCCTAAGACAAAAATTATTCAGTCAGAAGTATGAGGGCGAGAGCACTATGTATACGTCTGGCTGAATAATTTTTGTCTTAGCGGATGTTTGGTCACTCTGATTTGTCTGACTGATTGAATATAAGTTTTAAATAAATACTTCAATAACATATTCAAAAATCAGACATGTCAAAATAAGTAAAGTTCATTTATTTTTAGGGTAGCTTAAAAGCGTCTGACAAAAGCTCTGGTCCATCAAAATTGTCTGACACTTATGGTATTGCTTTAAAATAATATTCTACATGATATATATAAAAATCAGCCATCTGAATTTAAGTTAAATAACTCTTATTTTTAGTTACCTTTCTCACCTGGTACCTGCCCAGGTGTCACTCGGCAAGTTTTCACAAGCGCGTAGGTATTCAAGGCACACGAGACGCTACTGAAAAGTTAAGGTTTCATTCGTCAGAAAATAAGTTATGTCTGATCGCTCTGGGATCTTGGGCTATAATTTCTACGCAGACGAAGTCGCGGGCAGAAGCTAGTTGTAGATAAAAAAATAAGAGTTTCGCCGTGGTGTGGGTACCTCCGAAATTTGCGTATAGTAAAAAAAAGTCAACTTCAACTTTTTGTATAATGGCAACTGGTTGCTTTTGGTTGACAACTACTATTTCCAATGACTCCTGACAGCAGCAAAGTATATACAGTGTTTGACCGGTTTTTAATTTTGATTCCTAAACGGTAGTTGAAGTAAAAAAAAAAAAAATTGTGATTGTGGTGGTGTCTAGTACAGTCAGGAGCAAATTATAGTTTCGCGCAAAGTTACAAGGTAACTTTAAGCGCCCTGTAAACGATCAAATTTGTTTGACAAACTTCACGTTTTGATCAAACATAAGCTTAAACGATCAAACCAAATATCAAACAAATTTGTTAAAGCGCCCTGCGCAAACGGTCACACTTGCTTGACAAATTTGTTTGTCAAACTTCTTTTACCGAGATCTTGTTTGACAAACACCGTCGTACACGTTCAAACCTGATTGTCAAACTCGACTTCAATCCAGATTTTCATCAAACTCATCAAACACGTAGATTGTTTGACAAACGCCTCAAACACAGCCGTACTCTAACAAATAATTTGACAAACACGTGAAGTTTGACAAACAGTTTGATCGTTTACAGGGCGCTTTACAAATAATTTGACAAACACGTAAAATTTGACTAACAATTTGATCGTTTACAGGGCGCTATAGGAGCACGACCCATCGGTTACAATAAAACATGTATAGGTACAGCGACATGTAAACTGTCCATCAGAAAGTGATCAGAAATAAGGTGTGCGTCCAATTGTGAAATTAGTTTTTTTCCATATTTTTAGGCTGGGTACCCCTTGGCACTACCCCCCTGGGGTTGGGTAGGACTGAACCATACTACCGTAGTACTGTAAGCTACCGATTTTAGGTAGGTAGCTCCATATGCCCGAAGGGAAAACCACCCAGGAATATACACATTCAGTCCACTCCCCTATAGCAAGGGAGGCCAAGATGCTAATTGTGCAGTTACTAAAGCGTCGTGGGGACCTATTATGGATTGTGAAGATTGGATGCTAAAAAGAAAAAAAGTTTATGTGAAGTCTTCATTTACAAAAGGTAGGGCGCGAAGCGAGTAAAATTTGTCAAAAATGTAAAAAAAAAATGTCACATTGAAACTCGAGCGCGTCAGACTTTAATAACGTAAACGCCCTACGTCTTTCCGATAACAGAGAAATATTAATCTGCCGGTTTGGTAGTGGCGGGTAGCTGTACGAAGGGGTAGAAAATGAAAAAAAAAAGAACGGACAGATTTGCAAAAGAAATAGGTAACTACTATCAAATGAATCAAGAATTATACTTCTTGATTTTTCATGTTCACTTTTACGGTTTTAACTGCTGTGGGTGGTGTAGCGGTATACCGGGCCCTATATTACGAGTTCATAATATGTAGTGGGGGTATATGAGGGTAGGCACAAGGTTTATTCCCTTATGTTATTCTGACGCGCTTCAGTTACATCAAAAATCCCCGCTTGGGCTCCCCTACTACCAGTCTGATATACTTCATATCACCACGGAAATAATTTACATATTTTTTTACGACTTGTAGTGCATAAAATATTGTTGGACTTGACTGTACGCCAGTTCAGTTTCTCATATCTGGAAAATAACAGATAAACATCGTAGCCCTCCACCGCAGTCATGTTGTTCAATTATAGTTTGTTTACAAATGAATCACAATCTATATATATTAAACTAGCTTCTGCCCGCGACTTCGTCTGCATGGAATTATACATAAAAACCTTCCTCTTGAATCACTCTATCTATTAAAAAAACCGCATTAAAATCCGCTGTGTAGTTTTGAAGATATAAGCATACATAGGGACATAGGGACATAGGGACAGAGAAAGCGACTTTGTTTTATACTATGTAGTGATAAAAATAACGCAACAATTTTGGTGGAAACTTTATTTCTAAATATCATTATAATTAATTCCAGGTATATCCTCCTAGTTGGCATTTATTCAGTCCCATTGGGAACCACAATCAGAGTAAACATTGCGTTTCAGGCAGGTTTGTGTGCGTCACAAATGGACGCATAACTTAAGTGAACATTCAATTGTAATACGGACACGTAGGTGCTTTGTCAACAGGTCGATAAGAAGTAATAACGAAGTTCTACGATCGAAGTTCTAGTTATACTATTATTTTATAAACGCGAAAGTATCAGGATCGATGGGTGGATGTTTGTTTGTTTGTACTCTCAAAGATGATTACTAAACGAAACTTGATGGAATCTGGCACATAGATAAGTTTATAGTTTACAGTGGCGTGGTGTCAAGTATATCAGAAGGCAAGCGGAGGGCATTTAACTAGCCTTTTCCTCCAATTCTGCACAATAAAAGTGCCCAACTGCCTTAAAATAAGCAAGCCGGTGGGAATCGAGTTCTATGGACGCCACGCCAATGACACAGGATACTTTTATTCCGGAAAATTGCATAGTTCCCGCAGTTTAGCGAGCCAATTCTTCGTAGACGAAATTCTGGGCAACATCTAATTATCATATAGATTTGCCTCAACTTGAGGTAAGGGGCCATGGGGCACAAACAGAGCGGTTCGCAGTGGATTTAAAAAAGATCCCGTATTATTAAGAACCTCCTCCTATTTTAAAGTCTATTAAAAATACCGTAAGAGACAAATTATAATTTTAGATGTGAACTAAACTGGAATCCTTCTCATTTCCCCTGCGCGTTTATCTCGTTTTTTGAACTATTGGATTAATATAACTACTAATATACGTTGTTGTCATTTCAGAGTAGTAAAGCCGATGAAATTATTACTCAACATGGGCAATAAGCCACGTAAGCTAATATAATTCCTAATACAAGATTTCTGCCTCGAAGGAATTGATATTCCAGGTACTCTCAATATTATGCCACTTTTAATGCATGTACTATCATCGAAGTACTACTTGGACTCGTAGAGTTTACCAACAACTTATCGAAAAAGCGTTGACCTAATCGGCCAGCAATCGTATGATCATGTAATAACCGCATCACATCTCGATCATCGTTCGATCAAACAAATTGTCGTATAGACGTACTTAGCATTGCATTGCATTTTTTTGCATTATCATTACATGCGTGCGCTTGCGAATTAGAACGTCACTTTATAGATGCTTAAATTTAAGACAGTGCTCCTGGCTGAAGAATGAAAAAAAGTACTTAACCAAATCAGTCAATAAGATTAATCTATTAATAAATTTGTATGAAAGTGTTTCGCTTTGTTACTCAGGATATATCCTTTTATTTATGCATCCAAACCTATGATCAATACTATCAATTCTATTTGTAGGTCGAAAATTCAACAGGCACCAATGCAACACTATTTTTTATTAATTAAATACTACTACAAATTTAATATCATTGCTTTTATCAGAATGTTACACTCTCACAGCTTACTTATTATTAAGTTGTATCAATGTAAATCTTCGTCTATTATTTATCTTAGGTATTATAAAATGATATAATAATAATAAATAACCAGTTCATAATGTAAGGTACCAATATCGCAAAAGAGGGTATCGCACAGACATGATAAAAGATTGAATGTGTACTAATTTTGTTCCTATAATTTGGAATGACGATTGTATTGAATTAGTAATTTAAATTTTCAAATAAAACTTGCGTGTTATCGTTACCTATTTTTATGATTATTTAACCAAATTGGAAGCTAAACGCGGTTCCGGGGAACCCGCCGCCCGGTTGGTAACCGCCGGGGTTGAAGAATGTCTGGAACACCACGTTCGGGTCGATATCTGCGAACAGAGATAAACATTTAGTTCAACTATTAGATAGCGTTTACCGCAATACCCACCTACCTACATAAGTACACAACATTGAAATTTACTGGAGTTCAAGTTTGTGCCGCGATTAACTTCAAAATGACTGGCGTGCGGGAGCCAACTTTTGTATACGCCAATGGGGCTTAAAGGATTGAACTGTGGAGTATGGTAGTCTGTGAGCTCTTAGAACGACATTTGGGTTTCGGGTACCATCGGCCGATTCAGGTATCAAACCAATAAGAGTGAGTGAGACAGCAAGACAGCCCGAAGGTCTTTTTAAATACTATCGCACTGTAGTCTGTTTCAATAAGGAAGGTATGGCTAACACATTCAATTTGACAAATCTAGAGGTGAGGCTTCATTGTGACACTTAACTTAAATTATGTAATTGATGTTTATTTATTACCAATAAACTTTTTACTGTGTTGTGAGTGTGAAAGAATATAAAATACTCACTTAATATTTTAGTAGGTTGTCTTTATATTTTCGTTTATACGCGATTTTAACCGATTACCTGATTATATATAGTCACCGCTTTAGTTTTAATGACCATAGAACCTACCCTAGTAATGCTTCGTAAATAATGTCATTTATTGAAAATTTGTATTTGAAAATTATGTAAACGAAAAACTAAATTGCGGTGGTTCTTTTTAGATGTACGTACAGTACCCCAAGTATTGATTCATATATCTATAACATAAAATAATGATAAAAATGACATGTAATAACTATGATTATTACGAATAAATGAGTATGAGTATGTAATTCAATTGTTTGTTCATTTTGTTGTCATAACTTTCGTGAACACTATCAGTTACATTCAATGCATCTGTCACCCATACCTTCCTTATTGAAACAGACCGTAGTGTAGTAGAACATTACTCAATTTCAATGGTTTTTAGCGGTGTAAGTATTATTAAAGGAGGGAAGTGCCCTGATAAACTAGTAGGGAAAAAAATACATTAATTAATGAGCATTTACACAAATAAAAAAGATGAATTATAAGTGAAAAACTTGAAGTAAATGACCTGTTGTATTTGTGAGTAATGTGTGTGAATAGACAAATTGACGTTCCAAATCAGAAAAATTACTTAAGTCCCATATCAGTTCTGTACACTACTACATACAACAGGTCATTTATTTAAGTGTTTCACCTGTACGCAAGGACTTTTTATAAATATTATAAATATGGACAATGTCCGCAAAGTAATGCCTGATTAAATCAATTAAATAACAAATAATAAACTATTCTAAAGAAAATAAAATTTTTACGGTCTGTGCAGGTCGATGCGGATCTTTTACTGGGTAAAAATTGGAAGGTCGTTTAGGAATTTTTTAAGCAAGACTTTACCTTAGTTCAATCAAAAGTTTACCGTTATCAAAATAATCACGAATATTTGACTGCTCTGATTTTTTTACTCGTTTCTAAGGTAAGGTAAAATAATCCTGTAAAATATCTGCAAAAGATGTGATAGTGACGTTAGTGGGAAATATATTGCTAACCAGCCATGCCGGAGCTGTCTTCGTCCAGATCCAGGCCGTGGTCAAAGCGCGCGCGCTTGCGCGGGTCGCTGAGAACGCCGTAGGCCTCGCCGACCTCCTTGAAGCGGCGCTCCTGGTCGCGCCGCTCGCTGTCCGGGGCGCCCGCGTGCCGGTCCGGGTGATGCACCAGAGCGCGCTTCCTATAATTACATTTACAATTATTGGTATTTTTTTCTATTCCTGTTTTAATCATAGCCACTATTAGTACAAGACAGTATCCAGGTACGCGTTTTATCGGTGACCCATAGTGTCACTGTCAGTGGTATGTGACACAATAGTATTTTATTTATATTATTGCGGCATAACAGGGGTTTATAAAGTTGAGGACCGTGTTTCGTTTATACAACAATTACGAAGGAGAACTATTTCTTTTTTTTTATCTCTAAAATTTTAACGAGGCTTGAGTTGGTGAATATGTCAGCCTCATGGGAAACCACAGGTACCTAATTCTGCCTTGCCCAGAGTCCGAGGCTCTGGAGCCGAGAACTATTTCAAAGTAACTAATACTATCATGTTACAGCCCCAAGGAATCTAAGTAACAAAGTAACAGTGACTTCTGAAAAGGTTGCAAATTTATAAAATCAATGGATTGCGAGCGCGGAGCATGAAGCGACATTGGAGCGCAGAGCATACCCTCCGCTTCCCCGGTCTCTTTTTCCTCACGCGCAGACTATAGCTGAATTAACTGAATTTCTACTTTATTACACCAAAAATTTTAATTTTTAAACAAGCATCACCTGTAAGCTTTCTTAATGTCGTCCTCAGAAGCAGTTTTTTCCACTCCAAGTATTTTGTAATAATCTTTGCGTTTGGACTTCTTAAGAGCAATTTTGGCTTCATGGAGCAGTTGTTTGTTTTCTTTGCTTTTGTCAATTTTGTATAGTCTCTCATAATCTTTGACAGCTTCTTCAAATTCTTCAAGCTCTGTGTAGCACTTGGCTCGACGCAGTAATGCCTTCACATAGTTGTCATCCAGTTCAAGGGCAGCAGTGCAGGCTTCAGCAGCTTCCTTGATTTGGTTGAGTTTGGAGCGCACTGTTGCTATGTTGAAATAAAGCTTGGCGTTTACAGCTTTGTTGTGTTTATCTATCGTCAAAGCTTCATTGTAGAGGTTGAGGGCTTGTTGCCAACGCCCCATTTTGAATGCTTCATTACCTGTAAAACATGTTAGTTATATAATTAAGTCAATGGTAAGTAATCAACATTTTTACCTCATTGTTGTGATATTGTTGGGAAACAAAAGGAAAACGGCAACAGCAGTTAACAGCAACATTAATGGCCACTGTCATTTGTTCAGCAACTAAGTGTTCCAGTCAGTGGACAGACTGAATATGTTAAAAGCAGGACTTATTTACCTTCTTCTTTTTTCTGTTTCAATAGTTTTGCTTTCTTGTAAATTTCCATTGCTTTCTTGTGATCTGGAGCAAGACGCAATACTTGCTGGAAATGCTTGAATGCTTGGTCATCCTTATCCTACGAAATAACAAGAATTAGTAAATGTCATCATTATGAAATTTAATTGTCTGTACATTAAGTAGTATGCAACTTGTTTACGAACCTCAAAATAAAGACAGAGGCCACGCACAAATATAGCCTCTGCATCAAAACTGTCAAACCTCAAAGAATCATTTGCAATCTCTTGGGCTTCTTGGCAGCGTCCAATCATGGCCAAGCACTCTGCTTTTTTTAATTTTGCCCTGAAATCATAAACAAAATGTTTAATATTCACATATTTATAAAATAAATATTTATAACTTTTATCAAAACGCTTCCGGGTTATACAGACACCATTACAATAACATACAGCAGAGATACAGGAAAGAAAAAACAACATGAAACCATATACAGTCATTGCTTAAACTACATGATCACTTTAGTGACAAGTTCAGTGAACAATTTTAAAAATAGACTAGATATTAATTTAAAAACTCAGAGAATACAAGTGCAATGATAGTATACACGTATCAGCTCAAAGAGCTGCTAGTGTATTATTTTAAATAATAATAATAATAAAGTTACAGAAGTGATCAGCTACGTCTAATTTATATGATTGAGAAGCTTGTTACAATAATCATGACAAATATAATTACATACATACATAAATCACGTCTTTATCCCTTGCGGGGTAGACAGAGCCTAAGATAACAAGACCTAAAGACCACACTTAACATTATTGTGGGTGTATGAATGGAAAGGGGAATCAAAATAGTTATGGCTTGCTAGTCACATCGCCTATAACATGATTCCTAAGATGTATTTACTTGGAGCTGCATGGACTGTAATCAAGACAGCGGTCCATGCAGAAGACAGCCCGGCGATAGTCTTCAGTTTCCATGGCACGCTGCGTGTCCTCATGCAGCCTGCGTAGAGATTCCAACGCGCGACGCTCGCTGGTCACACAGTCCGCGCCTCCAAGCTCCGTGGCTGCTCGCACTGCTTGCTCTCCTCCCGAAATATCCCCTAATACAAGATAAAAAGTATCAAAATGCTGGGTTCATTGGATTCATCACAATTTTTTCATTATTCAACTTTACATCTATATGGTACACAAGTGAAAATTAACATGACAGTAGTTAGTCCTTCTGAAAGTGTTATACTTGTATTTTTAAAATATTACCATATACAGGGTGTTAGGTAATGAGTGGATAATCCTTGAACTGTGGATAGAGGGCACTTAGGACGTTATAATAAAGCTAAAATAGGTTTAGTAAAAGTGGCACGGTTTCGGAGATATTCGGACTTTTAGGTTTTTTTCGAAAATGAACACCCTTGTTCAATGTTTTCATCATAGCTCCATTTTAAACTAACTTTTTCAATTTTTTATTTTTGCTCAATATTTTTGAGTACTTGTATTTTCAGATAGGCATTACTATTTTTGTGAGACTACATGGGATTTTTTTTAAAAAAATCGCAAACTTAATTTTTGCCTTTTCAATCGTACATTGATCGAATTTTCAGCTCTCACGGTGAAAAAAAAATACACTACAGCCTAGTTGCCAATAAGCTTAAAAACATGCCGGTTTAGTGACAATTTAAAAATGGTAATTACCTTTTGAATTTAAATTCAAAATGACAAAATAATAAAAAAAAATACACGCTCACCCACATTTTTCCCGATTTACTTTTTGTATCACGGGCGTAGAACTCAAAATTTTTTGTTGCAAAAATAACATTATTGGCCACTTACTTAAATGCAAATGGCATTTAAATAATTCCAAATTTAAAAAACATGCTGACTGCCTTTTGTTTTTTTTTTCTACTTCGATTTTGAATTTTACTAAACCTATTTTAGCTTTATTATAACGTCCTAAGTGCCCTCTATCCATAGTTCAAGGATTATCCACTCATTACCTAACACCCTGTATATTACACATATGCAAATGACAAATATTAGATATGCAAACATATAACCATTTCTCTCAACTTTTTCAAAGTCAATATCACCATCATGATTATGGTTATAGGTAAATGAGACCAATTATAATTTTTGAATTACCTAGAGCAATACAGCATTTTGCAATTCGGATATACCCTTTCGTAAAAGTAGAGTCCAAGGCAACAGACTTCTGGGCATCTTCCAATGCTTTCTTGTACATGCCCAGCATCATGTAACAAGCAGACCTGTTGCCATAATATGAGGCATTCTCTGGGCACAGCTTGACAGCTTCATCATATAGCACTAGAGCACTCTTGTAATTTTTATACTTGTAGAGGTGGTTGCCACTTTCTTTCTTTTCTTCAGCCAGGCTGTAATTAAAAACATAACAAGAGTTGCACAACATCCAGATCCAATACTTTTAATCAGAACTTAAGTCAGACAAAGCAAGAATTTTCAGCCGTTTAAAGGTGTCTTTGAATAGAATTATTACTGGTACAATTTACATACATTTAAATGTTTTTCAAATGATGTATGTACCTATGTAGATGATGTTAGTAAAGTAGTAAAGTATTTTGACTTCGTTATTTAAGTTACAGCAGCTGTGCAACTTTATTATTGTTTATTATTTAAGCTAACGTGCCGTTCTAAAATTGGCCAGGTGTTTTTTGGTCGATGGAAGTGGGTCAAGTGTCAAGGTACTCTCATTTTTACGCCAACGTTAGTGGTTTGCCAGCAACTAATTCATGCCTAAATTAAGTTTCCTCTAAACAAGGAAACCCAATCACCCAAGACATACATTTCTCAATCAATACAATATCAAAAGATTTATGTCATGATACTTTGAACATTTTTAATACGATGTGATTGCTAGATTCATATCTTTTACCTTTCTGGACTTTTAGGAAGTAAATCATCACTTGTAAGATCCAAATCCACTATGTCTGACTCCGCCATTTTTAGTTTAAAAATTTTCAATGATTTTATATTAAAAACGATGTCCACTTTATTTTGACGACGGATTCACAAAAGAACCACACCACCGAGGTCGGTTTGTGATTGGCTGTGAAGTTACCATTACCAATTCAGTGAATTAGAGCTTGAACGTGATTCAGAAACCGGTAATTTACACTTTATGGTTAGTTTTTTTTTTCGTAATTCGTGGTGTAAGCCAATTTTAATTGGCTGATTGGAGAAAATTTTCGTCCACAAGCCGTGGATAAAAAAGTAAACGTCAAGTGAAATTGTCAATTGTCAATCGTCGTCGGTGACGATACCGCGTATCGGATATCTAATATTATTTTAAATTATAACAAAAAAGATGCAATACCTATAATGTTTTATGCTTGTAGTTTTGTGTAAAAATAGGAGTAATAAAATGGGGGAAAAAGTTTCACCTGTAAACGACGCTATTCGTCATAATGGCGAGATTGAGTGGCAACCACTTGCTCTCACTTTGGTCGAATATCCAAAAGGTGTGTATTAATGTTTACCATATTATTTGTATTCTACAAAGACTGCCTTTTATTAAATGTTTGTTGATCTACTATTTTCCATGTTGGTGATGTAATAGAAGTTGGTTAACTGAGCTAGCTCATGCGTGAATACTTGTCGGATTTTGTTAATGACAGAGATAATAAAGCAATTTTAACGGCTTCTTTTTACGGCCACAGCAATAAAATTACGTCGTTTGACTTTTTCAGGTGACTGGATCGGAAAATTCTTCGCCCTCATTAGCCTGTCGCCTTTTGGAATCGGGGCCGGGTTTGTCGCGTTAGTTTTATTCAGAAGAGATCTTCATACAGTAAGTTATAAGTACAATCTTTAGATACAAATTGAAAATTGTTTTAAAATAATTATTTTCGTTGATTTAAATTTCTTGGAGGTAGTTTCCAAACCTAATTTGAAATAACCCTTGATCTACTAAGATAAAAAATGGGATAATGTAGATTATTGCTATTCACATGCATATCAAGTAACTTGATATACTTACATTTTATTATACCATAAAAAAATATCAATGAAAAATAGTTACTAATGAAAACCTAATATTTTGATCAATAGCTCTGAGTTATGCCATGCCATAGTTCTCAATCTCATAGACAGAGAAAGAGAAGACATTGTCCCTATTCCTAAATGGTCTCAATTGATCATGTAAATTTGTTCCAGATTGCTTTCTTCACAGGCACACTAGTGAATGAGGTTATTAACATAATACTGAAACACATAATATGTGAAGCAAGACCACTTGCAAGAGGACATCTGTATAATGAATATGGAATGCCATCATCACATGCTCAATTTATTTGGTTCTTCAGTATATATGTATTGTATTTCGTTGTTATAAGGTATGTATTCTGCAAAGCACTCACTAATCATTATTATTATAGGTAACACCATCTCTTAAAGTTTAGTATGCTAGCCCAAATTTGTGATACTTCAAGTGCCATTATGCTGTCATATGAATTTCAGCCACCTGGGTGTTTCCAATACATACATATATCACGTCTTTATCCCTTACAGGGTAGACAGAGCCTTTTTTTTTTTTTTTTTTTTTGCGGCGGAAAAATGCGTTACGCATACGACCGCGCCGTGGGGACGGCGCGGAAGTTATGTGGGACTCTCCTCCCCGGCCCCCCCCCCGAGTGGGGGGAAGCGGAGGAGGCCTACCCACTAAAAAACCGCCGGTATTCCCTCTCTGCCATTGGAGGGGCGCCGTGGGAGAACTATGGTGTCACCACGCACGCCCCGCCGGCCGCCCCGGCCTAAGCGCCAGGGCTCCCGCGCCAAGAGAGGGGGGCCGGGAATACTTGGCCCCCCCCTAGACTACTCCTGGGCCTCTACGCGCTAGCAGGGGATCCCCATCCCCCGCCAGCAGGCACCACTAGGGGAGGGCAGCAGCAAATTGCCGCCGCCTCCTCCCCGTTCGTCTGCGCCGGAGCGGGGGCGCGAGGGGGTCATTCTCGCGCTCCCGCTCCCTCTCCTCCTTCTGCGAGATCACGTCCTCGCAGAAGGAGGCGACGGCCTCCCAGGACCCCTCACTCCCGACCATGGCGTACACTACGCCGGGAAGTGAGAGGTCGCCGCCGATAGTCGCTACCAGAGTGCGGCGCTGCTCGGACCAGGCGGGGCACAGCTCCAGTGTGTGCTGTGCCGTGTCCGACGCCGCGCCGCACTCGTGGCAGGACTCCGTCTCCTCCCTACCGACCCGTTTCAGGTACCGCCCGAAGCAGCCATGCCCGGACAGTACCTGTACGAGTCGGTAGGTGAGGGACCCGTGGGCCCTCCCGCACCACTCTGGGAGCACCGGGTGGATGGCTTGGATGGTGCGGGTGCCGAACTCGGCATTCCGCAGCTCATCCACCCAGCGCTCCATGACCCCTTCTGCCTGGAGCTCCCGGGCTCGGGTCAGCTCCGCCGGGGCAAGGGATTCGCCCCGGGCCCTCCTCTCGGCCCTGGCTTTGTGTGCGTCAGCCAGGGCCTCCGCCTCAAGCTCCCATGGCGGGGAGCTGGCCAGTACGCCCGCGGCCTGCCATCCCACCGTGCGGTACGCCCGGCACATTCGTGTGGCGATGATGCGCTGTGGACGCCGCAGCAGCGCCTTCGCCGCAGGCGTCAGGCCATCCGCCCAGATGGGCGCCCCATACAACGCCATGGAGCGCAGGACGCTGGCGTATAAGCGCCTACATGGGGCGCCTGGCCCGCCGGAATTCGGCAGGAGGCGACTCAACGCCCCCGCCGCGCCCACTATCCGGGGGATGAGGTCCCGGAAGTGGGCCTCCCATCGCCATTTGCCGTCCAGGGTAAGGCCCAGATATTTGATCTGGGCCTTAACCTCGACGGCTTCGCCTGCCACCCGCAACGCCGCTCCTCGCGGCACCCGCCACCTCGGCCCCCTAAAACAGAGGGCCTCGGTTTTGGGCAGGGCCACCCTCAGTCCGAGGGCCCTGATCCGTCGGACAATGAGGGTAGCCCCCACCTCCGCCCTCCTCCGAACCTCCTCCCACGTGGTGCCCCGGACGGCGACCAGCGTGTCATCTGCATAGCAGATGACCGCCATCCGGGGCAGCACCTCCCCGCGGATGGCCCAGTCGAATCCGATGTTCCAGAGCAGGGGTCCTAGAACCGACCCCTGCGGGACTCCACTGGCCATCCGCCTCCTTCCATCGATTCCCCCCCTTCCCGTGTAGAGCACTACCCGTTCGGTCAGGTAGTGCCCTACAATCCTCCGGAGGTAGAGGGGCACCCCGTGGTATCGGAGCGCCTCCTCTATCACTCCGAAGGGGAGGGAGCCGAAGGCGTTAGCTATATCTAGCGATACTGCTAACGCCCCCTGCCCCCCCCTCGCCGCCTCCTCAGTGAACCCTTTCAGGGAGGATAGGGCATCCATCGTGGATCGCCCTACCCTAAACCCGAATTGGTTCACTGAGAGGTCCGGCCCTACCTCCGCTAGGTGGCGGACGATTCGGGTGGCTACAACTCTCTCGAGGAGCTTACCCGTCTCGTCCAGCATCACCAGCGGACGGTAGCCGGACGGAGAGTCCGGCGGACGACTCTCCTTGCGGAGCAAGACGAGGCGGCCCTCCTTCCAGCAGCGCGGGAACTGGCCGACCTCCAGGCACTTCGTGAATAGCGCCTGGAGGCGGTCGCTGAGGTGTTCCAGGGCGAGATGGAGCACTCGCCCGGGAACACCGTCCGGCCCTGGGGCCTTTCTGCGGCCCTTCAGTCGGGCCCTCACCGCCGCCATCTCTCCGGTGACCGGGGGGACTGCGAGGGCGGCCTCGTCTGGCTCCATGTCTGGGGGGGCCATGGGGGGGGGGGTCGAAGGGGGGGCTATCAGGGAATAGCCCCTCGACCACCACCTCCAGGAGTGCCGGCTCAAACTCCTCCGTGGGGGGGGCCACCTTCATTTTCGCCCGCACCATTCGGTACGGGCGCCCCCACGGGTCGGCGTCCAGCTCCGCCAGGAATTCGGCGTAGGCTCGGTCTTTGGCCGCGCCTATCGCCGACGCGAACGCCTTTTTGGCCGACCGCAGTTCGGCCAAGAGGCGCTCCTCCTCCCCCGGCACTCTGGTTGCCCGCCGGCGGCATCGGGTGAACTTGCGCCGCGCCCGGTCGCTGGCGGCCCGCAGGACGGCCAGGTCCTGGGACCACCAATACACCCCATCCCTGGGGGGGGCCCGGCCGCTCGCCCGTGGCATGCCCGCGTCGCATATGGCCGCCAAGTCCTCCCTGAACCTGGCGGCCCTGTGCTCTACCCCCATGGTGCTCGGAGGGTCGACGCACCACGCCCGAACAATGGCCGCCTCTTCGGCCCGGTCCCTGTCGAGGCGGGAGAGCACCCATTTGGGGAGCCCTCCGCCTCTCGCTCCCACTCCCGCCGCACGGGCTTGCGGCCCAGGGGGCGCTTCGGAGACCCTGCACCGGATGAACCGGTGGTCCGACAGGGTCTCCGCCTCCTCCAGGACGCGCCAGTCCAACACGCGTCTGCCGATGGCTGGGGTCGCGAACATCAGGTCCACGATCGACCCCCCCTGCCACCGGACACACGTGTCGACGCGCCCTCTGTTCTGGAGGACCAGGCCCAGCGCAACGGCCCAGTCCCGCAGAAGCGCCCCCCTCAGGTCTGTTGTGGGGGAACCCCAAGAAACGCATTTTGCGTTGAGGTCCCCCATCAACAGTACCTGCCTCGGTGCCGCCCGCCGCACCACCAGCTCGACCGTATCCAGGTACCCCTCAAATTCATTGAGGGGCCTGTTGGGGGAGAAGTAGACGCCCACGACGACTACTTCTCCCCAGTTCGCCGCCACGTAGCCGGGCCCCCTCTCTCTGGGAGAGAGCCCCCTGGCGCCGGACGACGGCACCACCACGCCCACCAGGCCCTGCGTGTCCCCAGCCCAGTTGGGTTGGGGGGGACACAATAGGGCTCTGCCACCACTGCCAGGGCAATGCGCCACTCCACGAGGACCTGCATTAGCAGGTCTTGTGCTCTCGCGGAGTGGTTGGCGTTGCCCTGGAGGATTTCGTGATGCAGGTGTCTGGGCATTAGGACACCTGCATCGTTATTTCCTCCGACGCCCTAGGGCCATTTTCAGGGGTGCGGGCCGGGGTCGAAGCGGCCTTTCCCCTTATCTTGGGCGGGGAGCATTTGCCCCGGCCCATCACGTGGCCTGCCGGCCGGCCCGCCTCCGTGCACACAGCACATTTGGGCCTGGCCGTGCAGCCGGCCGCCCTGTGCCCCTCCTCTCCGCAGCGGTAACATTTATCCCCATGTTCCGCCGCCTAGGGTAGACAGAGCCTAAGGTAACAAAACCTTTAGGCCATGTTGAGCATGATTGTGGGAGTATAGGTGGAAAGGGGAATCATAATAGTGATGGGTTGCGAGCCGCATCGCCTATAACATGATTCCTAAGATTTTCACCCATTCCCTGACCCTGGCATATGCATACTACATCTACATTGCTGTTTCTCTTGTGTTCCCAGTTTATTACTATATTTAAAATGTATGGGTGTAATGTGATAATATTATTTTTTAATGCATAATTCCAGATTGCACCATATAAACAATAATAGCATAATATCAGCATTATGGAGAGTGATTATTGTCAGTGGCTGCTTGAGTCTAGCTGTACTAGTGAGTGTGGGCAGGGTGTACTTGCACTACCACACCACGTCTCAGGTCATAGTTGGAGGGCTTGTGGGTTTCTTGTTTGCCACACTGTGGTTTGCAGTGGTTCACAGAGTTTTCACACCACTGTTCCCACATTTGGTGTCATTGTAAGTATCAGAGATATCCTTTTGTAATTATTTACTTTCACTTAAAAGTTTAATTTCTTACCTAACTATACAAAACAAGCTTGAAGTCTTATTTTATTAAAATTAATAGAGATAGTATCATAGATATCAGTTGGGTGGCGTTAAGTATATCAGAAGGCAAGCCAAAGGGCATTTAACTAGCCTTTCCTCTTATTCTGCACAATAAAAGTGCCCAACTGGCATAAAATAGGCAAGCCGGTGGGAATCCAGTTCTATTGACGCCACGCCACTGATAGATATTATACTTAGTTACCATTTTTTCTATTATCTCATAATATTATATCAAATACCACAGTATGGTACTATTCATATTACACTGGCTGAATTGTAACAGTCTGTGGTTGTAAGCTAGGTATTTATGCCTAATTATGTACAGTCATACACACAGCTTTATCTAGTCTCTCCAAACAATTCTAGACTTGAATCAACTTTGATTCTCAAACAGATTGTAATATTCATGTAATATTCATTTTGAATAAAATTATTAATATCACTGCCACTGTACTAAAACAATCAATAATTATCCCAGTAATAATAAGAATAATATAGCCTTTTTATTCCGAATTCGCTACAATTTCATTTTTTTTGTTGTTGTTGTTGTTTTATTATTAAATTGTCTCGTAATTCGGCGTACCTCATGGCATAGGCCTCCTCCGTGTATTGGAGGGTTTTGGGCTATAGTTCCCACGCGCGCCCAGTGCGGATTGGGAACTTCCCAATCCCAGTAATATCATGGGAGATTTTTCTTTCTTATCTGATCTACTGTCATTTTCAGAAAACTATGCGAGATGCTTATGATCCGGGACACGACGCTCATACCGAACGTGTTGTGGTTCGAGTACACGACGTCGCGGCAGGAGGCGCGCGCGCGTGGTCGCAAGATGGCGGCGCTGAAGCCGGCGCAGTGACGGTACGCGGGCGGGACGGCGCCGCGGCCGCGTCCACGCGCGTGACGCCTGCTCGCCGCCGCCGCCGCCGCGCTCGCCCTGCTTGGCGGCTTGCTACTCACCAGCAGCGAGCCCGTACGAGAGCTGCTGCCCTACTAGCACGAGCGCTTCCCGGTCTCGCGTACCCTCTAATCTCTGGCTATGGGTAAACTTTTACATTAGAAAACTGTTTTTAAGTGCGCCAGTGATAAATTAAGCAAATATTTGTATGTATCTGAATTCATACGATTCTTTACGATCTTGATATTTAGAACGTGATATGTTGCTGCGTTATAAGTTATAACAATCTGTAATATAAGATGTATGTATATATTTATTTTATAACTTTATATGTGCTGAAATAAAGCAATAAATCATACCAAGCGTACATAGTCTGCTTTGCGGCATCTTACAAATAAAGTTCGTTTATTTCATAATTCATATTAGACTGGTATTTAGTCGACAAGCTAGCTAGACTATAGCTAGTAGTACACTGCTCCTACTGCTTTCATCCACAAATATCGTTACAGAAACCCATATGCGGTTTAAACATTAGCGAAAATTACTACTTCATTTGAAAATAATCAAACAATCCTAGTCGGTACATTAAATTTAATGCAAGCCTCATGCATGGGTAAGAAGTAATAATAGAAAGCAGTTATTTGTTCATAATGTACAGTCAATAACTTTCGGAGCGGTTTGCGTTCAACCTGCGTGTATTAAAGGTTGTAAAGTAATTTTCATCTACCAACTGGTTTTTCTACTTTCATAGCGTTACACAACACATTATGTTTGAGCAATCGATTAAAGAGTGAACTATAATTGTCCGAGAGCTGGTAGACAATTTTGATTAGGTATTTAAGTCAACATAAAAACTTTTATATTACTTGCTTTGCGATACAAGAACACATAACTGGCTGAAATTTAGTAGAGGAGGGGGGTCTAACTAACCGTTGAATGCGGTTTTTATGCGCGGAACAAGTTCTGGATGCAGGTAAATTTTTAATAGATACCTTGTAATTTTATGTCCGAGTGTAGAAAATAATAAAAAAACCATCTCATGTCAGCATACTGTCTGCCTGGTGATGAACAATGTTATCTATGTATAAGCAAAGAGTTGATAGCCAAGCCTTACTAACCCTCAAATAAGTCTGTATTTAAATACAAGAAAGGAAGCACTGTGCAAGTTTTAAAGCCGCCACAAAAACATGGACTCAGTACACTTTAAAATGTCTACTAGCTCTCGGAAAAATATACTCTATCTATACCCACACCTAACTACCACTTATTTAAGAATAATGAGCAATTAAATTTCTTTATTTGACTAGGCAATACTCTATGTTATCGTCAATATCGTCGTAAATGATGGTTGGGACAAAAAATATTGGTATTTTTATACATAAACTAAACATATATAGGTATGACTATGTACTATGACAATTTAAGCTTAATGTATGAAATAAGTTTGCAGTTTTTGTCTCAATTACTTTGTAATTAAGACTCAATTTAACTTTAAAATAATTGTGTCAAAAGAACCTCTCATGGTTATGGTTGTCTTAAAGAATGAAAACATAAATTGTCTTATCCAACCTCGACATTGGCAGAATCATCAAAAAGTTGACTGTGCCACTTTTTCCTAAATTTGAATTGAATTGATTGAAAAACAAATTGGACGCTACTTTATAATATTTATCTTGGTGTTTAAAATAAGCAAGCCTTCTTCTTCATGAGTCGACTATTATTGCTATTTTAATTCCAATAAGTGTAAGTGGGAAGGTTGTATCAAATAAAATCATAAAATATGACAAATCTCACCTGGACCTTTTCTTTATCTAAGGCTAAATATGTGAACTAAATATAAGTATATAGAATAAGCCCACACTCACATTCAATATATAAAGGAAATGAAAGAAGCAATCATTGTAGTGTAATTTCGAATATTTTAGTTGGTAACTTTGTGACCAGAAAGGAAAACAGATTTAACTTTTCAGCTGGTTCAGAGATCTTTCGTTGATTATGAAGTAAGACTACTAAGCAAAAGCAAAAAGTAAATGTGCACAACACTTTGGTTCAAGACGATTCTCAAGTGGATTCTGCAATTCAAATAGTAATGCAATTGTGTGGTTCTACTCCAATGGCCGATGGGCTTATAAATGGGCATAATATTTACAACAATGTAGCTAATGTTTAAATAGACTTTAGATTCAGATGCAGTGCCTATACATGTATTACGAATTTTGATGTAATTTATGCTCTATGTGTACTTTAAATAATACTAAGTATATGATACCTATGTTCATCATACTTATAATTGAAACCATAGGTAAATATTTTTAGTATATTTAGCAAACAGCATTTTGATACACATTTACTTTGGATAGCCAAAAAAGCTTGTATGTAAGGCATCGGACCAGAAAAACTAACAAGAGCATTGGTGCATTTTATGCGTTCGAACAACAAGTTGCAAGAATACTTTTTACTTGCTGCACACTGACTAGTAGCAGTAACGATGGTTAGTGGTCACCACTGCTTGCTGCTACTAGTCTAGTAAAGTTGCCCAGTGTGCGGAAGCTTAACCATAGAAAATTGGATTTCGAATATTAATATCCTTTATAGGTGTGAAGCAATATTTGAATATATCCGAGTACATCAAAATGATGATAGTTTTTTATTGTTTTTAGACGATTGCATAAAAATACCACTATTGTCTTGGTGACCAGACGTTTATATTAGATAGGTATGATTTTCAACTTTCGTGTTATTTATCAGAATAATTATTACACAATTGTGTTAGGAGTTTTTCATTCCTTAGGCAGCTTTGTGCATAAATAAAAATACTCTGCCTTGTTGTTTCTTATGTAGGTGCTTCCAGATGTTATGCACTCTTACATCTTCCATAAAATAGCAAGGACAAACTCATGTTGTTGAATGTAAATTTACTAAATAAGTTGTGTTTGCTTCAATAATATTATTTAGTCTCGTGAGACGTGTTTTTAAAAATCTACAAAATAAATGGTCAGATCGTCTAACTACTGATCATGAGTTAAACCGTTTATTTTGTAGTTTATATAAATATTACTTGTTTTATAGGGATAATACATGAAATTTATTTTGACTATCTTTATTCTTCTTTGCTATAAAACAATAATTCTCTAGTCTTGTTGATACAAAAGTTGATATTTCTTATAATTTATGTTATCTACAGATCTACTGTTTAAATCATAAATAAATTAGCTATTAAGTTTATTTGTAAACATGCTCAATGATTTGGTTTATGGAATATGTTTATTATATGTAAATAGGCTGTTTACTTATTTATGTATTGTAATCCTAAATTATAAGAAAACCAAACAACTATACCGTTATTCCAGATGAGATTATAAGCGATTAATCATAACATGAAAAACACAACTGTTGAAAAATATTGTCAGTAGGTACTATATTTTTTGTAATATCTATGCTAAGTATCAATAATTTTAGGGCGGCTGTAAATTATTTTATAAAATTTCTGCTCTATGGTAAGGCCGCAAAGTTTTGAGTACCTAGGTTACTTGAAAATGTGAATTCCGTTATGTTACGTGTCAGGGAAAAAGAAGTAACGATCATTCTAATCTGAGCAACAGGTGATTTATCTAACAACTGATCTATTTGAAGGCAGGAGGAACGAGACGCGCGTTTATTGCCAGATTGTGATGTATCATTAACTAGCTTCTGCCCGCGACTTCGTCTGCGTAGAATTACACATATAAACCGTACTCTTAAATCACATCTATTAAAAAAGAACTTATCAAAATCCGTTGCGTAGTTTTAAAGATCTATCCTAGAAAGGTTTATGCAGGTAAACAATTTTGTCATCTTTTTATTGAAATGTACACTAAAAATCGAAATCTTTAGACTAAAAATTAATTAATAAATTACACTGTTAGTTCATAATTAATTTGTAAAGTGAAAAGATTTAGATTTTTAAAGTTTATTCAATAAAAAGACATGTCAAGATTGTTAACATTTAGTTAATTACCTAAACCTTTCTAGTATAAGTACATAGGGACAGAGAGACAGCGGAAAGCGACTAAACACTGAACTAGCGTGACGGCGGAAGAATTTCAAATCAAAGGCACAAGACAAAGTCGATGATACTGTTAAATATGTATTATTATTATTATTAGCATAATCTCTCAAAAATAATACAAAATTCTTTAAAATTGCAGACAGATAGATGGCATACCTGATTTATTGCCGCACACACCTCTAGAGTATAAATTTTGAAATTTAGCCCTCTTATCATAAAATCTGTAAGCGAGCTAAATATCAAGGTGCTGAGTTTACGTCGCGACATCGAAGTGCCTATAGAATACACATCATCACAAATAGGTATTTCTCACAGAATCATTAAATTGAAACTTCTTTCTCTTCCTAAACGAAAATAAATACAGTAAATATGGAGCTATTGATCGTTCTAAGTAGCCAAAACGTACAATTGTGCAACTTAATTTAATAAATTAAATTGAAGATAACATTAAATTGTATATACTTTAAATTCATGTGACAAAATATTGTGGGAATTGTAATAAATTTTTAATATTGTAGAAGTGGATTTTTCTTTTCCTATCAACTGACTCTACCTACTACTTTCATAATATTTAAAGAAGTAAAAATATTTCAGATTAACTTAATATTTCGTTGAGTCTTCTTCATTTACTGTTTTAATGCCTTCATCATTTTCACCGTCGGAAGAACCTTGTGAAAGGGTAAATTAAAAGTGAATGCATCTAACATTTTTCATACTTTCAAAGGTAATATTGACAATCAAGGAACTAACCACTAAGAAGACCAGATGTCACTGAAGAATTTGAATCACTGTCTTCAGATAAACTTCCCAGCCATTTCTGGAATAAAAAAACTTCACATACTGATCTACTGTACTCTGCTACATGAAAGTAGTGAATTCATAAGTAAAGGTACAAAATGATACCTTATCAGGTGGGATGAGCCTGTTGGCCTTTTTCATAAATGTAAAATTAGCTTTCTGGCCAAGGTCTACCAAGTGTTTTGTGACTTCAGTTGTGGACATGGATTTGGTCAGCATGCCTTGGAGGGTTTGGGGATCTTTTTCTAGCAGATCCGGAAACATTATTGCTATTGGTTTTAATTCTGGCCCATCTTCGCAATCCACCTGAAAGGTAAACTAATTACCTTTTGGTAAAGTGATATTGTTATAAATATGTTGATTTTGCAAATAAAATTACAAGTTGCAGTACTTCCTCTTCATAGGAGTGGGAAGCTGAAGATTTGCTTGGTGTCTGCAAAATGTCAACCCACTCAGAGTCTTTAGCCAATAATGGACAGAGAGGTTCCACTGCATTATTTATATTACTGTCCCCTGTGTGTCTTGAACTCTGAAATGTTGGTACAAACATTTATAACATAACATTGTTTAGCAAATCGCGTGATTCATTGTTATGAATTGACTAATACAGATGCTATTGGGTTTGTAGTTGACTGTGTCTTTTTTTTCGGTTTCTTGAATTTCTTCTTGTTCTCATTTGTACTCATTTTGCAGCAACCATTCTGTTATATTTTCACATGCTATCAATAGGAAATAAATGCAGTGAAACACATTATGACAGTATTGACAATTCTGATTTTATTGACAATCTATATAGTTCAGTGATACCAGTAGTGTAGTAACCATCATTGACAAAAACTTGCATTAATTAATTACTTTCAATAAAGGTTGAATGTTTTTAGATCAGAATATTAACTACTGATAAATTATTTCTGGTTCTTGATTTCAAAGTGGATTTGATATCTATGAATAGTCATCATCTTCATCTACTTCATTCTTAGGTCCAGTTGGTGGAGGTACATATGGTTGAGCGGCTGCATCAGAGCCCACAAGGCCCTGTTGCTGCAGTAGAAGCCATTGCTGTTGGTCTTGTTTCGCCTGTTCCTCGCGTGCCTGGAACAAGGTACAAATATTTCACAACAAATTGACTGACTGGGTGTTTTGTATCTTCAAAAATTATGCATTATTTATCATTACTATAATTGTACACTTAATATTTATGGTTAGTTTCTAGGTAGAAAATCTTTAAAAACTTGGCTACAGTTTTCAAGATAGAAAATTATATTTATGTAGAAGTAAAATAGGTAAGCCTGCAGCATTGTATATGTTACTGCATTAAGAAATATACAATCAAAAAATGTCATACATATGGTTTTATTTTGTGTTGACAGTGTTGAATTACCTTTGCGAATAGTTCCTGTTGCTGCCTCAGCAGTTCTTCCTCTGGTATACCAAGGTTTTCAAGTCTAGTACTCTGCCTTCTTCTCTTGGCAGCTACAGCCTTGCAATCTTTTAGAACAGCTTCTGCTTCAATTGTATAGTCAGTAAACCCTAATCTATCAAGTGCTGTAAATAGACAATACAATTTGTTAAATCATTCCTGGTATTGCAAGTGTCCATCTGTACGGGCACAGCTTGGCACAAACCTATCATATCTGAAACAGTTTCCATCATTAATATTTACCTGTGAGGACATGTTCAGCATTAATGGTTTTTTTATTACTCTGGTTACAAACTTCATTAGCTTCGGAACTGAGTAAATGTATAAATTCAGTACAACAGTTAAGAATTAGCTCTCTAGACTCAAATGCAACCCTAACTGAAGGTACCAGTTCTTTTATCATTTTGTTTATACTTGCTCTAGGTAGTGTTAACTCATCTTCTTCTGAAGGCGGGGGACATAGCTCTTGTTCTGGGCTGCCCATTGTAAGAGATATGTTATTATTGCAACAAAAAAGTGATAATAATATTATCGATCCCTGTTTTGTCGATTTTTTGCTATTTGTTGCTGTCAAATTGAATTCACTCCGGTCAGCTGTCACTCTTCTTTACTTTTTTCGTCTTTTTCACATAGGAAAAGCATAGGGATAATAAGTCCATACAGCCGTCTGAATTGCCTGATGCACATTTTAATTTTCTATTTCTACTCGAGTCCTAGGCCTTATAACGCTCCCCCATTATCAGTTTCAAGTTTTATAAAGTCACCCTCCTCAACTTACTTCACCTCCTCCCACCTGATTAGTCACTTTTTGACATGTGAAACTTGAAATATTGTAGGAACCTGATAATAGGAGCGAAATTTAATTATAACTCTGAAGTTACAAAATCCGAATATCGTTTTATGCCGTTGCGTTTATTTGATTGAGCTCTTGAAATAAACAATGGAAGGCATGATGGCAATACTATTCTTCTACTGTCACGCCCTGTCAGTGTATGTATGCCCCTTAGTTTGCTGCCAGTTCAGTGCAGTGAAATAAAATTAGAAGTCTACAATAAATAGTCTAGTCTGTCTGGGCATATTTGAAGAGGTTGGAATTTCGTAAAGCTAATTAACGATTTTAAATTCAATAGGTTAAACGATTTGTTAATAATAATGGTTTTCTACTTCACGAGCAATGTAGTCTCGCCGCCTGTAACTTTATTTATGGGCGCCGACAAACACGAAAGTGAGTATCATTCTCTTTCAAACTTTTGTTTAGGTAATAGGATTATATTCTTCCATGTTATGTATAATGTACATTATTTTTTTAGATGAAGATTTAATCAAGTGGGGATGGCCTGAGGATGTATGGTTTCATGTGGATAAGGTGTCGTCTGCGCACGTATACCTTCGCTTAGAGCCTGTAAGTATGAAGAAAACGAAGATGCCACTTATTAAATCGATGATTAAAGTGATAGTTGTGAAAAAATCAAGCTTAGCCATTAATACATACATACATAAATCACGTCTTTCTCCCTTACGGGGTAGACAGAGCCTAAGGTGACAAGATTCAAAGGCCACGCTTAGCATGATTGTGGGCGTATAGGTGGAAAAGGGAATCTAAATAGTGATGGGTAGCTAGCCGCATCGCTTATATAATTCCTATGCCCATTCCCTCGATGGGCTTTTACCATCTGCGCGGGAGGAGAAGCAACTGGTACATTCTATGTTTTTTCGTTACTCCCAGACCAGCATGGAAACCATTAAACTTTAACGGTTTTCTTACAGGGCCAAACCATAGATGACATACCTAATTCTGTACTTGATGATGCATGCCAGCTTGTGAAGGCTAATTCTATAATGGGCAATAAAATGAATGACATTGATATTGTCTACACCATGTGGTCTAACTTGAAGAAAACTGCAGCAATGGAGGTAAATCATTATTTTACTTGGTTTTTTAAGCAATAGAATTAATAGGTGGACTATTACCATAAGTACCCTCAGGGTACATACAGTAATGTATGAGCAAGTTCACCTAAATATAATAGAATAGAGGTGGTGAGTTGTTGTTCATCATAAGGGTGAGGCCTTTGTTCAACAGTGGAAGTCTTTACTTGAACTAATTTTTATTTTAAACATATTCATTGTTGCAGGCTGGACAAGTGGCATTCCATAAAGACAAAGATGTCAGAAAAGTTAAAGTAGCCAAGAGAAACAATGAAATTGTAAATAGACTTAATAAGACAAAGAAGGAAGATTTTCCAGATCTAAGACAAGAAAGGGAAGAAAGGGATAGATCTGAAAGAGAGGACAAAAAGAAAGTCTTGAGAGAAAAGAGAGAGTTAGAAAAGGAAGAGGAGAAAAAGAAGAAAGAAGAAGCAGAACTTAGGAGTTATTCAACTCTGATGCGGACAGAGAATATGACCACCAATTATGATGGAAATGATTCTGATGATTTTATGTGATAGGAAAAAATAAAAATATAATACTTTTAATAAGTTGGATGTCTTCATTCTTACTGTAACACTAAATTTTGATGTCAATTCCAACTGAACTAAGTGAGTTAACCACCCAAGTCGGATAGTTAGAGCCTGGGTACACTTCTTTAACAAAATTCTGCACAAATTGTGGAAATGTTCCGTCCTCTATGTTTTTTCTCATTGTTCTCATTAGACGCATCTGAAAGTAAATAAATATTAGGCATTTATGCTATGATTAGTTATTTCTTATCTGACACTTGCAGAAGATGGTGTGGTTTAGTAGATACCTGATAGGCAATGTTGTGTACAGATACCAAATGGCAAGCCACAGTCTCCACTGTGACAATGCTGTGCAGATAAGCTCTTGTGTAGTTTGCACATGTTGAACATGTGCAATCCTTGTCTATTGGGTTCAGGTCGGTTTCATATTGTTTTTGTTTTAGGTTCAGCTGCCCCTTATTGATAAGTGCACATCCAAATCTCTGAAAATTATTATTGTTAAATTCTTTCCATCCAACAACATTGGCTTACTTCATACAGGATATAAAAGCACTTACAGCAGTTCTTGTCGGAAATACGCAATCAAACATGTCTACACCCAAAGCCACGCAAACAACTAGGTCAATGGCTAATCCAACTCCCATTAAATACCGAGGTTTGTTCTTATCCAATATGTTGGTGCTCAGGTCGACCATTGGCCAGAAATCATCTTTTGACTCCCCACCACTGTGTAGTACAGAAAGGAAAACATTGAATAACACCTCAAATACAAAATATACCCTGTATTCTTAACAAGTTTATTAAAGGATTCCAACTAGTAAGAAAGTAAACCTTAGCCCTCCAATAGCAAATCCATTGACATCTTTGGTCATGTGATCCCTAGCGCTTCTCTCTCTTAACTCTTTGTTCAACAGCCCCTGTACAATAGGAAAGATGTTTTGCTCTGTGGGCCTCTGGTGGGCCTTCAGGCAGCGATCCAGCCAGCGGCTGGTTCTTTCTGTAGCCTCCTTGATTCTATCATAATCATTGTATGTGGTTTGGACAACATCATCCAGCTGCATTATAATGTCAGCACCTGAAGTATACATAAATCATTTAAGTTTGTGAAGTTTGTCCCTTTCAACTGTCAACCAAACATGTCTATGTACTAACCTATACAATTTTGAATTTCAATGGATTTCTCTGGTGTCAACATGATTTCTGAATCATCATAAGGTGATCTAAACTTCACTCCTTCCTCAGTGATTTCAGCTAGTTTCAAAAGAGACACCATTTGGAATCCACCAGAATCTGTCAGCAGAGCTCTGTTCCATCCCATAAAATTATGAAGACCTCCAGCTTTAGTCAAAACTTCTGTACCGGGTCGATTACCCAAGTGATAAGTATTCCCTAAAATAATTTCACAATCCAAAGTTTCTAACTGCTCTGGTAGTATCCCTTTCATTGTGCCCTGAAGAATGAAGAAAATTGTTAAAGCCGCCGACGGGGTCAATATGTGAATTGTAGCACCGAGTTAATTTTAACTAAGTAGGTAGCTAACCTGGGTTCCGACCGGCATGAAGACTGGTGTTCTTACTTTATAATGTGGCAGTTCCATTAGTCCAGCACGAGCCTTTGTTATTGCACATTCTGCTTGAACGGTAAAGGTTAAGGCTTTCGCACACATTTTGATAGTGTAATTACTAGCTATGATAATTCTTAAAAAAAAACTTGTAGTACAGCTAGCAAACTTCGATTTTGTAACTTCGAGTATAAGGTCAACACTGGAAATTAGGGGTAGTAGTATTTATTACTTCCATGAAGACCAGACAGTACCATACCAAAGGCAAAGCCGCCTGCGTCGCGTCTGTTTGTAGGCCTACTAATAACGCAACGCACTGTGATTGGTCATAGTATATAAAAAGTTACTCTATGACTATGAGACTATGACTGTGTAACGCAAAGTACTAACAGTTTGTCATTTCATTTGTCATAATTGTCAAGCGTTAGATTGACATTTCAGGGATTTTTTCATCCCCCTAGGGATAGGCAAAAGAAACAAGATTCATACAGTCATATCTGTTGTTCGACCACAGGGATACCATACCTAAAAAGGGTATTTAATCACAGGCTTGCGCGATGATATTACCAATACTATTGTATTTTGTACACAAAATAAAAAAATAAGTAAAGGACTAAAACGCTAAAACAAATCATGCAATATTTCATTATCAATTAATCGTCTGCCAAATTATAGCTTCAAACTTGAATCATCGTCAAAATGTGTGTATGGTAGAATGAAATCAGACTATATTATAGTTGCTCCCTCTAGCATCACAATATTTACGATTTTAAGTTTGCATCACACTCTTGACTTGCCAAAATAACCCAAAGTTTGCCTATAGAGAGAATGCACCAGTTGGCAGAAAACCCGGAATCCAATACAAATACAATTGAATAATATTTTACGACAATTAAAAAACAAGTTCTAACCTTTCATGTTTGATGAAAATAGGAATTGTACGATAATACAATTCGGAAAATACCGTATACACTAATTTAAATAAGTGCAAAATTATTTAGGTTATTGATGCAAGCCGACCTAACTAAAAATGTGATTTTGTTGCTTTGGTGACCATGAGTTAAATTAGGTGAGTCGCAATATCTGTGAATATCTTACCATAGCCGTGTAGTTATCTTAAGTTCATTTGGAACGGTTAGGATCTTATTATTAAAGTTCGGATTATTTACAAAAGGTATTGATAATTTGAACAATAAGTGGCACGTTGGTTTTAGCTCAGTTGTAATACGAACATGTACACGTGATATTGATAGTTTGGCCGAACATGGTTCAAATCCTGACTTAAGTTGTAGTCGTATGGTATTTTTGCATTTGTTAAAATGATTTTTTTTATAAAATTTTCAATATTAGTTACGAATATTGGTTGTTCTTTTATGGATTCCAAGATTTTTATTGCATAGATTTTTTTACACAATTACGAAATAGTTATGTCTGTTATCACTTACTTTGAAATACTAGATTACTAATTCGAAAAATATTGCCTTAAAGCTGCATCACCATGAAATGTTTTTTTTTAACCGCATTTACTATAATGCCTAATGTGGTAATTGAGATATTAAAGATTTTGTTTTAAAAAACTGATTTTACTCAGCAAAAAAAACGTACAGAACCATAGGTACATACATACACAAATCATGTCTTTATATATGTAATAATAATAATAATTGCCTAAATGCATGAGGATCAATCGGGATTGTGTTGTGGGAATTTGGTAGACAATCAGTAAAAATTTGCATTTTTTAAATTGCTTACTTTTCAGTTAACGAAACCAGCACATACCTACCTGCAAATCAATTCAATGGTGTGTGTGAAGTGCCCTATCTGCACTGTGCTCATATGGGACTCCCATCAGTGGGACATATAGGCTCCAGTTATCCATTTCCAGATGGATTAGGACATAGGGTTAGGACAAGCAGTAATCAACAAAGGTTTTAAAACAATTTGTTTTTATTTTAACTGTGAATGAGTATCATATCATATTCACAATATACCTACTCTTAAACTAAACTTTAACAGTTTCAAGACTTCAGTGTAATAAATTGGGAAGATGTATTGGAATTTGTTTATACTTATTTGTTTGGAAGAGCAGTTTCAAATAAATAAAACAGTTTTATTAGTTTCAATATATTTGAAGTTCTAATTCAGTCAAAAATGTACTTAAAAAAAACTTTTTGTTCCTAAATTATATATTTTTTTTACTTTTGTACCTCAATAACTGTGAGACTGGGGACAATAGTCAATACAGTCAAAATTTTCCAAATTTTATCTTTACCATACCACTGGCTACACTTTATTGGCAAACACTGTATAGAATAGAATATTCATTTATTTATTTAGTTTACACAATAATTGTCACATAATTATAACCAAGTTACAGGCTAAACAGCAAAAGAGAAATAAAAACTAAACTACCTTTGTATATACCTACTGCAGACATTAACATGCCTACCTAGTACCTATCATCTTCAAAAATTTTAAGTCTCTAGTACTCAATAATAACATTAAGAAATAAAAACACATTGTATACCTACTAATACCTAGTTAGTTACTGAACTGGTTATGTTAGTTAAATACTAACTCTATCTTTACAAAGCCTGTGTTTCCACATTTTATTCTTTAATTTTATTAAAATTTGGAAGTACCTATTAAAAATGAAATAATGTGTATATTTATATGATTTAGGTAATATGGGTGACTAAAAACTAAAGTTGTTTTTTCATAGTAATTTGAAACTTATACTACTTCTAAAAACTATTTTCTCTGGGCAAGTCCAAGAATTGTGTTAGTGCTTCTTAAAAGAATATTTAAAACGATAATGTTTAATATTTTTTAAGAAAAGTCCATTAAAAAAAAGTTACTTTACTCAAAATTATGTAAAGGGATTATACTTACTGGTAAATATTTAATATTTTGTAATATTTTTCAGTGCGGTGGTTAATCATACATGTAGTGCAAATGATTCATCGATAATATTGGCCAAAATGAACAAAAGAAAGGTCGCAAAACGCAAAGGCTCAAAAGTAAAAGCAAACAATGACCCCAGCGAAGTTTTTGTTCTACCTCCAAATCTATTAGAGGCACTGGGCATTAATTTAGGTAATATTGAAACTGTACCAGAAAGCACTTCGGGCAATCAAATATCAGGCAAGTGTTACTGAATATTTTAAATTTCAAAGAAAATTCCTTGCATGTGATTATAATCATTAGATCTAGGTACTGTATTGATTGAAATTTGAGGGTTATACAGGCTGACCCAGTAAGACCAGGATGCGTCATCTTAAAAACCTATCAAATTCACCCCCATGCATGTACGTGCAGCGATTTTTCATTATTTAGGAGTTAGCACAAGTTCTTTGTGACTTTTAATCAACAAACTTCGAAGCACTCTTTACTTAAATACCTACTTACACTATTGTTTTGGACCAATTAGCCAACAACTGCTTCAAGCTCGAAGATGGTTAAAAATTCATAAAACAATGCTTGTAACACCTAATTAATGAAACATTTCTAAACATTTAGCTAGTCTACTACATAATTATTAGCATAATTGGCTGGGCCATCCTGTATATTTATTTTAAAATATCCTCCTTACAATTTTAAATCCACAACATGCAACATTACTAAACTATGTGCATATTTTGTCAAAACTTAAATTTGATTATAATGTTTTTAGTACAATTATTTACAGACAAAGATTTAACTTATAAAGAGAAGAGCACCAATCAGGGTACACCTAGCAATCTTTCTGAAACCAACAGCACCACATCTTCAGAAAAAGAATTATCTATTACAAAAAGTGCTGAGAATGATTTACTTTTTGAAAAGAAGGTCACTGATCAGGGTACACATGTCAATATACCTGAAAATAGCTGTACCACATTTTTAGAACAAGAAACATCTATCATACAAAAAGCAAACCTAATGAAAGAATCCGTATTTTTAAGTCCCACATTTATATCGAATAATAAATGTATTATTGGAGGTGAAGTGGAAATAGTTGGCAATGCTGAAATAGTGCATGAAACAGTATCCGAACTAAATGCAGGTCCGGAGAAATATGTACATGATCAAAGTGATCAGTACCAAGAAGATTTTTCTGTGACTAATTTGGAAAATCCTAGTGATACTCAAAGCTCTGTGGCTACTCAGGAGTCAAATAGAGATGTTCAATCAACTGATAATGTTCAAATAAACAGTATCTCAAAAGATATTAATTATGATGATCATGCAGATGAAGCATATTCATCTGATGGCAGTAATGGTAATATCGAATTAAATAATAAATCAGATGATTCAAATAGTTCTGTTTTGCTGCCTATAAATAACAGCAAAAAAATTTGTATAATCTCTGAACAAATACTTGATCCGTCGAAATTTAAGGCATTTCAAAGTAGCTATTCAGCTGATAAAAGTAGTTTAATTCCTGTTACAATGAATACAGTTTTGAAAAGTAACATATGGAATAATGACTGTGATCCGAACATAGTCACATGTCATGTAGCACCATCTGTAATTATAGATTCCAATTTACGCGATCAAACTGAACAGAATTTAGAATGTGAATATGTTACTGATCTGTTGATGAAAAATGACTCATTAAAAGAAAGTGATTATGCTAATCAGACTGCTGCGATTTGTGATAGTCTGAATAACTACTTAAACCTTGACATTTTGTCCAATGTAAGCGAAGATATCGTTATTGACACACAAATACAAGAAGAACCATCTCAGTATGCATTTAAAGCGCAAAACAGTGAGTTTGATACTCATTTAGTACTACCGGATACACTTAATCGTGATAAGAAAGGCAATATAATGGAAAAGAATATTTCAGATACAAAATATACAAATACAAGTGTAATAATTTATGAAAAAGGAAAGGTAAACGAGACTTTGCAAACAGTTGACCCAAAGGCATATGACATACAAAATTATTATGTTTATCGTAATCCCTTGTCGAGTGTAAGTGAAGATGTCATAATTGATACACAAATTCTTAAAGGTACATTTGATAATGCATTTGAACTGCATAAAAGCGAGTTTGATGTTCAATTTGAATTAGGGCATTCTTTTAATCGTATGAAAAGCAATAACACAATGGAAACAAATATATCAGATACGAAAAATACAAATACAATCATAAAAAACGTTGAAGAGAGAAAAGTAAGTGAAGCTTTCGAAAAAAATAGTGCAAAGGCATTTGATGAACAAAATTTGTGTCTTAATTCTAATCTAGAATTCGAAGGTGTTGCAAATAACACAAAAAAAGATCAAAATGATTTATCTCAAAATGCGCTCGAAGTGCCTAAAGGGGAGTTTGATACTCGATTATTATTACCGAATACACTGCATCGCGAGGATAGCGGCAATATGATCAAAACGATTTTTTCAAATACAACAAAAACACAACAAGTTGTGTCAGAGTATGAAGAACTAAAGATAAATGAGAAAGTTAATCTGACTGCAGTTGATGAACAAAACTTCCACATTGACGATAAGCATCAAGAACTTTCAACGAAATTAACACCTAAAGAAATAAACACAAAACTTGATAATAACATTCGAAAAACTTCACATGATGTGGTTAAACATTCAAAAAGAAAAAGTGATGTGTTGTGTGGTAAAGATAGTAAAATTGAACGTGTTTGTGAAGACAATTTAGCTCAGAATCCGAATAGTAATGAAAGTAGATCTGAAACAAATGTAAAAAAGCAAAAGTTAAATGATAAGGTAAAGCATACACAAGCCATAACAAAAGGCTTAAAGCGGACTAGGCATAATAACTCAAATATGCAAAGCAGAGAGATGCTTGTTGATGCACATACTAAACCTACCCAAAAAATACAAAAAAAACTACAGGATTGTAGTGTAATAGACAATAATATGAAAATTATTCAGTGCAATAACATATCTTTTAGTACCAGTAAAGCTGATCATTCGGCACAACTTTGCCGTCTCGGTATCAACAACGATGTCCAAGAGGACAGGATCAGAGAAATTGCTGGATACTTAAGTAAATTTGCTGAACTACAAAAACGGAACAAAATCATTAAAGAGAGGCAAAATATTAGGGGTATCAAAATATGCACCAATAAAAAGCACGCCACCAACACTAAATTATCAATTCAAGGTGTAGAAAAGCCTGGTGGTTCAGAAGAAGGCATGAATCCTAAGAATGATGAAAATATTAAGACATATGAACGAAAAAGGAAATATAAACCTCCTGTCAAAGTACCATTAAAGAAGTGTAATTACGAGACACTCAACCAAAAAATAAATCTTCCAGTTAATGAATCATGCTATACTTGTAATGATACCGATTTATGCCATTGCGACGATTTCGGTCGCTTGATACATTACGATGATGAAAGTATGCACGAGCATATTCATTTTTGGAATAGAAAGGGAATTGATTGTACCCCTGACTTAATATTTGGTATTTACAATGAGAAATTCCCTGCCAACATTTGTAATGACGACACGAAAAGTTTGCAAGACCACCCTTACATTCCAATTGAAAAATCATCTACACCTGATCGGAAAATCTGTTGGAACGAAATTAATTCCAGTGACAGTGAAGTATTTGATAAAGAAAGGAGCGAATACATTGTAAATAGTTGCCACGAGAGTGTTGAAAATACTTTATTGAAAATCGATAAACTTATTGAGTCGAGTGTAGGCGAGCAGATAAAACCTGACGGCTCCGTAAGTGCGATATTTTTTTCCTTTCGCATAATTAATAATCAATGACGTTCTGATTATGTTCCAATACCTTTTGTAAACTAGCCCGTTAACGATGGACTAATGTAATATGATATAGATTAATGGATAAATAATGCGTTTTGCATATCAGTTTTCCTTTTGGTTTCACAGAAATGCAGTGGACGTCAGGTAAAAAACACTGAAAATTGGCATAAAAAAGCGATGGAAAGTGTAAGTCAATTAGAAAGCGACCAAGAGACGATGAACAATATCATTGTCCCCGACTTAAACCCGATGAAGAACAGAAAGGTGCGTAAACTGTTTGTTATGTTATAAACGGGGACTGTAATACCAGCATTGATATTTGGATACCGATATAATACCGATATTAAGTATCGATGTTTAATCTCGGTATACATTGATATCGAATAGGCGGCTCCTAAGTTGTGACTTGTGACCGTCGGCCGCTCGCTTTGTGATAGTTTGATAAATAATTAGTCTGGATTAAATTTAAACCGCTTGTCGTATGCGGCGCAGCCGTTCTGTGCCATGAAGCTCGATCTGATGTCTCCCCTGCTCGAAGAGTCGATATTAAATATCGATGAAGATGCGAGCTTTAAGATTTTCATGTTATTGTTATTGCAGAAAAGAAAATTTTCTTCACCTTTTAATGAGAGTGATAAATCAGTCCACCAACATGCGGCAGATAGCCAGTTAGCCCGTGCGAAGAGTGATAAAATCGTTAAGAAGCAAAAATGTTTAGAGACAGGGCATACAGAAGAGGTAGTTCACATTTTTCTTTACTTACCACTATGTTTACATACCACTATATATGTTATAATACTGTTTCTTGATCGTTTTAGATTATTTCTAGCGATAAACTCGATTTTCAAGGAGGCATTGCAATATCGCTAAGCGAAGTTACATCCACCGTATGTGGCGTATGCCGACAAAATATCAAAGATACAGATTGGTTAAATCATATTGCTTCACAGCACAACTACCTTTCATGGAGAGATGATGAACAGCCTCTAGTAAGTCTCATTGTATTTTTATAATTTTCTCTTAAATTAAACTTAAATATCTTGAAATATTATATCCGCCTAAGTACAGTTTTCTTTGTTCTGGTAGGAATAATAATGTATTACATAATAACAAGCTACATAAGTAATTTGTTTAATTTTAGGACTTGAACAACAGGCAGCTTCTAATTCTCCACTTGGCAACTCTTATAAAACAATATGGGGTGTTATCATGCAGTAAATGTGGTACTACGCGGAAATATGCCAAGCCGTTTTTGCAACATATAAACCAATGCACTGCAGTTGAGGTATTGTTTTATGATTTAAATCTGATACGTTTACGGTTTCTATAAAATAATGTTACTAAATGAAAAGTTTGTTTTAGGAATATCATAGCGAAAGTGCATTAACCTCCTCATTTGACTTTGGCTCCAAAGCCGACCCCACAAGTGTTAAGCCCGTGACCTTGGTAGAGTGTGGAGTGTGCGGGGAATCTTTTCTAGATAACTACTGGCACAGTCACATAGGATCGCAACATAACTATCTAGCATGGAAATGTGGAGAACAACCTTTGGTATGTCATAAAATCTATTTTTAAACTGAGTTACTGTCTCAATTCCTTGTGGTCTTTTTTAAAGTAGCTATTTTTATGATGACAGGATGTTGACGATGAGGACAAAGTTAAGGAACATTTGTATAACATCACTAAGGAGCATGGAGGACTCAAGTGCGCAAAATGTGGCCTCGTTAGGAAATACGTTAAATCATACCAGACTCATATTAAAAGTTGCGACGGGCAAAGTATAAATGTAAGTCACTGTCCTAGTATTATTAAGTACCGAAAAACCTTGATTCATTTAAGCATCAAAGAACGAAATATCAATATTATGAAAAGATTTTACACGATATTGCTTTCTTAATTGCAAATAATTTGGTCTTTTTTTATAGGAATCTTTAAATGACAGCTCGTCAAAGGGCTCTTTACACATTGTCTCTGAAGTAGAGCCAGTGAGATATGTCAGCGATTCTGTAAAAAATGTTAGTATCGAGAACGGAATACAACTCGCTACTGATGATTTAACAAAATGCGGCGCCTGCGGAGAGTTCATGCATGACAAGGACTGGTACAGACATATTGGGTCACAACATAACTATTTGGCATGGAAACATGGAGAGCAGAGTTTGGTATGTTACTAAAAGCCGTTTTTAGTTTTTCTTTTCATTTCATGTATAATTTTATATTGAACTAGCTTTTGCCCGCGACTTCGTCTGCGCAGAATAAAAATTTGCGCTAAAACTTCTTCCTCTCTCCCTTCGAAAATATACCTACAAAAATCAGCCATATGCGAGTCGTACTTTAGCACGAAGGGTTTCGTACTACCTACCTATAAGCACGGTATATATATAAGCTAAAGCAATAAGGAAACTACGAACAAAACGGTTGAAACGAAACACGCACACAGGCGCGCGCTTTACACGGCCCCTAAGCGGACCTGAGCCTGAGCGGAGTGGACGAGGTCCGCTAAGGGGCCGTGTAAAGCGCGCGCCTGTGTGCGTGTTTCGTTTCAACCGATTTGTTCGTAGTTTCCTTACTGCTTTAGCTTATATATATACTGTGCTATAAGTACTTCTATTATTTTTTATCCCATCCTTTTGTCGTGTGGGAAATTCGAAAAATCCCTTCTTATACTTCTTCTTCAAATACCTTCTTATACACCTACGTGATCTTCAAAGACTATTAAATACAAAGTCCATGTTTTGCATACCGTCCTTTTATCCCGTGGGAAAATTGGAAAATCCCTTTGTAGTGAGCCTCTTTGATCATCAATGAATACGTTGTCCAAATATCGGAAAAACTATATTAGCAAGTCAGTTAAGTACTCTTTTTTACGATCCCTACTTGTGTGCCAAATTTTAAGACTAGTAATTATAGTTATGGAGATAGGCTTCCTTTTCAGTGGACTTACAAACCCGATTTATTCTCTATCTCGTGGGGAGTTTGAAAAATCCCTCCTTAGTTCACCTCTATGATACTGAAGCAATATTTATTTACGATGCGACTCTAGGCAGCTGCGTCCTTTGACGTTTGACATGTTTATCGCTATCCCGCGGGAACTACTTATGAAATTTTCCGGGATAAAAAGTAGCCTATAACCTGGCCGCTGATTTTCTCAACAGATTGGTAAAGTTTGTGTCAAAATCCGTTCAGGTGTTTTCACGTGATGCGCTCGCAAATATACAGACAAACAGATAAACAGACAAAATTTCTAAAAACTGCTGGAACGTGTTATCGATTTTAAGTATCCCCAGCGTATTTTTTTTTAAATATCTTCCATGTACAGACTTTCGACCCTCTTCAGCTTTTTATCATATGTATAGATAGATACTGAGACATAATAATAAAAATTGATTTTGATTTTTATTAATGAAGGATAATATATGGACAATCCCCTTTTACTGCTCTTATTTTATATTTGCAGGATGTTGACGATGGGGTCGCAGTTAAAGAACATTTATTAAACGTCATGAAGGAATGTGGCGAACTTAAGTGCGCGAAATGTGGTCTCTCTAGGAAATATGTCAAATCATATCAGACTCATATTAGAAATTGTGATGAGCGTGTGAGTGTGAGCGTAAGTGTATCTAATTACGATTTATAATAATAAGCCCATTCATTTGGTGCCATTGACATAAAATCGATGTCGCGTTGCATATAGACTGATTTAATTTACTTTTTTTCGTGATAATTCATTAGTTAACCGTTACCGATATTTAAAATATGCAAAGATAATATATATAAAACGTCTGTGATTGACTTTGACTGATTGTCATTCACCTACATAATACATTAACAACTATGAAGTCATAAAAATGGGGAGGTACATATTTATTATGAAAATTGAAAAAAATATTTGATTTACGTTTGATACCATTGAAATAGGTAATAATAATTATCACAATGTCATGTTTTGAGGAATTTTATAACAAATATCCGTTTTTAATTAGAGTGTTTCCAAGTATTTGATGATCTTGACTGCTACTTACTATATATATGACGCTGACTGTAAATGGCGGCAACGTGTTTTGCTCTAGTTGTTATAAAAATGTAAACCCGAAAATCAGTAATTATCACATAAAAATATATAGGAACGACTAGTAAATTAAAAAAAAAACGATTTGATAAATTAAATTACATAGGTACTTCTAGTGTTAAAAATAGCATCCTGTACCTACATGACAATACGTCACTTACGTCAGCGGCACCAAATGTCCGACGTCTGATAATAATACTATCGTCATGTGTTTCTATGATAGAAAACAATGAATAAAATGTTTTCATAAAATACTAGCTATTACCCGCGACTTCGTCCGCGTAGACTTAATTTATCTTCAATTAACTAAGCAATTTCCGAGTATAAATGTATCTAAATTCTATAAAAAAGTCATTAGCTGTATTTCTCGATATAGTAAGCAATTAACAGGTTTTTTTTTTAAAGAGTTCTAGTGATAGAGCCACTTTAAAGGAAATGTACCGATCTCTTATTTTATACCCCGTTAGTTTTTTTTTCTCAAAGCACCACTGTGCTCCTCACAAAATATAATTTATAAATATTTAGAATTCATGTTCGATCCCGTGAGAAATTAAAAAAAAAACCATTGTTAGTGCTCCTCTACTCTGTGATCCTCAAGGAATATTATCTCTGTTGAATATCAAGAATCTGTATTAGCAAGTCACTTGGGAGTTGGGGACCCAGTCGCATAACCCGTTCATAACTGACATCTCCTTATCACTCATAAACTTAACTCCCTGCCAAATTTCACGTTTCTGGTACAAAAAGCTAAGGACTTTCCTACAAATTTGCGAAAGTCCGAAAACCACCTTAATCCAGCGTCGTGACAATTTTTTTTTACTAACCTAGCCTATCCATATCTAAATAAATAAATAGATAAATCTACAAACTGCCTCTGTTCCAAATTTCGGGTCTCTATAGCAGCCACATTGTTAGAAGGATAATAATAATAATGTACCCTATTTCCGTCTCTTGGTTCTAAGCTGCCTCCCCACCAATTTTCAGCTAAATCGGTTAGCCGTTCTTGAGTTATAGATAGTGTAAATAACATGACTTTTATATATATAGATTTTAAAAACACATTTTTTCAGGAATCGATAAGTGGCAGCGAAGTAAACTATTCTTTAGATGTCTCTGAAATCGAGCCATGTCAGCGTGTCAGTGATTTAATTAGTAATATTAATATTGAAAACGAAATGGACACGACCACAGATTTTATTCAATGTGCAGTCTGCGGGGATTCCATGCACAACAATGACTGGTACGACCATATAGGACTGCAGCATAACTATTTTGCTTGGAGATGCGGCGAGCCAACTTTGGTTAGTTTATATTGTATTTTTAACTATAGTGCCCGGCCGCTAAGAAGTCAATCCTGACACATCCTCTAGGGTTGTCTGATACATATGTTCGATCATTGTATCGATAAAATTTGAGTCAAGCGGGAATCGAGTTGAATGCAGTTCTCTACAACTATAATAAAAAATATTTATCAGATCTATAGGAAGGAAAGTGAAAAAAAACTATCTAAAGAACTAATACTAATAATACTTTTCGAATCACCATCAGTATCACTACTGGAATCGTTTAATCATTATCTAAAATACTGTCTATTTTAATGTGTCTGTTGTAATGGTCCCACATTTTTGCTTTATTCTTATTTAATACCATTTCCCAGTTATTTTTGGTTACGTGATTGCATGCTTCTTCTAATAATTTCATCATTTTCGCTGTGGAAAATGTAGGTTCAGCATTACCTATGGCGTGCCCCCATATCCTTTGATCTGTGCCCATATCAATTCTATGGCGCAGTGGCGGACTAACAGGGGGGCGGAAGGGGCGGCCCGCCCCGGGCCCCCGGTCTTTGGGGGGCCCCAAATGCCTCCGCATTCTCCTGATCAAATCCTAAACAAGACTTTAAAAATGTGCTTAGTAGTTAGTACCTATTTTTTTAAGCTGGGGGGCCTCATTTAATTTTGTCGCCCCGGGCCTCTGACGGGCTTAGTCCGCCACTGCTATGGCGTTATACCCGCAATGGTAAGGCGGTAAACGAAGTACTCGGTGCCCATATTGCAGTCCTAGTTCATCAATGACGTGTCGTGAGCTCAAGAGACGTGACTGTTAAGAACGAATTTCTTCGATCGTTACGGTATTTTAACAAGTCCACATAGTAAGCGTTTTTAAATTCCAAGTTAACAAGCAAGGGGTCAAGGGGTGTAGAACTGGGCAGTATCTATATGCAAAATCAGTCACAAGTCTAGCATACAAAATTATCAACCGTTGGAAGCGATGTCAAGGCAATACTTAAATTGCTATATTGACGTTTTATGGATTATTGATTGACAGGAAATATATTTTATTGAATCAGGCGTTACTTTGCGGAGGTCCTATTTCAATGAACAAAAAATATTTACCTTGTAGCTATAAATATAAGTAGCGGAGCAGCAAGGTAAATACTTTTTGCTTATTGACAGAAAATATGGTAAACAAAGAAAAAAAAATTACATTAATATTAAAAAGTTTTCTCTAGCCACTCACTTGCTTTTGGCAACTACGGTTGTGACAAAGTGAATTTTCGTCGTATATATATAGATATATAGAGTATAAAATCATATTTTTCAACACAGTTGCTCGTAAATTGACTCTTATTACACAGTTTTTAGTTTCATAATGCAGCATATTACCACACTCGTGCTGTAATAACATTACCGTACGAGTGCTGTAATATAAACTTTTTTTTAATTTTGAGCAAAAGTTTATGTCTAAGAACATTGAATATTTTTACGAATATTAAATTATTTTAGGGTTAAGATGACAAATAAATATTTTATTTCATCAAATTGTATATTTATAAACACAAATTAACTTAACTATCGTATTTACAAACATTAATTTATAGTTTATTTTATTTTTTATAATAATTGCTGCTAACTCCGGCTGAACAGCCACTTTTCCTGTGCCTTTATTGAACCTGCGCGCGCATCGAAAGTGCGGCGCGCGAAAAAAACAAAACCTACGCGCCATTTTCCGTAAATATTTGGTAAAGTTGCTGCTGTGTGGTTAACTGCTATCAAAAATGTCTACTTCAAATAGTGAAGACGAGCAAAATATTAATTCAACCCCGCCAGAAATACTTATCGAGGCACGAAACGCGAGTGATAGGCTGTTGCCGCCAAAATCCAGAGATAAATACCTGGCGGCTTACGAAACATTCAATGAATGGAAAAACAGCAAAAACGCCAAGTCATATTCGGAGAACGTATTTTTAGCCTACTTCAATGAACTGGCAAATAAATACAAGCCCAGCTCGTTATGGTGTATATACTCCATGTTGAAAAGCACAGTAAAGACCAAAAATTAAATTGATATCAAAACTTATAGTAACTTGACGGCATTTCTAAAGAGACGTTCTGACGGATATATTGGTCGAAAGTCAAAAGTGTTGTCACCAACCGATGTTGAAAAGTTTTTAAAAGAAGCTCCGGACAGTCAGTACTTGGCAACAAAGGTCAGTTACACGTTATAAATGTAATTTTATGTATCAGCTCTATAATTGCGTTACTATGGCAATACGTTCCTACAACTTTACTAACAATACTTATTTGATCTCTTTGCAGGTTGCGTTAATATTCTGTATTACTGGTGCGTGTAGACGTCAAGAGCTCAATGATATAACAACCAAGGATGTAGAAACCCACGGTGAAATGTTGCTTGTAAAAATTACAAACACCGAAAACAAAATTCCACGATCTTTTACAATCCACGGCCCGTTTTATGAAGTAGTAAAAAAATATCAAGCTCTCCGTTCAACGAAAGCAAAAAATGACCGCTTTTTCCAAAACTTTCAGAAGGGTAAATGTACAGCTCAACCCATTGGTATTAACAAATTTGGTGCAATGCCAAGAGAAATTGCAAAATATTTAGATTTGCCCGAGGCTGATTCTTACACTGGGCATCAGTTTTAGAAGAACTTCGGCTACTCTGCTCGCTGATTCGGGAGCCGATGTGTTAACCTTAAAGCGACATGGCGGATGGCGGTCTGACGCAGTTGCTGAATCTTATGTCGAAGATTCCATGCATAATAAGGCAAACATTAGTGCTAAAATAACACGTGCCATTAATTTGGCGCCACAGGTGAAGAAGTTTTGCCCTGAGCCGCGACCATCGACTTCTCGTGACACTGATTGTATAGCGCCGCCTGTTCCTACTAATGAGCCCATGAATTTGCAACATTCATACAACTTCTATTCTGAAAACATTTTGTCATCGCCGACATTTACCCAAGAACATGAAAATAACGAATTAATAAATAATACCAACACCATAACACAAACTGTAAAAATGCCAACCAAAACTGTTCAGTATCATTTTGATAATTGCACGTTCACTAATTGTTTTAATAATTAAAAGTTACTAACAATAAAAGTTTGTTTTTTTCCTCGCATTTGTGTTGAAAAACGTCGTATGAAACTCGTGTGCATTGATCATTACACACTTCGGCTTCCTTATTGCGCTCGCCTGTCGGCTCGCGCTTACAATAATGCCTCATGTGTAATGACCAACATAGCACACTTGTATCATAATGTACTATTAAAATGTAGTCAGCAGCTGAGTGGCTAGGTAGAGGTAGGATACGCGGTGACACCCTCATGCTCCCGCGGCGCCCCCCAATCCGCCTAATGGCAGAGAGGGAATACCGGTGGGTTTTTAGTGGGTATGCCTCCCCCGCCTCCCTCCACTCGGGAGGGGGGCCGGGGAGGAGAGTCCCACATAACTTCCGTGTCGTCCCCACCGCGCGGTCCTATGCGTAACGCATTTTCCCACCGCAAAAAAAAGGTAGAGGTAGGTAACTACCCTCAAAAAGGTTGTGTTATTATAGGTTACTAATAAATAAACATACGCATTTATTCAAATCCTTACTCTTTATAATATTAGGTAGTGTAAATGAAATAAAATATTACTAAAATAATTAATTATAAATGTATAATTAATTTATTGATGCACATATTATAGACAATATTCTTGCTATACGAACTTATTAACGTGAACGATATATTGTGTGGAATTATTGCCAATAACTATTCTTTCACCCGCAACAAGCAAGTCTAGCATTTATCTCCTGTGGTTACATTGACAATAATCAGGAACTTCATAGTACATAGGAAATGAGTCAGGATTGACTTCTTAGCGGCCGGGAACTATAATTTATGGTTTTCAATGATTTGGATCTAATTTATCTTATATATTCATATTTTCAGGATTTTGTTGACGAGGAAGCAACGTATAAACACTTATATGCCATCACAAAGCAGTATGGAGGTCTCAAGTGTGTAAAATGTGGCCTCATTAGAAAATATGTTAAATCTTATCTCACTCATGTAAAAAACTGCACCGGGCTCAGCGTAAGTGTTTGTTCATGCCTACATTTCCCTTTGATAAAAGTAAAATAGCAATAGCTAGATTACGTGCACCTATATCGCGTACTCTGAAAATATTTATATCTAGGTACCTCTGTGCTGCTACCTACAAAATGGGGCATGGGGCATATATATTTTGATTTATTTCTGTGGTAGCACAATTAATACTATTTTTGTAATTTCAATTATTTTTGCGGCTTTTTGAAGGTATTTTTGTTTTACACTCATCATAACAGACAATCTCTTTTTTTAAGGATTCGCAGACTGAGAATGTGTTTAACGACTTATTAAACGTCTCTGAAGCTGAACCAGCTAAAATTATGAACAATCTTCGTTCTGAAAACGATGTTAATAATATCTTACTAAAATGTGGTGTGTGTGAGCAGATTGTGCAAAATATTAACTGGTACAGCCACATACGGTCAGAACATAACTATTTGGCGTGGAAATATGGAGAACCTGCTTTGGTAAGTGTTTTGAATGTAAATATCCAAATAAAAACAGTGTTATTTTTATTTTCGACATTATCATTTCGTATTGGTCATTATTTCTGTTAATGTTGTCAGGATGTCGATCAAGAAGAGGCAGTTCGAGAACATTTGAACAATATCACAAAACAATACGGAAGACTCGATTGTACGAAATGTGGCGTCACAAAAAAATATGTTAGAGGTTATCTGGCTCATGTTAAAAACTGCGGTGGGCTGAGCGTAAAGGTACTATAGTTTGAAAATGTTGTCCTTTTGCTTCTAATACCTATAACTCGTTCGTTAGCGTGGTCGTTCGAATACTGACATGAAATGACAAAAGTGTGCATGTGTTAGTTGCTGCGTAAAAACAGAGAGCGACATTATCTAAACGAACATTATCTAATACTTAATTTTACAGACGAAAGATGATAACCCGATTGCTGATGATGCCGCGCCGAACATTGTGGTGCTGTCAGAAGCTGAGCAACACACAGGGCTTATCAAATGTGGCGTTTGCGGCCAGTATATGCCGCTCCCGGACTGGCCGGCTCATATAGAAGCCAAACATAATTATTTGGCGTGGAAGGACGGTGAAACATCTCTAGTGAGTACCCATGAATTTGCTTCATGTTAATGATGCCAGAAATTAACGAAAGAACACACGAATAAATATTTTAAATTTCCAGGATGTAAATAACAAAGCAGAAGTACGACAGCATTTGAAAAATATTGTTAAAGAATTAGGGAAATTGGTTTGCATGAAATGTGGAGTAGAACGCAAGTTTACTAAATCCTATTTGCGACATATAGAGAAATGCGATGGTTCTACGGAGGATGCAAATAATTCTAATGTGACTGATGAAGTGATATGGCCGTCTGTAGGAGATGATCAGGTCAAGTGTGGAGTATGTGACGAACTTGTACAAGCTCCTCAATGGATAAAACACATAGCTGAACAACACGATTATTTGGCAAAAAAAGTTGGAGAAACTCCTTTGGTTAGTAAAATGCTGTAATTTGTATTATGATATCATTATTATTTGGATTCAGTTTTTAACATTAATCATTTTAATAAATTGCCTTTCCTAGGATGTTGACGATGAAGAACAAGTGTATAAACATCTTTATAATATTGTTAAGGAGAATGGAGGGATTGCTTGTCAAAAATGTGGAAAAGAACGAAAATATGTAAAAAGCTATTTGGAGCACATTCGAAAGTGTGGTCAAGTTAGTAACTTGTAGTATTTTATTAATTTATTATGAAATACCTCAGTAGGTTTTAATTTCGCAGTAAAAAATAGCAACTTAAAGTTGGACTAGAACCTACATTGAAATAAATGAGTGGATCAACTTTTTCTTGTCACTTGTTGCTATTGATTACGTCCTCCTGGTTTACTCTTAAACCAGTTTATGGGTTCAAAATTTGCCAAACATGCATTTTTGCGGTAGTATTAAGCCTCTTCTATAATTGGTTATCTACTAAGCATTTTGGTATAATGAGACACAACATTTCTTCTAACAAACTGTACTAGGTACTTTTGTCCCCTCACTGATGAGACAGAATAACAACAAGAATTAGTTGAGCCACCCAAATAAGTAAAATATCGATTTTTTATAATGAAAGCAATTTAATGTGAAATCAAGTAGTAGATTTTGGTAATACTTTTGCAGGATCTTAGTGTGACTGGAGATACAACGTTTGAAGCAAATGCCGCTTCTAGTCTCGACACAAGTGAGTCTCTGATAGATTTTTATAGAGGCGGCACCTGCGGTGTATGCGAAAAAGAGATAGAGACTGGCAAATGGATACAACATATACAAAAGGAGCACAATTACCTGGCATGGAGAAAAGGAGAAAAGCCTTGGGTTTGTATTTTTTTTCATTATATTCAATATGTACAAAATAATCATGCAAATTAACAATCATATATCAAATCATGCAGATAAAGCAAAGCAACGCCTGATTTAATTAATCATGAAACTAATATTTTTTAGAATTTGGATGATTTTACCGAAGTGAATGATTACTTATACGAAATAACTAAAAAAATGAATGGCTTGACCTGCAACAAGTGTGGGTTGGTCAGGAAGTATGTGAAGTCCTATTTGACTCATATTAAATCTTGTAATGTTGTTGATTTTAATCTCTCATCAATTGTTCCTGATGGTGTTGGTCCAGTCTCAGATAAAGGTAAGACATTTAAATTAAATAAATTAGGCTTTATGAAGAATATTCAATGTTAATTTTTAGTAATTTAAAAAAATATATTTTCTAGCTTACCGATGCGCAATCTGCCAGAAAGAAATTGAGCCATCAAATTGGAAAGATCACGCTATGAAGGAACATTACAATATAACATGGATAATCGGTGAAACTCCTATTGTAAGCATCTTGAACATTGTTGATACTGACAGTTTGTTATTTAAAAGTGGATCTGATTTGTAATATTTGGTATTTTTTTTTTGGTTCTAGGACATTAAAAATCCCTATGCCGTCGAAAAATATTTGAAGGAATACAAACAATATTATAGTTTAAAATGTAACGCCTGCGGTGCGACGCGGGCCTCCTTTGCAGGATTTTATGCGCACATTATAACTTGTGGGAAGTCTGAAGAGGTGCTTATTTTTTTTTTTCGGTCACAGTTGATGATATCGGCAGGTTTTATAATTGACTTTATTTACTTTCAGCAAATTGAAATGTTTCAAAGTGTATGTGACATATGTAACAACAAATATTTATGCATATATAAGAATCAGCATATGATGATTCATAAGGTACAATCGTATAGTAAGGAGCTCAAGATGTCAAAACAAAGTAACGGGGAATCAGACTTATCTGGGAAAAGGCAAGCCGCGCAGAAGTAAGTCTTGATGAAAATGGTTTCGGAGTAGAGCACATAAAAAAACTTTTTACTTGGACATTGGGCTGCTGTTTGTTGTATAACATTTTGCTCAATTACTTTTATTTTAAATTCCATATTTGCATACGTAAGTAAAGTAAGCTTAACTTTTTTCTCCTAACGCTTCGGTCGTACGTACTGGAGTGACCGAAATTGTATTATTGTACTGTAAATTGTATTGCAACGGCGATTCCGAACGTTTTACTGACGTTAAGCGTTTATTTGCTTAGGCGTGCGATTTTTGCGAACTACCCGCACCTGTTCTTTTATAGTCTGTCGGTTTAATATCATATCACACCCGTTTCAGCATTGAATATTTTTTATAAATTATATTAATTCTCATTGTAACTGAATAAATATAAACTGTTATATAATACCATAATGGTTATTTTCAGAGCGCGGTCAGTCCTAGAGACCTACTGTAGTGATATGTCTCAGGTTAGTAACGTCATAATTGGAATACTTGATGTATTAGATTTTTCGTCGTGTTAATAATTTAGTCGTAGCTTGGATTATAAATCTTTATTTATCATCAACTAGCTGTTCCCCGCGGCTTCGCCCCAGTTAATTTTATTTAAAAAAAAAATAGTATAATTGGCCCAGCCGTTCTCGAGTTATGCTCTTAGCAACATTCATTTTTATTTTTTATTTATTTATTTATATAGACTATATGTAAATTATTTTATTATGTGCTCGCTTTTACAGCATAGTCATAAATGTAGTACCTGCGGGTTTGGGACTGATTTCAAGAAAGAGATGGATTCGCACAAGTGTAATCAAAACGAGAAAGACTTCAGCGCGGACGAAGGTTCGGCCGTGGAGGGGGAGGGCTCCGAGGACGAGTCCATCGACTCAGAGGTTGACTCCGACATATCCCGCGAGGAGGCGGAAGACCAGGAACAGTCGCTGAAAAGGAAACGAGTCAAAGAGCCTGGTAAATGTGTTTTAGAGTCAATAAGGCTTCAATAAAGATATCCTACTAATATTATAAATGCGAAAGTTTGTGAGGATGGATGGATGGATGTGACGACGTGAGTGTGTATGATTGTTCCTTCTTCACGCTGAAACGACTGGACGGATTTGGATGAAATTTGGAACGGAGATGGCTGGTACCCTAGATTACTTTTACTTACTAGCTGTTAGCCCTTGTTAAAACAATCTTACTATCTGCTTAGCTGTTATATCTTCATGTCATTTATTTCATTGTCTTGATACTTTTGAATAAAATACATATTAGTACTAACTGGCTGTGATGTTTTTTTTCGGTTTCAGCTGGTTCAAAACTCTCAAAAATACACTTTAAGGTAGAGGATCCCAATGCGTTTCTCGAAAAATGCGATATTGACTTGTAAGTATATTAGTATAATCATGTCGTCATCAGATATATTAACGTGCTTAAAATATTTTGACGAGAGTGCAAAGAAGCTAGAGCATGTACACTGTTCAGATATTTAAAGCTCCATTGCCATTTCCATTAAATCATTCTTACAGTTTTTACTGCCTAAAATATATAATCGCCTAAATAATGAAACTAAATTCTAATATTTCAGCTGCAACGCATTTTACACTGATGACACTTTGTTCTCTAAATGGCTTTCGTGTGAACGAGAAACTGTCTCAGAAAACGACTTGCCTAAATATTTACCACCCATGGAACAGTCATGTAAAGTCAAAGCTGGCTTCGATTGGACCACCTTGAAGAGATTTGAAGCCAAAAATGGCGATGGTATGTATATTTAAAATTAAGTTAACAAGCAAGTAAACACTTTAATTTTAAAGACGTAGCAAAAGATATCAAAATATAGGTAGTAGAATAGGTAACAAACCACTGTCTTGGTAACAAGGTAACAAAGGACTGCCGACGTACGTACGAATGGGTACGTTTGCGGCCTATTTGCTGAATACGATTTTGATTTCAGGTACTAGTCTATTTGTGGGCGCGTGTATAGTCTGCGTGGCGTGGGTCCCGCTCCGGGTGGAAGACATCACGGGCGACAGTCAAAACTTCCTGGCCATAGCTTGCCACAACGACGTGGATTGCCCACGTTACAAGTGCGACGAGACTCCACAACACGAGTGCCTCATACAGATATGGGATTTTGGCACGTGTAAAGAGTATGTAGCAATATTTCTATTTTCCAATTAAATTACGCGACTCCATTCGTAGTAGATCTGGCAGTTGATATTCTGGGATTTTACTGAATTCACGTGGAATTTTGCAAAAGGATACTGGGATTTTTTAAAATCTCATCGTGGTCAGCCAGTTAGTACTAATATGTACGTTACCGATTAACTTGTCCTTCGAATATTTTGTACATAATATTTAAGATATATTTATGTAAAAAAAAATCCTAGCGTTTTTTGAAGTAGACAATTTTGGCTGTTTGTTTTTTTTTTAATTGTTTAAATTTTTATTCTTTGAATTTTTTCGTTAACTGTGAACAATGCTTAATAATCAGCAAAAATTATATCATATAATAAAACAAACAAACGTGCATAACAATATTTCAAATTCAGTCACGGGCGATTTTACTATAGTCTTCCGGCCTGGCCTAATCTACCGGCATGTACCTACTGCCGCACAGCAGCACGAACTCTTGTATGCATGTTTTTGTAAATTTACAGATTACCAAGAATAGTTTACGGCATAGCACACGATTTCGGAACAGTGTGGTCTATGGATTGGTGTCCATCTGGTGCCAGGGATGTTTTGCCTGAAGACCTGGCGGACGGCCAACCTTATCGTTTGGGGCTGTTGGCAGTGGCTTGTTCCAACGGATCTGCTTACATTTTCTCTGTCCCGCATCCTGCTTCAGTTGTAAAAAAGTAAGTAAAAAAAAAACCAGTACATATGCCGTTAGAAAGTAGAATGAAAAGGTTCACGGTTTTAGTATAAATATTTTTTATTATTTTGCAGTAATCACTTCATCCAAAAGTTGAAACCGGTTGCAGAATTGAGAATGAAAATGTTCGAAACATCGGAGAGGGTAGTTTATCAAGCGACTTCTATTACTTGGTGTAAGGTAGGTTATTCTATTTTTTTTTCTGTTTTACTGAGACATTATCCCCGACTAAAAAGATTTATTTTGCAGCAAAAAGGGCATGAGATCATTCTAGTGGGATATGCTGACGGCACGACGGGTTATTTTGATGTTAATAATGAATCTCCTTTGTCCCGGAAAATAGAAAATGACGTAGAAATATTTTTTCCTTACGACGAACAACGACCGCACAACACTTGCATCACAGGTTAGTTTATTCTCATTGACTTGTCGTTAATGTAACTTAAAAACTTTTTAAGTAGGTAGAATAAAAAAGAGTGAAGTGTTGCTCGATGCGATATCGACACAATTTTTGTTTTCTGTAGTTCTTTATTCCAGATCATAAGAAAATCTAATCTCCTGTTAAAAATGTCTACTGAGACGAGATTGAGAGTTAAAAAAAATCTAAATATTTTATATCTATATAAATAAAATTTTATCGCCTATATGTATGTACACGTGTCCGTTATTGGCAGAGTGCAAAGCGGGTGGAGGGGGTAGCCTAAACGATCACAGCGCTCGCTATGGCTAAAATTGTCATTTTTGTCGCTGACTTGAGCTGTCAAATCCATATTGCAGTAAACATTTTCTAATCGTTTTTGAGATAAAAATATGGTCCTGGTAAGATGTGTTGTTGTGAATTGTAATAACACCAAGAAGAATAGCGACTGTAAATTTTACCAATTTCCAAAGACCATGGTGGAAACGAGACCAAAGAAATAAGTGGATATTTGCCGTAAGAAAAAAAAAAGAAGTTACCTAACCTCTAAAATTTTCACTGAAAACAACAATTTTAATGTTATTGGCAATAATGTTACTGACTACCATTGTCCAAAATTGTGTAATATAGTAAAATAACACAATATTTCATTAATATTTTTCGCAATATTTACTTATTTCTTGTTTGACAGCGGTGACAATATTGTCCATAATGGCCGCCTGTCACGTGGCGCTGTCGTCGCGCACGGTCCCAATTGCCAACTTTCGTTAAAACAAAATAAAAAAAAACTTGTTTCGGGACGAAGCCGCGGGCATCAGCCAGTATGTATAAATGACATGACAAAATGATTAACATATCATGTACCGTTGTTTCAGCGACGGACATGTACCCGTACTCGGAAGGCGGGTTCGCGGCGTGCTCGGCGAGCGCGACGGGTGCGGAGATGTGCATCCCGAGCTTGCGCGCGCGCGTGCGCTCGCAGCTGCCCGCGCGCGCCGCCATGTTCACGCCGCACTGGCCCTCCACGCTGCTCGCCGGCGACGTCGCTATCAGTCAGTATCTTAACGTCACGAGCGTAATCACACATTTCTGATGACAAGCAGCTTCACCTACCGTAGCCGGGTGACCGTCCAGATTCAGTCGCTACTATTCGGCAGCAGTAAAAGCTTGCATTTCATAACCTACAGTGTATGTTCACAACTCAGATCCATGTAAATTTTAAGGATATCTTTTTCTATTTTTGTTTACATCTGTATAATTAATGTCACTCAAGACAAAGACCAGAATGCAGTTTTTTGACAAGTTTTTCTCGTATGATGTGATGAGTGTTAATTTTTTTTATACCAGAGTTTTTGACTCTACGTTCGTCAATACTATTCGTACCTACCTATCGATCGCCTGCGATTTCCATTAAATTAGGTAATTTTTACTTAGTCGTCGATGGATGCCCAAGCCCTTTCCGAGAGGAGGCGCGTGGCCAGCAGCGGGACGTTTGAAGGCTAGAGCTGATGTCGATGAACGTGTAATGTTGGTTGCATGTGCAGTGAGCACGGCGGTGAACGAGCTGGAGTGGTGCGGCGGCGCGCGCAAGCTGGGCGGCGTGCGCGCGCTGGCGGGCTGCTGGCGCTGCGGCCGCGTGTGCGGCGCCGCGCCGCCCGCGCTGCGCCTCATGCGCCCGCACCCCGTCTACCCCGAGTTCAGGAAGCCGGTACGTGCCTCCTATTGCCCACGTCTACTCACGGGGCGGCGAGCGCGCGCTGGCGGGCTGCTGGCCTATTTTTAGAACGTTATTAATGTGCAGTACCAAGTATTGATTTATTTCTAAGTCATTTCATTTTGTATATTTAATTTGCTGTCAAATCTTTCGTGAACGCTAACAGTTACAAATTTCTACACGACACTGAAAATTAGAACACCAAGAAAAATCCGAAAAGTAAAGCTATGGCCGGGAACCTGCTAACCTACTATGGGTGGTGTAGGGTTTTCGGATTTTTCTGTGTTCTAAATTTCAGTGTCGTTTAAAAAAATAATTTCCAAGGGTAAAACCGTAAAAGTTATAAAAATCAAGTAGTAAAAATTCTTGATTCATTTTTTGTTAGCTACTAAGCTAACAAAAAGTTTATTTAAGTAACAAAAAGTATAAAAATGTGCTTTTTTCACGTAATCGCTGTCTCATTAGTAGTTAAAAACTCTTATATTTCCCGTATTTCTTGACCGATATTCCTTTTATTTCACTTTTTTCACGATATTGGCTGATAGATATAGTTTATACTGACTATCTACGATTGACAGCTATGCTGTCGGCTCGTAACTATGTAAACCGCATCTTAATTAGTTGAACCGCTGTGGAAATAAATGTTAACATTCGTTTGTACGCAAACACTAACAAACAAACAAACAACCTCTAACCCGAAATGCATATAACGCTTTTATATCGCTCTTTCTCTTGCGTTGCCGGTTTATTATTCTCACGAGTCTCGACACTAGAGTCGGGCGATTAGATACTTATTGTCATAGGTATCGATAGTAAATGTTTAGTCGTTGCGTAGCATAAAACAAAGTCTCTTTCCGCTGTCTGTCCGTCCTTATGTATGCTTAGATCTTTAAATCTACGCAACGGATTTTGATGCGGTTTTTTTTAATAGATAGAGTGATTCATGAGGAAGGTTTATATGTATAATATATGCATAATAAAGTAGATAAACACTGATTGCACCCGTGCGAAGCCGGGGCGGGTCGCTAGCAATAAATAAGATTAAAATGACTTCATATGATGAACATCTCCATTTACTTCATATTAATATTTTGTATTTTCTATAGATTATTGGTATGATAGAGATGGTCCCTCTCGCGAAGAAAAGAAACAAACAAGTCAACGATGAGCTGGCGATGAAAATAGAGCCACTCACGTACCTCGACGCCATCAGCAAATATGGAATACAATTCCAAAGCGTCAGTAAACGGGATAAGGTAAGAATACTTACGTTAAATACTCTCAATTTTTCAATAAAAATGACCCAACACTTCTTTGATTAGAATCAGATATAGTATCTAGGCGCTATGGCGGGACACACGTAAATGCAGATATAATATACCTAAACCTAAAATCATAACCCTTCCTTTAGGATTTGCCGTAGTCGGGTACAAACAGCTCTATATGGGTATGGAACTGTACGAATGAAAGTATTAACTCCGCTCTGTTGATGTCGTCAGTATCATCATATTTTTATGGGTATTCTTTCCTAAAATAGCATTGTATTCATGTAAACTTGTGTTAATTCCGACAGGTACTTCAACAGCAATGTGGATCGAAACCGAAGGTGCACTGTCCGGAGAGATTTCCTCTCGCTGATGTAGAGTCCATGGCCTTCTGTCTTACAAAGCGTCACCACGACAAGTTGGCTGTTGCTACACACTCTGGAATCGTGTTTTTCACCGACGTAAACTCGTAATAATTATCGTAATACGCATGTACTACCGCAATTGAAGGTATTACCTTGAAATATAAGTGTTATAACCACCCGCATTAATTTAATGAGATAATTGAATATAGATGCTATTAATGTTATAAATATAATAATTGTTATCTGCATAAACAAACTGCTGATATAGAGCGAACTTGATGGATCCCTCTACAGCCAGTGCATTAAAACCGTACTCGAGTGTCCTAGTGATAGTGCATCAATTTCATTTATCATAATTAAGAGTTTAACACATTTGATACAGGCTCTATAGATTATGTATCTTTGTGTAAAGCTATCACGAATAGCGAACTTACAAAATAGAGCCAGATGTGTACAAAGCCAGAGGAATTATCTTCGAACCTATTTATTCAATATATTATGCTTAAGTTCTCGACATCACAGGTTTAAATTCGTTCCCTGATGTCATAATCATAATGTCATGAATGTCAGAACTTTTATATATTTTTTAACCTTTCGTGAAGGAAAAGTATGATTTGCATTCATACTTTTTTTACGTTGAATTATATTAACGAATTAAGATTGCGCGTAACTTTTATTGCAATGAAAAAATTCAACGACTGATTAAACTGTGTTTTAAACCTTATCATTACCAATTAAGTGTTTTCTTTACTATTTTTTTATTTTAATTTCTAAGTATTGTGGAGCAGTTCTTTTATTTTATCATCCCACGTTTAACGACAAACCAAATACGTTAGTAAATACCCATTTTTTAAAGAGATAAAACCGACCGCACTGATCAAAAACTAATTTTACAATACCTGTATGTAGTTTTTATTATTTCGTTTGGGTACTTGTTACGGATTTAAACTGTTTCATTCGTTTTAATAATTTCTAGTAACAAGTTGTGTTGACCTCGCCTAATACAAAAGGACGCCCAGAGCGATAGCTAGTAATTTACCTAAGCCTCATAATTACATTAGAAGTACCGGCTATGTGGCCGGGAAAATGGGTCAAAAACCTTACTTTGAGCTGGAACCCAATGTAGAACGGTTTTTAGAATAAGTTTGTTAAAGTAATATTATGTGATAATCCGGTTCATTAGTCCTGCGAAACTCTACAAACTTGTGGTAACGGCGAATTTTGCCAGTTAGCTATTAACTTTATATCGCGTGCTGTCAACGCAAATTGGCTATCTACACGCGATTTCGGTACGTTCATGCGATGTATTTTATGTATAAAGTCATTGAGTTATTATTACTACGTATAGAGTGGGCGCCTCAACTTGATTTCTTGTAAACCCTGTTTGTGCCGATCGGCACAAACGCGCTTAGTCTGTGCCAAGCGGCTGCGGTAGTACCTACGACGCATCGGAGTGAAAAATATTACCTCTAAATATGCCGTCATGTAGTGAGGTACTGTACAAACTGTTCAGGAAAATCAAATAAAAGTCAAGGATCATTCTTAATTTAATATTTTTTGTATCAATTTAAACTCATGCCGACGCACGGCGGCGGCCATATTTCGTTGAAATCAAAGAGTAAAAAAAGGTCTATGCAGAAGTGACAATATCGAGGTGCTATGTTAATACAGATAATGTGCTATGTTAATACAGATAATGAAATTATTTTGAAGTCTTAACATTTAATATGTAAACTTTTTTTAAAATGTCAAATAATTTACTATACCAACTAATCTAAAATTACAACACATAAAGTTGACATACATACACAAATCACGTATTTATCCCTTATGGGGTAGACATAGCCTAAGGTGGCTAAACCTACAGGCCACGTTTAGCAAGCAACCGCAACTAAAATGGCTTTTATTTAATCTATATAGAGATCATAATTGAGAGCAAAACGTCGAAAGCGCCGTACTTTAATATGAAATACTCTTTTTATTTATTCCCTAGTATCAGTACCTACTTGTAGGCAGAATACAAAATATGTCGCATCTGCGCGCATAACTTATTAACTAGGAGAATATACCCCCTCCCCGCTCGTCCCGCGCATGCCCCGCCGCACCGGCTGAGCGCAATATTTTTGTTTGGAATAGCCTCTCTAGTACATAGTAACTCAATGTATAAGGTACCTTCACCAATCACTACATACTTTTCGTAAATAATTATGAGAAAAACTTTTTTACTGCTCTGGTTCTATACTACCGAAGAAATATGTGTAAACCATGTTATTGTGCTTATAAAAAAATATCGATGTGTATATTGTTATTGAAAATGGCCTAAATTATGTCACAAACTTAAACTCTGTATATACGAGTATGATGTGATTTATATTACGCTATATATATATCTTAGTCGTTATTTTATTTACTTATTGCTAAATAAATAACTTGTATATAAGACTTCACAGTGATATTAATATTAGGTTACCTATATTTGTAATATCCTTGTATATTATTTTGTCTGTATTGCGTTTGTTGCCTAATTAAAGTCTTGAAACGTATGTTATCTTTAATTATAGTAGGTATGTGTCAAAACCGGCGTTGAAAGATGAAAAACAAAATGAAAAAGTAGCTAGCAATTCTTCTGATAAGTGCAGTTTAGATAAATCTGTCGGTCGCTCTGCTCAGTTCGGTCCGCCCTGCACTGAGTCGGCGGTCGCCTCGGCCGAGGCGCTTGCAGGCAGTGAAACCGTAACCGTCGAGTAGGGAGAACGCGTCTTGGCATTACGTGTTTTTCCCGCGCGCTAGTTCGACTACCAATAAAAACTTGAACGTTTTTAGTATTTCACCATAAAATCAATAAATAAATTATAATTAAATTAAATAAGTAATTTAACCTTTATCGATTAAAAATGCAGGTGCGGGAGACGATAAATAAGTTTTAGTAAGAACTGATATGGACTGCTAATATTTTGAATTCTAAGAAAGTGTTTATATATTGAGCATGATGATGGCCAGTGCGAAATTGGTGAGGGACTGTAGCTCGGACTTGAGCTCGGACGTGCGTTCCCTGTCCGTAGCTTCTTCAACGGAAGAACAGGAGTCCACCACCACAGATTCTGAATTTTCTGAAGAGGAGAAAGAGTACGAGCTTGATGATCTGCAGATACTCAAAACTATAGGTGAGATTATGAATAGTTCTACCTACTTGCAGATTAGTTGAAAAATGCATATGACCATTTCTAACATGATGAAGATTACGTTACGTACCTAGCAGTTTTTTTTTGTTGGTTTTTAAATAAATCTATATTTTGGCTGTCTAAGCGTCTGTGTCCGATGGTTCAATAGTATTTTATGCAACAGTTGTATATGAGGGGTCAAAAAAGTCGAGCGCCGTGGGTTACAATGTGAGCATAGCGACAATCGTAAGAAATACACCACGAACTTTTTTTGACTTGCTTATACAACGTTGCATACAATACTTTTTCTACGACTAAGTACGTACTTAATAAATGAAAGTAATACGTTCTCTGAAAATGAAGAAGTCCGCGCGGTGTTCCAGTCTCCACACTATGAAATTCTCGTAGGCTTATCATAAATTTGCCGAGATTTTCTAGGCAACAATTTTTCCAGGGCCGCCGCGGATATTTCTTCCGGTGTTTATTTAATTTCCTTTGCATCCATGCTTTTTTATGATACGCTGCAAAACTTTGTTAAAACTATTGCAATCAAACAACAAACAAGTAAAACAAGACACGAGCGGGAAACATGAAAACGACAAAGACAAAATTGGAAGGTTGTTTTATGGTACCTACACTTTATTTTAATTCACGTTTACTTTTTTTATAGCTTTCCGTTTTTGACACATTTAGCCACAACGTTTATCAACTTGCCATTGGCGTTATTAAAAAATCTTGTTTGTTATATTGTCAGCTATGTATTTAGTTCAGAGAGTTTTAGTTCTATAAAAACCATATGAATGAAATAATTTGTTAAGTTGGTAGTCATGCATTATATTAAAAGTTTTACATAGGTCTGGCAGTGGCTGGCAGAGTAACGATGGAGCACTTTAACAGCAACATAACGCAACAAGTGCTTTTCGAGGGAATAGACAATATAGACTTATCTCACTTATCCAGTCCAATTATGTATGTTCTTATAATAGTGTTCGTGATTATTTAAATCACAGATTAAGTACAGGAGTAGAAAAACTAATATCATTACGATTTATTGATATTTGTCGATACGTAGGTTGCGTTAAGGTAATTCAGAAGTATAAAAATACAGTTCTGACTTGAAATTATTTCTGAAATAGTTTTTTTTTTTAATAGTTTTGGCAACGCCATACAGCGGCCAAAACCGAATTTACATTTATTCATTATTATTGTCCCGAATTTATTGAGCAATGGCAGGTTTAGCAGCAATTTTTACTTTCCGGATTTATACAGCCGGAGCTATTCCAACACATACATATACCAAGGAAAATAATCGTCGGCCCTTATTATGTTGTGGTTTTAGTTGCATTAATTAACATACGTCTTGTATGTACTTCAGTTGAAGCCGATATGCAGCTTTTCCAAGTTCCAATATGCACCTAAATAGTGTCATTCTCATATAATAAGTCTTTTACAAGAGAAAGCTTTTCTACTCGTTCTCGAGCGATGGGTGACATTGAAAGCCTGGAAAGCTCCTCACATAAAAGCTTCTGACTCAACGTTGATAGATTGTTAAAACTGCGAAAACCCCTAACAATTTTTTTTAATAAAGGTACCTACTACAATGTTACATCGAATGCTTATAACTTCCGGTAGTTCCGGTGTAAAATAGAAAGTAACACTAGAAGCCTGAGAAACATCTTAATTAATAATCAAAACAAAGCGTCAATTTAATTATGCAAAACAATAAAGGAGATTTCGATCAATGTTTAGGTTAGTTATGAACATTTGTTTGAAATTCTCCTAACTAATTGTTTACTTATTTCTGATGGTCCTACAAACTCATCCTCAAATACTTATAAGTACCTAATCGATATTTTAACATCCTACTAATACCTATTATAAAAGTGAAAGTTTGTGAGTATGGATGTTTGTTACTCTTTCACGCCAGAACGGCTGGACAGATCTGGATGAAATTTGGAACATAAATAGATTATAGTCTGGAATAACACATAGGCCATTTTTTATCCTGGAAATTGAGTAATTCCTGCGGGATAGCGATAAACGAATTCTATGCAGACGGAGTTGCGGGCAACAGCTAGTTTAAGAATAAAGAGACTGTTGATCTCCACAGAATAGGTGGGCGACACATCTACGCACATAAATCGACTCATACCTACTTACTAAAATCCAGCGCTGTTCCGTTGCAAAGTGATATAACGATTTGAGATGCGTGTCGTTTTAAATTTAAAATTATGTGCAAACTACATGGTCAGGGCGATTCGGATGAATCAGTCCCACTGAAATTATGTTAAGGTTGTTATGTGGATGCCTATTCGAAAATGTAATTGTTCCAAGATTGTTTGTTCAACAGGTGTACACGGCCATGAATTAACTTCTAGAATGGAAAATTGCAGTTTACGAGACAGAAACGTAGTAGCAGCACTAGTAAAAACCGGTCAAGTGCGATTCCGAATCGTGCACTGCGGTTCCTTTAGATACCGCTTCAACTAAATTTCACTCACTCAATTCACTTGAAATTTTGCACGTGTGTGCGACCCATATACGGACGTTTAATTATGTAAATGAATGGATTTTGAATATAGAGGTACCGGTAATGAGAAGCAAATTTGAAAAAACAATAATCGTAAACTGTACTGTGTTACATATTTGTTTAATTATTTTTAACTTTCCTCGATCAGTCGAAAGGCGTTTATCGGACTTGATGACGGTGGGATCTGACTTATAAAGAAGAGGCCCAGAGGACAAAAGAGGTATGATACGGGTTACTAGCGATGGCCCGCGACTCCGTCTACGTAGAATTTGTCATCGCTATCCCGTGGAACTATGCAATTTTCCGGGATAAAAACTATGTCCGACCCCAGGACTAAAACTATCTGTACCAAATTTTATTAAAATCGGTTCAGTGTTTTAGGCGTGAAAGCGTAACAGACAGATAGACAGACAGACAGACAGACACACATACAGACAGAGTTACTATCGCATTTATAATATTAGTAGGGACGACAAGAAAATATATCACTACATACATAGTATAAAACAATGTCGCTTTCCGCTGTCTGTATGTCCCTATGTATGCTTAGATCTTTAAAACTACGTAACGAATTTTGATGTGGTTTTTTTAATAGATAGAGTGATTCAAGAGGAAGGTTTATAATGTAAATAAATGCATAATATACCGTGCGAGACCGGGGCTGGACGCTATACGTGTTATATAAAGTCCATACTTAAGCTCAAAATTGACTTAATAAATCCTCTCAATAAATACTCTCAGTAGGTTATAATTCCCATAGTAAAAGTAACTCTTTACTATGGGAATTTGCAAAGTTCCCGTAGGGCGCAGACAAAGTTGCGGGTAACAGCTAGTTACAGATAAAGTGGAAGAATTAATGGATCTGTTATTTGTTGGTTCAATATCGGCTAAACGGTTTATTATGATTGTAATATCAACGTGCACATAAACTCGATGCAATGGAAGGTGCGAGGACTAATCAGCCCCTCGACCCAGTTTCGCGAGCTAAGATATGGGCCAAGGGCGATCGACCTGTGGGATAAAAGGCACCGTGACATTTGCTCTAGTTTTGGCCTGTCGTCCTTCATGGCGTTACGGTAATTCGCAATGTACGATTATTGTTCCGTTAATGACGGGCCCAGCGTGTTGCTATTACGCTTCTACCCACAGAGTTCATTACTTTAACCTTGTGAAACTAACTTGGGATCATTATTAGGTTTCTTCGAATACATTACGGATTAAACAACATGTTTTGAATTTGAGCGGCAGTTTCTTTGCGTGCCGTATCATGAACTTGGTGAATGAGATACGTTTTTCCTAGATGGAGTTTCGCATAGTAGGTATACTCCTGTGGGAGAAGATTCAAGCATTTCACAGATTGTAAAAGAAATGTCATCTAGATACTACCTACCTTATAATGCAACGTTTCTTGTAACGGTCGAATAAATTGAGAAATATGAAGACAAAAATTTCCGTTCACGTCTAAACGTGAAATAAATTACGATCGTTAAGGAAACACGGTGTTCCTAATAAGGAAACAGATTGGCGAAAGTCGAACCGAAATTACGATTACAGATTGAAATCGGAGCAGGTTTTCAGTGGTGGATCATTTTGTATATGTAGGTTATGGTGGTCTTATACCTTTGCCATTAAGTTATGCGCCATTTTAGTTGCGTGACTTGATATTCTACGTTTAAATCCTGGTGTCAGCCAGTCATTGTATTTAAGTATATTATGTAGGTACAGGTTGGTTCAGGTGCACGTGACACTACTGTCGGTCCTAGAATTATTTGTGAAGGTGAAACAGAGCACAAACAGTCTCGCAGTTAGAATACAGATCTAGTTTGTGTATTATCCAGTCGGTGCTCTAGTTACAGCGCTAACGACTGTAGCACGCCGGCGCGCGGGCAGGCGTCTCAACGATCCAAACTAATATTGGTCTGTGTTGACAACAGCCTCTAATTATAAGACCTATTGAGATCTGTTATTGAGAAGAAGATATTCGCGTCGCAAATTCCTCGCACTACAGAAGAAAGCAAAATATTCGTGTTAATGATAGATACCTAACACGAAATACTTGCAATATGTTTACGCACGCAACGATTGTGTATTGTCACGCGCGATTAGAAACAGATATGTGGGTCAGTGTGTCGTGGCAAACGGAGTAGGAGTTGCAGGCAAAGACGAATTTATTTAATAAATAAATTATAACACTGGGCCGACGCCACGCTGTTATCTTACATTTTCGCGACGAATGATCTGATTATTTCACGCGAAAATATAGTCATGTTATTTGTAGAACAGTAGGTACTTAAACATACACAAACTAATTTGAACGATTATGACCGTGTTCATAAAATCTGTTATGTTTCGAGCCCTTCGCAGGGTAGGTAGGTAGATACGTGGTTATGGGAAGTGACCATTCCAATACCAAATTCCTAATTAATCGCAATAATATCAAACGATAGTACTAATTAGTTTTACTTAAACAAATAGTCAAATTTGTCTTGAAAAAATCGAGCGACACAACAGCAGGTTAAATAACAATTGCAGAGTATACCTCATGCTGTTAACCTATTATATCATATTGTGTTCTTCGCTAAATGCTTAGCTGTTTTTGCCAAAAGTTACTTTCCAGTCGCAAACTAGGTACCTTCGTCGGTATTTTAATGTAATTGAATGACCAAAAGCGAATTTAACGTCACTTTAGTATTAAAGTAGGTACCTACAATCGCGAACTTAACCCAACTACGTGGGCCAATGCTCAAGAAGTTTGAGCATGATGTTAAATAAACAAATTTTCAACACAGTTGCTCGTAAATTGAGTCTTATTGCACCGCATTTAAACTCATAATACAGCTTATTACGCACAAGTGCTGTAATAATATTACCGCACGAGTGCGGTAATATAAACTTTTTTTTAATCTCGCCAAACGGTTCAGTATCAATAGGAACAAGGAATATTTTCGTGAATATTAAACTATTTTAGTTTAAAGATGATAAATAAACATTTAATTTCGACAAATTATTCATTTTTATCTAAAAAGGGACCATAATTTGCATATTTAAGACATTGATTAATTATTTTATTAAAATTTTAATATTAGGCTGTTTAGCAGTCTGTTGTCAGTGTCTTCGTCACGCGCGTGCTAAGTGCGCAGCGCGCATGCGCGAGTGCTGCGCGCGGATTGGCGCGGAGAAATAATATCTGCCGCCATTTTTCACTGATATTGTTGATTCAGACTTTGTTATTTTGTTACTTTAAAAATTACTAGTTGAAGTAATAAAGAAATGTAGTGTCCGTCGCTGGAAATACTAAAATATGTTCGGACAATGTGCGGACAGTTATATCAGTAAGAAATCCAAGGTGTTAATTACCAAATGATAAAGTAAAGTTCTAAGGCAGCTCCAGGTAAGCAATGTCTGGTAACAAAGGTAAACTAAAGTTCTTAAAGTCCTTTTATTAACTAAATTTTATTTATTTTTCCTCGCAAATGTGTTGAAAAACGTCGTATGCCACGCGTGTGCTTTGGTAATTACACATCTCGGCTCTCTTACCCGCGCTCGCTAGCGCTCGCGCGTACAATACGCCTCGTGTGTAATTACCAACATAGCACACTTGTATCATAATGTACTATTCCAATAAAATTCAAGAATTTCGATTGAGAATAAAGTAGAGTCAATATGTATCTTTTCATGACATCCTCTACGCTACGAGCTATGTAATTGTAAAGTACATGGATACATTTCAAGTACCTACATAAAAATGTATCTTATATTATTGTACCTTAGTCTGTGTCATGTGCGCTAGTACTCGTTTGCATAGGTAGGTACAATTGCATCTACCCATACCATTATTATACCTAGGTAGGTACTTCGTTATGAGAAAACTGGCAGCAAAATATTTCGTGAAATCTGCGAAATACAATGAAACCATGGAATCAAATTAAGATAAGAAGAAAGTAAAGAGACAATGCGGCGGCGGTGCGATGCGAGTGGCAACCCGGCGCGTCCAGACAGAACCGGGTCATACACACCGCGTCACGAGCCGACTTGAGCAACTTTATGTGTTCCGAGAGGAGACTCAAATGGTTTATGTGCTTTTGTGCGGAGCCAGAATAGACCTGCCTGCGGTGACTTATGACTTTACACCGCCAAAAGCATGTATCTGTTTTAGGAACTCGTTTTGCACTAGATACTTATACATATATCTCCATTTAGCGTATGAAACTCATTTGACAGAAATATCGATGGCGTGTTATACCTACTCAGGTTTGCAATATCAATGCGAATGCCTTGTTAGATGCTTTGATTATATTTCTTTAAAAAACGAATGATGAAATGAAATAAATAAATGATGTAGAGAAGTGTTTAATTTAATGCTACGTATGTAATTCAAACTTGTGGAGTGAAGATCCTGGGGAGAACAGAGACTATCCGGTACGGTCACTCTGGTAGGATTGACAAATTAAAGATGAGAAGAGAAGCGATGAAGAATTGAATCTGAAAATAGAGCGTGACGTACTCAAGTGATTAAAGCTATTCACGCTGTAAACAACTAAGTTACAGTTTCAAAATTACTTAAAAACAAATTACTGTCACACCCAAAAACTGCAGGTAGACTTGTGGCACTCCACTGGATGCTGCACTGGCCTAACCTTGGCCGTAATCCATATCTACTCTCTATTGAATCCGTCTTCGCTCGTTACTTACCACGATGCGGGCGCTGGTGACGGATTGTGAATGACTGGTGATCTATCAACAGTCCGTGAGTTGATTAATTTAATGCTTAATGATTTAAAGCTACAAAGTGTTTTATAAACTTTATAAAAAGACATGTAAAAGAGCCCTTATACGCCTGTTTGCAAATTTCATATCACGTGGATGTTCTATCCAAAACGTGTAACAAGCTGTTTACACTAAATACATGCATGCGCAAAGAAAAAAAGAGTTGTTATACTTATCGTTTTTATTGACTGTTTTCCTGGCCATGCTAAAAGAGTCATGAGTTATGGTATGGTTATGGTCTTTCAGATAACATTGGACCTAAATAACAAAGTAAAAAAACAAACCGAAATCAAAACTGATAACAACCGAAATGAAACCACGCTTAAGCCCATTTACGAGGCCTTTATTGGTAATCAGAGCTCATTAGCATACAAATAGCAGCAGCATCTTTATTTCAGCAAGAAATTTCAGTCGAGTACTATATTGCTTTGGAGCCGTGAGCAAATCAATTTGAACGCGATATAAATAAACTACACACATCGTAACGAAAAATCTACGTACGTACATAATGCTCAACTCTCATCAAAGAACACGATTTGTTTTGAAATCTGTCTATCAGCTTAATAATGTGTATATCTGCTTGGGTGTAATGAATTAACTTTTTGTTGTTAAATATAATTATCTCTACGAACCGATGCCAAAGTATTTAATATTGATAATTTTTGTCTCTAAACAATGTAAAGCAGTCGCTCAATGTGGGATTTGAGATTTTCGCAAGGCGTAGGTATATTTAGCAGTTTAAGTACGTCAAAATGTTTAGTGCCTCGCCATCAATATGTTAGCTACAGGTTGCATAACTTCGAGAAGCGCACTTTTCGACTCCACTTTACGCGATCCGACTACATCGCACCGCACTAGTAGGTAACTACTTTCTCTGATTAGTCTAGCCATGACTTTGCTGTTGTCTCCGCGGAAACAGAAATTGCTTTAAGCATCGACTTCATAGAATACTCGTTGGGCAATATAACTATCGTGATAATAAAATTTGTACGTAGAACATTTTGGCAATAAAAACAAAACGGTTGACTGATAGATAATGCTATTTGGCACTGAGACTGTCGGGTAAATAGTTTTCGTTATGTGTAATAAAATAGAACGTTACACAAGTAACGCATTATAATTTTACATTGCTTTGGACGTATCATTTTACGAATAACGTTTCAAAAGGTAAAATGATAAAAACATTATTTAAAATATGTCGACGTTTATTTGCTCATAAGGTCTTAAATTATAATTTGGCGTCGAACCCGATTATCAAGGGTTACGCAACATTGACTAAATTGAAGAGCCGGTCTCACCTTATGCTCACGGTGACGGAAGAAAAGTGAAATGTTTGCGAGAGTCAACACTCGAAAGTCGTTATGCGTAGGTAAAGGCAAACGCATGGAAATTGGTTGTGGTACATAGGTACTTGTAGTTTGTACTGGGTTGTATTTCGCACATTAAATTTGTAATCAATACGTCCGCTCGTTTGCCCCATCTTATATATAAAACAAACGTGGAAATGCACGGAATAGGTCATTAATCGTATTTAAAACTTGTTTCTTACGTTAATTGCCATAAGAGGTATATGTGCATTTACCTGCAGTAACTACCTAAAGTTTTTTATAAATGTTTTAAGTATGGACCATGTCTTAGGTATACCTAAACAGGTAGGCGCCAATCACTTTAGTTCAAACACGAACGGTGAAGACATTACAAGAGTTAGTTGAATGGGAATAGCTCTGCGTATTGTCCGTAACAGGTCTCTTATAATGAGGTTGACTTGACGAGTGAAAACAAAAATAGCTAATAATAGTACATTACTGCAGAGGCCGTGAAGTAAGGGATTGCTGGACGAGTTTGGGGTAGGTGGCCGAGTCGAAGACGAGGCCAGATAGAACGAGTCCTGCAATCCCTGTTCCGGCCAAAGCTTGTATAGTGCTTTTCTCAAACAATGTGAGGAAATATTAAAATTAAAATAACTACTAGACAATCAAGTAAATCATAGTTTATTATAGGGAAAAAGTAATTACTTTTTTCCGGTAGCATATTTTGCATAGCTAAATTTACCTCCTCTTTTAAATGAGGCGGAGTACAGTTCATAAGTTCCCCGTCACTTTCATCACTAGAAGTCATTTTTATTTCTGTTAAATTATAATAACAATCACTACGAAATACGCATAAGCAGAAAAAAAGATTTTCGATTTGCCACCTTTTTTATTTTTTAAATGTACTAATTTGATCCAGCTATTTGAGCACCATGTTTAACCGCACATAAATATAGTACCATAGATTTTTTTTTATGTCGCAATTATGCTTAGGTACAGATTGTGGTGGTGGTTGGCTGTATGTAATTTTTTCCTTTGCCAATTTAATTTTAGTATAGAAATTTAAAAAATTAGAGCAGCGGACAAAAATGGATTTTCATACTAACTTTTGTGGCCTAAGCCAAGAAGTAATGTAGGGAGCCATAAACGAGAAACTTCATGTCCTCATATCGTGACATTAACGCACACATTTCCGAGCATGTTTGAGAAAATAAAATGAAATATAAAGGAGATCCCTCATCCGGTGTATTTAGGCGACCTACATTCTGGTCCCACGTGGCCAAACGCCCACGCTTCGGGGAAAACGCTCGTCAGATTTTTAATGTTATATAAATTACCAAGTTAAGTACGACGACGACGCGCAAATATTATCGAAAACTTTCACCACTGTCCTGAGTAATGATGTTTTTTTTCCAGTTCAAGGCGACAACCATTTTATTATATTTTCCATGATTGTACAAAGACGGCCCAATCTCAAGTCTTCATATCAGAGAGAAAATTTGCTTTTAAATGGACCAAATAACAAGTATGCAACTTTAGAAAAAAAACGAATAGAGGAACGAGAGACTAACTTTAGTATAATAATCGCCTAAAATCATAAGTATATTATGAAGTTCACTAGAATGGAGCAAACTCCAACCAGGTAATAACGAAATCACATAAAATACACCGGTAGGTATTAATTCGCCGTCACGCCTCATAACCAATTCGATCGATAATTATAAGATTTCATTTCAGCATTTTCCTGAAAAGTTGGAAGGTATTTTAACCTATTGTAGAATTTTAATTTATGAATTGTCGTGTTGATAGATGATTTTAAAATATTTTTTCACAAAAGATGCAATTATTTTCGCACAATGTTGGTTGATCATTAAAATCCAAACGTTTAATCCATCAAAACATGGACGCGTTATATAGGCGGCGCAAAAATTGATGTGTTTTCTTGGAACGGCTTTATGTTTGAGTGAATTTGACGTATTATATACCTAGTAGGTCTGTATATCAAGGTTTTAAATTAAAACACTTGAAGAATAAGATGCTCACGTATAAAAAGTCGAGTGATGCTCGACATGTTTCGGACTATTTCGTAGTCCTTCCTGGAGCGCTCGAGGAAGAAGGAGTTATCCGTTTATGTGTAATTATGATTGAGTCTCACGGTAGTTTCATGTTAAAAATAAGATGCTTTATAGTATTTTCTTCACAAACATGCACTAAAAATATTTTTCTAAAATTCTCACAGGCCTGGAACATACTTGAATATACACAGGCTTGAATATACGAATATACGAATTTATATTTTAATTTGAAAGTGGCGTAATTACAGTTATTTATTAGAGACTTCAATTTTGCCATGTATTTAATTAAAACTGTTAAAAACCGTTTTCAGAGTATTCCAAAATTCTCTCGGGACCGATATACAATTCTTGATGGTGATAGTGGTACATTGGAAAAGGATTTTTTTTAAGTTCCACGGGTTATGCAATAAAGTAGGCTACTTTTTATTATTTCACGGGGGCTAAGCCTCGAGCGTGATAAGCAGAAGTTACCTATAAAATAACTGGATTACAGGCAACCGTTTAACGCAATTTGTCGTTCCCAAGTTTCATTCACGATAGAAAACAAAGTAGGTAGTACCTACTCTATCTGAAAGTTTTTCAATATACCTAATCTACACATAACATTACATACATTAAACACAAATAACATTTAAGCTTCTAATTTCTTACAAATCATTTTTTATGTTTCTTTCTAACATATTTTTGCTTTACCTAGATGTTTAGGCGGAATTCAACTTGAATTAATCTCAAATTATGTTAATTATTTAGGTTTCTCTTGACAACTTAAATGATCAAGTTAATTATAATATTTCATTTCATTTTTGAAATTTCGTTTTTCAAAAGGTCATTTTGCAATCGGGGACAGCCACAGAGCCACACTCTTAATACCGTTTGGCCACACTTTTAATAATGGCATCGTTATGAGGATTCATAGCCAGTGTGCCGGTTATTCATTTGACATAGGATATCCTTGGATAGGTCTTAGGAGATAAAGATCGCAGTGGGATCAGGAAAACGGGTAAGTATATTTAACAATGTTATGGGTGATTTGCGTATCAGCTGCCAACACGTGCCGCCGTCCCGGGCAGGGAACTTGATCGAAATATTACCACTGTAAACAGGGGATTTTGTTGTACTTAAGAAATACGTCATAATACTAATAACGGTTTATATTAGCAATAACATGCAAAGATTATCATAACAATCCGCTTTATGTGTTGTATACTATTTAAAGTAAATGCCTGCAAGCAATGCTCAGTCAGTGGGTACCAAGAAATGACCAAATGTCAATTCAATTCAATGTTTGGGAATATGGCTCCATCAAACTTTTGATGATTCTGCCAATGACCAAATGTCAAAAGGGGCAGATCAAAGTGAACAGTGCTTACCTACTCACAATCAGATTGCGAAAGATTTTTTGACAGAGCTAGGCTATTGTCAGCTCATATCTGTCAGGTTAATCAACTTCTTAGAGGTAGCTTATCATTCTGAACACGCACTGCACTTGCTTTTATTATGCTCAACTTGCCGAATGTCTACTCATATTTGTCGTTAAGTACATCAGCTCAATATTAATTTAGTTTTGTTACTTGGTTGAAACCGTTTTCTATTTTTTGTACTATCAGATAACTACTAACCAAAAATCCCAGAACTTATTTGCGTGGACTTTGTCTAAATCGCACCACTTGTCTAGGTTGTTGATCTCGTAAGCTACTAAATAGCGGGGTAGTGAGCCAAAATGTAATTAGTACGCACTCTGACGACGGTAGGAAGTAATCTTATAAATTCAATTTATTCCGGGGGCATAGCAGACAATAGCTCTAATTCAAGCGTAATGATCGAATCGAACGTCGACCTCGGACATGCTGAATTGTACTGACACACTGAAGTAGGTATAGCAGATAATTCTTCAGTTATTCTAAAGTTGTACAATAAAAGAGAAAAGCTCAAGAATATACACAAATTACGCGAACAAAACGTTATACCTAGTTATCCGATAAAACTGGTATTTATTTGCTCGGCACAGAACTGAATCTCATTTAAAGTATTTGTCGCAAACGGGAAACGCAGTACAAAGACGTTCTCACACCGCACCGGATTTGATGCTCGCGGTGTATTGTAATTTTAACGGCTTAACTTCCGAAACATAAGAACGGATTGAACTGGGACCATAACGTAACAATTCACCATAGACGTAGAACTTAGTAATATTTGCGGCCTCGTCTCAGTTATTTCATCACCGATCTAACCTGTGAATTTCACAGTAAAATAATAGGAAAAATTATTACACTAATATTAAAAAAACATACCTATAAAAAAAAAAACATTTAGGTAAGCTATTTAATTTACAAAATGTGCAAAGAAATAAAAACCCATTGACATGTAGTGATAAAAGCCCATTGAACCGCATTAACCCGCCATGAATATAAATCACCTCGACAGTGGACTCATTAAACATTCATTGTTTACCCGCCTGTTATTAGCATATCGGGAACCGGCTTACACACACAAGGCTTAGTACAAGAACACTTCTTTTATCTGCTCTCTTAATGTATAAAAGTCAATCCAGAATTTACTAACCAAAATAAAAGTATAATATTTTTATTAAACACAAATCTGGTGACCAGCGAGCAGCTTGGGCAAAGAATTAGTCTCGCGATTCAACGCGGCAATCCTGCCAGCCTTCTGGGTATAATGAGCAGTGACAGTGACCTGGGAGAGGTGTTTTATTTGTAGTTTAAGTTAGGTTAGGTTTAGGTTAATTTTGTACATAGTATTTAATTATTTTTTTAATTATTTATAGTAGGGAGAGCGGAGACCTACAAATAAATGTCGGAATTGAATGTTGCCGAGTTTTAACTACCTCTTCACCTATCTATATCTATTAGGTACACATAATAAAGCTGAAGAGGGTCGAAAGTCTGTACATGGAAGATATTTAAAAAAATCCAAACGTAAATAAATATTGCTTCAGTAGCTATCATAGAGGTGCACTAAAGAGGGATTTTCCTAAATTTCCACGGGTTAGGGAATCAATGGGGCTTGTAAGTCCACTGAAAAAGGAGCCTATCTACATGACTATAATTATTAGAGTCTTGAAATTTGGCACACAAGTAGAGAATCACAACTGCTGAAAATTAAATTCAAGACTTTTCGAAATTCCCGCGGTACAGTAAAAGAAAATTATATTATTACTTTGATTTTTTTTCTTTCTTATCTCCGTAACTATTATTACTAGAACTTTTATTTTTGGCATACCAGTAGGTAAATATGATATCTGAAAACTAATTTCAGGATTTTGTAAAATTCCTGTGGGATAAGAAAAAAAGAGTAACTGACTTGCTAATATAGTTGTTTGGTATTTGGCAGACATATTCCTTGATGTTTAAAGAGGTGCACTACAAATGGATTTTCCAATTTTCCCACAGAATAAAAGGACGGTATAGAAAATATAGACTTTGTATTTAGTAGTCATATTCTTTGAGGATAAAGTAGGTGTCATAAGAAGGGATTTTTCGAATTTCACACAGAATAAAAGGATGGGATAAAACATAATGGAAGTGGGTGTCCATGCAAGAAATGAGTTTCTTTCGTTGAGGTAGGTAGTTAGTACGAAATCCTTCATGCAAAAGGACGACTCGCATTTGGCTTGTTTTTGTACATTTTCGACGGGAGAGAGGAAGAAGTTTTAGCGCAAATTTTGATTCTGCGCGGACGAAGTCGCGGGCAAAATCTAGTAATTAATATATTAAGAAAAATATAAACGCCCTACTAGTTTAATACTTACTCAGGGAAAAGCCAAATGCAAGGTTAGAAAGGTCAGATATTCTATAATGTAAGGGTGAAGTCACCGCCCGTTTAGTAAGCTGTGGTTGTGACTCAATAATTGCATGTGCTTACTCAGAATTTTCCTGATCTAACTCGCACGCGATCCAGGGAACGAAACATGAAAAAGTTCTTTCAAACCTTCACTTTCGTCACGAACCTTACGTATTAACTTAGCAAAAAAAATGTATGAAAACCGTAAATTAAGTAAGTTCATTTTAATGAACGCCCTGTAAAATGTAAAGCACCTTCAATTTTGCATGGTGCGTGTCTCATTTTACAGTTCCTTTGTGTTGTATTGCCCTGTTCCGGTTTGGAAACAATAACAAAAGTTCTGAAATAGGATCATTCTAAATTACAGTTATTATAACATACCTACTAAGGTCTAGATGAATGTAAATGGACATTAGAGTGAATCGCCGCATGTCTCTATCGCAGGGTTTTTTATTTTTAGCTTTATAAAGAGAAAATAACTAAATCCGAATTGGTACAAGTAACTTAATATGTGAAAGGTTCGCTTTAAATATATCGATATGTTAGGCATATGGCCAACCTCTAGTAATGGAAGGCATCATGAAAAGAAGAAGAAGGCATATCGGAAGTCTAAAAATGAAAAAGCAACTAAAATTTGCGTTGATGGAGATGTGTTACGATTATGCCGTTTAGTAATAGTACAAAACGAATACCGACGCTAAGTTATTTAAACTTCACTCCGTGTTTGTGGACTACATTCTTGTTAAGTATATCCGTAGGCACCAAGCGGTTTACTGTAATGTAACCGTTGTTATGTCATGCAACGTAATCGCCTTAAGTCAATCAATAATCGAGCTCTATATTATTACGCAGTTAGGGCTTTAATTTAGTTGCTCCACTTTATAGACTCATGAAAAAAATATTCCGATGATTGAGTGTTAGAAAATGAATTTGATCGAATATCTCCGCAATTAATTAAGCAGGTACTCGTCGTTTTCACTCCTTTAATCAGTATCTTAGTAAGTAGGTACCAATGATACGCAAGTCTACAGTATTACAATGGTCTCCTAAGCCATTATTTGAAAGGATTGTTAATGATTTAACCTTCTATAGCGTTTTTTTATTTCACGGTTTATTTAGTTCGCCGTATTTAATTGGCATCAGTGAACCATGAACATGAGTTTAAATTAAATTATCTTATTGTTTAAAAATATCTCAATGTAAATTGAAACCGTTTTAATATTGCTCGGCGTGTTTGTAACATTAATTATTTTAAAATGTTATTCATATTGCACTCGAGCTTACGATTGACATTTTGGATTGGTTCCAAAATATACCACTTTCCCAGCCTTGACGTTACAAATGGGTAATAGGGAAAAACTGTAGACTATACAGAATTGACGAAGTTAGGTACTGTGGTGACTAACTAGCGCTATAGTTATAATTTGGTAAAATGGTAGCGGAACCTTACTTGTTAATAAGTAGCGGTGGTAGTTAATAAATACCTACCTAAGAAGTATTTGTTGTTTATGCACAGCAGCAGACTGCAGGTGTTGTAGCGGTGAATGCGATACGATACCGCCACTTGTCCATTTAGCTTGGCGAGTATGATTATGATTATTATCAAAGCAATCCTGACCTGTGCGTGTATAATGCTTTGTTTTTACAATAATACCTTTAAACAAGAAATTGTTATCACTACATCACTACATAGTATATAACAAAGTCGCTTTCTCTGTCCCTATGTCCCTATGTATGCTTATATCTTCAAAACTACAGAACGGATTTTGATGCGGTTTTTTAAATAGATAGAGTGATTCAAGAGGAAGGTTTTTATGTATAATTCTACGCAGACGAAGTCGCGGGCAGAAGCTAGTATATTATAATCTGAACCTCGGAAACGGCTCCAACGATTTTCATGAAATTTAGTATGGAGGGGGATTTGGGGGCGATAAGACGATCTAGCTAGGTATCATTTTTAGAAAACGTACCAAAAAAAAATACCGAGCAAGGGTCAGTCATCCTGGTACTGCTGCTAAAGTAACACGATATCAATTCTGTCACAGTCTGTGAATGAACTAAACTAAAAACAATTAAAACCGCCTTGCCGCTTTGCGCTCTCAACAGAGTTTCAAAGTTAAGGTCTTGAGATCAGTTCATTGTATGTATAATAATAAAAATATACTTAGTGCACGGAGCGTTATGTTCCGTATATAACGCGTATTTCAATTAACATTCATAATTTCATCACATTTATCATTTACTAATTAAATCTATTAATAAATTGTCAAGTCTCATAGTTTTGATCTTGAACGCAGTTTTTTCTGATGCTGTTTTTAGTTTACCTTCAGCCAATGGTGGCCACGGTCGTTATGGGCGTGGTGTCTAGAATGCCGCAGACGGGTATAACACTTTGAGTAGGAATAAAGATTTATGTGTTAAAAGCTTTATAATTTTTAATGCATGGCGCTTGTCATGACACGTTAAATAAGTTTCGTCGTGAGACAGGAGCAGTTGCGTGCAAACGTCACCGGCTGGAAAGAATCTTGTTTACGTATTGCTTTGATTTTACATTTCTTTCCTCCGTGATTTTTTTTATCATCTATTTGGAGCTATACTGGGAATATGTTTACAAAGCTATTACATTACATAGGAGCTCATAATTCAACGTCCATCGATGGGTGGCGCAGCTGCATTAGTTATGTTTACTGGTGGTGTCAGTGAGAGTCGTTAGCTACCGGTGTACAACAGCTTATTTTATTCAATTTAAATTTTAAGCGTTCTATGATTTATTGTATCGTTTTTAAATGACGAGCTTAAAGTCTTAAGAACCATCTTATTAATATTTTTTCAGCTTAATAATATACTTTTACCAATGTCAATAAATAATTTTGTTTCACATGATTTTAAAGAAACTGCTAACTTATTGAGGAAAGTTTTATGATTATGGCAGCTTTCTTGTAGTTCATTGGCTTTGAAAAAATTAGATCCCAGACTTTGTTAACGAAAACTTCACTCTCGTGTGACTGTCCGTACGTGTCTGCGGGCGTTACATTTGCGTCAGAGCCGCTGATTTGCGTTTGCACGACGGGAGCAAGCAAAACATTGTCTCTTTATTACGGATATAGTTTATTTATTGTCACCGTGTGTGATTAAATGTGACACCACATACTCGTATAAAAGCCAAGGGATAGTCATGCCAAAACGGTGGGTGCACGGCGGCGTTCATTGTTCAGCCAAGCCAAGAACAAAACAAAAAAAGGTTTATTTATCGGCCTCGTCATGTGCGCGGGCAATGGGCCGACGCGGTCGCCTTGTTCAGTCAATAGGTACGGCCACAACCATTGTTTCATTGGCATTACGAATACCTACCGTTCCTTACAAATTAAGTATAACTAAAGCTTAAAATTAAAAATATTGCTGCGATATGACAATGAATAGTTCATTCTTAACTTGTCTCAGTTTTTTCAACACTAATATTATAAAGAGAAAAGATTTGATTCTTTGTTTGAATTGAATAGGAATTATACCTGATGAAAATAAGGTACGTATATTAAACTGAGTACGGTGACTACGTCCGCGCAGAATTCATTACAACAACAGTTAGTTACTTATTAATAAAAGTCTCACAGTGCTGCGATTTAATCAATTATGTCCATATGATAAACCTCTTGAAAATGCTGTCAACCCAATATAACTTGAACTTCAATTAGCCAGCGATTGGAATAAGTATGAATTTAATGCTTATGACATCGATCGGCTATGGCTACTAGTATAAAATTTAAATTATTGTAATCGGATGCCATGAGCTATCAAAGTAAACTTTATAATTTAAGAATGGAAAGTCACGCCTTATATCTTCATTAAGTCAGAAGATTAAATATAAGCACACCGAACTGACAAGCGGGCGAACGTCTGGAGACCATCCGCTTTAGACCTTTAACGAAGATGTAGACTTGTAGACTGTGGTCATTTAGGTACTGCCATTAGTAGCATGACTAATGATATTTCACGTTGACTAGTCATCGTAGCCAAATGTGGAGACAAAGAAGTTTTGGGGCAACATCCAATTCGTCAGAGTAATAAGCGACTATAGTAGGCGCTTAAAGTTTTATTGTGATGATTCCGAGCAACGTACAAAATACATAACGAGCTCACATAGGTTTCAGGAAATAATTAATTCGTTTATTTTCTTAGCGCATAATCACGCTCGTCGTTAAGTTTTGATCTTTAATGATTACGAGTATTTGTTCATCATAAAGACGAAACGTGCCGTACTAAGGTTTATTTTTAGTGCTAAAGTCTGAATTACTCATAGACGCAAAAGCCTGTGCGTAACAAACAATTTAAAATTGCTAAGGAAGACCTTGTTTACAGGCATCTTATAATGTGGCGTGTAGGCAGTACAAATAAGATGCTCATTCTTCACGGTAAAAAAATCGATTCATTGTCAAAAGGCTTACAGGCTTAAAGTGGTACGTAATCCGAGGAGTGTGACGTAAAACACAGTAAACGCTCAGAGCGTGTCGTCGGCGCGCGCGCCGCTGCGCAGTGAAAGTGGTCCGGCGGGCCTTCGCGGGATCGTCTCACCATGACTCCCACAGCCCGCTATGGCCAAAAGCCTTAAATATTAATGACTTGTTGACATGGCGCTACTAACGACGGAAAGGAACTAGATTTAAAATGGTTTAGTCACGTTCACAAATAAAATTTATTGCTTTACTTTTTACCCAAAAAGGGTCTCGGCAGTAAGAAATCCAATCAATTTCAATGATGTCTGAGTTAGGCTCTCAAAGCGAATTATCGCTTTTTTTCATTTCGTGTTGCCCTGGAACGGAGGCGAAATCTTGTTTTGAAAATTCTTTTATTGCAATTCACATACCTATGCCCATTATATGTAGGTACTTAATTAAATATACCAGTGCAACTAGGTATTCACGGATCCTTAAGATTTTTTTGTCTATTTAATTTAAGTAAAGAAAATAAATTTAAAGAAAAGTTTGAAAATATATTTTCATCCTCGAAATTCCTTTTTATTCAGTGTGAACCTCTACATTATAATTTCTATGCAAGTAAGCCAACAACTGCTGTATTTTGCATACAATATACAATCCAGACTATAAACTCGACGGAATATTTTAAAATAATTTACAATAGGTTTGAGTACCATTTTAAATGAAAAATTCCAACCGTGCCGGCAACTATGATATAGCTTGTGTTTGTCACAGTGGAGATCTACTCAAGGAAATGAAACAGGGTGTTCTCTGGATGACAAATATTAATATCCTTCAACAGGATGAACATCTACTAGATAGTATAGAGAGCCGCATAGTAATCACCAGTAAAATTATGCAGAATAAACCTAGAACTTGGACTTAGTTCAAGATATAAAACATTAAACAAATGGAGCGTAATTAAGGTCACGGTTTTCGAGTGGTCACTAATAAATCTATTTGGTGAATGAACTTGACTTTAGTGAGAATTCAGACATGCACTAGTTCCTACGGAAAACTGCCCTAACCTTTGACTGAGTCATTGTAACCTTCGGTCACACAGTCATTGTGATACTTTGAATAACCACATAGCACAAATTATGTCTAGATTAAGGAATGCGTCAACGTTTGAGTTAACATGCTACTAATAAACAGTAGCGACGGGTACTTAATACTTTATTTATTAATATTTTTGCCTTGTAATGATCTCTTCGCTGCGCGCGCGGCTGTGGGCTGAGTTGAGAAATTGCTTTGTATTAACAAATAGATCTTTATAAATGTGCCAGCTTAATCACTGCGTGAAGATACTTGTGACTAAGACAGTCATGATGAAATTTTTGAATGTCAATGTGTAAGGTTAGGCGTTGAGATAAAGGATTTATCTCTTGAGATATGAGTAAAAGACGTTCTTAATCTGAAAACATGGTAAATATAAAATATCTAAAGGACAGGATAAGTAATGACAAGAGATTCTAGCTCGCCTACTTACGATTTTCTAGTTAAAAAACTTAATTTTGAATAATACCCATAGTAAAAGCTCAGATCTGTTCTGTTCTCCAGTCCATTATGGTTGCCTGGTAGAGATCGCTCTGTAGCGATAAGGCCGCCTATTGTTACCTTGTAATATTCTGTATACCTTTTTTCTGTTTTGGTTGTTACATGTGGTGTTCAATAAAGAGTTATTGTATTGTATTGTATTGTAAAAGTATGAATACTTTTTGGGTCCTGCCCTCCCGTCTCTCTGTTCGTATTATGATATCACATAGCATACGAAATGCCATTGATATCCAGTACTATCAAAATGTTTGCCGAAGTATTTACAAACATAAACATCACACTACTTGTACCTACTAACTACTCTCTGATAATTATCATTGTTTTTTTTTATTATTTACCTATTTGAATATGTGCAATAAGGATTTACTATGGTGTACTACTAGCTACTTAAAAGCTTAGAAATAAAAGGTACCTATATGAGAGTTTTAATCAGGATCTCTGTTATCAAATTTTTACTTTTATCTTGTCACTTGTTTTGAGTGATAGATTGACTGATTGGATGTTCACTGGGGTTTAGCTTACATTATATCATGTATTTGTGGAATAAGTAATCCTAGCTTTGCCTAAGTTACCTACTCATTCTACATTTGTGTCGAGGTGATATTAATTGTTATGCCTCAGCTCAGGGCTCTTGTCTTATAATTTGTCAAAAATTACCTATTCCTATTCTCACTAACTTTATGATACCTCGTCTATCTTTTTAGAAAAGTCGCTGTTCAGAAAATAGCCTATCATGTCTTTCAAATTGATTCTGAAAGACTAAATGAAATTTCAGACGGCACACCGTCTCAATCCCGGCTACTCTAAGAATACGTTTCGTTAGAATATTCAGAGGCTAAGAAAAGCAAGATGAAGCGACTGGGTTTGCGCAAGTGCTATCGGACAGGAGCAGTGCTCCTTACGACACACCCGCGTCACGGGGATCTCGAATTAACGATGTTACGCAAAATTTACATTCGGTTAAGAATACCAAGTATATTGGGTTGGCCGGCCTTCGAACTGTGTCTGGCAACAAATACACTCGCTCGTACGAGGACGCGCCTCTCATTATGCCCTTGCATATCAATACCAATACGAGCCAGACCTGGTAGCGAAAAAAGCCATCTAGACGAAAATAACAATAAATTTGTCTAGCTATATTATTCACTGTATCTACCTCGTCTTAAGTGTATGGTACTAGGTACCTTTCATAACAAGATGGCCATAGTCATCAACTTGTTCTTATATTGCATCTGAACTTCAGTTACACAGCTTGGTAAATGAGTTGCGTTCTTTTTTAATGACGAGCAAAATTATGGGTCATTTTGTGTAGAACTCGTCATACAGGGTGACCCTTACTTTTACGCGTTAGTGTATTTGGCTAACTTAAATTATATAAAAGCCGAGATCAAACAGGATTTTTAATGTGCTAATGGCTCGCTTTATCTCAGATTCTCAATAACTGATACCAAATAAGGTTAAGGCCCCACCCTTTTTCCGGCCCATTATTTTAAAATTAAATTTCGAAAACCTCAAGAAATGTGCAATAAGTATGAATATTTTTCTGGTCTATTAATTTATACTACGGCTTCTATTTACGATTTTTACATCAGGTATCTAATTAGAGGGGACGGAAGACGTAATTTTGTATTACAGAAATATAGGAGTGACTAGCTTGTGATGCGTATACAATTTATGGAACAAGTATATAAAGTAGACATAAGAAACTACCTCCTCAATTTAATGCTCGTAAAGAAAATGAAAATTGTAAACAAAAAACGGCTTTACTGTTGCTCAGACTTTCGTAAATAGACGTGTGTCGTAATAGTCGTATATAAATTATCTTTCAATAGCAACGAAAGTAAACATGTAATTTTTGAAAAAGATTGCTTGTCTCCGCTATAAAAACTGATATTCTTGCAGATATCGAATTAGGAAGTGTTAAATGCAATCAATTAAATTACTTGACGATAACATCGTCAGGAATGAGTGTTATGATAAAATCGATAGTTAAAATTGTACATGTATTTGGGTTTTAACCTCCTTCGTAACTGGATCACTAGCTAGCTAATAACAAGTGCTCAACACCGAACGACCGTCCGCCGGCTCCTAGATCATAATTAGGTGACCGAATAACCACATAAATAAGGGTTTAAGGGTAAGGTAAAGTAAAGAGAATTCTATATTCTATAGTCTTATAAAACCAAGTAAGACATCATTTACACATCAACGGTTTTGTTTAAAAATCGGGATTTATGATGCTTTTTGAAATCTTACTCTACACGTTACATAGTTAATTTGATTAAGTACCTTGGTTCACGGCAATTATAGGGGTTAATAGGCGGGTCAAACGATCCGGAAACTTGGCGAGATGATATCATTATGGGCTAGGCTCGAGTAATGGATGTTGGATGAACTGATATCCCTTAAATAAATTTTGCTATTATTCAGAAAATGTATTTAACTGTTAGGAATTATGGAATCGTGATGTGGTTTTATTAATGACCAGTCGTTAACTCAACTCATGTACTTAACCACTAGTATTTGTCAAACATGTCTCGTGTAATATAAAGAGTGTGGTAAAGTAAAATCTATTTTAATTCGCTAGTCTAGTCGTTTGGTCTGTGTATAATAAAGCGGCTCCTGAAATAGCAATTTACATATAAATGGAACAAAACGAAAATATACCATGTTGCTAAACAGGAGTAAACTTATCAGATGTCTAAGAATATCGATAGTGAGTCATGCTTTATCGATAGGTAAAGAAAAGCCGCATATCTGCATATCTCCCTCTGAACATTATGTTTAATTTATTATTCTTTATGTTTACACTTCGCTGCCATGTTATTGTCGGTTTTTAAAGTATAACATCAATACTTTAACCGTTACCCAATCGATTTAGGAATCACCACTTCTTAGACGTGGCCTTAATTCTCGGAAATGTTCGAAAACATGTGGTCGGTAGTCCCGATGATTCAAAGCTGTGATGAAATTTTATAGGGATACGACATGAACAACTTGAAGGTCTTGAAGTATAAAGAGTCACTTTTAGCGCTGTTTTGAGCCACTGACTTTTTGTAATTTAAATTACTTAGACAGACTTTAAGAAGTGGAGGTATTTTACGCAATAATAAAGAATTTTTACTTTTTACAGGGACGGGTACATTCGGTCGAGTCTGTCTTTGCCGTGATAAGGCTGCCGACGAGTACTTGGCCATGAAAATCCTGTCCATGGCTGACGTCATCCGCTTGAAACAAGTCGACCACGTCATGAACGAGAAGAGCATCCTTGCTGAGATCAACCACCCCTTCATAGTAAATTTGTAAGTGACAAATTATTTTATATTGATATGACTGGCATGGCAGAGTTCCCAACAGCTGGCACCGCTAACTCGTTCCTTTCTCGTTTGTTACTCCAAACGCATGTTAACCCTTTTGACATGTGTGTAAGCCGTTAAAAAATGAAACCATGTCATGGGGTATTTGCGTCTCCAGTTTACGCGCTCGCAGATTTCAACCTACAGAGCAATAATTGCAGTTTAACACACTTGCGTTTAGCTCCAACTGCGGGATTCAGTCCACATTGGGACCACGTGGCACGTCACATACTGTATATACTCATTCAAAAATTTCTCAGAAGTCATTGAATTTTTTAACATAAGACAGAGTTAATTTTATGACGGCTATTTTTTAATTTTGCTTTCGTGATTTATAGATTGCATATCTTGCGTCACTATTATATGGGCAAAGGTTGAGGTTATTTTTGTTTATTTATAAAGTACCATAACAATAACACAACATGTAATTTAGCATTACGAAAATCCTCGACATCGGATTAATCAAAGCATGTGGCGGTCGTCAGTAATTGAGAAGTTTCGGCGCGGAGCCAGACGTGGTACTATTACTACGTACTATTATTCGGTGTTTTTTTATTGTAAAATGCGAGTTGTTACTGTCCTGTACGGTAAAAAGATGAAATATTATTAGAGAAACTGCTTGAACGACTTTGATTTGAGAGTCAAAGCTTGTATGTGGATCACTATATCGGAGCCAATCAAAATAAATATGCTCCTTATGTTGAGGCCTATTTCGGGATTGCGATGATCTTAATTTAATTAAATGAGTATTGTGATTTTTTTCATAAGTACTTAACTTTATAACAACTGGAAATTAACAAAAAACAATTGCCTTGTTTACTTCTCAACCACACGTGTAAGGCGCTATATCTATGTGATACATATTATGTTTAAATGCTAACCCGCCCTCTTCCACTTTTACAAATATATCACTTAGACCTAACTACTCCTTCTTCTTCTTCGTCTCGCACGTGAACTTGCGGTGTAGCAAGATTTTGCAAGAGTAACTGATTTTGTTCGTTATTGTAGACCTCCGCAAGGTATCGCTAATTCATTCAATTCAATTAATTAATTAACTTGTTTACATAGTCTTTGTTTATCAGCATGTGAAGATTGAAGTGCATCTGCTAGGCCAAAAAGATGCTTGCGAGCCGTCACATTTTACTGGCATACCCTGATGATAGCGATCTGGCAACCGCCGGATTGTCATTTTTATTAGACACTACAGTGATATATTGCTACAATGACGTTTGGAAATTTTATACTGTGTACCTACCACCTGGAACCCGTGACTTCGCTCGCGCGTACCTAATACACTTTTAGGAGAGTCACCAATTTACTCAAATACTTTTTTTTCCCTCTCATCCGATTTTAATGAAGCAAATATCACACGACTGTCATACTAAGTATAATTAAAGTATGGGTCAAAACATCATGAAAATCTGTTGAGAAGTTTCTAAGATTAGCGTGAACAAACAGACAGACAGACAGGCAAAAAGTCTAAAACTACCAACGTATCTCAGAATAGTTTTTTCGAAATATCTTTCACTTGCAAGTTTTTTCGTTCTACTGTTTTGTTCTTTTATCAAAACGATACACGACTTTTTCTAACCAACATTTCTTCCGAAATTCCTTTACCGGAATTTGATTTATCCGAATCTGATTAATTTCATGGAAGCTCCGTGGAAATTGTATCGTAGTCAAAAGGCAAATATTCGTTTTTACGGGCTTTCAAAAAGTAGGATTTGGAACATTTACGAAATAAACGAAATAAAAAATGAATCTTTAAAATATCTGGCAACTCAATGTGGTAAAATAGATAAGCGAATATGGTTTAGAAAGTAAAAGAGGAAAATTTAAGAGGTTCCGATAGAGGAAAATAATTATTTTCTTTGGTAAGCCATAAATACAGTGCAGGGCAAGAGTACTTTGCAGCCTACAATTTTCAGGCTATAATTAGAAAAACCTTAACGTGCCGTTATCAACAAGTCTAAGACAGAACTGCATTTTTGTTAAATGAAACACTTGTTGTTATGTAAATGAGTTCTCATTGTTATGTTATCATTTATCACGTGATTGTATGTCATTAGTTATAAAAACAAAAATCGCCTGAATGTAATTAAAAAACAGTACACTATTGATGCACTATATTCAGCTGAAGTTTTTTGAAAATTTTACAAAAAATTAGAAGTTCACTTAAAATGTAGACAAGAAATAAGAGGGATTTTGCGACAACAACCGGTCAGGCAGTTCTGCAATAAGGGCAAAGCCGCGACTACAATCTGTATATATGAATAAAAATCAGTTGCTGCATGTATAAATATTTGGAGAAGTAAGACGTATAAATTGATCATAGTGCCCCAATCATTTGGAAACGCGGCTCTACCGATTTGGCTATTTTTTTGTTTGTTTTGTCTATAAGTTCAGGAACGAATAAACTAAATTGTCTAAATTGTCGTGAAAGGAACTATATTAGTTTGCTATTTTTCAGACGGTGGTGGACGCACGATGACTCCTGCATCTATATGCTATTTGACTACGTCTCCGGTGGAGAGCTGTTCACTTATCTCAGAAGCGCTGGTCGCTTCAGTAACACAACTGGTAAGTTCCTGTTCACTTCACTTTCCAATTAAGCTGCTGTAAAAACAGCAAGTTATTGACATTAATTGGCATTAAATTTGACTCGTGCTTAATGAAGTAGGTAGGTACTAATCTAATTTAGTGCTCCTCTTAATGCGTTTTATGTTTGACATTGCAATCGAACCCAATCATTAGTGTTTTGATTACTCAGCGTGATTGCTTCATGATTACGTTAATTTTGTTTATCATCGTCAATGGTGATCGAGGATATGAAACGGCAAAGTAACGTAGGTACATAGTACTTCTAATGGTTTCGATGAATCTGCTATTATTTTTCTGGAATTGGATTTACTAGTTTTGTTTGGAATAAAACCCATGCAAATAAATTAGAGCAAACGTGATATATATATAACTTCTGGAGATTCGCCAGAAAAGTGTTTCGATAAATGTCCAGGCGGTAGCCTGTGCAGCCACACACGATGAATGGCATTATTCTTTATCTCCTGCGGCACAAATTATATTTAGCAAAAGTTGTTTGCCCCTAACTTTATCAGGTCAAGCGAAGTACAATAGAGTTCCCGTATGAAATTTCTTAGTAACAGGTGGATTTATCCTTAAAAAAGTCAAGTCATTAACCATCGACGCAATAGAAGGGTGCTAGATGCTAGCTAAATTTTACTGTTACATAATGTTTCTTTACATATTCTTTCGGCCGTAGGTAGTGTGATGCTAAAAAACTGCCGTGGGTTGGTTTTAAATTGCCATGTGTCCATTTCGAGCTTTGGCGTCTCCTTTAGAACGACAGAGAAGCAATGCCCGAAATGCGAACTAAAACATGAAACGACAAAAAAATATTGAGAGTGGAAGTAATTCCTGTGAGGCGCAAAGTGTGGCAAGGTCTATCTGAGCGAGGTTTAGTTTGTGTGACGTGAGTACACCTTTAGCGTCATAGTTTTCATCTTGTGCCAGTATTAATAAGACTTATCTGGCGATATCCAGACATCACTTAAGATAACAGTCGGTCTTGGCTCGCGGTTGCACATTTCAGTCTAGTAATTGGCGCCTTTTGGCATGACAACGCAAATGGTTTAATGGCTGGAGTAATTTGCGTTTCAAATGTGCTGTGAATAGTAAATACGATGTAAGTAGTAGAGCCAGGTGTATTAATAATTCAACAAATTTAAATAAAGGCTATGTACTGTGTGTATACCATCTGGCAACAATTCAAGATATAAATCTAAAAGAGACACTATAATAATAATGACAAGTAATCAAACTTAAAAATAATTACATACAGTAGTGGCTATCTAATTAGCTAGCAAATAAAATAATATTGTTTACTTTCATGATACGAAATGTCTCGCTAAAACTAGTACGTGTTGTTAAAAGCACGAACGTGACCTGAAAGAAGATATTTAAAAATATTTTCGCTCTTGATGCCGAAATTAATCCGATTTCGAAACACAACCATAACTGCATGAAAATATTCACAATTATAACAAAATTCATACATTCGAACGCTCATTAGGTATATAGAGTGGCCAGATATCAACATTGAAAGGAACTTTCTGACAAGTTTTAGTTAAGACTGACGCACGACGTCCAAAACTACGGTTACGCAAAGCGTGTTGTAAAACAGTCGACCAAACACCATTAATCAGTTCGTTTGTGTCTGTATTTCTGGAGAAAGGACATGGCTGTCAAAGTGTACAGAAATAGTCGGTCAGTGACGCGAGCACTGCGATTGGGTGTTGAGAGGCTTGTCGCCGTCGTGGGTCTTTGTCGGAGATTTCCACTGGCGATTTTACGACGGGGATATAAAACGCGGTGGCACAATGCGTCTGATACGCCGACGCCGCGGCCAGACAACGTGACGCCCGCGTGCGTCCCGCTCCCATTCGCTCATTGTGTACGAAGTCATATTTCAGGAGGTGTTTATTTAATACGTCTAATTATATATGTATAATTGCTCACACATGGTTTCCAATCTTGACAAAGCTGTCTTAATCTAAGTCAGTTTTAACCTGTAGGTGCAGACTTTGTATTGTAAGAATTAACGCATTAGCACAATAGCGGTTAAAATATAATGTACAAAAAATTGCGGACTCAATTTACATCGCAGTCAATGCATACAGAGCAGGTGACAGTTTCGTCTCAAGTCGGTTGTTATTTGAGGACCCTTATCGTGCTCCTATTTCTCGCCGACGGATGAATTTATTTATTCACGCTATATTTGGAGCAAATTTTGGACGAGGAGACCACTTTTTGCATATATTTTTGCAGATAAGGTAGAGATTGACAGTTATATTTCACCGGGCCAAGCAAATGGAGTTTGTTTAATTTAGTACTAAATTTACCTTAGTAGTTTATATTCGTCAAATATACCTACAGTATAGACAATACATAGTGAAGTGAACAATCGCGGCTCGTATCAAAATCAATTTCTTGATGGGAAAAGTCCTTACAGAATAATTAGTGATACAGCGCTCCAGTTGAATGATCTTGAGCAAGGTGATGTCATGCGCAGGCGGCGGCGCTGGCCCCCGGAGCCTCCATAGCGAGTGGTTCCGCGTCTCCGTCGCCGTGCCGTGTGCAGTCGCCCACTGATCATCTTTCTGTCCTCCTTTTGTCTCGCTTCCAACTAGAGCTTGCTAATTTATTACATACACTAACAGGAACAATACTAGTTCTTCGGTAGGTTAACTACATCGACCCACTAAGAAATTGCTGTTGTGACTGCCCGCTGATTCAAAACTTCTACGTGATCACGATGTTATATTAATCGATTTAAATAGTACATTAATTAGAAATACTTCTTATTTCTTGCTATCGAATGCGTGTAATGTTGTCTTTTTACTTATCACAAAAAGGAAATCCGGTAGTTTTCTTTCTGGGCATAAATCATGGAAAAGGAAATGCGTAGTTGTCAGATGATTTATAGTAAACACAGGCACTAGGAAATAACATATACATACACTGATGATACTACATGATAATTTTAGTACTTGCCTACTGCCCCAGTGTTTGTAACAGATTGTCATCAAATACTAGGAGGAAAACTGTGTGCAATGATCTAGAACGAAACTCAAGTATCTAAAGAATATCATACGATTTCCTATGAAATGCCTAAAATAATACTGACACAGCGGGCCGGGCCGGTCATCTGATTGTATCACTGATATTATATCATTGATTAATTTGACTTTTGGCAAAAAGTGCACGGAAGATTCTTTAATAAAGTTAAAAAGTTAATTTGAATATTCTCTTTCCCACCTTTCCTAAGTTCTAAATTTTGTGCCAGTCATTTATTTGCAACGATAATATCCTTATTAGTTGTTGCATCTCATCAATCTCTTCCTCGTCTCATTTGATGTTTGAGGCAAACGCCGACAACATCTTCGAATTTATTACATTACTTGGACAGATAGATTGTGTGCCTCGCGAACTTTCATGATAATAATATGTATTTTTATTGAACTTACCATATCATAAATTAGATTTTTAGGATCATGCCAGTTTTACTTATTCTTCAAGTAAGTAGTAACAAAATGAATTTTGAAAGCATATAACGTGGGCGAGGTGAATTTTCTACATACAATATAAAAAGTTTAGACTAATAAATTGAAAACGTCGATCGTTGGTTTGACATTGTACGTGCGCAAAGTAAATAATCCGAGTGTATTGATGGTATAGCTGAGGTGACAGAGCTTTCCTGTGGCGGCGCGGACACTAATAATACTAGTGACGCCGGTGACGCCCCGACTCCAGCGCTCGCGTTCACTCCACAAACACCAAAATAAACATGATCTCTTCATACCCTCTCTATACCTACCTACACTAGAACCCAATTTTTTTCGTGATGTACGCAAGATGCTATAAATCTCAACTGCGACTTTATAGTACGCGGTTAGAACACAATAAATTTCGTTGTCTGCTGTCCGAGATCGGATAAGTACATACCTATCTCATGTTGATGGCTAAAATGTTTCCATTAGGCAATTTGATATTGGAAAGAATTTAAATGAAACAAAAGATTACGATGCTAAAGGTCAAGCGAAAGACACGCTTTCTAATTTTATTGACAGTCATAGTCTTTGGATTGGCTCTTTCCGCTTGGCATTATAACCTGAGATGTCATAATTCATGCTAATGAGGATTTCTACGCTACAGGATAGATCTAGACAAGAATTTGCTGAGAGCTTTTTCTTTTCTAGAAAATAAATCGCGTTAGCGTTAGATTCTATAATTTGGTATGCTAATTTCGATTTCGGTGCCTTACAAAAACTATGAGTTATTACAGCTAGTTTTTAAGTATTTTTTAGGTTCCGGTTTCTAGTAGAACTAGAGAAAGGTGTTACATATGAAAGTAGCTCAAAATCTGTAATTAATAAAGTGAATTAATTGTATCATTTAAATTTATTAGCGGTTGATTGGTCGCGTTCTGACTTTTCCGAGGGTAATAAAGAAAGTCGATATGGTTTGTGATGTTGATCTTGATTTGAATGTTAATTTGATGCTAAAGTACCCATTCCAGATATACTTTACTGTGCAAAATAAACATAATGATAAAAATACCGAAACAAATTTGATGCTTGCAGGTAATTTTTACGCGGCGGAGATTGTGTCTGCGCTAGAGTATCTTCATGCGCGGAACATTGTGTATCGGGACCTGAAGCCGGAGAACCTTCTGTTGGCGAAGGATGGGCATCTGAAAATCACGGACTTTGGGTTCGCGAAGAAGCTGACTGACCGCACATGGACACTATGTGGGACCCCCGAGTACCTGGCTCCAGAAATCATTCAGAGCAAAGGGCATAATAAGGCGGTGGACTGGTGGGCGTTAGGTGAGCTAAAATTTTCCTTGCACATTTTATCTAAAATGCTGTAGCATGGGTTAAGGTTAAGCATTAAATCGGAAAGTTACTGTCTGATGACATAAATATGGCCCAAAATTATCAATTTTAAAATATACAAGACGGAGAGAATATTTAACATATCGACACCCCGTGGCGTTACGATTCTTCATATAAATATAGGTACCGACTTAACAGGGATACATGTAAACAGTTCTAGAAAAAAACAATGTAAAAGCAAATACTTACTATCCCTTTCTGGGTTTTTAGTGAACGAATGTTCTTGTATAACTATTTGATTTGAATAACAGCGAGATAGTGATCTCGATTTCTGGTCGCGTGACTTCCACTCAAAAGAAGTCAGCACACTTGATAAATAAAAGACAGTATGCATATGTGCCGTTACTCTATGTCCAATTATAAAACTCAAAGCACGCGAAGTGGGAATAACAATCACGGTTTCGGCACTGAGATAACAGTATTTACGGGTCAAGCTGTTAAACGATTACACAGATGCAAATAATAAAAGGTAATAATTGAGATAGTTAACTACACGTGTGTGTCATCATGACTATTGTTATTTTACATTTATATCATCAATTAATTTTGAATATTCCTAAAAGTCGGATTCAACAAAAAAAAAATACAGCGTCCGTAATTTCTTGTAAATTATAAATATCTTTGGACTATGCTGACGTGTGATGTCTGACACGATCACTTGTAGGAAATTTTTAAAAGAAAGCATATAGCGTCTTTTAAAAGACTCGCTACTTACCTATTCACAACAGTGGAGCCGGTTTTTGTTTACATCTATGGCGTTTAGTGCGTCGTTAATTTATTTTTTATAAAGGCGCCTATCACATTATGCAAATTGTTTCTAAACAAACAGTTGCAGCATAATTAAAAACTCTACACGAATGTTATAACCTGGCCAGTGTGCCTACAAAAATCGGGCTCCGCGATAGCTTTCCTAAACGGTCACAAATTCTATGGAGCCAATTTTAGCTCATCTATTCATGAAAATAGCACCGTACCTACTAAGGAATACTTCTTCAATTACACAAAATAAACTCATTTCATAATAAATCTGTTTTAAAAAAGAGACTCTACCTACAGAACATTTGTACAGTCAAATGCTTATGTTGATGATTTTGTTTATTTCAAAATCAAAAGTACAAAAAAATATTTTTTACCATGATCTCGATACTACACCGGCATCAGAGTTTTTTGGTCAATTGACGGTGTTGAAGGATTTAAAGATTGGAAAAAATGACCCAAATGCTGGTTTCGGGGTGTTTGATCTCCGTTGTAGGCGTGCGGCTCGAGCGTTGTTCGGTAGCAAGTCACTCGGCGCGCTGTAGGTACTATAATTATTTCATTTATGAATCTGCCGCACGACGACGGTTTAATGCGCTGTTTACATTACAATTATTTAGTGTTATAATATGTTATCCCTTTGGTCCCATCCCAACCATGGAATAGCGCGCCTGCCAACTGGCGATTTGGTTCAAACAATTTATTAGTTTTGATCGGCATATTCCGTTGTGTCATTTCTAACTACAGGGACACTCATTAAACCACATAAATAATTTAAAACTTACGCGGTAAACATATATTCGATGAAATTCTTCCGAATCTTTAGTTTACAATACGTGTTTCCCCATCTGCTAGCGATGACAAACTTTATGTCTTTAAACTTGACTTTATTAATGTGACCATGTTCTAGAGAAATGTTTATGAGGTGTTCGTAATATGTTGTTGTTTGTTATTTCAGGCGTGCTCATATACGAGATGTTAGTTGGGTACCCGCCATTCTACGACGAAAACCCCTTTGGTATATACGAGAAGATTCTGAACGGGCGGGTGGACTGGCCGAGGCACCTCGACCCCATCGCTAAAGACGTCATAAAAAAACTCCTCGTCCAAGACCGAACCAAGAGACTTGGAAACATGAAGGTATTTGTCATAATAATATATTTAGTTCGTTACACTAGACTCTATCTACCCTGTAAGAGATAAAGACGTGATTTATGTATCTATGGAATTCGTTAAAAATCGCTATCACAGCACAATTTCGATGTGAAATAGCGCCAAGAAAAATTATAGGTATTACTAAAATCTTTTCCTGCAAGCAACAACTATGCCTTGTAGCTAATAGAATTTGCTCTGGCTCATAAATAACAGCATGTTATCAAAATGGTGTTTATTGACATTTATGAGTGTTAAAGTTTCAAGCAAAAGCTAAAGACTTAGCAACATACGACGAAGAAACACTATTTCAGGGTTCAACACTAAAGTGGAATAGCTAATACTGTACACACAACCGTGTTTACGTTGGGCAGAAAATATTCAGCCTTGCGCTTGACCTGTAGTTCGGATGACGTCTTTGTAGTAAAGATATTGCTGTCTAAGCAACACGATAGTGGGCACTAACTCTTTTTGTTCTGTACTTCATGTCACAAAATTTCAAGCGAGTTCTGATGCTATTTTTTTTTAATTTCGTAGTTTTGAACTTGGCTGCTGTCCAGCTGATTCCATATATAACTTCTAATCTTACACTTGACAACTTGTATGTGCGAGCTTTTGATTTCAATGTCGATTCAAACTCTTCTCGTTGCAGTTAAATCTATGTGAGTAGTGTAGGAGTACATACATACATAAATCACGTCTTTATCCCTTTCAGTGTAGACAGAGCCTAAGGTAACAAGACCTAAAGGCTACGTTTAGTGATGATGATGATGATGGAGGAGTAGGTAGGATATTTCATCGGGCTGGCTGTTAAGAGGCTAGTCTCGAGGTTTTACAAATCGAACGAAGGTTCGATTTGACGTTGTCTTCTTTTTTTAAGAATAGAGAGACGTGCCTCAGACCAATTTGGATGGTGATTGAATTCACTTCCTTTCGTATTATTCGTAATGTTTTACAGTATCAAAAAAATTAGATATAAGTTAATTCTGCATTAAATTTTTTGGCCTTAAGGCCCCTACAAATTTGATTAGGATTTCATCAATGTTCCCCGTACTAGTAAAAGTACCTCTTTAAGGTAGCTTCACAGTAGTGTAGATATCTACCTCAATTAGGTATCACTTTTCAGAATAAATAATTATTGATTTTGTAGGTACTTGACCTAAAAATCCATAAGTATTATAGAAGATTTGTAACGTTTGAATACAAACACGAACATATAAAGTTCACATGAAAGGCCTTTTACAGAACTAGAACATTAAAATGGTAAATATCAAGCCCGCGTAAACACAGTCGGCATAAACACAAACCGGAAACGCACTCCAATTCCAAAGAAAAACTTTCAAATAACCATTTGCAACATTGATCTTTCTATTCCCATCTAGTGAAGTATGGCAGTCGGTACATTTTAATCGGCTGCAGTCTCCAGTGGTTGTTTTCTCCAAGCTTTTCGCCGCGATCCGGTCGCGCGTCACTGCGAAGTCGCCATGTCGCCGAGATGTTTAGAAAGCCATCCATCAGCTGTTCAGCGGCGACATCAAACGCTCGCCACCATCACTGACTTATGTCGCGACGCAAATACGCTGACGCGATGTTCCCACTCAACTAATCTAGATAAGTGAGCTAGGTGCCGCACCGGCCAGGCAGCCGCCGTGACTTGCACAACCACACCAAATTACTTGAATCAACCACTCGGTGATCCCGCTTTGACGGGTTTACTGTCGAGACTAAAATATAGAAAACAGGTTCGGCTTTACGTTGTTATTGTCGTTGTACATTTTACGCAACGTGAACGTTTCGCTACATCAACTAAATTGATGATACGCAGATGTAGGTCACATTGTTAGAATTTAGAATTTTGTACATTAAGGAATTAAAATGGCTCATCTAACATGATTTGCTACTGTAAAAGCACTACCTACTCAGGCACATAATCACAGCTGATTAGCGGAGTGACATTAGGAAAGTGACAGCGGTCGCCTTAATTGAATCTGGTGGATGATTATAGAGCGGCTCGGCGCTTCAAAGTTATTAGAGAACGTCCCAGCAGCGAGCGATATATTGTAGCGGGACTCCCTCTTGGTGACGTCGTTTACCGCTATAGAGTATTAATAAATTGCGTCTCTATATACTTTGCTTCGAAGTCGACTACTCCACTCTTATTTACGACGCCCAGAGTCTCGATAAACAATGATGCTCTAATTCCTCCCGCCGCGACCAAGTATTCATTGCATGAATTGGTAGCAGCGTTTGTTTAAAAGATCAATACATCTGTCTTGATTTATGAGTTCGTGAAGTAAGATATCGAAATATTCCCCAATTTCAAAAGCGTTGATCGATGTTTATTGTTACGCTTCTTTTTATAATGTTTGTTTACTTTTGTTGCAGTGCGGTTCAGAAGACGTTAAAAGACACAGATGGTTCAAGAGCATCGATTGGGCGGATGTCTTTATGAAGAAGATGCAGGTATATTATTAGCGCATTAAAGTTCATTTGGTATTACTTTCCCTTTTTTAATAGAAGTAAAGTATTCCCTTTAAAGTATTCTCTACGTCAAATTAAGTAATAAATAAAAAACAGATGGTGAACAACTCGTTATTCATATTGCGAGACTATCTTGTTTGTTTGAACATCAAAGTGAATCATACTTTTTATATTATCAGCAACACTTGCTTTACCTACTAATAAAAATATGGAGATTTTTTAACATGGTATCAGATTCAAAACGAGTTAGAGAGTATACGATTGCAACCAACCGGAAAATTTTCAACAAATTACAAGTTAATGCAGTTCTATAATATCTCATATTATATTTATTTCTGCAGCCTCCAATAATGCCAACGGTATCGTACGAAGGCGATACTTCGAATTTCGACGAGTACACAGAGACAGACTGGAAAGCGGCGCGTGCGCTCGATCCCGATGAGCTCAAACTATTCGCCAACTTCTGATCGGCGCTCGCGCACATTAACGGAAACAAACCAATAGATAACTTATAGTTCTAGCTATCATACCAATTTTAACACAGTTCCAATCGACGCAGGAATGGTAGAAAATTGCTTCCTGTTAGTATTTATAATAATTGTATATTAGTTAATAGAGCTTAAGAAAATATTCACTGAATAATAGGTTTACTTTAATTGTTAATAATATGTTATTTATTATATATAAAGTAGGTAGTAGAAGCCTGTAAGCTCGTTTCATACTGGACAAAAACTGTTTGATTTAAGCTGTGAGTAACTGGGCTCTTCCCGAAGCGGCCAGATAGTCGATTTACTGTAACAAGTGTAAGTTGTTGGCAGAAAAACGTTTCGAACGCGTTCGCGTTAATGTCTTTATCTACGTCCCGTATCTACGTAATATGTTCAGGAACGATTAGCAAATGGCCTAACATTAAGAAACCTGTATCTGTGGTTGTATTACAATGTTTACTTAAGAGTATCAATATCGATACTCTAAATTCATTCAAACATCGAACGGCTTAAAAACAAAATAATTGTATCTGGTTGTGATTATCGGATTATTCGATTTGTAATTTCATTCGATATGAAATTCTTCTTCCATACATTTTTTCGAATCTCGATTAATACAATCGATTTAAGAATCGAAATCGACTCTAGTCTAAATTGTCTATGAATTTAAGAAAAAATATAAATGTCAGTCGTTCCATCTGTTTCGAACTTTTGAAGAACAGAAAATAATGTTTACTTACGTATTTTGATGTGAAAATGTTTATAGTAGAAAATTTATGATATGAATTTAGATAAAGTTATGTATGCGATTGTACAGGCATTAAAACACTCGTTTGATCTTATTATGAAACTCACCTTCGCTTCGTTTCATAAACCCAAACTCATGTCCTTCATTATGATACAGTCACATACACTACTATTATTATATGGGCAAATCGTCAGCGCCTCCAGTGACAAGGATTCAGCAACAAACTGCTACCAACTTAGTAATTGACATTTAAGAGCGAACGCGTTCGAGACATTTGCGCGACGAAAAACTTAGGTAGGTACAGCACCTAAGGGCTCAGTAACACATTTCGTAATCCAGTAATTCGATATATCTATTGTATTAGAGCAGTAGACTCTCGTTCTTAACGTATATCCTTTGTTTGCATCATGAATTAATTAGAAATCTAGGTATTGCTTTATGTATTAAAACCTGTATATATGTATACTTGGTATCACATAACTTTTTGTGATCTGACGTGAATAACCAAAATGCATTTACTAAAACTAACTGTGTATTGATATTGCACGTCAGACCTTAGACCATATTGTCAAATGCACCAATCTTCACCATCCTTTTCTATTCTACCCTCGTAACATACCGTTTGACAGAGATAAATGGTAAACATGATTCTGATTCAGTGTGCGTTAAGCAATATTGGCCTCTGGGGGCTGGTTTAAAAAAACAATGTTAGTGAACAAAAAATTTACCTTGCTACTCCGCTACTCACGTGCAAGATAACCAAGCCTGTGTGAAATATATATGTTTTTCATGCAATCCCTCCCAATAAAGGCGATGAAATGAAAGGCGATGGGCCTTTATTGCGTGTCCATTTTGATGAACAAAAAATTGTTTTGTTAAATACATCGGAAATTTTTTTGAAGGTAGTTTGTTTGTGTACAATAAAAATCATAAATAAAAGGGTAGTTTGGGAAAATATATGAATGTAGGTACATTATGCTTATTTATACGGTTTCGTATCAGTAAGACGTTGGTTTACATGTGTAACAGTTGTGCTCATTAAACTTTGATAATGATCCCGTAGAGGGATCGAAACGCGTCAGTGTTTGAGTGGTGTAAGGGATAATTAAGTTTGTGTTATTTATATGTGTTTCATTGGCAGTAGTGGAGGGAGGGATTGCATGAAAAACATATCTATTTCACACATGCTTGGTTATCTTGCACGTGAGTAGCGGAGTAGCAAGGTCAATTTTTTGTTCATTGAAATGGACTTCCGCAAAGTAACGCCTGATTCAATAAAACAATGTTAGTGAAAACTCCGTTCGAAAATGGAGAAAATCTGTGTACTTTCAACATGAAACATAAAATGAATGTTTTTATTACGTGAGTTATCTGTTTATGTGTAATTTAAAATCTGTGTACTTTAAGTATTATCGTTCAAGTTCTACTTTCAAATAGTTCCGAAAATTAATGATATGACTATGATTTATCATGTTTGCGTAGTTATTGATATCTATTTGTTATAGCTCACTACATTGTGTAAATTATAAAATTAGGTTAAGTTATTTCTAAGACACTAATGAAATACAATGTCATATTTTTAACACATTTTTTAAAGGCATGTCAGCATTGGCTTCTTATTTAAAGTGCTTGTTTGAAATTGTTGTTAAGGCACTGAATCAAAAGACTAATTTGTATAATAAGTCTTTCATAAATCTTGTACTTATTGTAAAGAATAAATCATATTTTTCTAAACTTTCAATCCTTTCCTAACAAAATGATTGAAATAACGTATTCATGTACAATTAAGTACGTAGATTTCTTATTCTTGTATCGTGTGGGTGATACTGTAACTTATTGGCCCTTACTTTCAATAGTAAATGTACTTACTTAGGTGGCTTTCTATCACTGTTATTGTAGATACTACTATTTCGTATTAATCACAGATTTGTTTTGTAGTTGCCTAAATATATATTTTATTGCTTAAATATATTGTGTTCATCTCTGACCAAATAAAAAGTAGACGGATTTATGATCCAGTTACACGGAAACGTGTGTGCAAGCAAATCCAGCAAAGCAAACTAGTTGAGCCTGAGGGCTGAGCTAAGCACACGCGCGGGCTCAGGTTTACCTGGTCTCACATTGTTGCCTTTACTTTTCCTTTGGTCTGAGTTGTCGAATAGACAGTAGGGTTCCCATTTTGAGAATTACAACTATGGTCCTTTTTAGTTTAAAGGTACCAGGTAAAAATTCACGAGAAATAATTCCAATGCTTCTTTTGTGCAAAGAGTAGACTTTAAGTGTAGGTATAACTTATTTTATGGTTCAAGGTAGGATATTCAAACGTCGATAAGCTTCGACGTGGGGACAAATTTTTGAAACCACATCCGCGAACATACCATTCTAAAGTGGGATTAACACAATATTATAATATTTATATGCGTGAGTGGTATTTTCACAGATGTGCTTTCAAAAATCCGGACCGAGGCTCCGATGTCCGATGTTTGTGATTTAAGCTTAATTAGACCTTAAAAAGTTATTTAGTGGCAGTTTAGTCACAGAGTAGATAGTACAGGAACAAAGATTCAAACAGCCGCACACGATCAAATTCGTCATATCAAAGCGTGGGTTACAGAGTGCTCACACCTTTTGTGTAATTTGTTACACTGGGCACTGTAAAAATTCGCGGTGGTGTGTGCGTGCTGCCTGAAACTGTTTAATTGGATGGTATGGTTTTATCTACGGGCTGTATAAAAGTAAAGGAACACAGTGTTCATGCACAATATGCACATTGCACATTAATTCGCCCGGAGAGGTCGCGCACACAACACCAAGCCGGCTTGTGGCAGTGGACTTTGATCGTAGCGAAGTTGTATCACTCTTTGTCTCTGTTGGAGCATTTACTTTGTGGTGTAGTATAAGTATTTATTTAATTCCTATTGTTTGTGTGGCATTGCACTGTTTTTGTGATATAACTCTTAATTTTCCACGATTAGTCATTGTTAATTTATTCACACAAATCATTTTAAAATTAATCACACCAATATTCCTAATATTATACCAATGAGGAAACCTAGCATGATTTAAATTTTTATTGCAAATTAGCATCATGCTGGTCTTCCAGGTGTTATCTTAAACCTGTAAATAGGTATGAATACAGGCCATATTTGATTCTCTGTGATTTCATTAGTCGTAACATTAAGATATTTAAAATTAATTGTTGAATTAGTTCAGTAAATCGTCAAGATCACAGAGGAAACATAAATTGACACTTTTCGCCTACTAAATTTAAAGCTGTCGACAATGTATTATTAAATCAACAGGGTTGTAAATTATGAAATAAAAGATAACCATGTAATTTAAAGAAAATAAATGTGTTTTAATTCGACACCAACTTTCATTTCAATTATAATTGGTCTTAAAACGTAACTACTTATAACTACTTGAATATTGTATGGATTTAGTTTTGTGAGAATAGAAAAAAGAACTTTATTCTTTTTCAAATAATGAGTAATGAATGTTCTTTCATGAATTCAGAACAAACAAACATTAGACACACAGCACGCAGCGAAACACACTGTGAAATCGTTAAATTTGATTTACGCATTTCTAATGTAAACTTTGTATTTTAAAACTTTGCTCTGACGCACTTGCAAAAAGGGACTTGACCGGGTGAACGTGGAAGAATAAATGTTGTTAGCCCACTTGTTATGCTTATGATGAACAGATACGAGCGAGCGACTCGATCGTTGATTGGCATATTCCTTGATTTAGTGCAATTAGGCAGAATGAATGCGCTAACATGGTTTCAATTACATGTGTTATTTTGTGATTTGAAGATTGATATTAATTTTTGCTATTTTTAGACTTTTGGGTAACGAACCCAGGAAAATATTATGTATGCAACTTGTGAGGCTTTCTATGTGGTTAGGTATATTAATCTAATTACTTTTGCGCAGATTAAGTATATTGAACACCGATGTTAAAGTTAGGTAAAAACTAGTTAATTTCAAGTCTTGCTCCAGTCGTTCAGGTTGTGCGTGTTTGTCAGTCATATTATTATGTAGTTGATATTGTTTTATGGATAAGCTGAGATACATAGGGTGGGGTAGGTATCACTACATAGTATAAAACAAAGTCGCTTTCCACTATCTGTCTGTCCCTATGTATGCTTAGATCTTTTAAACTACGCAACGGACTTTGATGCGGTTTTTTTAATAGATAGAGTCATTTACGAGGAATGTTTATATGTATAATACATTCTTAAGTCTAATTCTACGCGGACGAAGTCGCGGGCAGAAGCTAATCTTTTAAATAAATTTTCTAACTTAGTATAACTATGATTTTAACACGATAGATTCACATTAAGTAATCATTATCGAGTATTTAGGTATAGACCATAAGCAGATAGTGTAAGATAACAGTCTACCGTGTCGGATATCGTCTAAATATGAGGTTCATTTGACTGATTACGCTAGGACCAACATGTCGGTGCGTCCCTTGCCTCCTGTGCTGGCTGAGAAGGCTCGCTTGGAGCTGAACGAAGACCCGAAGAGACTTCCTAGCGACTTGCAGCATCTCAAGGACTGGATCGCCAAGCAACCACATCTGAAATCAAGAACAGGTAAATTAATTTTACTCATTTTTATAATATGGTATATATATATCTATACATATATATATATACATATATAAATCACGTCTATATCCCTTACGGGGTAGATAGACCCCAAGGTAACAAGACAAGGCCACGTTTAGCATAATTGTGGGCCGTATACGTGGAAAATCGAATCAAAATTGTGATGGGTTGCTAGCCGCATCGCCTATAACATAATCCCCAAGATTTTCGTCCATTCCGAACCCAAAAAGAATACTCGTCACCCAGACTAAGCCCTTAGATGTAGAAAAGTGCCACTTTGCATAGAGGTTGTCCTGTTCTTATAGTGTCGACAAAGAAAAAGGACAAATATTGCAAAAATCCCGCGGCATTATATTATGTAGTTTTGCAATGGGACTACATAAATCCATTAAACGTGAAAACCTGTTAATGTTTAAACGTCTATTTTTACTTACGACGGACGGAACGGAACGGGGACCGCATATGCCTTTGGGGTTAGAGGTTGTGCGTTTTCTTATTTCTTAACTCAACGTTAAAACGAAAGTTTCACGACTAATTTGCTTTTACGATATTTTGAATAATTATCGCTTAGAAAAGGTCAGGTTCGACAGAAAATAGTTTTTGAACTGACGCGGACAATTTTCCAGTTTTTTTTTAAATACCTACTCAAGAGTTACCTTATTGCTGAAAGATACGCAATACGAGTAATTAGGCAATATAAATTCATATTAAACTTTGGGTTCATTTATTGGTTTGAGTGTTAGAAATAAAGCGAAAAGAGCGTCCAAGAACAACAAGTTTAATGTCCAAGGCTGGTCCAAGATACGAGCACAACGCATGTTTGGTGGCCTAGGCATACTTTTTTACAATCCTATTGGTTTGAGTATATTTTGAACACGATTTCTAGTTGAAGTAAGGTTATAAAAAAACTAATTAACTATAACAAAGCTAATGAAAGTTAAAAAGAAGTGCATTTTTAAGATTTACATATTATTAAGTATATCATGGTTATTTAAGTTCCAAATAAAGCGAGAAATACTCACTTTTGATGTTTAAATATATGTTTTCGGTACCTTCGACTACCGTATGTCGTTTCGCGTCCACTTAACTTGAATTTGTTATTAAAATGGCATATATTGTTCAATACAGGTAAACAAGAATTTCTATGTTTTTCCTTTGCTCCCAGACCAGCATGGAAAATTGAAAAAAAAAAAATTAATACAAAGAAAAAATGATCATCGTTTTCTCTGTTTATTTTTAAACAACAATAATTTATCTAACTACCTAAACCTACCCATGATATCTTCCGAGATATGGAGAATTTCATATCACTATTTATAATACCGTTACAAATGGCAGTTTTCGGCGATAAATTTAATATTTCAGTAACTATTAGTAAATTGCATTGTTCAAACTGTGAATCCAATCAAATTGTTTTTTTTATTAAGCTTAACTGCCTTGGTTTTACCCTACAGCGCGACACAGAGAAGGATAATGTCTTTTAGATTCAATATGATTATGTGGGTGTGTATTTTACATTATGTACATTTATTTAATGTGACCTTTTTTGATCGACTTTGAACAAACGAATAAATAAAAATATCACGACAAAGACAGAAAGATGATAAGTTAACTACATATACTCCAGCGGCTAAAAATGGGGCCCGCATAAATGTATGCAATGTAGATAATTTTGTACGGAGACTGGGCCAAATTTTGTGCCACTGAGTGTACAAGAAAGACAACAAGAGTTACACTTGAAGGGTTATGTTCTCGAAACAGGTACCAGTCTCAGCGTGTGCTATGTAGTCCGTGTCATAGTTCCTAAAAGTGGCTCTAGATCTAGATACTTTAAAGTCATAGTAAAAATACGCTTTTTGTTTCTACGTATTAAAATTGTATGTATCAGGTAGGTATAAATTAAAATTCTTGCGTTTTGATTATTGTAATTATTTTCAGATGACCAATGGCTAACAACATTTCTGCGAGGGTGCAAGTTCAGCTTAGAGCGTGCAAAAGAGAAAATAGATCTCTACTATTCCGTACGCACGACAGCTCCTGACATGTTTGCGCTGACGCCCAAAAACCCTCGTTTTATGGAAATTCTTGATTTGGGGTATACATCAACTATGTTAACTTCAAGTTTACTTTTTCTTATAACATCATTATACTTACAGACAGAAAGCTAGATGGCAGATAATAATTATTTACAGATAAATAACTTAACCTGTTCTAATAACTACTAGCGTCGTGCCCATTGTGTCCGTCAACATGTTAAAATGTGGTCGCAGGCCGTAGACTTTCAGGGGCACGATAAATACGTCGTTTTTCAAAAGACGGCTCCACCCATCACACATTGCAATTAAGATATATCCCTATAAGCGTACCAAAGTTCATCGAAATCGGCGCATTGCTGTTTTCGAGATTTCAAAACATTTATAAGTAGGTAATATATAGTAAAGTCACAACAAAATATTGCTCTTTTAATACTGTAAGTAACGTATTGTATATGTATACAACAACTCTATCTTAATACCAAATTGATGCTGGTCGTTACGGATGCCACTTTCTAACCGTTGTTATTTGCATTTAATGCACACGAAATTTCCACCACCGTCTAGTTGTCAATTATATACGTATAATGTTTACAGGGCCTTCCTTATTTTGCCAAAGACCGCCAGCCCTGGCAGTCCCAAACTGTCCATCGTGCGTCCAGGAAGATATAATCCCGACAAGGTGGCCATCTCTGAAGTGCTGTCCGTTTCTAACTGTTTAGAGAAGGTAAACCATCGTAGCCCATTACTTTATTCCGTTTTAGACTTTATATATTACATAATAATGAATAAACCTAGCGATAGCTTTAATTATAATGAGTACTATTATTAATCTAATACATATAAATTAGTCCGCATTAAGAATTGAAGAGAAAACTGTTAACATGAGAAGCTTTATTTTTTTCGCGTGTACCAAATTGCCTTTCTTACATGCTATTCAGATAAAGCGAATTGATTTGTGCTAGCTTCAAATACATTGTAGTAAATTTATTCAATTTCAATGTTTAGTTTAATATTGCTCACACTTTAAATTATTTTATACAGATTCTTTACATGGAAGACGACGATGCAGTTGTGTCAGGTGTCATGGCTATAATCGACTTAGAAGGTGTCGGCATGGGCCATTTCCTGCAGATGATACCTTTGCAAATGAAGAAGATGACTGTTGTTGGACAGGTATAAAACGTTGTCTGAAGTAACATAACGCGTACCTAGGTACATATGAAAAATAAAAAACCGATCGTCTGCAAAGTCGGTTTACGAACGATAGTTTTACGTAATAACGTTATAATAGTACATTATGATACAAGTGTGCTATGTTGGTAATTACACACGAGGCGTATTGTACGCGCGAGCGCCAGCAAGCGCGGGTAAGAAAGCCGAGATGTGTAATTTCCAAAGCACACGCGTCGCATACGACGTTTTTCAACACATTTGCGAGGAAAAATAAATAAAATTTAGTTAATAAAAGGACTTTAAGAACTTTAGTTTACCTTTGTTACCAGACATTGCTTACCTGGAGCTGCTTTAGAACTTTACTTTATCATTTGGTAATTAACACCTTGGATTTCTTACTGATATAACTGTCCGAACATTGTCCGAACATATATTATTTTAGTATTTCCAGCGACGGACACTACATTTCTTTATTAATTGAACTAGTAATTTTTAAAGTAATAAAATAACAAAGTCTGAATCAACAATATCAGTGAAAAATGGCGGCAGATATTATTTCTCCGCGCCAATCCGCACGCAGCACTCGCGCATGCGCGCTGTGCACACAGCACGCGCGTGACGAAGACACTGACAACAGACTGCTAAACAGCCTAATATTAAAATTGTAATAAAATAATTAATCAATGTCTTAAATATGCAAATTATGGTCCCTTTTTAGATAAAAATGAATAATTTGTTTTTAACGAAATTAAATGTTTATTTATCATCTTTAAACTAAAATAGTTTAATATTCACGAAAATATTCCTTGTTCCTATTGATACTGAACCGTTTGCTGAGATTAAACAAAAGTTTATATTACCGCACTCGTGCGGTAATATTATTACAGCACTTGTGCGTAATAAGCTGTATTATGAGTTTAAATGCGGTGCATTAAGACTCAATTTACGAGCAACTGTGTTGAAAAGAAACATATTCGAACTGCTAGCTCTGACGTTACGCGAGAAGATCGTGCCTCTCTATCGCTTGTTCCGCGCTCTCGCTTACACACTCGGACGTCACGCGGAACGTAACGCATGCTTTTTCGCGAGTGCAGCCGGCGTTCATCCATAAATAAGATGATATCACGTCAAAATGAATAAATTATTTTTCGGAGAAACTGGTGTAACAAGTGAAGTCAAATAAAATTCGACAGGTTTTTTTAAGCATATCACTTGAAAGTACTATTCGAAAGTGTTATAAAATTACGCCGAATTTGAAATTTATACTAAGTAGAAAAAAAACATCATTTCAAAAATCGGGTTCCACTTCCCTTCAATTTTCAACATCGTAATTTGATATACTTACTTACCCATGAAATATCTTATCAAATAAGGTGGAAAACACATCACCCACACAGGTGGGTCACATGATGATACTGCTATAATTAAGCATATGTATGAATTTCACAGTGCCTTGGCTTGTCTGTTATTTCAATAATTTAATTATTTCAATAAGTAAATAAAATAAAATAAAATAAATGATAGATGCGTACCTAATCACCACCCATAGACACCCGTAACGCTAGAGGATTGACGATGCGATAGACTTGAAGCTAAGATAGAAAGCATGTGTCAGTAATTTCTCCGATTGTTTCTTAGTCTTCACGCTGAAACTAATATCAGTGCATACTACTAAATATGTAGTGTCCTACTAAATAAATAAATAATAATATGTGTTTTACATTCTAGGATGCCACACCGTTTCGAATGAAAGGAGTTCACTATTTGAACACTCCACCAGGATTTGAAACGATATTTAACGCAATGAAAGCCCTACTCAATGAAAAAAATAAATCCAGAGTGAGTGAAGCAATTCTTATTATTTTTAATGCCAAAAACTTGACAGAGAATATAAATTCCAAAAACCGCTTAGAAACAGACTTAATACATAATTTATTTCCACTACACAATTGAGAGCAGTGCATCAGTTGTTTAATTGTTAACTTTTGAGGATACTGTAAGCTCGATACTACGTCGTTAAAATATTTTCATAATTTTATTGGAAAAGTACATTCAGCTCCAAAGGCAAAACTTTTGTTGAAATTATTAAAACACAAGAATGGCTCGTTAAAGTAAAAGTTTTTTATTTGCAGTTGTATGTTCACAATAAAAACTACGAAGCGATGTACAAGTACATCCCAAAGGAAGTTCTTCCAGCAGAGTATGGTGGAACTGCGGGAACTGATAAGCAGATTATAGGTATCAAAATAATTTTAATCTATTAATCTTCCCTTTATTCATATTCAACTAAGTGCTTATTTTTTGCTAACAACTTGCAGGATACTGGAAAAATAAGGTCCAAGAGTATAGCCAATGGCTAGAAGAAGACATGCTTTACCGCACCGATGAATCCAAAAGACCCGGAAAAGCAAAGACTGCGGAAAGTATGTTCGGCGCCGAAGGATCGTTCAGACAACTCGAATTTGACTGATTTTATAAGATACATGATGACGTTTCGATAATGTTGTACACACGTATTTATAATCTATAAAAGATTAAATATTTGTAATAAAGGTTCTTTTTAATTTTTTATGATGTTGATTAAGATAACAAATGTTTGTAGTATTTAGAACGACATAGTAGGTATAGCCATAAGTTTAGACAAAACAAAACATGAATATGATTGTTTCGTCTAAACCAAGGTTAGCAAGTACTTAATATCTAATCTAGCTATAAATCTGATTATTCAATGGTACCTCTACCAAACGTCAAAACTGCCACCAGTCGGACTACAACAAAACATAATTATTAACAGGTGCCGATGCACGTGTTTATATAGATACTGATGCCACGTAGGTTTTATGCCTTTTAAGTCATTTGTTGATTCAATTATATAACAGCAAGCTATCAATAAGTTCAGCGACTAATCGGCAAGATAACAATTAATCGATTATCCTGAAGAATTAAAAAATAATCAGTGAGAATATAAGCTTCAAATTCAAGCTGCACGTCGATTTGATTTGGTAATTTAATTCAGGACATAATTTTTATTACCATGCCTGTTCGACTTTTACCTCCTGAACTGGCTGAAAAAGCCAGATTAGAGCTAGACGAGGATACTAAGAAGCTGGAAGATGGAATACAACACCTCAAGGAATGGATTGCGAAGCAGCCACATTTACGGGGTCGTACTGGTAACGTAATCTTTATTTATTCAGTCATAAATACAAATATACTTACTTAGTCACATTGTTAGGAAACTATGATAGACAAACAGAAGGATCTTGTTTACCTATTAAAAATTTTGAACTTTTCACTGCTGAATGAACGAGTTACAGAATATTCATAATTATTTCATAATCTTGAGTTGGTTAACCAATGTAGTTATCAATATTTACTGTATACTTTGTTATACTTATATGTGCAGGTGTTTGATTTATGATTTCCGTAAATGTAAGCGTTGTTTTGATAAGAAATCTGAACTACTGTTAAATAATATATTTTTAAAGTTGTATGTTCCTTTCTAGATGACCAATGGCTGGCTGCTTTCTTGAGAGGTTGTAAGTTTAGCCTAGAACGAGCCAAAGAAAAAATCGACCTCTATTATTCTCTGAGGACAACGGCACCTGAACTGTACAGGATAACTCATAAAGATCCTAAATTCAAAGAAATTTTGAATCTTGGGTGAGTGAATTTTACAACTTCTGTTATAAGAAAAATATTCTGGTGGATAAAGTTTTATGAATATACTAGCTTTTGCCCGCGCAGATAACGTCAGAGTGACAACATAAAAAAAATATATTTTTAATAATAAGTATCCTATGTTACTTCTAATACCTCCAAGAACATGTGTACAAAATTTCAAGATGATCGGTTGAGTAGTTTTCGCGTGAAACCGTAACAAACAAACTTACATTCGCATCATCATCACTACATAGTATAAAATAAAGTCGCTTTCTCTGTCCCTATATCCCTATATCCCTATGTTTGCTTAAATCTTTAAAACTACGCAACGGATTTTGATGCGGTTTTTTTAATAGATAGAGTGATTCAAGACGAAGGTTTATATATATAATACATGCATAATATACCGTGCGAAGCCGGGGCGGGTCGCTAGTTTATAATATTAGTAGGATTTAGGTGTTGGACTACTTAGACATACAATCATCGCTTGAAGGTTATTTGGGAGTTCGAACAAAGAGTAGGAATGATAAGTACGGCGAATAAAATGCATACAGGTTCAAATGATATTCAACTGATAGGGTTAAAGAGTTATAATAATACATAAATAAATACCTAATAATCCGTTTATTTCAGGTCTGCTCTCGTTCTACCGAAAACAGCAAACCCGACAGATCCTAGAGTTATATTAATAAGGCCTGGTCTATATGACCCAAACAAATATTCCATTGTTGACGTGATGGCAGTTATGAGCTCAATAATGAGGGTAGGTGTAGTAAATATTCACCCCTTTCATAACGTCGTCTACGAATAAGAGCATTAATGTGTACCTGAGATCCTGAGAATTAATAATGGAGACACTTAGTCAAATGACAATACATGTGGCCCTTGTGGCACCTGTTAATAATACGACGCAAATATTTATGTCCCCGAGTATTTATTCAGAACATAAATGATCAGCGTAAATGAACAGAAATGTGTTCCTATATATTAATGTCTGTGAAATACTTTTCAGATAATGTACGTGGATGATGATGTTTTCATGGTATGCGGTGGAGTAAATGTTATGGACCTAGAGGGCGCCACAATGGGTCACGCCGCGCAGATGTCGCCAGCTTTGATGAAGAAAATGACAGTGGCTGGCCAGGTATCCGGTCAAATTGGAATACATTTATACATACATAAATCCCGTCTCTATCTCTTACAGGACAGGGCCTAAGGTAAAAAGTATTAAAGGCCACGCTTGGCGTATAAGTAGAGTGGGTTGCTAGCCGCATCGCGTATACGCGAATCTTAGGAATTTTATAGGTGGGCTTTTACCATCTGCGCGGGTAGACGAATGAATTATCATGGGGCTAACATATCATCATTGACATTGTCCCACACATAAGTAGGACTTAAATTACCAGTCCAGCCTGCCGTTGAATGTACTGATTATAAAGTTCGTAATTGATACTATAGTTAAGAGTGTTTTTTGCGTGCTTTGAGTTTTCCTATGTTAATGCTATTTGGACGTTGTCACCTCTATAGCCAATTATTGACCGGGCACGGTAATTTACCGGTGCATGTTAGACTGTCACTACAGAGAAAACCAGCTCTCCACTGTCATTATCACGGCTCGTAGTATGCACGAAGGTTACTTTCCATATATTCTTTAATGTTGCCTCGACTTGCACTACTTTGTTGTCATCCATAGTGAAACTTACATTAACCATTTAAAAGGATTTGGATGTGTTTTCTTTGCAAATACATGTATACAATTTTTTTTAGGACGCTGCACCAACTCGTATGAAAGGAACTCACTACCTAAACACTCCACCAGGATTCGAAACGTTCATCAACTTCACCAAAACATTCTTGAATGAGAAGAACAAGAACCGAGTGCGCATTTTGAATTCATTTACAATTCAATATTCACATTCATTGGCGATTAACATAATTTAATCATAATGTTTATTTTTTTAGATTCACGTACATAACAAAGATTTTGAGTCGTTGTACAAACATGTTCCTAAAGAAATTTTACCTGCGGAGTATGGAGGAAATGGAGGCACTGTCCAAGAAATTAAAGGTTTCATTTTATTTTAGACATTTCAATAGCTTAAACTGGCATCCGTGCACTCAAATACGGCTATTACATTTTGCCATTATACTCTTGTTGTTTCTTTATTAGATTATTGGAGCAAAAAAGTTGAGGAGTACACTGACTGGTTGGATGCAGATTTGCAGTACGGCACGGACGAGTCCAAACGCCCCGGCAAACCTAAGACAGCAGAAGATATGTTTGGTGTCGAGGGCTCATTTAGACAGCTAGAGTTCGATTAATAATAAAAAGTCTACCAAGAATACAGATCTCCTGCTTATAAAGCTATGTAGATAAAGGCTAACATAATAAAACCCCCAGATGTTTTAATAATTCATAGTAAATACGGTGAAATAAAAAACTTGGTATTCATTTTTAGGATACTTTATTTCCTTCCAGTTTACATAATCAGAAGATGGATGAAAGAAGAGCATTGAGCATAATAGTATCAAAATAACTGTTTTCAGAGGTTTTACTAAATTGGTACTTAACAGTGAAAATTAATTCTATTTGAACAAAAATAACTGCAATTAATATTATTTTAAACTTTTTTTCGCTTTTTAAACGCTTATTTTAAACTTTTTTACGCTTTTTTCGCTCGCATTGCATTCACCTGCACCTGATAGCAAGGGAGCACCGCAACGCTTGAGAACTGCAGATTGTGCTGCCAGCAAAGAGGGCTAAGATAGAATACCTCATGTAACAGTAATATATAACACTGCAGCGTAAGCACTGCTGCATTTCTATTCATAAAATTTAATTCAAATACCACATAAATCAGAATTAAAATATCTCACCTTTGAGATCCTAAAATCAAACAGTTTTGAATTTTGAAGGTGAGAATGCAGCCGTTGTAATGCCAAAGGAAGCTTTTATTCGGCTTCTATTTACAGGTTATAATAAATTGCTCGATATAGTCCCTCCGGCGGCGTACGGCAGAATCTGAGTTATTGAGGTATATTATGAAGGTAACATTATTAGTGTGTGTTTGCAGTAGGTACCAACCGTAGCTAGCTTAAAACCTGAATTAATACGTAGGACAGTGTGTATCTCCCGAAAGAAAGCTATGTAGTTCTTTAGTAATTATATTTATACATTTGTTGTTCTTTTTATTTTCCTTTTCGTGGAAATGATAGTTCGGGTGCTAAAATGTCTCTTTTGAAATTTGAACATTACCTCCTTTGATGAAAAGTTAAAGGTATTTCAAGAAGAAGAAGTGTTTAAAGGTAATTCAACAGTAAAATTTAAAAATACACTTTCAGCGAATAACTTGAGTTCCAAAAATAGATAAATTAAAGGGCGAGACATCGATGGGCGATCATTGAAATTGCGCCTAATAAATACGATGCAAAATCGTTAGACTTACGATACGATATGTGTGCTTCGTGTTGTTTTACAAGTAATAATTATCTCTGAAGGACTGACTGTACTGTAGAGTAAGGATTGCTTATCATTTCGATATGCGAGATATCGCAACATTACTATAGCGGAGCTAAATAAATATTATCAGGTAAGATCCGATTATCGTACTTTACAGATAATTGCTATTAAACTGTTAGTAGTGAAGTGTTAAATAAGACGTATCTAGTGTGGGAACCAAAAAACTTAATCTAACCATTTAAAATGCCTGTCCGGCCTTTGCCAGTAGAGTTACAAGAAAAAGCTCGAGTGGAATTAGGAGAAGACCCGCAACGGCTCCAGGATGGAATACAGCATCTTAAGGATTGGCTTGCCAAGCAGCCACACCTGAAAGCTAGGACTGGTGAACAAAGAATTTATAAATATATATATACTAGTAGAGAATGCTAGCAGAGACTAGTAGAGACTTTATACATCTCTACTATATATTAATATAATTTAATTTAAGTACCTACTGTAGTAGCTTAATGTACATATATATATTTTAAATTACTTTCTGCCAAGTTTCTTGTGGCGCATTCTTCTTGGCAATAAAGGTTTTTCTGAATGCGCTGGTAGTTTAAAAAAAGACACGTAAAAGAGCCCTTGGCAGCCAATTTGCAAAAAAAAAATGAATTTTGAATTTTGAATTTGAAAGGCGTAATCAGTGTTGAGCTAACCGCTTTAATTTGTATTTTTAGATGATCAATGGCTAGCTGCTTTTCTTCGTGGATGTAAGTTTAGTTTAGAACGGGCTAAGGAGAAACTGGATCTGTATTACTCAATGAGAAGCCTTGCCCCTGAACTGTTTGCCCTTGACCATAGACATCCAAAGTTTAAAGAGATACTTAATCTCGGGTAAGTACTTAAAAGGTAATAATGAAGGTTTCGCGATAGCATGGAACGTCCAGGAACAATAAGTTTGTTTGTTAGCGGCCGAATCAGGCAAGTTAAATAAATTTAATATAGGGGTCTCAGCACCGAATATAATTTTGTCCCTTTCGGTGTTGAGACCCTTGGTCCGTGGGGTCCTAGCGCTATTAGCCTCTTCAAAGATATTTCGAACAGGCTAATAGACGCTACGGGTGACCGCAGAGCTGGCAGCTTTCTTGGACAGCGTATTAGTATCGCTGTCCAAAGGGGGAATGCTGCCAGCGTCTGTGGAACTATGCCACGGGGGGCCCTCCTTTTTTAATTATTTTATTTTAAGATTAGTTTTAGTTTAGTTTTTAATTCGTTTGTAATTTAATAGTTTAATTTGTTTTAATTGCATTTACTGTTATTTTCAATAAACAATTAGTTTTGAATTCTGGAAAAAAAAAAGTGTTGTTTTTTGCACCGTTATCGCTTTAACCAAATTTCAAGGCAATCCGACCACTAGAAGAGGATCGAAGACTTGCAGGATCTGGGGCCTTACCATGACGTCTTAATGTGACTCGATTCCGATTCAGTTTAGGTTCGCTCGCTGTCAGATCCATACCAAAATGACAGCAAAACCTGAACTGAGTCGGAATTTAATCGCATTAAGACGTCATGGCAAGGCCCCTGATCCAAAACAAGCTTAAGTCCGCCTTTGTGCATGCATCTCAGTGTTTGTCAATTGTATTTGTCTTGTTTATTTTGCACAATAAAGAGTTTACATACATACAAGCTTGTCAAAACGACAGATAGGTAACGACAAATAATGTATTGTTGCCAAATTATTGCACTGAATCCTATGTATTTATAATTTTGGAGGTAGTAGGTAAAGTACTTTGAAAGTATTTTTTTTTCAGATTATATGTAATTTTACCAAAACAAGTAAATCCGACGGCTCCGAGAGTGATTTTATTGCGTTTCGGCCAATATGATCCTGCCAAGTATACTATTACTGAAATTTCGTCAGTTATGAATGTCATTTCCAAGGTGTATTATTATTACCTACCTTTTTACATGGACATTTTCTCTTGTTATATGTATTTTCGTACTAGATATTTATCGTTTTAGATTTTATATGTAGAGGACGATGTACAAATGGTGTGTGGTGGCGTAGCCGTTATGGATTTGGAGGGAGCTTCTATGGCCCACTTCTCGCAAATGTCACCCGCTCTAATGAAGAAAATGACTGTACTTGGCCAGGTAACATTAATGTTTCTAATATCTTTCTTTTCAGAAAAAACAACGTTTAATGAAGGAAAATAAATACTTGACTATAATGTCTAAGTTCAATATTATTAATATGTTTGAGCATAGTTTTAATTATTTATTTCTTTTAGGATGCTGCTCCTGTGCGATTAAAGGGTGCACATTACCTTAACACTCCGATGGGGTTTGAAACACTTTTCAACCTTGCGAAAACTTTTATGAATGAGAAGAACAAGCAGAGAGTAAGAATCTTTATTAGGTAGTTTTGAAAAATATTCATATTTGGAATATTTTTTCGGTTTTCTACATTAATATTACAAAGAGAAAGGATTTGATGGTTTGTTTGTTTGTTTGCATTGATTAGGCTCCAAAACTACTGAACCTGTTTGAAAAATGGAAAAGGATTACATTAGCCCTGATGAACATAGCTATATTTATATAATTCCGCACTGACGAAGTCGCAGGCAACAGCTATATGTTTAATACCTACGTATGTAGTATGGGGTAAAATTCTGGCATCCATATTGTTAGGTTATTATGCAGTGTTCTTTAGTCTTTAGTAGCATGTTGACTTAACATGTCTTTTTCATTTCCAGTTGCACGTGCATAACAAAGATTACGAAGCGCTGTATGAGCACGTACCAAAGGACATACTCCCCACTGAATACGGAGGCAACGGGGGTTCCGCAAAGGAAATAGTAGGTCAGTACATATGTATTTATATTTTTATGATAAATAAATACATGCATGAATCACGTCTTTATTCCTTACGGGGTATACAGAGCCTGAGCTACAATCAGTGAGCTCTTATAAGAATGCCATTCGGGTTTATGTTGCTATTTCACTCACTCTTATGGGTTTGATGCTCGAATCGGCCGAGTTAGGGAGACAGTAAGACAAAACAGAATCATTCTAAGAGCTCACGGACTGCAACAAGGCCACGTTTAACATGATTGTGGACGTATAGGTAGAAAGGGGAATCAAAATAGTGATAGCATATAACGTGATTCCTAAGATTTTCGCCCATTACCTCGATGGGCTTTTACCTTCCGCGTGGGAGGAGAAGTCACTGGTACATTCTATGTTTTTCTTTGCTGCACGACCAGCATGATACAAAGCCATATTAACTATAACAGTGACCACCTCGGTTCACAAACACTTAATAAATCTTTACAAAAGGAAATGGAATTTCTTATGTTTCTGTATTCTGTCTTTTGACGATATTAACCGGTTTACGATTTATAGAATACTGGAATAAGAAGATCGAGTCGTACTACGATTGGTTGGACGAGGACCTGCAGTACGGCACGGACGAGTCCAAACGGCCGGGCAAGCCCAAGACGGCCGAGGACATGTTCGGAGCTGAAGGCGCCTTCAGGCAGCTGCAGATTGATTGAATATTATCACTTTCTCCGTTTATAAATATTACATTTAACTCAGTTATTATATAATAATATAGAAGTGACATATACAGAAGTGACATGAGTATGTTCATTTTACTAAGATCACTGCGTCTGTAGTGAAGTTACAAAAGATAAGCTACTTAGTTTTTATTTTCACATGACGATTGATGTATCCGATCTTTCGTTGATTGAAATATTGAGATGAATGCTAATCTATAATCAGTATTATAATGAGAAAGTACTTGTCTGTTTTTATTACCAAAATAAGAGGAAATATTATATATTTATAAGTAGGTAGTTTGTATTTACAGGGTTTGTAAAGAAACAAAAACGCTAGTTCCTACCAACAAAAATGGTTTTGATTGCTATACTATAGTGATCGAAGCAGACCGGCTAAACCAGTTTTAAAATTAAGATGTCCAAAAGCTTTTTACGAAACGCTATTGTTGAAATAATGGAAAACTGTGGTAATAAAACGATGTAAAAATTAAGTGAGTATTCATTTTTATTGGTCTATGGCTGAGTTAAGTTAACTGTTGATTAGATTAGGTAGCTATTTTTTTATACTGGGCCTAAGCGGTTTCAGGTCAGTCAACCACAAATTATATTTAAACTAGCGACCGCCCCGGCTTCGCACGGGTGCAATCAGTGTTTTTCTACTATATTATGCATGTACCTATTATACATATAAACCTTTAACTTGAATCACTCTATCTATTAAAAAATCGCATTAAAATTCTTTGCGTAGTTTTAAAGATCTAAGCATACATAAGAACAGACAGACAGCGGAAAGCGACTTTGTTTTATACTATATAGTGATTACTCACCACTCACCATGACTGTCAAATAAATGTCCTTAATCGAATTAAGTCATTTATCAAGTAAACCGATTTAAGAAAAAAATATAATCATTACTTTGGAAAACTAAAACCGAGGTAGTAAAGATATGAAAGGAGGCGTGTAATGCTGATAATGAACAAAAAATAAAGATATTAAGTAAGTATAATAAATTAATTAAATTATTAATTTGTTACTCAAGTCTAGCTACTCGGCTCGTATATACAAGATGGATTGCGATCAACCTCACAAGTTGTCATTGTTCCTTTAGAATATTATACAAATTGTTTCAATCAATCAATCTTGAATGGCATAGGGAAAAATGACCTTAGGCTTTGCGGATTGGTGGTAAAGCAAATAGTCTCGGAGTGTCCAGTAGGGTTTCAGGCTTCCCTGATAGTCTGCAAAAGTGGCAGCCCACTGAAATAATATTGAAACAGTAGATTACCACCGAGTACACTTTAATTATTTCCAAAGTATATTAAAAATACGGTTTGCGCCTTGCCAAATAGTAGCGCCAGTAACCGAAAAAACAAGTGACTAAAAAATTTGGAATTTTGTTTCTTGTTCGTTTGCTTTTTTCCTCAGCTGGCAGTTACGGACCATAGAGGTTTGCTATCTTAAAATAATTTAGTTTAGCCCTAAAACAAGGCTTTCTTCTTGAAGTAAAACTTAAGAACTTACTAAACCACATCCTACATACACAATTATATGAGTATGTATGAGGACTGGGCCATGAGCTTTCCACTAACGTGAGCCTTGCCGCTAGTTCCATGACGTCATTGACGTTATGAAGGAAGGAGTAGGGTGCGAGGTGCGCCCGCGACTCGAGGGTCAATTCATTTTCTCTCTCTCTCAGTGACGGACGTGTTTTATAATTGTGTCTTGTATTAAACTAATGCTTACGAACATTCAAAACTATTTTATTTATAACACAGCGGCGGGATAGTGTTACATTATTGCATTAATTATGTTTACTGCAAGATGCTGAAAATAGCCTTTTCTTATCGTGTTCTTTTTACAACAATTAGTACATGTAGTCAAATAAGTCTACAGCGTAGAAATGATTCATAAAACTCACATTATTGTTGATAATGAGAAGGAGTAAGACGGCAAAGGCCTTGTATGACTCGTAGAGGCAATTTTTTGCCATAATATTTGTACCTACCTAAGTAAATAATGATTAGGTACTTAATAGCAGCGTAAAGTTGTTCCGACGTAGTGACAGAAGTTACAGTGTGTCTTATCACTCGTTCTAAGTGTGAGTTGGCACCAAGCCACTTTAACAATAACATTAACCATAACGGTAAATTTTGACGTTAGTATATTTGACAGAAAACCTATGAAGTACATGTCATATTTATCACTTTACGGTAAGTACAGTCGCCATCAGATATGCCGTAGCGGGCGAGGTCTTCAAATATTTCGGAGCAGCCTTAAATTTCAATAAATTTGTTACACTAAGTACCTAAGGTGATAACATCAGAACACGCAACTCGTCACAAATATAAGAGCAGGAACTTTTCGATAAATTCGGGACGTTCAATGAGGTAAAAATATCAGGAAGCACATCGATGTGGTTGACGATTCAAAGGTATCGACGCAGTCAGGCTGATCACAAAGATCGGAACATTTGTGGAAAATAATCCTTAAGTATATAAACAACAGATTCGAATTCCGAACAAAATACAAATATGGCTCATACGTCATGCCAAAATGAAAGATGTCACCTATATAGTACTATGTACTTGATTGCATGCATAATTCACTGTAATTTGAACTGTTTGTTGCAAAGTTGAGGTTTATTTTTCTCAAATGATCCTATCTTTATGATCAGCAAGTCTGCATCCATACCTGCGATGTGTGTGTATGACTAATTGCGTGTTCTGATGTTATTAACCATACTTGGTGTAACGAATTTATTGAAATTTAAGGCTGCTCCGAAATATTTGAGCACCTCGCTCGCTACGATGTATCTGATGCCGACTGTACGTAAGTATTTTTATAATCGCACGTTGCCAGCTCTGACGCATCACGCCAATGAATAAGGCAAGTGACAGGAGGAGGTTTAGATACCGGTACTCGCCTATTGTTCGCTAACTCGCATTTACTTCTACGGACTTTATAATTAAATTAAGCAGCAACTAGAAGAGACAATATTTGGAAGTTTCCCCGACTTTCATTATGAAACATCAAATTTTGGGCGTTACCTTTCTGTATACATATAGTTCTATTATTCTTGTAGACGTACGAAGCAGTATGAAGTTGAAGGAACTCGTGATATTAGGTGCCAATGTTATTGCAGGTTGAAATACAGCCATCATAAGTTTACCTGATAATCATATCAGTTTTGTGTTATCAGTTCGTCGATACACGCCGGCGAGCACAGCGGTCGATACCAGTATCCGTGAACTAAATTATGTGATTCCTCTCTGTAAGTACAATCGGTGCTAGCTTATACATAACTAACTATACTATGTAAAACTGATGTAGCTGTATAGGAAGCTTAGTAGTAGTTAAAAATGCGCCTGGGCCAGAGCGCGACAAGCTGCTTCGAATTGTCTCGCGTTTATTGTGTTTGAAATATAATTCTAGTAAAGGTTTTGGTACGTTAATGTCAATAGTATAGTATCTATTTATCAAGGAATCACTTCACTAGATTATCAATTTAGTAGACGATCAAGGTTTATTTATAGTATTTCGCACTTGTAGTAAAGTAGGTACTTAAGTACTTGCTTTCGCGATAATTGCCAAAACTAATATTATAAAAGTAGTATTGTAAAAGTAGTAGTAGTGTAGTAGTAATATTGTAGGTCTCTATTTGGAAGAGTTTTCGTATTTAATTATGAGTTTATGGTATTTCAGTGAACTGACAAAATGATACGTGAATTGTCGCCAGCGTTGGCTAAAATAGCGAAAGATGAGTTGAACGAAAGTCCGAAACGGACTCAGGACGATGTGCAGCATCTGAAAGAGTGGATTACAAAGCAGCCTCATCTGAAGGCTCGGACCGGTACGTGATTTTAATATTCTCTATCGATTAACAGCGTTATCTGCTGATTGTTTATTATTGATATCACTAAGACAAAGCAATAGGAAACTTTTTATAAAATTTAGATTTATAATGAGCATACCACGAGCAGTACACGCAAACTTGATACCGTGGCCTTTGCAACGCGTTTGACACGTTGTGTCTTACGAAATATTAAAAACAGAATTTATAAAAGTACTGAAAATTACTGATAAATAGGACTACTGTCCTGTCCTTGCACCCGTTTAAAAAAAACCCTGAGAATTCGAGAAATGCACGTACGTACGTCAGACACGATAGGGGACTTACCATGACGTCTGAATGCGAGTCAATTACGATCCTATTTTGGGTTTTAGTTGTCATTTTAGAACTTTTAGTTTGGATCTGACAGTGAGCGTTCCAACTTTGGTTCGGAATTGAATGACATTAAGACGTCATGACAAGGCCACAGGTCAAACCATTGGCTACCACAGGTACTCCCATTAATGTGATAAATGTACTATTTTTCAGATGACCAGTGGCTGGTCGCAATTTTAAGAGGCTGCAAGTTCAGCCTAGAGCGAGTGAAGAAGAAGCTAGACTTTTATTACACGCTGAAAACGACGGCGCCCGACGTAACTCTCAGAATGAAACCGTCTGAACCGAAGTTTTTGGAGTTTCTCAGGCTGGGGTACGCTTAGTATCTACGTGATATTGGTTTCATAGAACCTTAACTTTACTTTAGTTGAAAGTACCACAAAAAAATGGACGGGTTGCACTCCCGGAGTGCCGGTAGAAGTGAAAACTACACAAACGCACACTCGCACAAAAAAACATACCAAAAAAGTGCACAACGCACTCCAAAAAGAAAAAAATAAAAAATAAACTTTTTCTACACGAGATTTGAACCGCGGTCACCGGAGCGAACGCTTTGTTATTCCGCACCTTATGCCACTAGGCCTAACGTAGCTTACGAGTGAGAAACGCAATCAACGTAGTACGTATTATTACGACCCTGCAGCAACATTCCCTCCGTCTTACCTGACGCGAGTTTAAATTTTTTTAAGTGCCTATATTTTATTACTTTTCGGTTTTGCGGTAGTTCTTCGTTTAGTTTAAATGTATCTACATAAATACTTCTTCACCTAAAGAGCCTGCATAACATTAATTGCTTGTTACAACTGAGGTATTTCTTAGGTATTTTGTAGTTAATACATTTTACATTTTCTAAACAAGAATCGCTTGCTTAGTAGTTATAGCGTACTCAATTTCCTCAGGCAGTAGATCCTAGAAAAAGTCCTGTTTTGTATTTGGTTAAAAGTTAAAAGTTCTTCCCATAAGTTTTCTATTACGTACATTTCTATCAGATATGGTGAAATCATTTTGTATGTTTCAGGACCTGTTTAGTACTACCAGAGTCCAGCCAACTGTCCCCGCGCATTATTCTGATTCGACCGGGCGTGTACAATCCGAATACGCATAATGTCGCTGACATTATGTGCGTTCTGTATTACTTAGTGCAGGTATGGTGCAGAATTTAGTTTGTATTTAAGTGCTGGCGTAAGCATGTCTAAGAACTTTTATAAAAATCATATTTTTGTGTTCCCTATGTGAAATACATAGGTAGGCATACTGTTTTTATAAAGATGACATTCAAGTGCAAGAATCTAATCTTCCTAGTATTTAGTTATGATTACAATAAAATCAGTTTAAGAAATCATCCACATCCATCCGGAAGATGAACATTCCTCTTAGAACGCCAGTTGTATTCGAGTGTGTCCACCGGTTTTTCGCAACTCTCGCGGTGTCGCCGGTCCATCTATTAGAGGCCTGCTACCGCTGTGTCTTCCAGTTCGTGGTTGCCACTCAAGAACCTTTCTCTCCCAACAGACTATGTTCTGCGAGCAGTGTGGCCTACTTATTTTTTGAGCTTGTCAGTGATTTTAGTTCTTCGATAAATTTTCAAATTCAGAGCAAACTCGAGATTAACTAAAAGTAAATATAACGAAAATAAACACATTTTAATAACACTAGTTCAGTAGCCTTAGCACTATCTGTAGTACTATTTCACATATTTTTCAGATCTTGGTGCTAGAGAGCGACACAGCTACGATTTTGGGTACTAAGATTGTGGTGGACTATCAAGGTGTTTCAATGAGTCACGTGGCTCAAGCTAACCCCACATTATTTAAAAAGTTGATAGCAGTCAGCCAAGTGAGTATTTAAAGAGAGTTATTAAAGGCTGCCGTCAGGTTCAGATGGCTTCATTGAATTCTCGTACTGATTTGATCCTTATATTTAAAGCAGCTTTTGGGCAGTATAATTAAAGCGAGAGCGAACAGAGACTCTAACATTCCAAACAACCAGGCCAATATTTCACCATCTTGACAATTGTCGGGGACAAGTTCATCTTCCGAAATTTACTCTAAATCCTTTACAGTTAACCCTGCTAGGCTATGGAATCGGTTACCGACATCCATCAAGCAGACTTCCTCCTTGGCGTCGTTCAAGGAGGGCTTGAGGAAGATGTAGCTCACGCCATCTCCTTATATATTGTATGTAATGTGTGTAATGAATGATATTTAGTAGTTTATTGTATTTAGAGATGCACAGTCAGCGTCATATAGTAGGTATCACCTAAAGTGCTCAAAGAGAACGGTAAGCCGTACTAATTGCACGGTGTAACGAACAAAATGAGCACTTTGGATGCTCCCTACTAAATAACGCTGACTGTACACTCTATTGTGGCTTTTACTATCTGGAATTTTAAACTCACTCTTTGTGGTCGTCGTTTAATGTTCCTCTCATCTACTTAAAGGTTAACTGGCAGAGATCCCTTATATAGAGAAGTTCGCCTTTGTACATATTTTTAATGTTTTTTTTAAATTGTGTCTTTTTCTTTCTTTATGTGCAATAAAGCATTTACTGACTTACTTTACTTAAAATTCGTAGTCAAAGAAGCCAACTGGAGTAGTTTCTTGTCTAGTTTGTAATGTGAATAGAATTGTTACTTGTCACCGACTATTGTCGCGTTGGTGACACTGGGGCCGGTTAAAATAAAGTTTCAAGCAAATTTAAACATAATTTCAACTTTTACGATACATGTTATTTTGAATATAGGTGGGATTCATAGATTTGTATTGTTTTTTTACCTTTAGGTACTTGTGTTTGGGGCTTTATTTGATAAATTTCGTAATTCTTTGTCAACATAAGTACCTTTTAGGTTTTAATACGCACAAGTCTTGTATAAGAATATAGGTACTTTCAAATGGGTACACTTTTTGATCGCATGGACCACTTCATCTTTTACGGGTTCAAATAATCATAATCTTCATAATTTCAACTCTAGTTATAACTTTTCCGATGAAAAAAATGCTAGTGCCAGAATGCTCGCACAAACGCATGGACAGCGAAATGATTCTTAGCGGTTCCATATTCCACTGCGACTAGTTTTACAAATTGGTACAGTTATTCTTTGAGGTGTCTTGAAAATGTACTAGCTCTATCGCGGACATAAAGCATAATTAGGTTGTCCTATCTAATCACTTAAAGTGTGCCTAAGGGGTCTACAGTTTATGCCTCTTATAAACGCTAGTGTGTTTGTTCATTTCAGGTGTCATGCAATTTATTTTCATTACGTCTTGCGCAAAGTTCAGGTTTTCCTTGGTTTTGTTGATAAGTTAATTTAATGTCACATTGTAACTGTTGACGTCACGTTCTGTAAGAGATAGTGATATGTGCCCTTGCAGTGACACTTATATTACAATTTATTATATATACTACATTTCCAATCAATATTTAGTAGCATTAGAGATATGTACTTACGAACGTATAATACAACAGTAGCGATAAAAATCTGTCCAATCATTGATCTCTCGGGTGTATCAGAAACGTCGACAGGATTTATTTCAATCATTTTTGTCTGTCGGTATATTTGTTTGATCAGGCTAATTTAATTACACTGAACGGATATTTATAAAGATCAAGTTTGTTTCATCAAAACCGTGTGTCCATATCGTTTTGCATCAAATTACCATATTCTTCGAATACAAAATGATACAGACATACTTTGACATAACTGTATTAAGAATTATAAAAAGAGTTTGGTTACTAAGCAAGTGTTTATTCTGCAGGAATCCATGCCACTCCGACTGAAAGGCAGTCACCACGTCTGCGTGCCCTCTGGCATAGAGACGATTTTCTCCCTGGTTCGGGGACTACTAAACGAGAAGGCTAAAGACAGGGTGAGCTTTGAAAACTAGCCTATAGCTACGAAGCTAGAGGTTTTCGGGTCCAGGTTTAATTCCCTTGCAGAGCAAGTTTTGCTCTGTACGATGAATAGGAATTCTTGTAGATACCGGAGTCATGGATGTGATATGCATTTAAGTATGAATGGATTTAGGAAAGTTTGTAAGTGTGTTGGGGATATACCACTCAGAGCAAATTTAGTCGTTTAATTTGGGATTTAATGAAAATTGATGTGCCCAAGATGTTTATTGTGTATGTAATCTTAACTTAGCAGGCTGGTTCAACTTCGTTTAGTAGCGAGATATGAAACTGTACTGTTCTTAATTTTGTGATTAAATTTCAGTTGAGAATGCACAAAACTTATGATGAGCTGCTGACTTTACTGCCGACGGAATCTTTGCCAAAAGAATACGGTGGCGGCGGAGGCAGCATTTCTGAAATCACAGGTATTATTGTAATAAATAAGTTTTCCGGTTTAATTAGGTAGGTACCAAAAGGATAATTACATTACATACCTATAGTTTGTATTGCATTGCACACTTCTTAAATAATCAACAAAAACAATACAAAAATAAAAATACTGAAAATAATGTGCGTATGTATGTATGTATTTATGTAAACTCTTTATTGTGCAGAATAAACGTAAAAACAAAAACAGTAATGTAAAAAAAATGTGATGTTAGTAATATAATAATAGTTGGTTTGTATAGTCCATGATTGTATTTGGCTATTATTTACATTTATGTGATAAATCAAACTTCAAAAATGTTTAAATTAGTTAAAGCGGGAACGATGCCGCTTGAATGTTTTAAGTAGGTATATTTTTAGACATTGTACCTACCGGTAAGATTACTAGAACCACTTACAATAGGTATTCATATCTAATGTTTCACCATGATTTTAGAATATTGGGCAAAGAAGATGATAGAATACAAATCATGGATGCAACAGGAAGAGAAACTCGGTACTGACGAGTCCCGGCGCGCTGGTCAGCCGAGAACGGCTGAGGAAATGTTTGGCATCCAAGGTTCCTTCCGAAAATTGGATATAGATTAATATATTAATGGGAATAAATGAACAAAATATACCTAAATACATTTAATTGGTGAAATTGAAATCTTTTTTTATTGTCCAAATAATTACTACTGTTACAGAAGCTACAAAGATATGTCGTTAATGAGACATAGGAAAAACAAAGGTTACATATTGTTAATAAGCATTAGTAACTACGGAGAACTACGGAAAACCACGGATCTAGAACCTTGAAACGTTAAAGAAAAAAACAATAGCAACAGAATGTAACATAGCTCACATGTTAGGCCAGGGTCGATAATTTTTGAGACAAAATAAAATTATAGTAGGATGAAACCCATCAGGAAAGGTAGAGAATATTACAAAAATGAAAGGAAAAATAAATTACGGTCGATCTGAGGTCGGGAAGGGGGGAGGGGGGAGTTTTTAAGGGTGAAAAACGGTTTATCTCGATTTCCGGCAAAACTACAAGTCTTATGAAAAAAAGTTAAATCGCAAAGTTGTAGGTAATAAAAAGGTCTACAACTTTTGTTTTTACACTTTTTTCACATAACCTCAAAATTTATGAGAAAAATTCAAATAACCAAGTTTTTGGTTTTTTATTTTTATCTTTTGCAAAAATAATTATTTTTTCACGAAACTTGGTGGAAACTTACCTTTTTATGTCCCCAACATACAGTAATTTTTTTGATTTAAAAGATTCATTTTTTCACCTTATTTTGACTTAATATCGAAAAAGCACCCTAATTTTCAATCGAAAATTCTCACGTCAAAATATCTGCTTTTTTAAAAAAGTCGGTGCCTGTTTTGTTTGTTGAAATCTCTACTTTCTGATGGTATAAAAATATATATATATATTACTATGGTAAATGTTCTCAGAAAATGCAAATAAACGAAAAGAACATTATGTTCAATTTTGAGCTATTTATTAAAATTAAAACTAATTATTCGTTAAACGTAAGATTTCATGTTTCATTAGTAAACAAAAAAAATTACGAATCCATAAAACATAAAGATTGCAAAAAACATTCGAAAATTGTTTTTTTAATATTAAAAAAAAATGGATTTGAAGGGGATTTCATCTAAAAAATGTGACTGCTGCGTTTTTTTTTAGTAATAAAGTTGATTTATTAAATTTTAATTACATTTATGTCATAGAAAATCTCATAATATATAAATATACATGTAAATCGTACTATTGAATTTCGATACTTTATACGGGTTACGTTATTCATTATAATTTTCTTAAATACAATAATCTTGTCATTTATAAATACCTTGTCTTGCATTCTAATCACTTCTCTGTTAGTTTTTGTCTCTATGATGGCATTTCTTCATCGTTAGATTCGAACACACATCTTTTGCCGTACTTTGTTCGGGGTGGACGCAATATCAGATCATTCGTAAATTTTATTTGCGTATGAATTTTTTTATATAACACTGAATTAAAATGCAGGTGTTGTATGTACCTATACGATTGTATTGTATTTAATAACTTTGTTTTTTTGTATATTTTGTGAGAGGAAATAAGATAGTTGTACTGAAACAGTGTTTTTATTAATTTGTTTTGAGCTATTTGTAATGGTTTGAGGTTAGTCTTGGCGGCTGTACCCCAATACCCCAAACTTCGATAAGGTAGTCTAGGCGAGGTTTTACTAGCGCATTAGGTATATCTATAACCGCACGTGTACCGCACTTGTTGGGGAAGAAATCTAGCAATACCACGGAGTGCTCCTGTCAAAGAGGTAATAAGTCATTTATTCTTGAAGGATTATATTGTTATTTTTTTTTAATTTTTTATATTTTTAATTTTTTTGCTAAAAATATAATTGTGCTACTAAAGTTTTTGAGTAATTAAAGTGTAAATTTTAATAAATAGCTCAAAATTGAACATAATGATGCAAATAAAAATTAGCATTCGAGTTTTTTTCGTTTATCTGCATTTTCTGAGAACATTTACCATAGTAATGTACATATTTTTTTATACCATCAGAAAGTAGAAATTTCAGCGAACAAAACAGGCACCGACTTTTTTAAAAAAGCAGATATTTTGACGTGAGAATTTTCGATTGAAAATTAGGGTGCTTTTTCGATATTAAGTCAAAATAAGGTGAAAAAATGAATCTTTTAAATCAAAAAAATTACTGTATGTTAGGGACATAAAAAGGTAAGTTTTCACCAAGTTTCGTGAAAAAATAATTATTTTTGCAAAAGATAAAAATAAAAAACCAAAAACTTGGTTATTTGAATTTTTCTCATAAATTTTGAGGTTATGTGAAAAAAGTATAAAAACAAAAGTTGTAGACCATTTTATTACCTACAACTTTGCGATTTAACTTTTTTTCATAAAACTTGTAGTTCCGCCGGAAATCGAGATAAACCGTTTTTCACCCTTAAAAACTCCCCCCTCCCCCCTTCCCGACCTCAGATCGACCGTAATTTATTTTTCCTTTCATTTTTGTAATATTCTCTACCTTTCCTGATGGGTTTCATCCTACTATAATTTTATTTTACTTTTTATCATTTTCAAAGGTATCGACCCTGGCCTATGTAGGCGGTTTTGTATTTTATTCGCATGAGAATTAGAATAGAAACCGGTATATAAAAATATAAATAACACCTAAATGATAAAGTACGTGCAATTAATCCCCGCATGATATTATATTAGTGACTAACGACCCGCCCCGGCGTCTATATACATTGTAAACCTTCCTCTTAAATCACTCTATCCGTTGAAAGAAACCACATCAAAATCCGTTGCGTAGTTTTAAAGATCTAAGCATACATAGGGACACAGGGACAGACAGACAGCGGAAAGCGACTTTGTTTTATACTATGTAGTGATAGTGATGTAGTGATGTACGTGCACTTTTAATTAACTGCGGTTCTAGCACGGACTTTTTTTTTTATATGAATAGGAAGGCAAACGAGCAAGTGAGTCACCTGATGGTAAGTGATCACCACTGCCCATAGACACCCGCAACCCCAGAGGGATTGCAGATGCGTCGCCAACCTAGAGGACTAAGATGAAATGCCTCTTGTGCTCGTAATTTCACCGGCTGTCTTACTCTCCACACCGGAACACAGCAGTGCAAGCACTGCTACTTAGCGGCAGAATTAGCGAGTAAGATGGTGGTAGCGATCCGGACGGACCTTGCACAAGGCCCTACCACCTGCAAATTGTTACATTAATTGTTGGCTGTTGTGGAACGTTATGAAAACATTAACAAGCTATCATCTCACTATTCAAACTTTGCGCGTAAGTATGTTTAACGATTAAAGTCTTTGATGGCACTAAAATGAAGACAAGTGAGGTGCAGCACTATGAGTAAGCGTGAGTTGCCCCGAGCTAGATACTTCATCAATAACAATAACCAACGATTTCGCCGTATATTTGACAGAAAACCTATGAAATAAATGTCAATATCGTGGATAATGTTATTGTTAAAGTAACTTGGTACTATCAAATGAATCAAGAATTTTGACTTCTTGATTTTTTATGTTTACTTTTACGGTTTTACCGATAGAAATTAAATTTATAAACGACACTGAAGATTAGAACACAGAAAAATCCGAAAGTACTCTTCGGCTTTTTACTTTTCGGATTTTTCTAAGTGTTCTAATTTTCAGTATCGTTTAGAAATTTAAAGTAACTTGGTTCAAGAATTAAGTAAAAAGTAAGAAGGTACGAATTATAACGAATCGTCTCTAGCACTAGCACGCTTGCTTTTTCCGCGGGTCACTGACATCTAGGGTTAAAATATAGCCTTTTTTAACTCATAAACATAAACGTTTAATGAAAAGAAGTGGATGTTTAAACATAAACAATAAATTGTAGGCTATTAATGCACCTAAAATGAGGCTGTAACAGGAGATGCATGATATTTTATGTTTTTATGTTACAAAAACAATTGGTACGACCGTGGAATCGTGCTCATTTATGCCGCTCGTGATTGACGTCCATTAAAACTTTATATTTTTGGTATGGACTTGTTCGCGTCGCGTGTTATGGATAATTGCTACAGCTGAATGATCTGGATGAGAGCAAGCAGGACAGCGTTAGCTGAAGAGCACTTCAAATGAATAGTATTTTCAAGGAAACTAGAGGTTGTATTATAGATTAGGTACGGAATGGTGGAGCCGTGTTGCTAGTTGCACGTTCAAAGGCGGATGGCTGCTTATTACTGAGTAACAGTTATCTAGTGGGCTAGAAGATATGAAGGTATATTTTTATGTACACTTATCGCAATTGATTCTTTGGTTAGTAATAGTGACCAAGGTCGTCTGTACGTCTAAGATCCGTGTTAAAGCTTAATTTATGAAAATGTTAATTTGAGCTTGATTGTTTTGATTACGAAGGGAAATTTTATGCCGCACATGATTATTTTTTAATAATGATACAAATTATCACTTATCAGTAGTAAGCTCCAGTGGTAGCAAAGCTGTGCGGGAGAGATAGTGTGAATATTCAGCATTTTTCGTCGTGCTCTTTCGTCATTCTCTATATCCTTTAAGAAACTGTTATTAAAAGATATGACGCTTGTCTTTTTTTCTAAGAACGAAAGACAGTACCAATACCCTTCCGTTGTCGTAAGTCTTGTGAGGATAATGTCGTTTGACCCGGACGATCAGGGCCCTTAACATGACGTCTTAATGCGATTCAATTCCGATTCAATTTAGGTTCGCTCGCTGTCAGGTCCATACAAAAAATTACAGCTAAAACCTGAACTGAGTCAGAATAGAATCGCACTAAGACGTCATGGTACGGCCCCTGAACGCTCGAATATGTCGAGTACGAGACGTATTGACGAAGTAGCTATGACACGTTTTTAACTCATATTATTACATAGATACATAGACGTATCTCAAACACCGACATTTCTATTGAATTGATTTTTACTCAGTGTATATCTTCCCAGCACGGTGTGCACACGTCATACTATCTTATCAGTTATAAAACAGACACACAGTTATCGCGCGGACGCAGTTTGATTTAACCTGGTTGAGTATTCGACACAAGTTAAGTGAAGTGATTACTTTATTATTATTTAGAAAAACAAAGTTAACCAACTTGCTGAAAATAATGTAAACAAGTAGGTTTACATTGAATTACGGTGGATTGGGTTCATATTAAGAAAATATTACATAAATGAAGCCGTATTTGTAGGTAAATATTGATTTCAAATTTAGTTCAGTTGATTATGAATTATTTTTATTCCGAGTTAATTGCCGACACTGTAGTTAGAATTACTGTGTATCTTTTAAGAGTTTTATTAATTAATTTTAAATTTTTAATAACCTTTGAACTTTTAAGATTTGACATTAAAGTTTTGACCTCGTATGGCGACAAACGCGTCAAAAATTAATGCAACATTTTACTTTTTCATAAGCATTGTCTTTTCCATTTTGTTCCTACATCATAAAAACGTTGTCAGACGGCTGTCAAGTCAAAAGTGGTTTTTATTTAGAAATAACCTGGCTTATATTGATGAGCTTTACAAGCCGACCACCAACAAAAAGTGTTTAATGCTCCTTTCATGTTACCTTTCAGTCTATCTAGCCAATACCCGTGAGAACAAGCGAATTAACAAAATCATTTAATAACTCGTAAATATGACTGTCCGACCGTTGCCAGTGGCCCTTAAGAAGAAGGCCGAAAAGGAAATAAATGAAGATGAGCGTAGATTGGCATCCGACATCGTCGCCTTAAGCGACTGGATGAAGAAACAGCCCCATCTGGAGGCCATACAAGCAAGTACGTTAGTTACTTTCTGTTATTTAGTGGCATAATGGAACTGGCTACTTCCATGCTGGTCTGGGAGCAAAGGAAAAACATAGAATGTACCAGTTGCTTCTCGTCCCGCGCAGATGGTAAAAGCCCATCGAGGGAATGGGCGAGTCTTAGGAATCATGTTATAGGCGATGCGGCTAGCAACCCATCACTATTTTGATTCCCCTTTCCACCTATACGCCTACAATCATGCTAAACGTGGCCTTTAGGTCTTGTTACCTCAGGCTCTGTCTACCCCGTAAGGGATACGTGATTTGTGTATGTATGTGTATGTATGTATAATGGAACTGGTCTTGATCAGTGCTACAAAGTGTTCTGCAAATAAATATATGTCGATGTGAAAAATTGCCATCATACACATATATTATGTACATGGCAAAAATACTCATAAATCATTGACTGTTACTTAAGTAACTCGTAAATTTATGCATTCGTTTTCTACTGTACATAGATGATTTACCAATAAAGTGGAAATGTACAATTTGTTTGAAATAAATAATTCCACCAAACATTGGCCCTACTTACTGCATTTCGATTGGCCGGCCATGGTCCAAGGTTCGAGGAGCACAGACTTTAGAGATACCAGGGCCTAAAGTTAAACTTTGTAACCAATTATTGATGCAAGATACAAAAAGTACAGATGTGAGAGCTTCATAAACAATAACTAATAATTAATCTCGCTTAATTATAAAGTAGTAGAACTAATTCTGATGAAATATGTCGAAAAATCCCAAATTCTGGCCCCACAACATTATTTACTGGCTGAAACATCACATGATTTACATTTGACATTTATTTTATATTAGTCGAAAGTAGTGAAATTTGATTTAAGAGTAGAGTAGAATAATATTTCAGCTCTAATTAACGTAATCAACTACTCGAAAAATGATTTTGAGCTCTACTTTTGTAGCACTACACTCATTTTGACCAGTCTCGAATGATACTTTAGAGTTTAGACTGATGTGCTTTCAAAAATCGGGCCCCTATGGAAAGCGTATACAATTGGTCCATTTATCTTTTATTTAATGGTGCTATTAGATGCATGTTTGGCCTAAGTTTAATTTTAACCAGGTTTACCCTTGGTTGACGTCACGAGCGACTGCGTTCTAATTATCTCAGGTTAGTATCTCATTATCGGTCAATTACTGACGGGAAAAAACCGGAATGCCAATGTTACGATTAGACAGCGATATCTACGAAAATAGTATGCCGACTCCTACTTAGGAGTAGGTACCTACTTCAAAATATAAAAAAAAGGTAGGCACCTGGAATGACACATATTTATGACGTCATTTATTATTTTTTAATCTACGTGTAATTAGTAGGTACAGTTTTTAATTAAATTCTAATCATATTAACAGTCTTAATCAACTGTACTTAATTAGTGCATAATTAATGATACTAAAAGTCACTGGATGTTTTATTATGTTTGTCAAAGTTAAGCATCTTATAACTCTATGGATACTAAGTATATTGTAAAGTAAGCTGTAGACTGTCTGTGTTTACTTATAAAAATGCTTACTCATTGTGGTTGAAATTTTTGTATATAAATAAAAAAATACTTTTTGATGTCTAAAATAGATAACCGAGTATCAAACGTTAATGAAACCAAAAAATACAATGACTTAAGAAAACTGTTACTCGAGGACTCGAGCGAGTTTCATTGTTTCGCAAGTAGCGACATCTGTCATCATTTCCCAGAAGCATTAGATACTAATACTCCAACCTAGCCGCGCGTTTCATTCTGTTCCTCGTATTGTAAACGAGATAACGATATCAAGCAGTGTTGACGAGCGGCCACAGATGGCGCTATGAATGCTATATTAAAATAAAAAGTTTTAAATATTTATTGCAGGTGATCAATGGTTTCTGGCTTTCTTACGAGGATGTAAATTCAGTTTAGAGAGAACGAAACAAAAATTGGATATGTATTATACTATGAAAGGCTTGGTTCCCGAATTCTTATCTAATAGAGATCCACTGAGTCCAAAGATTCAAGAAATGCTGAAATTAGGGTAAGTGAAATAATAATTAGTTGAAAGAAAACTCTTAAAATTTTGACCGAATAAAATAAAGGTCAAGGTCCAAGATCAATATTAAACCCCTAAAGATTTATTGATTGTATAAGTTCGCCTTTGTGTATGTATCTTATAATTTGATGTACCTAATGTGTGTATAGTAAAGTAATATGCACCGCTATGCGACTTTCATTTCTCGATAACAGCGCTTAACAACCTAGCTTGATCCACCAAGTTGTTTACACTACGAATATTGAATGTTGCAAAAGTGAGGTGCTAAATAATTCTAATCTATTCAGGGTTACAGATCCATTTGAAGTATTGATAATGTAAATTTGTGTCTCAGACAGCTTTGCCATAATAAGCAGCAGTTTCTAAGTTAAACCTTCGTCATTTCAAGACAAAATCAACGACCTAAAATAAAGATTTTATATAATTAATTTCGTCTGTTTGTTTGTTTTCCTGGAAACAATATTGTGAATTTTAGCAAAAAGGAGAGATTATTGTCAGACCTTTCAACTATTTGTCTCGTCTCCTAAGCTAGCGTTCAAAATTTCAAAACATATTGCTGTTACTCTTCATCAAAACAACATGCAAGCATAGCTGCAGAGCGAGTATCACCGTCTATCACAGTTTTAATCCTTTTAATAACATTCAAATTTGTAATTTCAGTCTTTTCTTACCACTAAAGAGCTGCAAAGCCGAGGACGCGTCCCGAATCTGCATAGTCCGCGTGGGTGCCTTCAACCACTCGTTATTCCACTTGACCGACGTACTCAAGATCTCTTTCATGATTTCTGAAATCATGATGCTAGAGGATGATAACTTTAATGTAGCTGGAGAGGTTAGTCAGAAGATTAAAACCAGTCACCTTGCTACTCTGCCGAATAGACACTATTTTTTTTCAATAGAATTTGGTTTAAAGTACATGGATGTGGAACTCTGCGATGTAGGGCTTCACTCAATTAATTTAATTTGACTTTATAAATATCCCCAATATAGCAATAAAATCAATTCATTTGACTTTGAATTTGTGGTTAGAGTATGTTGTAATGCCAGAATGAGAACATAGTTATGTTAGCAAGTACATTTTTAAAACCTATGCTAAAACTGTTTTTTTCAAGGATTTTAATGTAGTGGATTGGACACAGCGTTCGGAAATCCTAAGGAATAAAAACCTGGTTGAAAAATTGACACTTACTTTAAGAACATAATGTAACCCAGTCCTGTTTAGAAAGATAATGCTGCTTGAAAACTAACCGGAACCGTATCATTTGACAAACACCTATAAATATCCTGTTCGATAAAGTTTCTTAATTACACTGATATAACTGCTGAGTCTAGTTTTTCGCAAAGAAAGAAATGCGAACAACAAGTTGATTTCGAGTGCTACCTATCACGTATCGACGTTATCTTTTAATTATCTGGCTTCGAGTTACAATAAATATATGTCAAGAATACATAAGTATATATAATGCAATTGACATAGTCAATTGTTTTACATTAGTCATCCGCCTGGCACGTGGGAAACCCAATAAAGATCTTTAATTTGTTGATTACAACTACTTAATGATAATGAAAGTTCAAGATAAAGGACCTAATTTGCGTAATAAAGTAGTTTGCAACAAAATTAAATTAATAAAATACAGGAAATTAGTGGTAATTAGGTATGAGCTAATTAAAATTTTACTAATCCATATAATTTTTTATCAAAATATGTTTTGATTTCAATTGTTCGTGATCTAACAAGAAGTTATTAAAACCACCTACAAGCTAATTCTGCCATCATTCGACAGGGACCTGATTTTGAATGGACATAATTGAAAATGCGAAAATTACAGCTCTGATTAACCGGGTCACATAAATCTGAATTTTATTTCAGTACTTTTGTAGCAATACGCTGATTTATACCACGTTCGAGTGATGGACTTTCAGAAATCGGGCTTTGGTACTGACGCTGCTGCGTTCAGGCTAGGAGAGTAATACTGTCACATAGATCTAATTTTTCTTACTCTTTCTCAGGAAATCATCGTAGACATGAAAGGTGTAGGAATCAATATTTTAAGTCAGTGGACACCAGCTCTGGCTAAGAAGACAACCTCGTGCTTCGAGAAGGCTTTACCTGTGCGAGTGAGGTCCACCTACATCATCAACACACCGTCAGGGTTCGAAGCAGCCTACGCCATATTAAAAACCTTTCTTGCCGAAAAGTTGAAGAAAAGAGTAAGTTCTATTTCTAAGGAAGAGAGATAAGCCATGTCAGTTTTATAGTACGTAGCACGAGTATGAACTACCCATCGATATTGCTTGGTTAGTAAAAATGAAAGCTATTAAAAATTACATATTGAGATTAGGTGTTTGATTAAAAAACAAGTAAAGGTTTTGTGTTAGATATTTCATTATGTTATTTTACTTTTTATTTACTTGACAGCTTTATATTTTTAACTTTGCTTGTAACTTTACTCACTGGAGTATGTTTGGAACAAGTCTTGAAAGTCGAATTTATACTTTCGTAAGTGAGTTGAAACTTTGTATATATGTAGTTACAGTTTGAATGACAATGCAAGTGTGTATAGCTAAAAAACTAAATTATGATCAAAATTTTAACAAAAACTTATTTATAATAACATTATTTTTTGTTTTTACAGATAAAGGTTTATAATCAGGATTATAAATCCATATACCACGATGTTCCTCAATCCATGCTGCCTGTAGAGTATGGCGGTCAGGACGGATCTTTGCAGGAATTGATTGGTTAGTAGTTAACAAGAAACAGCTTTGACGGGTTCAGTAATCTTTTGCTTTTACAATGATTACATTGATGAATAAATAAAACAAAATGAAACGGAAAAGTTCAGAAACTACGTTCTCTATAAATACCAACATACTTTAATACCTACTTTAGTAATTTTTGGTAAAAACTTTGGTTATTTCTTCAGTTTTTTTGTTCCGTTTAAGAAGCCATTTATAACTTGATATATGTCTTTTTTTATGTCAAAAGTTGTTTGTTTTACCATTCCAATTTTCGCAAACGTTTATTATTGCGTTTCGAACCCTAAGTATTCTGGTGTAGGACAGTCATGGGATGATCGTCTTGAGAGCACTGATTTCATTTGTATATTTCTCAGATTACTGGAAGGTGAAAGTGGAGAGCTACCGAGACTGGTTCCTAGCCCAGGAGAGTGCAAAGTCTGACGAACGATTGAGGCCCGGTGCACCCAAGACCACATCCGCACTTTTCGGAGTCGAAGGCTCCTTCAGGGCTCTGCAAGTAGACTGATTGATATACCTACCGATACCATACCATAATTTGTCAATTTGGATATCGATGAATATTTTGACAAAATTTCTGGTCATAAGAAAACCTGGAAAATAAAATTTGCACCTGCCTTGTATATTTAATAAATGTTGTGAACGCTTAATGGGTTTTATTGTATGCTGCGGAAGCGTGTTTAATAAAAGGAAATAGTGTGACTATTAATTAATAACGATCTCGATGTAGGGAATAGAAAAAGGCAATAAAAATCTTGCTTTTTGTGACTGTTTTACGTAATATCCGCGGAAACTAGAATAATTCTGTGAAACAATTGAACTGATATATGAGCAGCATCTAATCTGCATGTAAGACGCCAGCGCCTGACAGTCGGATATAAATAACTAGATAGGATATTATGAGAGGATCGCTTTGTGGGATATTCTAAAATCTCTAAACAGGTCACGGTGGGTTCATTAAGCCTTTGTGCAATTGTTATCTTCCCCGTCCTAGCCACTAAACCAAACCTCCAAGATGAAATCCAAATTGTACAAAAATCGTGTTTCACTATGACGAAGTCACTTCTTTTATGAAGATAAAATGTTTCGCAAGGTGAAACATTCCGAGTTTAATCAAATACCTACCCACACGGTACTTGTACCTAATCGATGGATCGAGATCTGCCTAAACTTAAATATAGAAAATCCAAGGTTTATCCACATCATATCAGTAAAGTGGCATTTTTTACGCAGTTACGTCCAGTGAGTACATGGCATTTGCATGCAAAATATCAAAATTAAAGATATTGATTTATTAAAAAAAATGTTGCTGCCTATATATGTAGGTACTAGTATAAAGCGTACCATCAAAATCATAATAAAAACTAATTTTATGTACGCAAGCTATGCAAACGTCACATTGTATTGGGCTTATCACTATCTCCATTAGGAGTACAGTATGATTTCGCAGCAAGCGATATGCGGCAGGCGGCGCGCGGCGGCGGCGCGGGCGCCGTCACGTCAGTAGCGGCTTGCTGTCAGTGTCTACCGCGCGTCGATTGTGCGCACTCATTGCGCCTTGATATGCGCTCGCCTACCTGGCCTCGCGAGCGCTTGTGCAACCAGTTTACTACCATTTCGCGATGACACAAGAAGAGTTTTGCACTCGTCTTGACGACGAGCTCCAGCTACGATCCGAAGACGAGGAGGTTATTGTCCGCAAAGACCGCACCAGCGTTAAAGAAATGATACTTCGCTTCGAGAAGACTTCGATGACCAATCTCACAGCCTCCACTGAATCCTTAGAAAGAACCAAAGAAATTGATCTAGGAACTTTAACGAGTGTCGTGAATCCTATACAACTTCATCTCCAGAACTTATATCCAGTGAATAGATCTCAAGATCGTCATTCGAATGTGTCCGTGAATTCAATTTTATCAAATGTGTCCGAAATTAGTTATGAGTCCAATTCATCAGGTTTCGTGTCCGATAGGAAGTCAGGCGTGGAGAGGAGACGCCCTCATCGGCCAGCTCCACCTCCACCAGAACCATTTAATGACAGTTCCTCTTTGGAAAGTAAATCACCTGTCCCAGAAGTTGCTGAAGTGCCAAAAGAACGGCGATATTCCTTTACGACACCTAACTCGTCACCCATTGTTATGCGGCGAATGCGTCAACCACCTGTGATGAGAAGAAAATCAATAGTTTCAGGTCAAGGCCATCTTGGTGAAGCTCATTGGTCTTACGGTGTTACGCAAGGTGATCTAGAGAAATTATTAAGACTGAAGAGGTCCGAAGTGTCCGATAATGAAGAAGAACGTAAGACTGTCAGCCCTGTGTCAACAGAGACCGACAGCAGCAGCGGTGATTCCACCGATAGCGACCGGGGCAAGGAATATATAGTCAACAACGATGATGGAAAAACGGATACGTTGTCAACGGATCACTCGACGGATACTCTAATTAACGAGGAGTGCAGTGATGAAGGAGATTATTTCTCGGTTGCATCTGGTGCTTCCGGTGAACGTAGTAATTATGACAATGTTAGTATTAAGTCCATATCGTCGTTTGATATGGTTCCGTACCAAAAATATGACAGTATTACAGTGTCGTCAGACGAGTTCGGGTCCGAGGTGTGCCACGCTCCCGACACAGAGTTCCTCACAGTGAGTGCAGTGAACGAGTGGTGTGTTACAAAGTCCGCGGAACCGGTATTGCTACCAGTGGAATCCAAAAAGGAGAAATATCGACGGTGAGGTCACTTGATTTTTTTTAGATAACGCGTAAAAATATTTGCGATATCGAAGCCAGGCTTTGTCATGCCGTTGATAAGTGATAATAGTTATCATTTACCACTAAGATACGGCTAGTACGTCTTTGTCCATTCGCTTTATTCACGAGCTTAGCCATTTGAAATTGTTTATCTTTATATACCTATATATAGGTAGGCAAACTGAATGCTTGCACCTCCGTACAAACATCTAAGACAATATTTAGATAAGCATTAGTATCAATTTCACTGGTGTCAGATGACGCTTTGCCTTGCTAGCCCCTGTTTAATTTATTCTAATCTGATTCAAGGGAAAATATGACCATTGCATGCTATATTACAAGTAGAACAGGTACTCGTAATGTTTGTGGTATGTCTGAGGCTTCGCCTTAATGTTTATTCATATGCTTTGAGGCATGCAGCCATGTGTTTACATCCCATATTTGATGTACAGTTCCGTTTGTCACAAAGAAACTTATATATATTGCCACATGATATATTTGTAGATAGTGTTAATTTACTACACGGAAGATACAAGCTAAGGAGAAATTCAAAATGATGGAAAAGCAGGGATAGTTGAAACACCAACCTTGATCGTTGTTTTTATTGTCCCATGATGAGATCTAAAGACTACGCATGTATAGATATTGTGGACAACGAAGCAAAACTTAGTGAATTATGATACAGAGTCTTCAAAAACTGCTAAATACACTATGATATTCATTCTTTTTGCTGTCCTAAACCATGTTATACAACGAAATAAAACTAAATTCCTTTTATTACCTATTATTATTTTTTGCATTTCTATCATTGCAGTTAGTACTACCCATTACGATAGAATAACATAGTTCATACATACACACACATATGTATTTACAACAAAATTTACAAAGTGATAATGACATCACACGAATGCAGTTACAGTTGTATTTGTCTTGTTTATTTTGCACAATAAAGAGTTTACATACATAGGTACTTTTGTGAATTAATTAAGATCTGGATAATTAATCAAAAATCTGGCTGTTCTCCCTTCTTGTTTACTTTAAAACATTGACATAGAACCATACTTTTATTAAATTATCAGGGTAATATTCTAACGCTAATAAATATATATCGTTTGTAGGTCTACATGCTTTTGAAAACACGGTTATTAATAATAATTATTAATTTCTTCCATGCTGGTCTGGGAGTAAAGAAAAACATAGAATTTAACAGTTGCTTCTCTTCCCGCGCACATGGTAAAAGCCCATTGAGGGAATGGGCGAAAGCCTTAGGAATCATGTTATAGGCGATGAGGCTAGCAACCCATCACTATTTTGATATCCCTTTCCACCTTAATCGTGCTAAACGTGGCCTTGAGGTTTTGTTATCTTAGGCTCTGTCTACCCCATAAGGGATAAAGACGTGACATTATGTATGTATGTATGTATGTTATTAATGATTTTTACTCGTACTTACAAAATACTAAATTTTGACAATACGTTTACTACCGATAGGTTAAAAAATACGTGTTACTGTTTGTCAAGTTGTATTCAAAGAAACATCTTACGGCCGTAGTGTGTAGGTAGCAAGGTCACAAGATATTATTTATTGTTGCGTTCATAAATTAGCCTCGGTTAGTTTTCTTTTAACAGTTTTAACTAAGTATATCGACTAGGTAGATCTTTCTAAATTAAGTGAAAGACTCGGTAATAGCGATAGGTAATGAAATGAACTACTCAACTCAATAAGGTAAACGTAAAATAATGTTAGTGGCCCGGATATTAAGCAATTGTTAGTTTACTTATCTAAAACTAAAAACTCTGATTTGTGAAATTAAATTAAAAATCAATTTAAGTGGCCTTGTCGGTAGCGTAACTTTTTCGGTTTTTTCTATGTCCTTACATGTACAACATTACGCGTTACCATTTATTTTGTTAGGTCGACTAGATTTTTAGTCTTGATGTTTTTCTTTTTTTTATACGACAAGGAAGGCAAACGAGCAAATGGTCACCTGATGGTAAGTTGATGGTGGTTTGGCCAAACAGAGAAAAACACCTGATATTTGGTAAACGATAAACGGCTAAAAGAACATGAAACAGCATTGATAGACAGTAAATTTATGTTTATATTGAAAATAAACGTTATTGATATAAAAGAGTTCTCACGAATAATTGACAATGCGAATAGAGGTAGGTAATAGAATAGTATAGGTAGTAGATTTGTTAGTGTTATCGTCGCCGTGGTCTGTTGTTAGAGGCATGACTCGGTGTTGTCATAATATTGAATGGTGCGCTCATTTCACGACGTTAATTGTAAACAACCATTTTGTGTGACCACTTGCTATCCATACAATTATATCAACAAAGCAGCCATGACGCATATTACGTCATTCGATTTAAGCTAGTTATGTAATTACACCTGTCATTATACTCTATTTATTCGCAAAACTATAAGTTAAGTCGATTTTTAGACGGATCTTGACCTTTCTCGTATTTCCGTTACATGGTTAATAGGATGGAACCGGCAACGGTTTCAGTTCAGATTTGTATGATATGCAACTGAGATTGTTTCTCCATTTCTTGTTAACCTAGAACACCAGTTTTGCTACATTTATTTAAGCCTCCTGTTATCGCTTGTGTCTCTGGCATCTTATAGTATCGCTAAGACGGCAAAATACATACATAGATATGCGTATGTATATACCTACCTGTAGGAGTTCTATTGGCAAAGTAGGAAACAATCCCAGTAAAAACCAAAGGTGTGGTAAAAACCGAGACGATTATAGGTACAAACTATAGCCAGTTCCTAATGGGTTTTTACTTTCAATATGTATTCTATCTTTCTGTAACTATTATTTATAAATAATTTGAAACCCAATATTTATTTAAACCCAGTTATGAAGTGTTCCTTTCATGAATAATGGTGAATCTGGCCATAATTTGACCGCGAATGCGTTGTAAGTACTTACACGTCCCTACTACCTATTTGATTAAGAATAGTTCCGTGACATCACACGTGCTTGTATATTTTCGAGACGCGCGGGCGTCAGTGGCCAAGGTTGTTCAGAGTTAAAATCTATTTCATTGTGGTATAAAGCACGTAGGATAAGAATTTTTAAATTAACTACTTCTTCTTCTTCTTTTATTTGTGGCGTATCAAGTCGTTATAGTGACGACAACTTCGCCAATGTCAATGTAAAAATTTTTATTAAAAAATCTTGTGACAAAATTTTCAAACGTCAATTCAAACGTTGTACGGTAATGGTCAAGACCCCCCTCCCCCCCTGTCGGGCTCTTAGCCAACGGTCAATGATATCCCTCAGAAACTGCCAGGAATTAAATTATCTAGTCACACTCAAAACAAATAATTTAAAAACTTACCTTTAATATCGATATTGCGCACAAAAGATGCTTAAGATTGCGTTATCCTTGCTCGAACCTAATTGTATTTATTGTATATCCTATGTAATTTACCTGTGTATCACAAATAAATAACTTACTTACTTACTTACTTACTTAAACTGCTCTGAGAAATTTAGCCAACAATAAGGTAGTAGAGTAGATCAAACAAAAACTTGTATAATTTATGCCTTGCAGTTATGCTTGTTGGGTAATACCAAGCATATCATTTATCAGTATAATTACACCTATACGCTAAGCACATTGATAAGGAATATGGAACGGGCCGTTAAACTATTTGACGATAAAATGACGATTCAGATCAATTTAGTTAACCCAGTACTTTCTTGTGTATAAATTATCTTATGTGTTCCTACAGATAAATAATAAAGATGGTTAAGAAAAACGTTAACGGAATAATTTGTTAATGCAAAATTACAACCCAAAAATCATTGTGAGAATTTTTGACAGTTTATCATGCGATCTAAGAGAAAAACTACTATTAACGCAATAGCATCCAAAACAACTTCTTTCTGGAACTGTCCAAACTAAATTTACCATAAGGAAATCTACTTGCTCGTTTGCCATTCTATTTCATAATCATAAGTAACAAGTATCCAGTTTTGTATGCAGTAAGTATGAAAAAGTGGATAGGTACTTATATTACGGACCCGACCATACCGGATGACGATTGACATTGACAGTTTATTATTATGAATACAAAATTAAATGAATGCATAGTTTTGTAGACGAAGCAATTACCAATGTAAATTGAGCTTAAATTAACATGGTTGAGCGTGCTACATTGTGTTCAGCTTAGGTTGGGGTGTGATTGGTCAGGCGCGATCGGTCTAAATAAAGAGCTTCGCTAGCAGCACCTTGCCTTCAGTTCCTCTAGTGTGCAGAGAATCGCGGTACTCTATGCGCCCCAAGGCATAACGAAAAAATACCAGAAGATGGATACCAATACCGTACAGATAACGCCACAGAGAGTAATGCTAAGGTAGAAAATAAAAGATCAGCCGAGCCAGACATTATGGGCCGCGACAGAAGCTGATTTAGAGAGCTATTGCTGAGAGCTACCCTGGAAAAGTTCAATCTTGACTTAGAATTTACTAATTTCAATGCAAATATTGTGTTACTCATTGGAGCTTTCTTCACGAGATTTATGATTTGCGAAGGTTTAGAAACAAACGCCTAGTTAGGAACAAAAATCTACATAGGCATAAAATAACAACAAAGTTATAAATATACAATACAATACAAATACTCTTTATTGAACACCACAAATCAGTACAAAACATACAAATACAGTTGAGTACAAATATAGTTGAGGATAGGAAGCAAATCCTACTCAAAGGTACTACATTGCTCTGCATTACGCGCGTTATTTTATTTTGGCTCAGGGTTTGTCTTTTCCCAAATATACAAGTCCAATTTAAAAGAGTTTCGTTACTAAATACGTAACAGTTTTAGCAATTCCTTTCTTATAATTTGTATAAAATATTAAATTACCATTATACATGCCACCTAGTTCTTCTGGGCTTGAATTACATTATAAACGTCCAAGCTAAATTTAGTATTATTTGGTAATTAGTAAACGATTTTGCTATGGCCATACCACATGAAGTAATCGTTACGGTAGTTTTCAACAGACAATCGAAATGAGCAAAATAATTAGCAAATTTGACCATTCCAATAGTGGCTGTAGTGATGCTGATGACTCTATAGAGAAAAAAACTTTTATATAGATGCAAAAGCGAAATAATAACTCATTTACCAATAAATCTTATTGATATTTGCATTATGAAATTGTATCGCCATTCGTTTGTGCGTGTTTCCAAAGATTGACATTAAAATGTACCAAAAAATAATAATTTGAAACACATGGCTGGACGTCAGAAACGAATGCAAATTTATGTTTTCACAATTACTAGCAACTATCGGCGCATAATTCGTAAGATTTTCATGTTGTTGTAGTCAAAATTCAAGACCGGGCGTCAAAACAATTGACAAACGAATATTTTGTTCGACAGGAGGCTGACTGAGAGGGTGAATGAACTGCTTCACACGGAGAGCGTGTATGTTGAGCGACTAAGGCACGTGGTCGAGAACTACATCCCTGAGATGGGCCGAGACGACCTGCCCATGACCCTCCAGGGAATGAAAACAGACATCTTCGCTAACATAGAACGCATATTCAGATTCCACTCTGAAGAGTTCCTGCCAGCGTTGAGAGACTGTGAGAATGATCTCAGAAAGTTGGGACAGTGTTTTAGGAAATTCGTAAGTACCTATTTGAATAATTTTCTCTTATCAGGTTATAATGTAAGTATTCGAGGAGAAAATAAAACAAAAGAAGAGGGGGAAACTGTCTCCATGTAGACTTTTGATCGAACGACTTATTAAAATGTAAAGTATTTTATTGAACCAGGCGTTACTTTGCGGAGGACCATTTCAATGAACGATGTTGATAAAAATGTAAAGTGTGTCAAAATTATATTTACTTATGGAGAAAAAAGTCAATACTTGCTTGTCTTCCGCATTTCCCCGTATTGTCTTGGTTTTATCATATTTTGTATACGGTTCCAAGTTATTATATACGAATCTCGCAGTGGAATATAATGGTAACACATTGGAAAGAAATACTTAATGTGCCTTAAAGAAATACTGCTCAAATCCAAATATTGGTGTAATTCGTAAAATAAGCTAATAGGTAAGTTATCAGCAGCCAATAAAAACATTTGTGTCATGGACTGTGGCGCGCGTGATTCTGTCTTTATTTACCGTCCATTATAATCGGGCCGTTCTCTTTTTGAATTTGATTCGTAACACTTGCAAGATTGGTGAAATCGGGATTTAATCGCGGCTCTTACTAATCTGGGCGATCTATATCCATGATATTAGTGATGCACGATTTTTCACAGTTCCGTAAGTTACCGCGATTACTCTGGCGGCGAATATCTACTCGCCGTTCAAATACGGTGAAAGTACTCTTGATGGCATTTCACTAAGTTTGCCACTTATTTTAAATCAGATATCTGAGAAAACAATATCTACTACTTCTGAGTTAAGTATTACGACTGTCAAAAATCCAGTATTCATGCTAAATTGCAGCTACTTAGAATCTCAGGGTAGCTACTCGCAACAGTTTAAATAAGTACCTAACTAACACAGTAACAGTTTTTTTGTTAAACATGATTTTAAGTTTTAAAATCCTTTTCGCTTTTACCTATATTTATAAACTGAATACTTACTAGCTACAGCTAGTTTCAGTATTAGTAACACAATTTTAAATTTAAAGTTATATAGATATCTAAATAAATTAATAAACATAGTTGGAACGATTTAATTTCATATGTTTCATAACGTTTTTCTTTTCAGGAGCAAAAGTTCAATATGTACGTAATGTACTCTAGGAATAATAAGAGAGCCACGAGACTGGTGTTTGAACACAAACCATTCTTTCAGGTAAGCTAAGATTTGCTTGACATTCAGGGTTTCTCGTTCCCTTATCACATACAGGAAGTCAATTTTGATGCATCACATTACCAACATCCGCTTATTTATCTTGGTAAATCCCAAATACTGAGTCCTGACAATGCGGTACTTTTCTGTTATCTAAATGTGGTCATTGTGTCTAAATTTAGTAATGTTTAGCTACAACAGATTTACCCTCAACTATACACTGCTAAAACACACTGTCTTATTTAATAAAATGTGTTTATCGGTATTGTGGCGATCACAAATTTAGGAACTGATCAATTTTTGCTGTAGAATAAGTGGAATGGAAAACGATATCAATTACCTAGCACCTGCCTACTATTAAAAATAAGAAATATGATCTACCACTAAGTTTTCACTGTAAACCATGAGAACCTAGTAAAATAGCTGGCACATGGAACCACTGGAGATACCGTTATCATGATGGACATGAAGTGTCATAAGCAGCAAATTGATCGTTTGCATTATTGGCGCGGCTTCACCGGCGGCTGAGTTGCGGTGCGTGGCCGGCATTATTTCCTCGTTTGTGCACTACAACAGTGTATGGCCGGCTTAAAATGGCAAGCACTGTTGAATAAGCTAACTGTCAGATCACCGTTACACATGCATTCTCTTAATAAGGCCCGTTTTAGCGCAAAACGTACTGCAGAAATTAAATGAAGTCATTAAACGTTAATAGGTGCTAAGTTGTCTACGTAACAATGTTAGTGCGAGAGCGAAAACGATTTAGCCTTCTAAAATGTTTATTAAATTTTATCACACTACACTTACGCTAGTATGCGTCAAGGCGTTGATTATAGTTTTTATTCATATTTAGCGAAAGTTAAAATCTAGGTGTCCGGTCTTGCGCCATTGCGTTACGAGCACCTTCTCAGTCTACTTGCGCGAATGCAATTCTGCTCCAGTTAATCCCGCTTCTCAATACCGATCACATATCTTTCGATCTACTTTATGTGCGAAAGCCGGTGAAAGGCGATATAATGTAATTGATACAAATATTATCCGTTTTTAGAATAATGTGATTGAACAAATATTTATACCGTGTTTATCGCTGCCTATCGGTTATTTCAGGAACACATAAAGCTATATTTGGTACAGTCAACATCATAAACATGTATACATTTGGAAACTTATGGGAATAAGGTTGAAATATGTGTACATATTTATGAAGTTGACTGTACCCAAACCGTTAACTATTTTATTCGGTGGTTCACTCACATTGTCCATTAAAACCAAAACAAATCAAAAGGGTAGTTAACGAATGCACATTACGAGGTTTTGTGAAATAATTACGAAATTAAAATTAATGAACGCAATGCCTTTCCTTTTACAGGAAAAACAATTAGAATTAGGTGACAGGTTAGACCTGTCGAGCTACCTTCTGGAGCCGGTGCAGAGGATACCCAGGTACAAACTATTCGTGGACGATCTCGTCAAGACCTATACCAATTATGAAAACGAGAGATGTGAATCGGACTCGAACATATCGAAACTGAGCGTGGACAGCGATGAGACGGGAGGAAGCAACGGGGAATCCGACAACGAGGAGACGCCCTTGGATAGTTTGAAGCTGGCGAAGACCATGATAGAATGCGTGCTCACCGCCGTCGACGGGATCATGGCTCTCGAGAACATAAGGGACTGTCCGGTGAGTTACTGAAGTTTTGTTTTTTTCATTTATAGGCCTTTTAAATCTAAGGTACTCTTAGTACCATGTGAAATGAGTCTTATGTTTGTAGACAAAAAAAAATATAAAAAAAATACACCGACTACTAAAAGTGTTAATAATAAGTAAAAATCACTCTAAATTATTTTCTGTTAATTAAATTCGCAATTAACAGGCGTTATTTACAAACAGTAAGTAAAAGAAACAGTATTGAAATCTGGTGGAAAAGTCATTGTACTAGAAAGCTGTCTTAAATGCGAAGGTACAGTAAACAATCCCAACTTCACAAGATTCGATAGGCATCTCAGCATGTTGATTACTTTATCGTATAATCCTCTAAGCCATATATTTACTTTTACTTTGCGCTGTTCTCACAGAGTTCCACTTAGTTTCTATTAGCTTAATTAGCAACTGAAATTATGTCGAAGGCATTTTAATAGGAGGGGACAATTGGGGTCACCGCTCCTATACAATAACATATCTACATTTCTACATATACCAAATCTATTATCCTCTTGGTTGATTATAACTCACATTAGATTAATTAACATGAAGTTTAGTAAACGATAGGCTGTAACGATTAGTGGATTAATTTAGACGGAGGTAATAAAATAGTAACTGACACATAAATAGCGAAATTGACACGTATTATCCAACTTTTGCACGTTTTCTTCAGTGGGGAAGGCTAATATAAGCTGTTGTTAATACGAGCAGTTAGTACCTACCTGCTCTGGAAAGCTAACACAATGACGACACAGATAAGCCACTCTGCTGAAGATGCAGTTTCGATCTAAGTAGGTAGCGTTAAGCAACGACAAAGCGGGAAGTAATCCCATCATCTTATAAACGTAATCTAAATTGTTTACCTGTTCGTAAGTGTTGTCAATGAAGACTGATCTTTCAGTTGCAAGAACTCAGAGTTTAGTATGTAAATATAAGACAATTAAGTCTAGTCGCGGGTGGTAGGGCCTTGTGCAAGGTCCGTCCGGATCGCTACCACCATCTTACTCGCTAATCCTGCCGCTAAGTAGCAGTGCTTGCACTGCTGTGTTCCGGTGTGGAGAGTAAGACAGCCGGGGAAATTACGGGCACAAGAGGCATTGCATCTTAGTCCTCTAGGTTGGCAACGCATCTGCAATCCCTCCGGGGTTGCGGGTGTCTATGGGCAGTGGTGATCACTTACCATCAGGTGACCCACTTGCTCGTGTACCTTCCTAATCATATTAAAAAAAAGTCCTTTATTAAAATTTTACGTTTACTTATATACATTAAATAGTTTACAAGAAAAATATTATTTCTCACCTTAATAAATACGACTACAATTTTCATTTGTATTTTTTTTGTCGTGACATGTAAAAGGTCGTAAAAGAGCTAGTGCAGTTGTTTAAATATTACGTTAACAGGCCCGCGTGTCAACATTTTAGTCACGATAAAATAAATGAACCATTGAATGTTTAGGTTTCCAATTTAACCAAATTTTTGTTCTCTTCATCCATACAGTTTTGCGCAGCCAATCTTAGTCTCTAATTAACAAAAGAGTCTTAAATATAATGCGAGTATGTTTTAACGAAAAAGCAGGGTTTACATTTCACTTTAATCTTTTGTTGCTCAAAGAAAGGAATTTACATTGTTCTGTGTCGATGAACGTATGTATAAAGTCGGTCGGTTAGTTAATTATTATTAGTAATTGCACATATACGAGTATATATATCTCTCTCTCTGTCATACGCGCACACAAGAGCTATGTATTTTTAGATGTGCCTAATTACCACTGACGGCCTTTATCGAAATCCAGCTGGGGCTGGTGCAATTTCAAAATTGTAGTTCGATGAATAATATGTAAGTAAGTAAGTCCCTAATGTACAATTTTTTGTTGCAGTCTCACATAAACCTACTGAACCAGGGTCGGCTTCTGCGCCAGCAAGAATTCTACGTGTTGGACAACGCGCGCCGGCGCCGCCAGCTCATGAGAATATTTCTCTTCGACAAGCTGGTGCTATTCACACTGGTATACAGAAAGGTGAGCATCTGCATATAATTTTTGGTAATTACTTTAATGTTCATTAAATGACAATACATTAATCATTAGTAGCCGAAACAGCAGGCTTTAAACTCTTAAATAATGTTGTATGTATGTATGTATAACTCTTTATTGTACATAAAACACAAGAAAAAGATAATCTTATGTGTGTTGTTAGAGTGAAGGGGCAATTTATTTATCCGGTTGTAACGAAATTGATGCAAGGTGAAAAATCCTTGCATGCTGCGTTATAAAAATACTTGTAATAAAAAAATCTCTTTGTTAGACCGGTAGAATAGCGAACTAGGCGATATGTCCAGAAATATAGTTGAATTGTAGAGAAGTTATATTCACTGCAATGAGCATGCTTTCTGTTCCTACATACTGTGCTGAGTGTATCAGAAACGAAAGTCGGACGTTTTTTTGATACAATTACATAGACAGAAAATAGAATAAGTGGTAAGATCGATTTCAATTGACTATCACACAACGTATTTTGTTAAGAAATAAATCTGTGATTTAGTAAGCGCTAATGGCATTGAGTGACGTGCGTCACACCGTGCAATCGTTATCTTCTTTGCGTTAATTTTAGAGTTTAGGTTTGTCTTTCCATAGATGACTCCGAAATAATAATAATTCTTAATTACTTAAGTAAACGCACAAGGCGTGGTTACTTTTTTTGCTGACAAGCCATAACTATTTTAAACAGGTTTGTTCTTTCTTATATAAATAGAGCTGATGGTCCTCTTCGCTTCCCACTAGCTGTATGTGTATTTACTATCTAAAGCTGTGGATTAGTTATCTGTAAATTTTAGCTATATCAGATTGCCAAACACGCACTTTATTTTTCGACACCCGGGAATCAAATGAATCATTTTTAATATTCTTATTTTCTTAAACCATAAGTAGATACTTTACTAAAAAAAACCAGGTAGGTATATCACAGGACTTTAGTTTAAAATGCAACTATTTAATAGTTTGTCGTAGGCATGCCGGCAGCGTATGCGTCACAAGCTTTGTGAATCATAGTAATTATCAAAACCGTAAAATAAAAATAAAAGCAAATAATAAATTATACAAATTGTCACCAGCTCGCGCCGTCTCCTACTGTCGGGCGATAGCGTTATCTCGTTAAGGCAAAGGTTACTTTGAATAGGGACAAATATTTATTTAGATATTCGAATATAATGACAAGCAAAATATTTGATTTTTTAATAATATTTTAAAGAAAAACGTACACGGAATTAATAAAAGATACCATAATTGTAAGTACCTAGTCGTGGACCTTCTCTACGGTTGAATAAGCACGTTGATAAATTGTCGAAATTATAGATAGGTACCGCTACCACGGTTCAAACTCACATAACGTCCTTGAGATCTCGTCGGGTTTAAAAACATGCAATATTTAATTGCGTATAACTCGCCTTGCAAACTAAGATTTGCAATAAGTATAAAATACCTATTCTCTTAAATGTATTGTACCTACCCAAAGCGTGACAACGGGACCGTAATTAAGACTTCATCTACATATTTATCTGAAATTACTGACACAAGAGGTATTCTATCCTAGCCCTCTAGGATGGCAACGCATCTGCAATCCTCTAGAGTTGCGGGTGTCCGTGGGTGGTGGTGCTCGCTTACCATCAGGAGACCCACTTGCTCATTTCCCTTCCTTTTTGTATTAAAAGAAAGTGTCCTTCGTCATAGGGATATAAGTTTTTGAATGGAAATAAATTGACTCTTCACAACAAATACGTGTCTAAAAATAACCCTCTTTTTGGCTTTGCTGTAGTCGGGTAATGAAACGGGCGCCCATATCTTAATACTGGTGCTACAGAATCTTTCGTGTGCAAGCCCGACTTGCACTTAACCGGTTTTTATTTTGTTTTTAGAAAATTGTAGTTAGCTCTGGTTCCGGCTGTTCCCCTCATACAGCGTATTGCAATACCCGTTTGTCGTTCGCCTTACTTAGTGGGCGGACTAAGGCGCGCAGTATGGGCCACTTCCACTTAAATTGGCAGCGTTATGAAATATTGAGCAGTTATGACAATAGATGACGTAAAGACGCGCCGTCGGCCCGGCGCTATGGCGGCGCTCATATAGCCTCCAGTGATATACATAGTGCCACGTGTAGGATTGCAGGCCCAAAATAAAGATAGATTATAACTATAATACAGGGGTACAATTAATTATTATACACAATTTTATTAACTACGAGTAAAGTTATCTTCAAATCCAATGGTACAATGAGGGAATGTATTCACGTATCACCGTAGAACCCTGTCGCAATTGACAGGCCGCCGTCACTCAAACTAGTGTGATATGTCACCTTAATGCGATAGAGTTCTATGGTGGTAAGTGAATTTCCCTTACTGTGATTAAGAGATGTAATATATCACGCCAACTTGTTGTATTTAATTAATGTAATAATAATATCTTTCATTAAATAAAATGAACGTAACAAGGATTGACTTATAAAATATATGTTAGTAAAGTAAAACAAATAGTAACTCATCAACCATAAAATAAAATATAAAAGGTAATAAAAATTTAACTTAAAAATGAACTACCGAATTATATAATTTATATTTTGCCAAAAAGTCAGTGAACTAATTATAGCATTTCAAACAATGAAGTATATGACTCATCCGGGTAATTACGAAGGGAATTTTAAAACAATACCGCGTGTCGCTACAACACACAACACACATATCACACATATAAGAACGTCGCATTAGATATAGGTGCGTCCAAAGAACCACTAATAGATTTATACGGGGGTTTTGCGTATATTTTTGCGGTTTATGTGCCTATGAAATTAAAACCAACAGTAATTTCAAAACAGTAGTATTTAATACATAAAGCAAATTTTAGATAAGTACCTCCGGCGAACTCGACTTACAATGTATTACCGCGGTGACTAAGACATTGTACTTTATAACTTCGGACGACACAGGTCGGTAAAGTAGAGTTAACAATTATAACGATGAATGAAACAATGATCCATTAGAATACTGGTTGGAATAAAAAAAACTTATTTATGTCAGCATTGACCATAATGGCCGCATAACCTTGTCGGCGGAACGACTAATATATCACGCATCGCCGATTTCAGCTGTTCGGTGATATAGTACATTCACACGTGTAACTTATTACGTGTTCGACCAAATCACCTGTTTCTACATATTTTAAAATCATAATGCAACGTCGCCATTATCAGTCTTGATTTAGATAAACTATCGACATTAAAATACCTGGGTATGAATTCCAAGAATTTATAGACTGTTAATTGTCTTCATTATATTAAATGAATAGCAACCTCATTGTGCTACTAGCATTGTGTTAGTTATGATTCTGACTGGTATAAATAATGAATGTACATATTGATTTGTTGTTTCGTGTTTTTCAGCAACCGACGGTCGAGTTCTTTTTCTATAAAGACGACATTCCTGTAGATGACCTCGGTATCACGGCCAAGGAACTGGACCAGCATAAGTTTACGATATGGTACAAGAAACGAAATCTCAAATCGTACAAGTTGGAGACCAGAGAGCCCGCCGTACGGAGCGCGTGGGTCGAGGAAATAACATCGCTGCTCTGGGAGCAGGCCATGCAAAAGAAAGGTAAATCTCGTAATGATTCAAAACTGATTTAGACTTTGAGCATTGGATTACGAATATTGAATAGATAGAACATTTAAATAATAATAATAAAGTACGACTGTATCAACTGAAATGCGATATCAATAGACAAAAGTAGCAGATTGCAAAATTAGATCAGAGAACAGTAATCAAGTTATAAAAAATGTATTATACATATTTATATATTATAAACTTCTCTTAATATCAAATTAAATTTCTTATCAGTTTATCTAAATAAAAAATTTACATTGACTTATCTAACTAATCCGTTTACAAAAATAATTTTGAATCCTCTGTCCACTGTTCTTCGATGAAAATAGATCGCGTGATTCAGTTTCGGTTTATCATAAGTATATCGGCTTTTAACAGTCGCTTTCAAAGACATAATTTAATTTATTTCTATGAGTATGGCGGCAACACAAAAACATTGACAATAAATAACTTTTATAACGTCCTAACTATATTTAATGAGTACTCACCTAATGAATCTGTTTAAAGCAGGGGTGGCCAACTTGATTAGACCCAAGATCTCCTGTTTACTAACGAAACCCTGTGCGATCTACCAATTACATACTTCATGAAACCTTAAATCAGCAGTTGGTGATTACGATGCGCAGTCTGGTCTACGTATTTATATTTTTTGCCTTGCCACGATCGACTGGACTAACAGTCGCGATAGACCTGTTGGCCACCCCTGGTTTAAAGTATTTAAATGCAAGGTTAAGTTAAGCTACGGTTTGCCTTAATTGGCGTCATCCAAGAGAATGTTGTAGGCTATTACAACTACTTGCAAATGAAACGAACAATTTTTATTCGATTTACATCTTGTATTGTAAAGAGGCATTGGTTCTATTGGCGGCATGCATCATAAACATGTGCCATTGTAAACAGGGCGATGAATTGAGCATTATGCAGCTCAGTGGTGTGTCACATAATCTGAAGACACAGATACGGTATGGCATCACGTCCGAGGGTGTTATGTCACTCAAATCAAATTGTGAAGATGTTTGTGCGGAATACTTGTTGTGAGCACTGTACCTCGTTAAACACTGCAGAGACTAGATACGAGCCGAGTTCTGCGCGTGTGTGGTGGAATTATATGTTTGTCTTTGTCTACCTATGCGGAGTTTCAAAGACTTTTGCTTGGATAAATTTCATTACTTAGCTCACATGTGAACTTTGGTTGAACTTGTTTGATTGAGAATATTTTGATTATTTTAAAACTCGGAAGATTGAAAGTAGTTATACGAAAATTTTCAACGAAGAATGACCTGATAAGAATCTACTCCTAAATCGGTTCAATAAGTTCTGACAATGTACATTTATTAATTCCTAACTTAGACGGCATTGTTGTGAGCCTCGTCGAGAACTGCTTTCAAGATTAAGCCGAAGTAATTCTCATAAAAGGGACTTGTTGAGTCCATCTGGCACGCAAGGCGAACAGAACTAATTCCCGCATAGTTAATACGAACAAACTTTTTAATTGGTCGTCATCTGCTCCCGTATTTGTACGTGACGGAAGAGTTCGAGCTTCTTTATCTTAAATGACGCACTCGGCTCTGGCGGGGTCGACGACTGCATTTTTTTATTGGACAGGCTGGAGTTGCATGTGCACTTCGCGCCTGTGGGAACGCAGGAACTCCGCACTGCTCGCTAACCTCGCTTTCGTTTTTTAAACGTCATCCCATATGCATATTAAGAACGCTTTGTTCGCGATACATTTCAACGCTGAGCGTCAGGCTTCAAAAGCTTTGTTTAAATAACACGATTTTAGTTGTGTCTGTTTATTAAAACGTCCCGTTATCGTGGAGACCGAGATAGGATTAACACGGGAACGCTCGGCAGAAAGTGCTATCGCTTTGAACTCTGACTGTTACAATGCCTATTTTTCGCGGAGATTGCTCCGATAAGCGTAAAGTGGTGTTTAAATCTTTCTGGTAACGCGTTTCTTTGTTACCTCATTGCTGTTTAGCGACAATGGCCATTTCCTCAAATACTACAATAGGCTTTGTCTAATGCGAATTCCCTTTTGAAAACACGTCATGGTTAATGTGTAACATATGTAATGTTGTGTGACATAAGTAATTTATATTTACTTACTATACGTAGTTTTGCCTAAACCATGACGATTGCTTTTCTAGTATTTTACACGTTCTGCACTCTCGAGTTATCAACGAAATGTTATTAGCCAGGTCCAAGTTGATTGGCTAATCGCAGTGACAGTGATCGATTACAATCATTACTGGAATTTGGTTACTAAAATATTGATTGGCTGCACACCGCACTGCAATGGAACACAAGCTTCCCTTCGTAAAGGTTGTTTATGTATCTAATGAGCAAATTTACGTTTTGACAATTTCCAAAACTGCTACAAGGCACTATTTTACTATCATCGATGCCCTGTAGTATTGTAACAAGCGAGTCCTTCTTTCATAGTAGCCTACCCGCGCGTATGTAAAATTAATATTCATGAATCCCGTATAGTTCGGGTCGACAGGGTTCTGGCAACTTTTATTTAAAGTCAGTCCATACATAAATTCAATAACATGTCGTATATGTCAAATTCTGCTGCGGCTAATAATTCGCATTCTGCGTGATGTTCCGAGAAGTTTGTCAAAGATGTGTGGCAATCACACACACACACACACACATACATAAATCACGCCTTTATCCCTTACGGGGTAGACAGAGCCTAGGTAACAAGCCCTAAAGGCCACGTTTAGCTTGATTGTGGGCGTATAGGTGGAAAGGGGAATCAAGATAGTGTTGGGTTGCTAGCCGCATCGCCTATAAAAGTCATGATTCCTATGCTATTAATAATAAAGAATATAATTTTTATTTAACTGTACCTACTCATTATTATTCGTACATTTCCCACATAAAATCTTGAGTGTAGAACGAGTCTTTAATTACTAAAATTGACTTGATGTCACATAAAAGCATTGTTTTTCACAAGGTTTTATTTAAATTGCGCTCGCTATTCGTATATCTACATAAATTGATCGCTTCACAAATTTCAAACAATTTTTAGACCATTTCCAGAAGTGGAATTAACTAGAAATATGGCATACCTGCTTAAATAATGTAGATTGAACGCCAATGCAGGTACCTGCCGTTTAAAAATAACAGTAACAAAAAACTGTTTTTTGAGAATGCAATTTGTAGCAAAAAAAAATTTTTTGTAGGCATCATTTTAAACTATTGACATTTCTATGCTTTTTTATAAAGACAATATACATATCTTAGTTAGAATTAATTGTTGTTGGCGTCTTCTTGGAAACTATAAATATTATCGCCTTATCGAACGCTTATCGGGTGTCCGTCCCATCAGGTGCGGCCTCCGATAGCCTCGAGCCCACTTCAGGTGACTAATACTGAACAAGAAAAAACCTATTACGATTTCAACATACGTTCCAAACTCTGTTGTTACAATGTCATCAACACGATCGTATGAAAACGCGTCGAATACAAATGATATCATATAAATAAGTGTTGCCATGTAAGTTAAGAATGAGTTTACGAAACATGTCTATAGATCTATAGGTACGAGATACGGCAATAGTATTTTATGCAACAGTTGTATTAGAGGGGTCAAAAAAGGCGAGTGCGTGAGTTACGATGTGGGCGTAGCGAACGTCGTAAGAAATACGCCACGAGCTTTTTTTGACTTGCTTGTACAACGTTGCATACAATACTTTTTCTACGTCTAAGTAGGTACTTAATAAATGAAAGTAATACGTTCTCCGAAAATGAAGAAGTCCGGTGTTCCAGTTTCCACGCCATGAAATTCTCGTAGGCTTTATCATTGCCGAGATTTTCTACGCAACAAATTTTCCATCACTTCCTGGGCCGCCGCGGATATTTCTTCCGGTGTTGATTTACCTAATTTCGTTTACATCCATGCTTTTTATGATACGTTACAAAACTTTGTTAAAACTATTGCAATCAAACAACAGACAAGTCAACCAAGACACGAGCGGGAAACATGAATAACGACAAACGACAAAATTGGAAGTTTGTTTATATTAACTTTCTTTTTAATTAATGTTTACTTTTTTATAGCCTTGAGTTCTTGGCGCATTTAGCCAAAACGTTTACCAACTAACTTGCCAGTGACGTTATTGAAAAGCCTTGTTTGTTATGTTGCTATGCATTTAATTCAAAAAAAATTAGTTCTAAAAAAAACCATATATGAATGAAATAATTTGTTAAGTTGGTACTCATGCATTTTCATCATAAATTTAATGTTGATCGTGTAAAAGTTTTATCTAGGTCTGGCAGTCTATGGCTGGCAGAGTAACGATGGAGCACTTTCAGAGCCATAAGCCAACAAGTGCTTTTAGAGGGAATAGACAATATAGACTTATCCAAAGTCTTACTACGAGTGTTCTTATAGTGGTGCTCGTGATTACATAAAATAATCACAGATAAATAGTACAGGAGTAGAAAAAATACTATATCAAAATATTTATTGTAATTTTTTTTAAGGAAAATCCAGGATGTTATATACTATACTACGTCAATATCTAGTTCCTACGTCAATTGAATAACAATTAGGTGTTATAGAACATTAATTATATCTAACTATGTAAGCAACGGTAAAAAGACGACTTGTATTAACATTTCATTCTTAAGTAATTTAAAAAGGAATAAAAAATACATTTTACAGTCATGTAAAGGAAGGATTGCGGCGAAACTGGGTTAATCCATCTTTCAGTATCCCTTAACAAAATCGTCCTGCTTGGTTAGACACTATAAAGCATTTACTTACTTACTTACTATCTACATATGTAATAAAATTACCAAATTAAAATTGTTTCTTTCATGTTGATTACAGAATTACTTCTCCAGCAACGAAATAAGCGGATTTCAATGGTGTCCATGAACAGCCAGGAATCCAATGAAGAAGATAGAAATGATGACAAATGTAAGTGTTTTTTCTCCACGAAATAATATCACGTTCGAATGTATTGGAAATATAGTTACGGTTTAATATAAAACATAGTTTAAATAATAATAAAAATACAGGCTTAAATCTCACTTTGCGTTTCAATGGAATTTCCATCAATAGGTACCTGTGAACTATATCTACGTATACCTATTGTATTCGTAAATGTAGGTGTACCTAGCTATAAAATTTAATTCCACCTATTTTTTTGTTTTTGACCCATAAAATATTCCAAATCCACAGTCTAATAATGATTTTATTTCTTTAAATATAGAACCGTCTCTCCTCCAGGTCTGTTAGATGGTTTCGTATACGTCAACTTGCGCCAATGAGTTGCTTTGTAGGTCAGTAATCTTTTAGGCACGCTTCCAATTATATACCAAAACTATTTCAGCTTTCGTTTTTCGTACCCAAGCTTCTCGGTGGAATAATTTGATGGGTTTGTGTTTGGTTCTGGTTTATTATTTGTTCCTTGCCCGTAACATTTTCATTTTCTGATAAGAAAATCTGCTAGATTCATCCCAGTGGCAACGTGGCGGCCAGTTTATTTCATTTCGCAATCTTAACGTCAGAAACAGAAAAACTTTAGTAAAATATTGTTTTTAGTCGCCATGCAAAAGTTTTTTCTTCTCGTTCTTTTCTGAGAGATAATAATTTGACATCTACGTGCGCCTCGAATTTAGCAAGATATCCTTATTAATTACTTATTGTCATTTTTAAACTACTTACCTCTTTATTGTTTATAATATCTTCTCGGGTTTACTCAAAGAGCAAAAAGGGTATACTGATTTTATTCTATTTGATTCCAGACAATTCACTTCGCGGAGTGCCAGGTGAAGTTCGACGATCAAGTGATAAAAAAGTTCGAAGAACTACTTGGTACTGCGAATGAAAATTCCTATATTTTATTGAAACTTGGGTCCTGTTTAGCGCTGACATCCTTTTAAAGGAAAAGTATTTAGAAATTTTATTTATTGTTTAAGATGTATTATGTTGAGATTACTCTGACGCGGGGCGGGCGTAAGATGGATAAGACTTCACGTAGGCAGCACGTGCCCAATAGAACTAAGTATAACAATTTAATAAATAGAAAAAATGCTATTAATTATGTTTAAACGTACGGCGAGTCGGTAGTTGTAAATGGTTTGATTAGTATTTGTAAATTAATACACGTATTAACTGTATAAACTCTACATTAGGTATTAAATACATCATGACCAAAGTAAACATGTAAGTTAACAAACATTCTACGATATTTAAAAAAATGTGATAATCATTATTTAATACGAATGTCATATATGCTTTATGTTTTAGTTTCAGTCATTAATATATGAAACATATATTGTTATACAATGTTGTTTACTTCGATATCTTTGTAAATAATTGATGTAAAATAGACGATAGCTCGTTGCTACACACAATTTTATTTTTAAAGTAAATGTCTTCTAATAAACTATAACAAAGTGTTTTTCATGCATGCCTATATAAGTTCAATGATCACCCAGTTAAAAGTATTTTTTAAAGAAAGCATTAGATGAAACTCGCAAATTTGAAACGTCTTTGCGTACCGAAGTTTGTGAAATGGCTTCAGCGCAGAAAATCCGAAAACTTGAAGCTACAACAGCCAAACGATGATGCCCCGGTGCATTTGCTATTTGTATCGGCGGGCTCAGCCGGTGCAGCTTTACCTGTCAATAGCACTCCACAGCGCACGTTTTTTATTCTCCTTTCAAAGTCTGCAAGTTTGGTAGACGGTAATGTTGGTAATAATTTCACAATGTCGAATGGGGTTACGTAATTTTCTAATCACCCTGAACATTCATGGACCATACAGTTATGGATAAAGTTGGTATGTTGTACAAACTTTTCAAAACTAAACTGGTTTTATTGGGACAAAGTTTTACAACGGTTTACAAATTTCACAATTCGAATTAATTGACTGTAGACTGTCGATTGAATCAATCTGGCCCAGTTAGTTTAATTTTGTTAATTCTAAAGTACTCATTTCATATCACACCAAACTCAATAAGTACTTAGATATTGCCAAATGAGACCGTCAGGCGTTGAACAATAAAAGAGCGTTTTTTTATTAAATCCGTTATCTTATATCACCTAACTAGAAACGATGCTCTAGAAAATACATTAAATACAATTACCGATATTCATCCGTATCTCAGCAAAGCGCTTTGTCATTTGTTATTTTATGTTTATGAACAAAACTTTTTTACCTACCCTGCTACTCCGTTACAACATGCTTTTGTTCATTGAAATGGAAATGAAATGAAACGCCTGATTCAATAAATTAGCAACTCGATTTCATAAAACTCACCGATTAAACTAGTAGGGCTGTAAAGTCGACAAAGTAAGCGCTTTACATATTTTATGATAGTTCCTACAGCAGAAAAACATAAAACAACAAATTATTAATTGTCACATTGATTGTAAATAAAAATAGTCTTTGACATTTTAGTCTGATAACATTGAACCTCAAGATGATAAAGAATTGTTGAGTATATATATCTGCCTACTCAAAAACCTCGTCATGAAAAAACTTTCCGTACAGACCGTGGAAAAAAGTTAATGAAATACGTTATTTGAAAGCCGCAATGCGAAAAATTATGGGTATGGCTACGAAGTGGGGCGCAATATTCTACCTGAAGGCTAAATTTTATAGCCTCGTGCTGTTTTCGAACAATTGCATTAATAGTGTATCAACGGAGCGGCGCGCATCTTTACTGCCGCCCGGCGCCTGACTCGGCCAAAACACAATTAAATTTTTAATATTTTAACGCAGGGAAATCACATTCGCACGCCGTTCGAAATGAAACAGAAATGGCGTAATTAAATGAGTAAAATAAACCAGGTTTATAGTTCCTAAATGGGCCTCGCCTTGCTAATATAAACTCTGCAGGTGTTTTTGTTACGTTTGTACGGTTTGCAGTTATATTTTTGGATACATTGTGTAAAATATAGGTTATTTTGTTCGCAATGTGAGTAAAACGAATTACTGAATTACCTAATGTAATTTAACTATGGACCTTTAGGCTAGATTTTTTTGGATGTATCTTGTTAGAATATCTATTCACTTGTTCTTTTCATACTCTGAATATAGGTACCTACCAACTTTGATGATAAACTCATAGCCCTCCTCCGGCCACGTAAACTAGTTTGACGGTAGCGGTAAATATTTGTCCTGTTATTTTTGGTAAGCACAGGGTTCGTACAATGCGCAAAATGACGCCTCAGCGGATGGGGCGGTTTACGGCGCCATTCCTGAGAGCCAGTCTTGTTCGACAGGAGTTCTTCGGCGGCGTCTTTAACACTCCCTTGAGGATTCATTTATATATTCGCAACACGGAGGCTGCAATAAAACGGCGTTATCCCGGTCATTATTTAGTCATCGCCTGGGCTCTCCGCCGACGCTAAGAAAGTAAAATGCATCCGAATTACTCTACCAGAGTGGCCCGAATTTAATGCACCACATGAGTTGATTGCTTTTGTAAATATTTACATAACAATGTATTTTATTAACAAAAGGAGTAGAGATTTTGCCATTTTAATTTTCTTATGTACCTACATAGCATTCGATAAGATAAAAATCCAACATATTCCAGCATTTTAAAATTACTTAAAACTATGTTGATAAATAACACAGCCGGTGAAATTAGTGGCACATCATATGACGTATCTTAGCCCTCCAAGCTGGCACCACATTTGCAATCCTTTGGTGAGTTGGGTGTCCATGGGTGGTAAAGCTGACTTACCGTCAGGTGACCCACATCCGTTTTCCACTGTACCTATTAATAAAAACAAAACAATTTGTAACTGCAAATAGTAAAAGATAGTTAAATTAGTTTGATAATTTAGTACAGGAGTTCCGCAATTATTGAATAAGAACATGAAAACCAATGAAATGATATTGTAAAATCAAACCTGAAGGGGACTAAATGGGTGGTAAATGTATCAATAACGGTTTCGTCGGTTTTAAAGTTAGAGAAATGAAAATAAGTACCTTATAAGCTAATAACTGTTAACAAAAAACAGTGATAGGATTTTTCGATGCAACACGGTGGGGTACCAAGTAGAAAACTTAATATGGATATGACCAACATAGGTACATTGTTTTTTTATTTATGTACCCAAAGACTATTTTTGGTAGGTCAATTTCAAACAGAGTAATTAAAGCTAACTTTAAAATTCACCCCGTTTTCCACCGGGAAGTACGATCACTGCTAAAAAATACTGATGTTATGTTATGTTATGTTGTAACGGGCTGTTTTCCGCAACTAGAAGACTATAAACTGCGCCTATTTTGCGTGGTGTACAAATACTGATTAAAATAGTACTTCTAAATCCACTCTGTAGCTAGTCTACTAGATGGTTAACAGCTTTTCCACTATAAAAACGGTCATTCAGTATCTCCGGTAGACATAGGTCACATTCTATCCCACAAGTCTTAGATCAGAGATTTGGATGTCATGCTTCGGTAATTTTCCTAGATGTAAAAGTATCAATAAAACATAGCCGGTGGATAACTCTTAAACTGAATTAGTACCTAGCGATAGTACTTACTAAACTAAGTACATTGTTTCAAATGAAGTACTTAACAGCGTCTCGATAAATTCCTCTCAGTGAATACCTCCGTAAAGCAGCTCCGGTGTAAACTACCACAAATTGATGCCCTGATCTTAGCAGACGAACGTCCCAACCTGTACGATGGGTACTCGAACCGTTTACTTTTAATTAAGGTATTTTTATATTAGTAACGTAGAATTAAGGCCTTGTATGAATATATCAAAAAGTTGTTAATTGTGTCGCGAAGGTGAAAGTAATAATGAAAAGTTATTGTCGATGTTATCGAGAAATGTTAGTTAGGGGAGTGGTCAGGCCTGGTTACGAGCTAGCCATTTTATGAGGCGGCGCCGGGCGTTGCCGCTAAATCTCCTTATTTATCCGGGAAACATAAACCTTGGTCTCAGCAAAAATTAATTGGCTCCCACGCTCCTTCTGGTCGCACAATATTTGCGGCTTACTGTTTTACTGTTGCTTTGTCGTTGATATTTACTGTCTGTCGTATGATTTAACAATTATTTACCAACCCATGTTCGGGGTGGTACGCTTTGATTGTGTTATTCGTTTTCGATCTTCGTTGTTGTTCTTCTGCTCGTTTTATAGTAATTTTAACGGCGAAAGTTTTCGGTTCAAGAAACTGGTATCCTTCATAACAGGAAAACTTTTAACGATTAGCAATCAAAACGGTCTTTAAATAACAAATTTTCCCACACCTATAAATTTTACTACTGTGCTGGATCGTAGGTAATTAATAGAACAGCTCTACGCTAGCCATGCTTACTTAATTGGAGTCGTTTCAGTCCTTCCTGGTGCTGGTGCTGGTGGTGGTGGCTTATCGGGAGCTGTAAGCAGCATGCCTGCGTTAAGTTAAATCTGTAAGATAATTAGCGAGTTGGTTGCGGTAGCAAAATTAACCTTAGATTTGACTTTACCCCCAACACCAACAACTGTTAAAAATATAACATAAACAACGTTATATAGCCTATTTAACGAGGTGTTCGTTGCTGCTTTGCTGCATTAGATGGTTCGGAGTTTGACAACACAAAGTCGATTCAACCCGGACAAGAAAATGAGAGGTTGACTTGCTAATCAGCTACCCTATACGATTAAATTCATGCGAGTTTTATACACAACCATAACCACAAAAATTTAGAATTATGTTCCGTTTATGTTGCATTTTACCTCCATTTCCTTTCCGTACACATGAAGCTATAAAATGTATTCAGAATATTTAATACAACATGTTTTATAACCACACAGCTTTTTATTTTTATGAGGGGTCCATATTTGGCGTGTTGGTGAAACGAGGGACCATAACCGTTGGACACCGCAACTGTTCGCAATCCCATCTCTAAACCGGCCGTGCATCGTTTCGTTTTCAGTAAAAATCTCCGTTATTATAAATATGAGCTTTATCAAGTAAACACTAGGTTGCTCTTTGTTTGTCTGGCCGGTCCCATGGTTGCATTCATCTGGAGTGCTCCTTGCTCACGCGCTGGGGTTTCATTCGTGCCGTAAAAAGAACTTGTTTTCACCTGGTACTTCTTAAAAGCGCTGCTTGCGGCAGGCAAACATACTTCATTAGGGCTTTTCGTGTTTGCTCCTATGCAATACTTGTCTTTCTCGCTGTTTCAAAATTTGTGCTAACATTGCACAAAGCTTTTTGAACTTTTTTGAGGAGAAATTGTTGAACGTTGCTACCGATCTTGCACTTGTGCTTACGAGACACGTTTTGTATGAAAATAACAAAACAATGAGCATTCAGCTAAGATCACACATGCGGCCTCGTGTGATTGCCAACAGTAGGAATGAGATTGGAGGCGCTCCAGAAGTATGCACCTGGCTACTCGCATTGCTTAGAGTTTTTGTAATTGGACGCTCACCTCGGTGACTTAGGTAGGTACATGTCGTTTATTAGCCGATGAATTACTTTGTCATGAAAGTATTTGATAAATATAGGTTGTTTTAAATTTAAATATTATTATATTTTATCTTGTAACTAGCTCAAATATATTTTACAGTGAAGAGCATGTAATAGTACACCCGGCGTTTTCCGTTTAAAAGGTCCGCCTACATTGTATGGAATCGATTTCACATCGTTGTCGAGCAGGCCCGTAAAGCAAATGACCGGGGCCGGCCAGTTAGTCAGGTACCGTTGTTTAGACACCATATCAAAGGCTGCAGTGATCCATAGCGATGGCCAAGTAATCCCGGCTGGAGGCTCTGTCTCACGTCCAGCTTACTTTTATTACCGTGCCTGCATCGCGAAATAAAACAAAATTGGCGGGAATTTATGGGCCACAGCCCCAGAATGGCTAGTGGGGTGGAAAGTTTTCAATTTGAAACGAATAACTTGTTTGTCTCATGTAATAAGGGGGGTTTTGCGGCGTAATAAGGGGCTGCAATGGCTGTCGTGGGTTTCCTTAAAACTACTTTCTTGGTTTTATTACCTAAGTGCTACGGGTGAGTGTAACTCGTGTGAGTCTTTATAGGTGTCACTGTACTTACCACAAAGGACTGGCACCTAACTATATAAATGTTTATTGCAGCAAAAGACACATCCGATTCCTATTTAAACAATGTTTCATCGAAACTGCAACTGGTTCTAAAATTAAACGAATCTTAAAATAGTGTTTCGCGGTTTTTTTTGGAATAGGCACGTTGGTATACGAATGTAATATTTCTTAAAGTTTTTAGGAAATATTGCAAAGTTGATTATTAAGACGCTTACGACCATAAAATCTGCCATAAAAGTGACAAGTAAAAAAGCAATTCACAATATTTTCAAAGAAACATAGAATTGCACATGTGTCATTTCGTTCGTATACAAATTTGAAACGCCCATCTTCTATGTTCGAAACCAAACGTAACTTTGCGAGTGTACACAATTCATTGCTGCCTTATAACAAGTTTCCTACAAAAACTATGGCACAAAGCGTTCTTTATGTTTCGAGAAAAAGAAGCCGAAACTGAGCCGTTTTACGCCAGGGTTTTGAAGTTGCGACGTTTACAGCAACATAACGTTTCTTCAGGTAGCAAATTGAATGTTAAAACGCGTTACCTGCCCCTAACTGAATAAGTTATGAGCCTGGAGCTATTGGTAATGAAACTTGAATGACCTCGGGCGTGTATACAGTCTACGGGATGGAATTTCCGTGTTTACGCAGCACCGCCGCCAGTTTATTCTGTTGCGTTAAGTGCCACTTGTGGAAGTACTGGTGCCGGCCCTAAAAGGTCGCGCGTATTGTTTTGCTGAGAACCAGGGGGTTGCTGGGGATTTTATACTTGATTACTTGAACAAATATTGGGAAAATTTGAGCCGTATTCCGACGATGTTTCCAAGGAATTTTAATAAGTAGCAATGCACTGAGACGTTTAACACAATGATTTACAAGCACACAATCGTAACTATATTTAAATTTTAAGTACCTTTTATGTGGCTCTGAGACGCGGGTGGGTCGCTCACCGTGCTGTGGAGAGAGCTACGATCGGAGTTTCTTTGCGTGACAGAATCCGGAATACGGAGATTCGCCGAAGAACTGGAGTCACCGACATAGCTCGAAGAGTATACAAGTTAAAGTGGCAATGGGCAGGCCACATCGCTCGTAGAACAGACTACCGTTGGGGGAGAAAAGTTCTCGAGTGGCGACCGCGAGCCAGAAGACGCTGTGTTGGCAGGCCTCCTACTAGGTGGACCGAGGACATCGTGAACGTCGCGGGAAACCGGTGGATGCAGGTGCCGAGTTGTCGTTTATTGTGTCGTGTATTCTAAGGGGAAGGCCTTTGTTCAACAGTGAACGTCTTCTGGCTGATGATGATGATCTAAAACCAACAATCGGGCAAGGGGTTCACCTCATGGTAATTGATTAGTGTGATTACGGGTGCCCATGGAGATCTCGGCCTGCCGGTACGTTGGAAATAGTGCGACGCGCCTTTTAAAGACACCCAACCCAGGTAGTAGCAAGTTGAAAACACTTCAGCCACCACCAGTCATAAGGATCATGCCAGTCGAAGTTCAGAGGATCGAGCTTTTCAGAGAAAATAGGGTCACCAATGATATGCCACGCCCTACGACAACGCCAAAGGCGGTTAGATAAAAGAAACTGGTACAGGAGAGTGACCAAAGTTGAGTCCAAATATTCCAAGTGAGGCCGAATCTGAACCTTGTGTAGCTGTAGAATGTGATTTGGCTTCAAGTGCTTATCGTTTTACTAGGCCAAGAACTTCCAAGTTTCTTGCAGCTACGGTGTCTTAACTCTGCATATTATGATCGTCTAATTGGATATTACAACGAAACATGCATACTAAGGATTCTTATACTTTTCGAGAGTTTATTTAAGGAGAAACTTCTCTAATCAGGGTGCTACATGAATGGGGTTTTTTTTTGCGGTAATGCGCAAACACGCCAATAACTACATGTTTTTGTGCATTGTTGCTTATTATATAAGTAGCATACTCAGCATAAAGGTCGAAAGATTTTGATAACGTTACAGTGACTGCAACGCAGGCCCCGATTAACGGTCAGTAAAAGGAATGGGTGACAGCGTAAATTCCTCACAAATTACAGTCTGCCGAGGGCAGAGGGTCACGCACTAGACTAACCCAAAACAAAATAAATTTCTCGACTCTTACGTAAAGTTTGTGAAGAATGAGAGTTACTCAGTTAGTTCCGATCCTGGTCTGCAAGTAGAACTTTCTATTTTTCGATTGGCCGTGTTAGTAAGTTGGCAAACGTAGTTTACTGAGTAGTTCACACGGCCGCCGTCTGAGCGCAACTCAATTTTTCTAACTTACTTTGCATTGGTATGCTGTGTGTTTTTGCTCAATTTGAGAGACATGTCGCAAAAATGTTTCGAATTGTTTCTGTTGTTAGAATAGCCTTGTTCTACGTTAAATAAATATTTAAAATATCTACGGTACTAAATGGGTGAAAATCTTTTTGCTCAAGTGTCTTTGTGTTCGATAAAATCGTCAACGTATATATTTAACTTGAAACTTATAAGGCAATTATGCGAACTAAATGTAGATAATGAAAGCAGTGGTTTTGCTAGAATAATGTTTGTGCCAACACAAGTTCTTGTGACGTCTGAGACGTTGTTCTTGCGTCATTTGTACGTCTCAGCCGGCGATTATCAAAGCAATCAGCCGCTCTGCAAACTGTTACCGGCAAACAATAGCGCTCGCGTATACCTAACGTTGTCGATAACCTTATAAATATATATATTTTTTAAACAACTGTGTTCTTTTTGTTTTAAAAATTTCCAAATTAGAACTTTTCAATTATGTACCAAGTGTCACAAAGCACGTTAACGGCATTTCACAAATTCGTTAAGTTAGTTGGTCTGAACTGAACTGACTATTATACTACAATGATAATGATATAATAAAATAAATGATTTAAGTTAAATTAGAGGGGTGCAACTGGGGTTACTTTTGCGTGTGGTCAAGAGCTGCGGTTCGTTTTTGGATCCGTTCGAGGGGAAGAGCAGTGCTTGGTCCGGTGCACCTGGGGTATCGGTTAATGATTTCCTGGCTGATTCTGAGAGTCCGACTGGTAGGGGCAGGGGAGGAAAGGGGGGGGGGGGGTATTTGAGCGAGTTACCGACATATTTTTTTAAAATAATAATAAGATACTTAGTTGCGTTGACAAGTCTAGATCCTATATTTACAATATTTTTAACCAACCCACATTGAAATACTTTTACTGTAGGTAGTGCACCAGTTACTTCTAGAGGGTAATGTTTATGTGTAATCTTCAACTGCTGTATCTGAAGTTCCACCAAATAACGTGGTAGCCAGTAGCTCATTACCGACTATCCTAACGAGTATGTCCTGATATATATTTTTTAATTCTGATTGCCACAGTGAAACTGGTTTCCAGTCCATGGTAAATAATGTTTTGTTTGACATCATAGCCTGGCTTTAATTCGTCTATTTTATACCCCTTTCTAGGATATCGTAAACTATATGTTTAGTAGGAGTTTAAAACTTTATCACGTGCTGTACACAAAATTTAAAGAGCTCTATTAAAATAGCTGTGTGATTTCGTTACGCTATTATTCTTAAGTGCTAATAAAGGAACCTTAATAATATTCCAACCACGAGAGGAATCTTGCGAATATTAAATTTTAGTTAAGATTTTTTTTTGCCACCAAAGAGCCTGTCTATTTCGGGTAGGCATGCGGCCATGTTATATTTACTTATTTCGCCGTGTTTGTAGGAGTAATCAAGGTTTGGAAAATAACTGGCATTCTCAGTAAAAACCGTATCGATAAGAGGGTTTTCCGGGCATCGAGCATCACTAGGGCAATTGGCGAGTGTTTGCCCAAGTTTAGGCGGCGGCGCGACGGAAGTGGTCGAGGCAGTCCGAGTTAACTGTTGCGTCGCTTGATTGTCGCCTCTCGCCGAGCCACTCGCCCTACGTGATGTTTGAAAAAATGATTTTCTACTTATCTACAAAATATATGAACCAACATAAGCGTAACTAATTTTTTAAGATAAAATTTACTAGCGAAGAGACAAAATTTACTAGTAAAGAGATAAATACTAGATCCAAAGCTAAAGTAAAAAAAGTGATAAAAATACCTAATAGGTATTTAAACTGAAAGCCGTTAGCGAAAAGTTGAAGTAATGAATACCAAAGCGAATACAAGAATCGTTCGCAAAATTTGCTTTGTATTTGTTTATTATTGTAAAGATTAAGAGAAGAGAGGGTGGTGAAAATCGGAACAGTAAAAGTGATTTACTTCTAACTGAGAGGATCCAAGAATATATACTTGAAATTACTAAAGAAATTTGGTGCTTAATTCGTAGGCCAGCCGAGAAAGATGGGCGGCCGACGCTCCCGGAGCGCCAGGCACCCGACTTTAATTACAACGCAGGTTTATTCACTCTAATTTCGTGAATTTTGCATTCCCCGCGCGAACCGCGGAAGGGTCAGAATAAAAGAAAATGACATTCGTTATTCTATTATGTTAAGCAAAGGAGAGGCTTCGTATTTGTAATTACTTTTGCGCTAGACAACGGGCTCCTCGTTTCGCCGAAGGTAATCCGCTGCGTGTGGCCGTTGTGGAGCTTGCTTGCTGGCCGTATCACGTGCGTGAGGAAGTCCCTTACTTTGTCATGTGTAACGAGGAGATTGCTCTTTTGTGTTCGGAGCTACATTGCAATAAAGGATTTCAACGCAGCACATATTAACGCTTAGCACTCGGGGGGCTAACAAACGTAGGTATGTACGGTCAAATTATTAAATTAATCCCTTTTCATTGATACTGCTTGACATAGTAACGACTCCTCACTATTTCGATTAGGTACCTACGCAGAGTACAGTAGCAAAGTAAAGGTATTAATTTATAGGTAGTTTAACATAGACCTCAGCAAATTAACGCCTGACCGCCTTATTCATAAACGCTCTGTAGGCTTCTGCTAACTTAGCAATCGTTTGTCCTTATCTGTCACTTTGACATGTACCTTTCGCAGATAAGGACACACAAAAGCCTATAGAGCATTTATGAATAAGGGGGTTAATCTGTTGAGTATATATTTATATAGGAAGTGTTTGTTGCAGTGTTGAGCGGTGCTGCGGCGGCGCGGGCGGCGCGGGCGCCGCGGCCGTTTGCGATGGCGGCGGCCATCGCGCTCCAAACGGGCGAAGTTTTCTCCTCTCGGTCGTTACGAGGCGCGAATTGCCCGCGTTACAATTACAGCGCGGCCCGCCATATTTATGCCCGCGGTAACCAAATTGCCCGATATTATTCCATCCCATTGAGTGCGAAAAGCGCAAATTAAACCGACTTTATATTGGACGATTTTCCTCGAGAGCGGGGGCGAGATATGTTCGTTGTTAGATAAGGAGCCGAGAAGATTGCGTTATGAAATAAGAAAGGAATTGCACATTCTGAAGAGTTGAGCGAGTTCGTTTTCCGCTCTCGGATAAAATTTATCTTGACTCTGGATTTGGCAATGTTTTCATTACGCAACTCTCCTGTGGGTGCTGGAAGTTAAACGAGCACTACTTGCAAATTGCCCTTATCTTAAGCTGTCTTTAATATGTTTTTGCTTTGCACTTAGGCATAAAAGTTTAGCTAATATGGTGCAAATTTGTTTTTAAAATTATTGAGATAAATATAGGGACTCTAAGGCCTGCGCTGTATCGTATTAAGTTTCGTAGGCCATTCTGCAGGGCAATGTTATTGGCGAGTAGTATGTAGAGCGACTAGTTTTAAGATGGTTTTTGTATCTTGATTTTTATTATTATTATTAATCAAATAAACAACCAAAGAAAATTAAATTAACTTAAACATCTTTGTGCGTCTAAATAATATTTTTTACCTAACTATATTAAAGAACAAGGTACAAAATTCAAGTTAGTCCTTTCTGAATAACAGTGGAGCGCTATCTTCGCTACTATAACAGTTGTTCTCGCCGTTCTCTTAACCCGAGTGTTAAAAGAAAAGCAAAGGAAGATATATCTGTGAGGGGCCCAGATATTTTGGGAACTATATAGCCTAATGAAAGCGAACGAGGGCGGCCGGGCGCTAACAACTAATTGGCTATTCCGAAAACTCATTTGAACACAAAATGGATTCTGTATTTAAATTCCAGCATTGAGTAAAACAACGACGAAAGTTAAATGCGTAAGGCGTTTTGGTTTCGATATATTTTTACGTTGCGTTTCCGCTTGCCCATTACCAAGATGGTTCCCTCGTCATTCTGCCATTTAGAAATGTAGGCGATTTTTAGATAAAAATAATATTCGTTGAGGTCCACAGAGTAAGTGATCAATGAAAAGCAGTTGCTGTTTGCTCGCTATTTGTAATTTCGTAAAGATAAGGAAGCTTTTTTTCAATACCTAATTAATAATGGATGCAAAGTCATGCATAATTCAATTAGTACAATAGTGATCTGTATTTCTAACCGGGTTAAAAAAATAACGCTCTTGTTATTTGTGTGTAAAAAAAAACATATTATTTTTTTGTCGAATCGAGAAGCTGCTCTCTTTTTGAAGTAGGTAGGTTGAAAATAGACGTGATTTTGGTACAGAGAACTACAATCGGGCCGTAGTTCTTACTCCTAGTGGCTCGGTAAGACGTTAACGAGGACTTTTTATGTTCCCTGCCGGTCATTTACCAATGCACTTCGCATCTCGTGTCATCATTATTCAGTGGGCTGTAGTGGGTACGTTCGAGCCGCCACCTTTTGGGAAATCCAACGTCTGGCTCGGCTAATGACGACTGCGCTCTGAATACTGAGCGGCTAGCTGCTAGTCTGGCTACACACGAGTCAACGTACTTACGCTTTATTATGCCCTTTTGAACAATAACGACATAGACTGCATCATTATAGCATGTCGAAAATCTAACTCACCTCAAAACTTACCTTAGGAGGAACGGTGAATTTAAAGTTAAATATAAATCAAATAGTTCACTTTCTCTGTCGGGGCAAATTGTGTTTTGTTTAAGTTGTTCTCTCCGTGTGCGTTTGCTCGGGTAGTTCGCGACATATTGTCTGAGAACTCCGCCGACGCCTCTCCAATAAATAAGCAGGTCACATATTGAAGGGGGCGGAGGAGGGATACAATTGTAACTTTCTTGCCCCCGGTTTACGAGAGTAGGCAAAAGTTTAAAAAATACAAGTTTCCGTGCCCGTGGCTCGCGGACACCGAGCGTTCACACGTATACAAGTACGATAGCAGTACTGCCGTCCTCATTCAAAAGGACGCATGTCCAAAAAAACAGACTTCGTTTTTTTTACATTCTTGGACAGATTAGACATCAATCTATCATACTGCCATCCTAATTCAAAAGGATGCATATCTGTTTCATAGGTTTCAAGCAAATTATGATAGATTGATGTCTAATCTGTCCAAACATGCAAAAAACTAAATCTGTTTTTTTTGGACATGCGTCCTTTTGAATTAGGACCGCAGAATACAAGACGCGCCGCGCCGCGGGACGGCCGCTGCTCCAGACGCATCGCTTATGTTATTCCATCTCAATAAAACTGTTTCACAACAAATGGAAACACTGTATTCAACATTCTCTATGCACTTACGAATTTCGAATGACCATTCTATGAAAACTTACTCGGAATAAAAATGAGTTTCCATCAACCAAATATTCAGCGCATAATAAGCAGTAACTTCGCAAAATTTCTTTCTGATTTTGTACTTTCTTTGATGTAATCGGGACCGTTTCTTTTAGTAGGCTTTCGGAGTGAAAGATTAAGAGTGAGGTGAGAGCTTTTAAAAATCGACAGTGCCATCACGATCAGAAGCAAAAGTTCTTAATCTTGTCTCGGCCTGCCGAAGTTCCGGTCGGGCGCCGGCGAGCGCTACACAACAAGCAATTAGTATGCAGCGAGTTCACGAGGCATTTTTTCACATTATACTGAGCCCCAAAGAAAAACTGTAGGAAGTTCATGGGGTGGAACGGGGGCCACTCCAACGATTCCCAATAATTCATTAGAGCGGCGGCGTCACGGGGTACGAATTAAAATTAATGATTCGCGAGGACAGCAGCCGCTCCGAGAATCCCGCCGCGGTACAGCATCACTTTTTATCTGCGGAGATAATTTGAACCTCACAGGTGCCGCGGCGACTTTTCACTATTAGTTGTTTTAGTGGCTGCGACAAATTACAAAAAACCTCTCAATCTTCATTTCTTCAAATTAAAGCGTTTCTGCGTAGCTTCGAAATAAAAAGTAGTTACTTCGAAACACCTGTCCGCGTTTTACTTTCTCTTCTCTGTGTATGTGTGTTGCTCCGTTCTTCAGTTGCAGTAAATTAGAATATGTATGCACCTGTCAGGAGGAAGTAAAGAAATGCCGTGTCTAACCTCCTTTGGCAAACTACCAAACCTAATAACGACGAAGCTATACAGCGAGGCACCGACCAAAAGCAATTTAGATGGATCAGCTCAGCAGATCAACTTGTGATAAGTAGGTGAGCGCAATATTGTTGGTAATATTAACAAACTTTCGTTTGATTCCACACTGGGATTGCAAATACATTGTCGCGGGATGAGTTGATGAGAATTCGGGCGACGACGCGACTCGACATACAAGTCTTGCTTCCAGTTTCTCGTCACGTGCGCTCGCCTCGAATAAGGCTTACCACCCTCCCCAGTTGCCGTGTCTGCCGTCAAAAGCAAATTTTGCAGAATACCTAGTGCACTCCCAACTTCACTTTCCTGATCATAAGACAACACAAAAATTATCTGTAACAAATGTCATCCGGACCTGTTAAGTTGTTCTGGCGTGATCGAGTAACAAACATCCATCTATCAATGCAAAATTTTGCATTTTTAATAGTAGAATCGTAAGATAAGATAATATGCCACGATGATCACGCAACTCAAACGACTTCAAAGAAAATGTGGAATTGGATATATTTTAGATTTTGAAATCCACGACAAAACATTTCAGGTACCTAATCGTAAATGTTTTCATTCTGTGGTGGTCTTCTTCTGTCAAGTAGCTAAACTACTTCGAAAGGTGCCGAACATAGCTCAGTCGCTCGTACGTATTGAGGTGTTAATAACAATAATAAAAATCCAAGTTATTTTTTTTGGACCCGAGTGTCCTGAAAGATTGTATAATAGGTACCTGAATAAAAATGAAAAACCAGATAAAACGGATTGTTTCAAAAGCGTATTCAAATTGTCTCCGTGTGATATTTTTTTTAAGCATATGCGAGTTTATAAATTAGAAATAAATATAAAATTTAAATTTAAATAAATGAAATAAAACTTATGTTTGTAAGCAGACCACAAAAGGCTCATTTGCATGTCTTTTTTATTACAAATACGTTATCTGTAACTTTTTTCACGGGAGTCAAGTCTCAATTGGAAACATACCATGGTATGTCATGGTTTGTACTTTGAATTTGTCAAACCGGGTCATGCACCGTTAACTAACACAACATGTGCCGTAAACATCAGCTTATATTGAAGAAAATATATTTACTTGGCCAGAAAAGGGATAACGTGACTGCCGGCTAATCGGCTGACATCCTCAACTTTGTTGTTCTTATTGGTGGTGTTCATAAGTCCGGGGTCGCGCGACGCTCGAATCCTAAGCAGCAACTTACGCCCAAACAAATTGACGACAATATCTGCTGGCACTTCCTTGTCACCCCACGCGGTTATTAGCATCTGTACACACGAGCGGCAGGAACGCTGCCTTTTAATTCGGTTTCACGAGGCTATGGATTGAATGCGAGCGCTTTTTTCAAGTAAATTGAAAGCAAGTGAACTAAGAGAATTTTTATAAAAAACAAAATTTAGAGTGCTCAGAGCTGCGAGTCACAAGTATATACGATACATTAAAAAGAAGCACATATTATGCTACCTAATCAATATTTTTATGTAGCCTATTTGATACCCCATTGCCGCTTTTTTACTTTGACTCGCCTCTACCTTTTGCAATATTTTCTTAGAATTCACACTATGATTTGACTGTAGATAAAATATGTAAAATCGAGCAAAGATCGAGCTACTTATCTATATTCTCTGGTTAAATTAGGGCTGGTTACAACAACTTTAGAAATAATACATGAAAATATTCAAAGCTGAAGCTTTGAATTGCAAAATAACTTACATAACATTATACTTTTTGTACAATTAAAGTTTCGTTTTACTACACAAAGAACATATCTTTCATTTTCGTAATTTATTGAAATGTTTTATTATTAATTAATTACTTGAAGCTAAAGGCACAATGGCAGGTATAACCCTGTAAAACATCGCGGCGGTGCCACCGCTGCCCTGTGTGCGCCCGTAGCCCACGACGCCTGTAATATACGGAGCGTCGGATGTCCGTTTTCGTTTTAATTGGTCACTAGTCGTTAGGCCGCGGGGTTATGGCAAGCACGTGCGTTCGTCTATGTATCAACTTGATTACGTACTCAAAGTAACAGCCATATTTTTATTTTGCCTGTATGAGGCCGGATTTATTTATCGCACCCCACGTGCTTAATTTGTCCAACAGTTGCGAACATTTTGGTTCTATCCAACGATACGTTGAATGTTTTTAGCAAAAAAATATTGACAAGTAGTGTTGTAGGTACTGAATAAAGTAGACGAAGATTTAAAGTTCAGCCAAGCGTGAATACAGCGTCCTTGGCATGCGAAAAACCTTCTTAACTACACCGTATAATAGCAAAGGATATAAATATTTGTTAACTTAGGCATTTTAATGTCCCTTCCTACCTAGTACCAGATTTTAAGGCTTTGTAAAGATATAAAGCATGTGCGTGACTCGGCAGGCGCCGCGAGGTCGCCCCGTCGTACAATTGTGTAGTCCCCATAAAATTCGACCAGGCGGACGTGACCTCGGAAAACTTATTACGTTTCCCTGCCATTGTCTGGTTACTGGAGCCGCGGGGAGGCGGGGGAGGTCAGGTATAAGTTGGTGGGTGTATAAAGTGGCTAATATGAGCAGAGCACGCGTATGGAAATTACAGTGGAATCAATCACGAACCGCCCAAACATGCGCGCCCGGCCGATAACCGACCTACAGATAGTGAAAAAATTCATCTGGTGATTAACGTGTTCATCTTTATTATTTTCACTTTTATCATTTAAACAAAAAGGTGTGCCTGTTTCTCCGTAGGTACTTAAAAAACCTTTGGCATCCAATCAGAACACGCGCAAGATGATCACATTGTTGACGGAGTTCTCAGGATTGCCGTTCGGATTCTGCTGTACTATTTTTCTTATAAAATATGATTATAAAATAACTCACTTAAAGCCACAGAAAATACCGGTACATAATGAAAGCCTTGAGCAGGCGACTGTACGTGCTTGTAATGTTTTTCTTATGGCGCCCGGTTTCGGTAGACGCATCGAACATAAAATCAGATAATAAAATACACATCAGAAAATTCAAAATCACTTACGTTTCAGGACGAAGACAACATGTGGTGTCCTAGCATACCAATAAATATGTAAATATCGCGAATAAAATTTTGCTTTTGAAGCCGGTAGTCGCGATTGTGGCTTTAATGTGGTCGGCATCCAGCCTACGTTGGCTTTGTACTTCGATATATTTTTATGACGCCGCCTGCTTTTACCGTAGACTACCAGTAAGTACCAGTTCAGCCCGAAATAAAATAATGGCACTTTAGTAATGCTACCACATCTAGTTGGGTTATAGCTTCTATTGTAGCCCTTGTTTAAATAAATAGAACGCGGGTTGCGCTCCACACTCGACTAAATTTCGACTTTTCATAATACTTACATGATATACTTCTACGAGTATACGCGATTCTTACATTATACAAAATTAAATTAACTGCCTAACTCCGAGTATATTAAGTAGGCACGTAAAGTAGAGAATTCTGAGGCTTACAATAAAGAAATGGGGGAAAATAAACTTTCTCATCGAATTTGACCCAATTTTGGTACTAAAATACTTTTAACGAGACCTAATTTTTAGGAGTTTTCATTACGAGTACCCTTTGACTTTGTAAGTAGTGGCGGTGTGATGAAGAAGGATGTACGTAGTTATTCAAGATGACGTATTTGTGTTGTTATATTATTCCAAAAATATATCGAAATTTAGTAAATCTATTGATGTTACAGTGCTATAATCTTATTCATAGAATGATACGCCCTGAACGAACGGGAGCGGAAGAATTTCAATATGTATAATGGTATGCAGGTTGATTTTTCGAGTCGGGTCGAACATGGGTCATTTGAATAAAGTGATATCGCGGAAGCAGAGCAAAATATTGTCCGCAGAGGTCGCTGCGCTTAGCCCCGACGGGAATATGTGTTTTGGTACATGAGGCGCACTGTTATTAGATCCGGGAACAAGGCCAGGCCGCCAGGCTACGTTGCAAAAAGTATTGAACAGAAATACTTTTTTTAGTCTTATCCCTGTATTATTTAATAAAAGGAAAATCTTGGAAAATCGCTCTTAGTGAGGCAGTTGTATAAAACAATTGCTCTGTAGTTTCATTTGTTTGTATGACCATTTAGTTGTAATATGTTGGGCAGAATAGAGTTACATTTGATTAAGAAAATACTTACAAGTAAACAATAAAACAATCACCTTTCTCATTATGGAGTTTGCTTTGCTGTACGATAGCACTCCTTGTTACCGTTAAGAAAGCACATTGTTTCTTGTAGGTTTTTATTTGTATTTAATAATCTAAACGTTCTTGCTTGCACTATTTTTCGTTTTGGAAAATAAATAACACTTGCAGGGTCGAGAGTTCAAGATTTGTACCTGTGTATTTTTCACTTTATTAAATCGGTGATTCTATTTTTATTCTTAGGTTTATGCTCGGTTAATGTTCTCGTCTTTTTTTTTATAAAATAGGATGGCGAACGAGCAAGTCAATCACCTGATGGTATTTACAAAATAGAAAAGACACTGAGCGAGACCAAAGTTTTTACGATAGCTCGTGTGAAAATCTGCGCATGATTTTTGATTTCCTTAGTGGTTAGTGTCCCTAGTACCCAAGTCCCCAGCGCACGGCTCTCGCAGCCGGCGGGCCCAAGTCCCGATTCCCTGCCATTACACGCTGTACTCGCACTTACATTAACGCTCTGCTAGATGAAAGATAAACATTTGACGTGAGGATAGGGCGAATCCGTATTCCCGTCACACGGACCGGGTTAATTCAATAGCTGATTGGATTTGGGGCACGCCGTTCTGAGAGGGTGTTTACAGTATGCGGCTGCTATACTACGTTTCTTAGAGAATGTGTTTTTCCTAATCAAGATCGAGCTTCTTACTGGCTTGCTTATACTGGTCTTGTGGGAATTAGGTCCAGTGTAATCCCTAAGCATGTTTAATATCAAGCTGATCAAAGTTAGGTAAACTAGAGGTTTTGAACTAGCTGTTCTAACGCTAATTTGCTCTTAACGCTGTAAGCACGCAAGTTGGAATCAACGTAGTGATTTACGTAAAAAAAGTTACGGAAAGAGAGAAAACAAAAGATAATACGTTAAAATATTGCACCGAAGAAGGGGCATCAAGTAGCAATAAATGAAAAAATACTGCGGACAGGTTATTAAAAAGTTTCAGATGATGTAAGAGATACCGGCCGGGAAATATCGCCGCGTAATTTTGGTGCCGACGTTTTTCGAGAAATGTCGTGGGGTCGTATGGTGTAAAAGTGAACGTCGCAACTATGGGTCGTCACTTCGGTCGTGCGCTTTTATATTCCATCTTGTGTTGACACTGCATTGTCCTGGGGGATTATTGAGTTGATTTGTTTGCCGCGTGACGCCTATGACTCGCCGACGCTCCGAAGGGTAACTTTGGTGTAATTGAGACGGGAGATGCGTGACTGGAGAATTGTGTATGTAAAGATTGTCACTGGAAATAGACAACCATACGTGAGTTTAAGTTCCCTTGGATATTATATTTTAATCAGATTCCAGGACCGAGTCACGCAAAATTCACTTGTTGGAATTTAACCTCCCAATGTTTTGGTTGATTTTCAACAACCATTCATATGAGTAAAATGAAAAAAATGTATATATACATATATATATATTGAATGATTAAGCGCTGAAATGTTATTAAAATTTGCGTAAGTAATGATATTACTAGGACGAATTAAATTACTTACCACAAACTTTTTAATTTTAATCGGCACAGACAACTGGCTTTATTTTTAAAAAGTTGTGAATGTTTAATGCGCTATCACCACCTTTTTTTCGGAAACAAAATATTTGTTAACCTAAAAACAAGAACTTACCTATTCGACTAAAATAAGAAAAGCGAAACGAAGGTATTTCTCAATCCCGAGAGATATTCACAGTGACCTTGTGTTTTGGTACAAATGTGCGGCCCGTTTTACGACTACCCCTGTCCTCGTTTGCCAAGAAAAGGTAAATTTCGGGAAAATCAATTGTACATTTCGATTTATTGCACCTATTTACGTGTTATTCGAGAAGAATAACATTGGTCCAAATCAAAACACGCTTGCGCTTTTATTACGCAAATGTAGTTAAAAATAAATCCCAGCGGCTATAAGACAGCTAAATAGGCGGCGGGGACACGTAGCAGAAAAGTGATGCGAAAAAAATCCCCTAATCTAGTAAACAGGGGCCAAATGACTCACTTCACAGCGGGGGCGCCACGTATGCGGTGAAATTCGGGGGACTTAATCTTTACGGGATAAAGTAAAAGGAGACATGACCCAGGTGCCGCGCCAGACGCCTCTCCGCGCGTAAATTGCGGGACCCTTTTGTCTTTTTGTAGCTACGTACTGGGGCTTTCTGTTAATTATGAAAGTGGAACTAATTTAAATAATATTCATTTACATGTGTTAGAGATGTGTATGGACTTGTTCTCTAATTCCTTGCTAAAGCGTTGTTTTACAGGTAAAGAGATTAATTTAAGTTAGATTATTTTTGAGCGCAAGAGGAAATTTTATAATTGCCTTTCGTTAGTTTAGTTAAAAGTTATTATAGATACAAGTTACGTATAGATAAGAAAGTATTAAATATATCGAACTAAAAGTGGAGTGAAATGTACATAAAACTAAACGTAATTGTAGGTAACTCAACTCACCTTTCGTTGTACCCACTTACGGTGCCAAACATGCTGGCAGCGTTTCCTCGGAGAATTGCATGTTAATTATACTAAGCAAATTATTCAAGCTTAATTTAGAAGCTGACCTTACTCGACATCCAATGCAACGTTAATAGTTAGGTATTTATCTCCATTATCGATTAGGTATTAATAGGCTCATACGTATACGTATGTTTTTTAATACATACATAAATCGCGTCTTTATCCCTTACGGGGTAGACAGAGCCTAAGGTAAAAATACCAAAAGACCACGTTTTAGCATGATTGTGGAAAGGGGAATCAAAATAGCGATGGGTTGCTAGCTGCATCGCCTATAGCATGGTTCCTAAGATTTTCGCCCATTCCTTTGATGGGCTTTTACCATCTGCACGGGAAGAGAAGCAGCTGGTACATTGTATGTTTTGTCATTGCTCCCAGACCAGCATGGAAGTATTTTTTTTTTAAAGTGTGGGGAACGAGCAAGTCGGTCACCTAATGGCAAAGTACACACAGAGCCGGTCGGCAAGCAGCCTAATGTGCTAAGATGCAATATCTCATTTGCCATGATACCATCGGCTGTCTTACTCTTGACCCCGGAACACAGCAGCGCGGAAGGATTAGCGATCCAGACCTACGTTGCATGATAAAAGGTCTATATAAGGTCCTTCCACTCTCAGACTTTTAACTTTAGGGGTTACATGGCAAAACACCAAATAAAAATAGTTATCGTTAATTCTGAAGTATGTTTCTTAATACGTAATGGGTTTTATCAGTACATTTGTTCCTGGAACTAAATAAACATTTTGAAATAGTAAACGCCCTTGGGACTCGGACATACTATTTGATATATTACTTAATAAGTAGGTACGCGAGTTAATCCAGTCTATTACAAATTAACACTTCACACATCAATCGGTGCAAAGACGTTAGTTTCGCCTGAAATAAATCTTTCCGGTTACGTTTACAGTATCACCGGAACGGTTTTTCATGTTTAAACACGGCATTAGGAGCCGGGAGGCCGGTGCGTCCAGTTGCTACGTGCGGCGTAATCGCCGGCGCGGACGTCTGTGGAACACGGAAAACCGTTCAGACACCCCCCATGACCTTCCCCCTCCTCCCACGCCTTCCCACCACTTTTACGATGAATCTTCGTTTCTCCGCATCAAGAAGTAATTTTAGTGTTCCTTTGCCGATTCAATGATAGCACTCGGCCTGATTGGTTAAGCCCCTCTTTGATTTAATTTCGGGTTAAGTTGCTCTGCGGTTGGGTCCCGCGGGGTTTGGCACGTTATGCCGGCCCTGGCCGTTGTGCGCTGATGCTAGCATCGCCCACTTTAATGAATCGCCCGGCCTGACTTAAGAAATGGTTCTATTTACCAAATCACTGCCTACCCTTTCGCTTCGGTAGAAATAAACAAGCATCACGGAATATTCCAATCGTTCCAACTCTCAATTCGTATAAATAGGTGTACTCAATCAGCATCTTGTTTAATTTAAAGTCAATTTAAAAGTTTTAATCTAAAAGTGGTTGGATGGCGCACTGATCAAAGTATTTAGTGAATGCATGAGCATATATGCAATACAAAGGACTATAGTTCCATTTCGTATTACTATTGTAAACTTGACGTAAATCTCGAATGCCATTATTTTTCCTCCGTGTACGTTGTGTAGTTGCGCCGCACTACGCGCGACGATAGTGTCTGCCCAGCACGACACAATGTTCTGGTGTCTACGTCCACGGGGCCAGTTGTCATGAATACGTAATACAAGGGCAGGACGCGAATTCTTTCATTTATTATTCAATCATTCGTTCGGCGTGAGTCGGCTTTAATTTCATGCCGGCTGGGCACCGTGCCCCGAGCGACAACCGGGGCCTACAAGTGTGGAGACGATTCCGATGCCATTATTAAAACTTGAGCCATTTAACGCTCACGGATTATCCTATAATCTACGGCTTCCATTAAATTACTTATTAATTCAAGTATCATTTATGTAACTTTAAGTTACGCTTTGGTAAATTCTGCTTTGATCTCCGTTTTAGAGACGTGGCGAAACTGCCACGGGAAAAGTTTGAAGGAAGAAATTTTATAGGGAAGCGCATTCCTTACTTTGTAATCCGGTACAGCAGAGTACTGCGAAAAAGACAATTCTTATTCTAAAAGGCGAGGTCGGCGAGGATGTGGTGCGAGTGCGTGCCCGTTTTGATTGAAACCGCCGCCGCGCCGCCGCGCCGCCGCGCCAGCGCGACCGACACCGAATTGAAAACGCAAATTTAGTGACACATCTATTAACGGAAACGTGAAAAAGGGACAACCAGAAAATAGAGTAGGAAAGGGAAAGGTTTAAATTGTAACAATATTTTATCACGAATGGAATTCAGGTTCAGGGATTCATTTAGGGTTGCAGGTGCCCCCGTCACCAGTACAAATCTTGATAAAATATCTCAGCGAGTAAAACGAAAAATTAAATGTTTAATGACTTAAGGAACCCTCTTCTAACAGATCGTACAAAACTTTCTTAGGTAGCTATTTCCACAGACTGCAAATAATTTTCGCTTTAAACTTTGTGGAACAATATAAATAAGCCCGGAGATATTGCTCGCAGCAAACATCTTTTGTGGAGCAGCACGGCCGTAAAATACTCTAAAGATGGTCTTAGATATATGAATGTATGCAAAGCGTATATTTTGTACTTTTTGTTAGCTAAGCTTGCTGGCTGCATGCTCGGGGTCGTCGTGTTTCCCCCAACTCGGACCTATCTTGTGAAATCATTTTTACAACTATCAAAGGGAGCATTACATTAAAATTCAGGAGACAGCCAAGCGACCTTGTACTAGCTGTTCCTTCAAGCCCCTACGCGTAAGGGGCCCATGTACAAGTATTCTCTCCTATAAATAAAATATGTAGGAAAACATCTCATAAAACGTATGTAAATGTGTATGCTTTAGTAATGTATTTTTGGGAACTTGCAGTGACTTATTGACATAAGGTAAAAAATGGTGTCATGGTATTACGACGTCACACTCTGCTTTAGAAAGTTTAACAAATATTTACAAAGTGTATTCAGGCTAACTATCTTGGAGCATAAATACTTAATTTCAAACTCAAATCAAGACTGAGATCACCTCGTAAGTTTTATGACCGCTGATAATTTTAGCACAGACTTCGGGTTGGATTTATTAATACTATCCAGTGACTGAATAAACCCTCTTTGCCTAAGGCAAGGTATCGATTAAATTTCAAATCAGACTAGAATGTGGCCTAGTTATTCATTGCAGACTATTTCTGGACATTTACTCGCATTAACAATTCTTGGAACTGAATTAGAAAGAGTAGAAAAAATCCTCATCCGTTTATGACGATAGTGTGTGAAAAATGTACACACTTACACCTTACCAACACTTGCTAAAAAGTGATAATATATGACTGTATTCGCTATGTCACATAATGACAACGTTTACTATCGATATTGATCATATTTTTTAGTTTTAAATTTTTAATACCACGTCGGTGGCAAACAAGCGTACGATCTGCCTGATGGTAAGCGGAATATCAAGTAATCCATTGGTACCTGGGTGAATTTTTGACATCGTAATTTGTGTGCCATACGTTTTAGTATTTAAAGCAAATAAATTACAGTATTAAAAAATCACCCAACCATATATCTGGAGCTTGGCTCATGCAGAGTGCAGCAATCGCAGCTGTAATTAAGCGAATTTATTTTCTATACAAATGAACTTAGCTTTAACTTAAACTTAGCCCTGAATTTTCTGTTGTAAATTATTGATGTATGTACCTACTATATACGTTTAAAGTAATATAGTACGTCGATATGTCACAACAACGCGTCTAGAGCTTGGCCGGTCGCATTCGCACACGATTCAAATAAAAAAGTCCTCCGTCACTCAAGTATGCTTCGCCATTCACTCGCTGTCTAGAAAATTTCTCCCGCAAGCCGCTATTTTAACATGGACATGACAAACAAATTTACTATAAAAACATGTGTAACATCTCATCGCTCAACGAAATAATTGTGGTTCTTATCAAAAATATATTTTTTTGTTGGTGTTATATTTTTGTATAGGGTTTAGGGTATAATGTAAAACGTTGGTCTTATCCTCGCAAAGTCGAACGTGGCTTAGAGGCGTTAGGAGCGAGATGTGACCCGGGCTTCTACACGGTCCTTGCAAATGGACAGGAAAAAGGCGCGAGAAGAATGCGTGGGTGCTTTTAATTTAATATCGACTGACACCGAATTGGAATCGAAAGTCCCGCGGACGTGCCCTGCCGCTTAATCTCGCTGTTTGCCGTTTTAATATTTATTACTTACATCCATGCTTCGGGCTTATTAATGGAATCATTTTCTCATTAAATTTATTTGTCTGACATTCGGCGGGAAGCCCCCCGTTTGCTTTATTTAAAAAGTTTCCCTATGATAGTTAATTTCAAACGCCTATGTTAATTAATTAATGCCTGATAATAAAAAAATCTATTCGTTTATTTCAAATTTGCTTCAAATTGTAATCTAGCTAAGTTCGCTCCACATGTCCACGTAACATTATAGTAGAACCATTAAAATTGCTAGATCAAGACACTCTTGATTTATTTTGCAGCACGTTTCACTCCCTAGGAAAAGTGTTCTACGAAAAATAACGTACGCATTTAAAACAATAAAAACAGCATACACGTCTGACGGAGGCGCCTTGAGTGAATTTTCGCAGCGCGTTAGGAAGTCGTGTTCTCACCTAGCCCCGACATCCACTGTGAAAAAGATTGCCGCAGTTCAGATGCGGTAGTTTCTGTTATTTTGTGTTAAGTAAAAATACTGGAGCAGCTCTCCTCCCGTCGGCCGTAACGGAGTGGGAACGTCCCTCAAAAAGAAAATCACGATTAAACTGAAGGTAGACTTTTGCCATGTGTGCCAGCAGAAAAGTACTGACTTTTAACTACTTAATCTGATTGAAATCGTATAACGCTAGTCTAGCTAGCGATGTAGGTTGATTATATGCTAACTTAGTTCGAAGATTTTGTGAAAACGGACATAATAATTTCTTATCTATATTCTGACTGTGAATGCGAGTATTTTTACGGCGCAATCTTTACGAGAAATTGCGTCGCACAGCAAGGTTAAAGTTGTAAGAAAATGGAATTACACCGAGCTTTCATTTAAGGTTCTTCAGCTAAGCGGTGTCAGTGGGGTAAATTTAGTTTGGACGGCCGGAGCCGGCGGCGCCGCGAACTCCGCCCGCCCCGTGAACACGTGTTAACATGAGTCTTCTTTGAAAAATTCAATAAGAACCTTATTTGTATGGGGTCAGCGTACGGAGCGACACAGAAAGGAACATGATGAAATTACTGTTAGCTCCCACTCGCTAATGCTGCGACGTATGTACATGAGATTATTGTGTTAGAATTACGCGATTATGCGTAAAAATATCGCGGGAAAGCAAAAAGCACGCGCGGCCCCTTAGGCTTAGACAGGATTCGCAAGTGTAATGTAATAAAGTGGCATTGTTTTAAATATTTCCGGAGAAAATCTTTCAACGGCTCATACTTGTGTGTGTGTTTTTATATCGCCGAAAAAATAACGTGTGAGATAGAAATGATTTTATTTCGGAACAGTCTGTTACTTAAATATTTGATTTATTTACCCAGTGGGTTGGTTTTCTCCACGCACGTACTAAACGATATTTGGCGATCCCTAAGACGAGCAGTTTGTCACGTACGTGACGCAGCGGCACAATGGAAACTTCACTATGTTGCCCAAACGTACAAATAAATGCCTAAACGTTTCGTGAAAAGTGGCTATAGCCTGAGCTTCGGTCCCGATTAATTTGGAGCTCAATCACAAAAATTTTAACTACTGTCAGAAAATTTGTTTCTTGAAGAAAATAACTTGCATTTGTGGTTTATTTTTCATAAAACTTAATCTGACATCTACTTATTTTGTTACAAATTTTCTCGTAGAAGTAAGTAGGTTAGGTACGTTCTGTCTGCAGTGATTTAAGGTGATGCTGTAATCTGCTATTCAAAATACCACCCATAAGGTAGATTTCGCAAACCGAACGAGGTGAAAACAACATTCAGTACTGTTCGATAATCTATAGCGATTGCAGCGGCGATAGGGGCGAGGTGTTTGCGCAGAGATTAATGATGCGATACGGAGCACTATGGGGCGAGGCACTCGACAAAAGAGCCTCTTACTTACTCTTTGGTGCTTACTGAAGTCTCTCAAAACAGCTGCCGTAATGTAGGAAGTTACGTTGAATTGCATTTTCGGTGATCGATTTCGGACTTTACAAATGTAAATAGGTAAAGCTGGTTCGAGAGCAAGAAAGCTAGAAGACTTGTTGCTTTTAACAATGTAAAAATAGTATTTTGTAGAGTTCGGGCTTTAGTCTTTCTCGTAGCCCTTACAAGACATTTATTAAAAAAGACAATAGCTTGTAGAATTCGGTTCGTATAATATTTTTTTCACTGAGCTTCAATGTCGAATTTTATGATAGTTAAATAAGTAGGCACCAAAAGCAAAAGACAAACACTTCAAAATATAAATGAACTGAACACAGACCCGTACAAAACGCGCAATGACAGTTCTTCTCAAATATTTTACACGTAAGTACATACACCGACCAGTTACAATTTTAATAAATGCCATAGTTAAAAAGTATATTGTTATTTATCGCATTTCTTCCGAGCATCGCGGCATTTCCAGGCACATTAAATAATGATCCCACCATGTCACGAGTCACGAGGTCTGTCTGAGGTGAAAGGGGAGAAATGGAAAACTCTATCGAGATATAAATCATAAGTAAATGAGATACCATGCACGGCCCCTCCCTTCCTATCTCTGAAATGGAAATCACAAATGATGACAAAGTGACAAGATGTGAATTAATAGGTTTTTAGATAAGCAATGCATGTGATACAACCGTCGTAACAATGTACTGTGGTTTAAATAAAAGTACAACGTTTTTTGCTACAAGATACACTTCTTGCTTCTTACTTGCACTGTCATCCTACATTCGTATACCAAATTTCAAGTCCATTTGACCTGTAGATTTTACCCAAACAACATGCACGGTTACATAAAAGCTTGCACAAACGCAAATGCAATTTCAAAACTTTAAATATAGGTTTGTCGGCAAGGTACAATGTTTCATGGATCAGTATAGTCCTTCACACCGGAAACAACATTTCTGTCGTTCATTGTGTAGTTAAATCACAGCTTTAGCGCTTTATCATATCAAGTTGTAATCCCTATAACAGTATCAATTTTGACCGATCTTATTAAAAAAATTAGCAAAATTGACATCCAATATACATTTTCATTGATTGATGGTCCTTTATGTAAAAATATTTCTATAAATTAAGCTTTTTCATCGCGCAGCAGCTGTTTATTAATTTAGCATAAGCGCCGTTATTTTGGAGCTTAGCAACCATCGTTTTATTAAAGAAAGTAAACCATTTACCTTCTTTGTATCATTAATAAATTCTTAAAATTGAAACTTAGGCTACCTTATTTAAGGTTTGATGCTAAATATTAGATGATTTATTAAGGCGACCTACAACTTTATACACTGACATTATAGAAATTCCAGCAGGATTAAAAAATTAAGTAAGTTTACCATAATTATAAATTCGTGAAAATCAAAGTACCTACCTTCTTCTTTGTAAATTCGTCTGACTACACGTGTTTCTTGGATTCTTATGTAGATATCTTATGTAATTAACATTAACTTTTACAATGAACTTGCGTAGGCAAGCTAACAACTGGGTCAACTGTGACGCATTTTTCGGAGCTACAAGTTTCAATTCTACAATTCTAAACTAGCAACATTAGACCGCCCAACCAATCAACGGTTGAATTTCTGACCTATATTTCTAGTTTAGACTTGTTACAAGACTTGTAACTTCGAAAAACGGGCTACTGATGGTAAGTGAAAACACTGTTACTCACGGACACCCGCAGTTTGCAGATGCATTGCACAGCATAGAAGGCTAAGAAGAATTGCTCATTTACCGTCTGTCTTAAATACTGCGGCCTGTAGGTCTAGGCGCACTTATACCTACTTAATTTCCGTGCCCGAGTCCCACCAGAGTGTAACAATACCCCTTGAAAGTGGACTGTCACAAAGTGTACGTTTAGTTATTAATTCCGGCTTCATTTATAGTGCATTGGGCGGCAGCCGGCAGCACTACGAGTTTTCAATATTCGCCTGTTGGCCGCATCATAAATCTTCCGGACGACGCTTGCAACGACAACCTGCATTCCGGCTCCGATCCGTCCCAACCGCCTTAATATTTAATCAAAATTCTACTGTCATCCTAATTTTCGGGACCATTTTTTTTCTAAAAATTTCTTGTATTTTGCTTCTGTTGTTTTTACTTTTTTGTAGAGACAGATTCATAGATCGCTTTGATTATATTGACAAGATCGCATACCGACCGGCAAATCGCGTAAATCTAATTGAACGAAGAACATAACCTAAAAGCGCCATTTGTATAAATTTTATATTTATTCAGTGACAGTTTTTATGTTAACGTTTCAGTAAATGTTGTGAGAGGATGTCAAACTTATGTGTACTAAACTAAAAGCTATTAAAGCTCCTTAGTCAACAACTAGTTTAATTCGTCAATCGGATACACGATCAAGTGGTTTGTGACAACGCCTCGGGCTGCCCTTTCAATGTTTCTCGTAGTAGGTGTATCGGGCCGGTTAAAGCAATATGTGTTTGTATTTCGAAGCTTGTTCAAATACTTATTAATTATGACTTTTTGTCTAAGCGTAACTCCATTTAATTGAAATGTAGCCTTGCTTCTTTCTTCCTTCCCAGGAAAACTACCATCCTATGTAAGAAGAGCTATAATATAGTTTCGACTTTGCGGAGGTTCCCATCAATGATTTAAATCTAGTTACCTAGCTACTCCGCAAGCACATGTGAAAGTCGGTTACGTTTGTGCGACATTTATACTGTCTTCATGCAATCTGATGTTCAAATTTCAGCTCCCACACAGATCAACATATACGTATATAAGTATATACTCGACTGTCATTAACATCACACAAGATTTTACTACTTTGGGTTCGTGCTTACTGAGTTCAACAGTTTTTATGTTAAAATATTCACGCACAGGTTACAAGTTAAAATAAATCTTAAATCAGTGCGTGCCTATCTGTCGTAAACTACATTCTAAGTTAATGTATATGGAGCCAGTAAGGTACCCAGTAACTTAGAGTAGGTACTTATGCTGTTACGCTTGTTTCACTTAAAATGCTTAAAATACAGATTCAGTGCACCGCTAACTAAAAACACATCTCTGAAACAACGTTCATATTTATCAAAATAACAACTCTAATAAATATTTTCCGAGCAATGTCTCACTCTACTACAAAATTCTTCTCTGTTGAATTTTTATTCTGATTTGTTGTGTAATTTTGTAGAGTAGCGAAGAATTTAAAGTGCAAAACGCTACGAGTACCTAGAAAGTTAGTATTGTTTTCCACGCACCTTGGTTTATAGAGGTCGGACAGCGAAAACAAAATTAGTTTCCTTGGATACCAAGATTATTCACAAAAATATGGTTGTTTTAGCTTTAATAAAGTGACGCAATAATTAGAAATCTTATTACTACTTTAAATAGAATCAAGAGTCAGGTCAGCTGCGCCGAGTGGCCGAGCAGAGCGTTGGCGCATAGTATAGTGCCGAAAAAACGCTCTGGAAAAAAGTACTACGAATTAGTTTGAAACATGTCGAGAAGAAGCAATTTTGTGAGTTGTACATTTATTTCACTATTTTTCAATACAGCCACAAAATAAAACGTTCAGTTTGCGAGGCGTAAGCTGCCGCTGAGTGGAATTTTCTAGAAAATTATACCTAGTATATTTCTAATCTTGTGCGTGAGCCCCGCAAGTGCAGTAATTGAGCAAGCACCGAGCGTCAATGTTTAATCAGGCCGAAGCGGAGCGAGCCGTTTATCAATCGGCTGAAAAAACAACATATTTCAATATCCACTGATTAATATCCGCTGCCAGTTCGCCGGCCGAGGCAAACATGAAATTTATGTACTGCGACCGAACGGTTTATTTCATTTTGCTTTTTAAATTACAAATGTTCCGCGACAATTGGCCGACGCGTCGCCCCCATCTGTTGCTGTGCCAATTATAATAGAATTTGCATTAGAATTACAGTTACTACAGCGGCTAGAGCAAAAAGTGCGTAATTGTTGCTTGTACACGCTAATCCCACGCTTAAACTGTTTAAACGAAAAGCTTCGGCGTGTAATCATTTTCTATGAAAAGAGGGAAAATGTGGAAGACGATGCACGGCAAAAGTGGTGGGAGGTAGCGATGTTCGCCAAACGTACAAGTGGATTCGGAATTATGATAAATATTAGGGTCTCAAAATGAGTACCTAAGCCTTAAATGTTCTTATAGTTTATGGCACAAGAATCTAAAACCATTTTTGTACGTCAAATATCATTTAATAGGGATATGGGGATAATTTTATAGGTATAAGAGACAGTGATTGTAGATGAGAACGCTTGCGCAATAATGAAATCTCAAGTCTGAAATGTATGGCAATCAAATTTAGCTGCATCTTTATTCTGTCTCTGTGCATTCATTTATTACGATAGAATACCTACTAGGAGCAAAATTATACATGTCATTGACGTCACCTGTCTGATTTTCTCTTTAGAGCGATTATAGTAGATGACTTTTTACGGTATGATATAAGTGCAGTTCTATTTACAGTTTCATAAATTAGGTACGTACAACACAATATAATACAATATTATATTGTTTGTTTCTGATGATATAAGTAAGAACAACACGAAAGCAAAGTATATCGACACTTAAGTGTGTGTAAAAGACATCGATCTTGAACCCTAGTTGTCACAATAATCCCCTCCCTAGCCGCAATAATCCAGTGTGCACATGTTGATATGATTGCCACAAAATTGGAATTTGGCCCAGCGAGGTCTCCGGCGCCGCGGCTGTATTAGCATAAAGACATAATTGATGGCAAAACTAATTTAATGTAACACAGCAATTATGCTAAGACGCTCATGGTTTACAACGCCATAAAATTTACTTCCGGTCCTCGAAACTGCAACGGAAGTAATAAGCAGTGCAATACTCGCGGCTATAAATTAGAATAAGCAGTTTTAAGTGAAGAGGGCGCCGCAGCCTCCGCCTGATACGTAAATTTGTTACTTATACTTACATTTTCCGATGCAAATATGCTACGTTCAAAATTATGGTCAATTTTCTTCGAATTGCTCTTTAACTTTTTATGTTTGTGATATGTACTGTGTGTCCCACTTGCGAATTATTACGAGATGTATACAGTTTCACGAATTTGTTATTTATAACTGTGATTGTAAAAGAAACGTACTCTAGAAGTGTAAATAAATACATTGTCTACAACTTTATTATTTTGAAATAATTTGTGACATCATTTTGCATAAGTGGGTCCCGTGCGACTGTACTGAAAACAGTCCTCAAAGCGACTTTGCGAATAAGTTTTGCTGGCACACTTCCGTGCGGCTGATGTTATATTTTGAATGTAACTGATCGATGCATGACCTCCTTGTGATTGAAGAGTGCTGTTCGATATAAAGATAAGTAAACTAATTATCCCCGATCCCGATCAGGCAAGAAATCGCCCAACGGAAGTGGAAGTGGATAGGGCATACCCTCCGAAGACCAGAGGACAACGCTGCCAGGGTCGCGTTCACGTGGAGGCCGCGCGGGAGCAGGCGGCGGGGCCGGCCAGCGCACACGTGGCAGCGCACCACCGACGCCGAGCTGCGGGCAGCCGGGCTGAGTTGGAGGGACGCGGAGCGAGAGGCGCAGGATAGGAGCGGATGGAGACGTCTCACGAAGGCCCTCTGTACCACTGGGGTACCATAGGACAGCAACAACAACAACAACAAACTAATTATATTAATTTATTAGCTCGTTATCTAGGTACTCGACTTGCAAATCAAAATAGAACTAGAAATGTAATATTAGTTAAGTTACATGGTAACAATGTAAACTATCGCCATACAGTGTAAACAAAGCCCACAGCAGTAACCTCTGTTGCTCAGTGTAGTCGTAAAATGAAACTTGCGAAACTTGGAACTTTTATTAAAATAACAACATTAAGCCGTTAATTTGTTAGTAAAAGTTGGACAGACGGTAAAAATTATTTATTCACGGGCGCGACCGCGCGCTGCGGCTCGTGTCGCGCCGCTTTTCTATAATTCAGCATTTTCTTAGGCAGAGGGGTGGGCAGGGGGGAGTACATTACATGCACACACATATGTCTGCATTTGTGTCAAGTTACGTTCGAACTCTCAAAAATACCACACAAATGCGAAATACGCTCATGACTTAACATATCCCATGACCAATTTCATACACATCCAAGTTTCGTTCTGTAGATGTAGACTTAACAAAGAAAATGTAATGTTTAACTAATAAGTATAATTCAAAATATATCAATTGACTGCCAATTTTAAGAAATGACTTAGAGTGATAGTTGTGAAATGATTTTTTCACATAGGAATTTGGTATTTTGTAAATCGTAGATTTTATTGGGATTTTTAGTGCGTTATTTGTTTACATATTTTACGTATGAACGTTTAAACCTTAATACCTAGTAGGTACCCAAAAACATTTGAGATCGTTAAAGGTCGATACTTTTAGTCAGTGTTATGCTTAAGTATATATTTTGTCCATACGGCCCAGAAAATATTCAACATTATTTACTGTGAGCACTAAAATAATTAAACTCTACCCGCAAAGTAATTGAGATCCTAACAGGTTTTCTATAGGAAATCCATTTTCTCGGCAGAAGGAGAGGAATGGCCGTATTCCGGTATCGATGTGCTAACAAATGAAATTAATGCATTCCTCCAGAGAAATAAAATGTCATTAGTTTCGCTCGATGAGCTCGCCCGGCCCGAACGCAGTGAGCGACCTCCTTAATAAGGATCTAGTTATTTTCCCGATCGTTTTCACTTAATAGCTAGAATATGAAGGTATTTATGAAGCAGAACGACGGAGTTACGCCTTCGCTGCCATTGTACAGCTAATCAGGTACGGATTGGAATCAATACTGATAAAAGGTTAATACATTAACCAACGCGAATATTTTTCTACTTATTTTAAAAATAGGTATCTACCTGAAACTTCGGACCACACACAGACACTATACACATATTTCGCACTGGAGTGCACTGCTATGTAGTATTTAATAAAATACAATAGTTTTTTACCTACACAATGTTAAACAATTTGGAGTTTGTACGTAGGCATCGACTCCCTGGAAAACTTAAATTAAAATCTGTAAAATCAATTTCTGAAGAACCACAGACGATCGATCAGAAAAGCGAAATTAATGAAAAGCCTACCTTACTTACATTTTCATAAAATCCAAAAAATTATGACTTCCCAAAACACTGAATTGTCGTGGCATGATTCCAGGAAATATCATTTATGTATTTATTCCAGTACAAGTAATGTCGGGTAATCCCCCGCATCGTATGAAAGAGCTTTCTTCTTTTTTGGCACATACCCGCTGTCTATAATTTTCTCTGTCATTAACTTTCATTGTTCTGGTACCACAAAGAAATTCCCTGAAGTAAGGAAGCCAGAAACAACTAGAGTACAATAGTCCAATGATTTGGGCCTAAAAAGACGCGCTTCGTATAGCATTGTTCAGGGTTCAATGGAACCTGGGATTGCCGATGTAATCACAACGTGACGGGAATCTATTTGTTCACGAATAAATATTTAGCAACAATATTATTTCAAGATACACATTCGTTGTAAATCATAAATATTCGAACATAAACAAGTATTGGCTTGTAAATGTTTTACGACGGCTCAATTACCCTTTAATCTTCGCAAACAATAGGCCTCCTCAACCGTAATTGCTATAACGTTGGAGCTTTCCACATAAAGCTGGCCGTATTTCAAGTATGCCATGTAAATTACGAGTTGACCTGGAGCGTAGTCTTATTGTAAGGCCCAGTTATGCCTTATTTTATCTAAATCCTATTTTGTGTCCCGCGCATAAATCGGCCGCTAAGGCACACACTGCGTGAACATATTCTTATTTTCTGTACAAACGTGCCAAGAACTGTAAATACGGATGCGCGCCCTTTCTGTTGTATCTTGAATAAAAATATGTTCACCAATGCGTAGGGCTAGCGTTACGGAATTATGGGGTTTTTATCTTTATGAGGATCTAGTCTTAACAAGTTAACTTAGCTTTCTGCCAAGTTAATTGAAATATTTTGCACGCTACCTATAGTTTATTGTCGCACTAATTTTGTAATTTGTTTTATTAAAAACAAGTATCTGTATTTAAAGAGTATCGGAATTAGCAATAATTCATCTAATCGGACATCATTGTTTGATCTAATTGATATTTAAATGATTGTTTGTTAAAGTCTTAAGATCGCTCTTGTAGTCTGAGCAAAACTGGCAAAATTATAAGGCAAAAATATCGCCATTACAAAAACTTAAAGCAAAACGTAAAGGCTAACAAAACAAAAGACAAAACTGCACACTTAACAGAAGCATCATGGTTGTGTTTTCTAAAAAAAACTTGTTTCGCATAGAGTATGGAGGTAGATTGTGAAATTGGACCATTGCCATTGCAGTAAAAGTGGAAATAAATCGACTGTGACGCATACGCCAGCGAATGACCTAGATCAAAAAAAGCAGTCTGCCTGGAGCTGCCCTCTAAATCTCGATTGATAGAGAGAACGACGAGGAAGCTTAGAGATAAATAAGCTTAATTTAGAACTGTAAACGTGAAAATGCTCCTTCTATCAGCATAAAGCTGATCGAACCAAATCCGTCTTGCCTCAGGACGGAATGATTCAATCGCCTAATCGATTTGTCTTCACATTGCCTATGGGCTCTATTTAACATGGTCCAATAATCAAATGCCTGCAAATTGCACTCATTAAAAAAATGTATTTTCAATATTTAAAACCTTACAGCTGAAACTGCGTCTTATCTGCCCAAACGCCAAATGTTTGGCCAAGTAAAAAACTAATACCTCTAGATATAGTTCACATTCCTCCTTGCCGTCTCATGGAATGACGCCGTAATCATTAGGAAGGGAAACGTCTGAATAGCAATGACTGGATAGGACTACTGAATAATTTCCGCCGAAATGGGCCGACTGTTCTCATATATCACACGCCGCAGACTACAATACAGATTATAGACCTCTTTCCTAGGCTCTAGAAATGTTTCAGGCGGTTTTACGATTTTGGAAGCAATTCTTGTAATCCATTAGGCTGTCTGATGTTCAACTTTTATGCGGTCCCTACCACCGAATGTCTCGTGAAAGCGAGTAACATCGCTCAAATTATTTTCAGTGGAGTTTTTATGATACTCTTATCTTTTTACACGCACATTATGTGTAGATATGTGCACATAATGTTTAGATGTACGCCAGGATACGAGCCAAGTGTCCATAAATCGAATTCGTGCGTCGAATTGCATCGTGCTCGTACACTTAGGTAATGTGGAGGTAAGTCCCACTTCCACATAACACTTTTACTATTAATTTCATTTAAATTCTAAAACGTTTAAAGTTGTTTCTTTAGCATTTCATTACTTTTCATTACAACCTATCGTTTTTAGTTTCAGCTGCACAGTTTCTGTTCTTTTTATTATTTGTTCGCTGATTTTTAAAACAAGATGGTCGACACTAACTTCAAAAGAGTAACGTTGAATTATTCATTACTTATTTTAGTGAGAAGAAAGTGAGTCTCTCCTTTTCGAATATCTTATCTACTCAAGTTATATATGGATATATAGTCCCGTGAATGATGACCGACAATAATTAAAGCCAGAAAATACCTCTCGCCCATTTCCAAATAACGCTGAATGAAAGCCAAGCAATTTAAGTCAAAGAAAAATTGTTTCGTATTACATAATCGAGAACAATGAGTAGGCAAGTCCAACAAATTACAGCGTAATCTCGGGCCGTGCCGGCGAGGCAGCGCCACCAAGTCTGGCCTTCGGGACCATTGACTTCCCTTCTTGCAAATAAGGCGGGTTGTAGGGTAACCACGATCTAGCTAAAACCATTGGTTATTTCCTCAATTGTCAGCACACTTAAGTTTAGGTAGAGTACTCGTTGCCGGAGAAGGAACGTAGATTGTTACTAAAGTTTGATGGTATTGCAAATCGTTAAAACAATCAATAAGATTCATTCATAATGTCATGATTTCTAAATTTAAATATGTTCGTGGCGTATGTCGTGCCAATTGTATTGTTACAATCTCAGCAATGTTTGCTTGAAAATATTTCAGAAATGCTGTAGTATTTTAAATACTTTTCGATTTAGAAGGTTCTCTATCGCTATTCCAATAGTATGTACCTCATGCCTATTCGTACCCGACGACATCTATATACTTATCAAATATTTTGAAAAAACTATTAGGTATAGGATCACTTTTTCCCATCCGTCTATCTGTTTATCAAGACTATATTTCTCAGTAACGCCTGGAGGTATAAAGTCGAAATTAATATGAAACGCTGGCTGTAATATCAGCTAGCCACAAAAAACGAACTTTCTAAAGTTCACTCGATCAAAAGATGCAACCTTTTGAAAGTGTACTAAAACCTTAAAAGTCTAGGTATACTTTGAAGTTACTGGCCGGCTTTTAAATTGAGTACCTACCTAATCCTAATTGGATTAGTGAAAAAAAAGAGATGTCCGCATATTTTCAATTGCGTGGATGTTTCAAACATTTGTGACGTCATCGGACATCAGCAGTGTTACTCGGGGTCGCACATCGATTTCCCTGAGCCAGCTGATTATGGCTGGGTTTCATCACGTGTAGAAGTCGCCGTCTCTTATCGTCCGCATCTCACATTGGGACTGGGACTGAGGTTACTTTTTAAAGAGATTTAATACTGAGTAGCTAAGCACTTTGGACGTCCGGGCTTACGTCAAAGCTATCAAAAAAATGTTGAATTCTCACGCCATTTTTACTTGTATTACAAAAATTTCACAGCTCAATGGTAAAAAAATCCGAATGCAAACAAAATATCTTCATAATCATTTACGTTACTTTGGTTTTTAGCAGATCACAGCAAAGCTAAAAGAAATGGTTTTAATTTCAGCAATCAAGGTGAGATGCACCGTAGTACCAAAATTAGGTACTTGTCTATTTTTGTGAATTAGGATAGAATCGGTTCTTAAGATCCGTGGACCCGTAACATCCAGATGAAGATAAAAATATATAGCCTATCCTATCGCAGTGTGACGGAAATGTGTGCAGGATTCATAGAATCTTTTCATTCAAATTAGCATCGAAGAAGTTATTGAGTTCAGAAAGTTATGAAAATTGTGTCTCCCCTTCCTCTTGCTTTTCAGAACGCTTATTTCCGTAGTCAGCTTTTAGTTTTCTAAATTATTATTATTATTTAAATTATTATTTATTAGCAAAAAATATATGATTTCGAATTTGAACAGTGTTAAATATTGCTGAAAAAACAACCCATATTCCATAATTATTTTGACGCGTTTGGCCTAGTTGGTAGTGACCCTACCTGTGAACCAAGCGTCTCGGTTCGAAACCTGGTAAGGGCATAATATTTGTGCGATGAGCACAAACATTTTTGTTCTGGAGTCATGGATGAGTTGCCTAGTACCCATAACACAAGCCTTACTTGAGGTTACTTTGGGACTAGGACAATTGGTGTGAATTATTCCCTATATATTTATATTTATTTATTTTATATTAATTTTTTTTTGATCGAGCTGGCGCGCCTCACCGTTTGTACGGACTTCACTATTAGGGGAGTGATGAATTTTAAATAGTTGTTAAACTTTTATAGACAATATATTTTCTTACAGATACTTCAACTACGACTACAACTCGGATAAACCCAAGCTAATTGTTGCTTTTCACGTACGAACATCCGTTTAGACATTTCCAAGCGTGAATAAATAGACCGACAGGTAGACGGTCAAAAATTCTAAAAACCATTGAATAAATTTAGTATTCCGCCCATGTATATCTAATGCCCCACGGAGCAGTTTTTCTCGAATATCTTAGGGTTACAGATTTTCTTTCTATTGTTTTCTTATAGGCACATTTAAGTAAGTATCTATAGGTTTTGTGATCAAAGATCATACTTATGATGGACCCACTTGAAGTGTACGATACTAAGATTACGGAGGTCTATGAAAAAATCCAATCAAATTTCATGGTGCTTTGATAGGCTTGGATTAGATTAGACGGTCATTATTATCGTGATACTGCTATGTCAATATAGAATAGTGGATTTCAGAACAACCAGATTCGCTGCGATACGCATGAATATTTTGTGATACGGATTGCGATATACGTGGATCACACGGTAATTCTTACCGAATAATGCATGCCATAGACTAGCGAATAGAGATACTTTCCACTAACTGCGTTTTTTACGTATTCGGGTAACAAAGCATGAGTGTGTACTATAAAATAAGGCCTGCATAGTTCGTGGCGCGCCGTGGGCCGTAAGGCGGCTGAGTCGGCATCCGGCGACCCCAGGCTCCGCTGTAAAGTCTAGTCTGCGCTGGCTGACGTCACGCCCCATATTTTACACACTTAAAGCTGTTTGTCGTGTCATACCATTATACGCCATGTAACGCCCCGACTTATTGCCAGGACGGTGGTATAACTCAGTTTGAATTGTTTTTGGACTATGAGCCGCTTTTATTGCGTTACATTAAAACGCTTTTCATTGCATTTCTACGATAAATTACTTTCCTATTAAGACTTATGTGACTTTTCTAAGCATTATCTTAAGTGGTTTTTCTTTTATTGCCGTTTGAGTTATTTACAAGGTGACTGTATCGCAATAATGAGTGGAAAATGGCTGCACAACGGCTTGTAGGCAATATACTAAAGTAATAAAAAAAGAATCAATTTACACTTAAGTATAAAATGGTCTGTGACAAACACGCAGCGAGTGCGATACACGTACTCCTACATAGTTAATGAAGTTCGCTAGCAGATGAATTTAAACGGGAAAGTTCTTCAAAAAATATGTGAAAAAGTGCCCTTTGTTGTGACGAAAAAAATACACTAAACGCATTGTATAATTAGCAGAAATATTACTTCATAAGAATTTAATACAGTTACTGGTATTATTATTAGTAGCCTACTTACAACTTAATCACAATCTTTACTTAAATAAGCGTAACTAAATGATTTCTTGAGTTCTAATTCCAAGAACTGTTCAAGTTATAACTTCATTTTCTTGGTTTAACCGTAAATGTGGATAATGGTACTTTATAGTTTATCTCCCTTGCTTCAGCCAGGCCCGTAAACGTTAATTAGCCAAACAACGTCTGTAAAGTTAATATAGCAATTAGTGACGAGTACAAGTACAAAGACCTGAAGTCAAATAAACTGACAACTTTTTGTAAATATATACTTGTGAATAAGTTTAACAAAGATTATAAGTATGCGATTTATTTGACTTATTATTATTGTCATATTTTGTCAAATGGATTTATAATAGAGATGGGACGATTACTTGCCGACTAGTTGGAGAAACCGAATATGAAACAGAGTAGTCGGCGACTATTCGGTTGGTATTTTTTTTTTAAAAACGGCGCATAAATAAAACCAAGGTGACTAAATAAAATATCTTCTAAAGCAATGATTGTAAGAGAGGTAAAAGATTACTTAGAAATTATTGCAAACACACGAAAACTTGAAATGAAATGTAGCAATATGAGCTACATTTGACCCACAAGTATGCGCGAGTGCTTTCAATTAGCCGAAGGCGGACAATATTATCGGAACGGCTGCAGAAATAAAGCGAATTGACGAGCGCCCACAGTGATCGGCAATGCCGAATAGTCGCCGAAAAGTCGCCGACTATCCAGCGACTATTGGAACCGACTACCCGGGTAGTCGATTAGTCGTCAAAACCCGTTGTCGGCCCATCACTAATTTATAATTTTTTTGAATTAAGGTTCAAATTTAACTTTTTAGTATGCCCTTTGCATAGTAGGTACAGTCAGTGTCATTTAGTATGAAACATCCAAGGTGACTAAAAGTTTAACACGCCATACTATTTCTATAGTGACCGAACTATTTGGCTGCCTTGGATGCTTCAAAGTATATGACGCTGACTGTACATTGGAATTCAAGAGGTTTAAAGAATACGGGTATTCGTAGGCGAACTATACCGGACATGTGTCGAACCAATCCGTGGTTCTTTTTAGTACGGAAGTACTTTAAGGAAAAAAGGAAAGATCACTTTTTTGTTTGTATGTCTGGCTGTCAGTCAAGAACCTTTTTCTCAGGAATGCGTATAAACTTTGTAGGACAACTGGAGGATGTACTCTTCACATGACGACAACCTGTATTGACATACACCTTTTCTAATGAATGTATCTTTTGATTTCGTAGACTTAGGGGGTTGATGTTTTCACAGCTCTAAGGAACCACAGACTTCAGTATACATTTTGAATTTATAGGTACCTCTATACGTTCCAGAGAAAAGGCGCCTTGACGGACAGACAGACGGACAACGAAGTGAATCTGATTAAAAGATTTTTTAGGGGTTCTTTTTTCCTTCAGAGAAACAATCAGCGTCATATAGTATGACACATCTAAGGTGACCAAAAAGTTCGACACACCGGTTCGTATTCGGTTGATTTCGGTGCTCCAAACTATATGACGCTGACTTTACGGAACGTAAAAAATCTCTTTAACCCCCTCGATCCCCGCGCTCAAATTTTGGAGTCTTAGGAGGTTAACCTTACATGACTGATTACAAATGATACAAAATGATGATCCCAATTTCATACAGCACTTGCAATACCTCATTGAATTTACCTTACAAATGGCTGAGATACTTTTCTAAAAACTATCGTAGTCGTTAAGAAGTAAATCCGATTTAGTGGATTTCCAACAATGCGGCAGTCGAGCGGCAGCAAATTCTTTAATTAATTTCGTAGTTTCACTTTATTAAGCCAGTTTTATTTAAAATATCCTTTATATTTTTCCTATCACGTTCTACGGTAATTGAGTACGTGAGTCGCAATTGTCAGCTATTTATGGTGGCTCTGTGAGTTTCTTTTAATGTTCTACTTTGCATTTTATGAAATTCTATCGCGTTGCACGTCAGTCGTTGAATGAGTAAGTCAGATTCTAAATTCTGCTTATTAATTTTATGGAAACGAGTCTGCATAGCCGACTGTGAACTCATAGCATACCAAACCATGCCCATACCATAACTATAGGTACGAAACGTCATCTCATGCCAGGAATATGTATAAACCGACCGCTTAATTGAGTCCTCGCCCACGCAGGTACAGGGGCGCAGGGTAGGACGACAAAGGGGACTGAGAGCGGTGCGGGCGGGTAGTGCGCCTGCGGCCCGCACCTCTCTCGGCCCGTTGTACCGCGCGGGCGACGACTCAGTTAAGCGGTCGGTCTATAGATGCCAGTTTTTTTTACGCAAGAATACTTAACACATTTTATTTTTAAGTATTGTAAGTTGTATACATTATAGTTTATAGCCCATTCCATTATTCTCCGTTAGGTGCGTTTTAATCTCATTTATATTTAAATATTAGCCAATAACAAAATTATTTGTAAAAAAAATATATCGATCAGTGAACGCTGCCAAATTCATCTTACTAACCTTGTTAGAATTTGAGGGTACATTCGCTTTTATAAGGTCCACCTGTCAAATTCTCGTGGATCAGTCAGTCAATAACATGCATGTGTTGCTGCTACACTGTGTTGAAATTATTAAACTATTAACTTCTTCGTTGATCAATGTATTTTCGCTCAGTAAAATAGAAATGAGTTATCTATATCAGTGAAACAAATGAATAAATGCATATTATGTATCGTGTCAAAATAACATGAAAATAATGTATTAGCGATATTGTTTTAAATTTTGACGAAAACCAAATTTTATAAGGTTAGATTTAAAAAGTAGATTTTGTGTGATTATTTTTTTAAATATTAGTTACTACACCAATTCTGAATTGAAATCGCTGGAGGAATACAACAGGATATCATTAAAAGGTATATTAATTATAATTACATTTGAAACATTCATTAGCTTTCTAGCTATTGTGGAATTGCTCTTCTGTGTGATATATTTAATTATAAACAGTAACAGAAATAATGAAAAAGTGAGATATCATTCCTTTAGTTTAGTAGATACAAAATGAAGTACTAAACTTTAACCAAACCTAACCTTTGTTACATGTCGCGCAGGTAAGTTTTTTTCGTTTCTTAGTAAGGTTGATTCGCACTAATCAAAGTAATATAATAGCGAGCCTCGCTGGTTTACTAGGTATTTTATGGAACAGACATGTTTTATACGTGATGTAGACCGCGATTACCTTTGATGGGCACCCGACGTAACTGCGTCGAAATATCGGCAGCCCATCAAAGGTATTTATTATAGGTAGATACCTACATAGTTTAGTAGAAAATACATAGGCACCCACCTTAAAAGTATGTAGGGACCAATTCCGTATAAGTCGTACTAATTTAATCCCTATAATGTATATTTTTGAGTACCTATACTTTGTCTGATGTCTTTGTTTTAAGTTGTAGTTATTCTTTTTAAAAAAAAGTCATAGTAGCTTGGCGATTCGAGGCATGGCATCTCAAGCAGAGGCTCGTGGGTTCAAACCCGGGCTCAGACCTCTCTATTTTAGATTTATGAGCTTCGTACGCTTTTTGCTGAAGGGAAATAATGCAAAATATTGTAATGTATTGTATACCAAGTATCAATTAATACGTAGATAAAGGTATTTTTTTTAGACCTTGTTAAAGTGTTCCCCCAGGTATCTGGACCCCACCAAAAACTACTTGCCGACTCCTGCTGTAGATAATACTACTAATACAGCCCAGTGTTTTTCAAACTTTTTAATTTTAAGACCCCATATATATATACCCCTATTATATTGAGAAAAAATATTTCGTGACCACCCCCCCTCCACTTTTTTTATGTGGGTATTTTATTTTTGTTACAAATATTCAATCAATACTATACGTTTAGGCATTTGCATAGTTAGCAAATTTGTTATTTTAAAGAGGTAGTTTTCGCGACTTCTCGCGACCCCCTTGTAGAGGCTGTGCGATCCCAAGGGGGTCGCAATCCACAGTTTGAAAAACACGGCTTAGCCCAAAGCCCTCTCTGTGACGTATATTGTGTCCAGCAGTGGGATGTATACAGTGTGGAAATGGTGATAAGGCGTCCCCACATTGCACGCGTACACATTTTTATCACAACGTCTGGAATCTCGTCAAGTTGCCAAACATAAAAGTGAATATTTGTTTTCTCTCCCATTCCTCGGCTCTTCAAATATTGGCCTTATTCCGCGAAGTATTCTTTCACACCTTTGTTCAATTACATATGACTTTTTATACGTTCATCCGACCCGGCTTAGCGCGAGTTAAACGGGTGACATGGCGAATTAAAATGTCGCCACTCGAATAATAATGGCGGTTTAACTTTTTACTTATAAAACGTTATGTTAGGCTTGTTGTCACCGTCAAATTACGTTTAATTTTTCTCATTACAACAGTCTATGGAAAGAATAAGACAAAAAACGTTTTGTTACAGGCAATGAGTTTGCTATTTATATAAAACCTTTTTATATAAGTGGCATTGTTTATTTAAATTTTGACACCACTTTATTCAACGAACGACGGGAATACATAAGCAGTTTACCTGTCCGGCTAGCACGAGAGCGCGCGATATAGGCTACCTGTCTCTTTCTAGAACGAACAGTAAGAAAAAGTCAGGAAATCTATCTCGCGTGCGACGCGAATCTTGTGCGCTCTCGACCTAGACGAGCTGGGACATATTTAGGCGTTCTGTGTAAAAAAATATTTTTAAAGATAATCTATCCCTAACGTCATAGAAACATTAAACCTTATACTCGTATTTACCTGTGTTAGGGTCCATCCGTTAATTAAGTCACGTCAAAAATGTGGTCTTCAGGGTGTGTCCTCCTGTTAGTTTTATACATTTTTTTTACTGAAATGACGAATATTTTGTTCATGTGTCAAAATGTACCGAACCTCTCCTTTCCCAGGACTGAAATATATTAAATTATATTGTAAATTTAAAGATAAGATTTCTGATAAAATAGTTATGATTGATTTTGCTCGATAAACGTACCTACTGGTTTTAATCGAAAAAGTTGGCTAGCTTTCCTTTAGATGTTTTTAAAGAACAGCAATTTGAAAATGTAGCTGTTATCTAAAAGAAAACTTAACAATGCGACAAAAACAAATCGCCGTAGTTTACTACTCTACCTACGCAACGCCCTACTTGGCTAAGAAATTAAACTAGGTACCTACTGCTTGCCAAGTAAAAAACAAAATAAATATCACTGTATTTATAAGTAGGTATAACTTTTAATGACCTCTTATTGCGTTTCCGTTCACGTAGAATTATTAATTTGATCTAGACTTTATCGAAATAAAAGACAACATGTGTTGCTGTGAAAATGTAGCAAAAGTAGGTAGGAACGAACACGCACACCCTCACTTATCATTATGTTATCTTGTGGTTACTATGCATTTTTTAACCGTTTCAATCCATTTAATATAAGTATTATCTGTTCGTCACATTTAATCAAGTTTTTTTTAGTCTTAGCATGAAATACACTTAAAATTTTTCGTTATTATAATATTACGATTTAATTAATGGTTAATACTTGCGGTCTAATCCAATGCTCCATTTACAGGAAATTTATTGCAACACGAGCAGGATTCAAGAAATTAAGAGGTAAGTGCCGTTTTTGTTAACGAAAAGAAGAGCTGGTATATTTTTATGAACCATGTTTTCCTTTGTTACGCCAATTCTATCCGCTTGTTAACATCGAAAGCTTTTGTTAAACTCGTAATCGCTGAGGGGGCGTCAATTCTTAGTATTTAAAAAACATTTTTACGTTAAATAATGACGGACAAAAGAGTTAAATTTTGTTTTGTGACAACCTTCTTATTCTACTTATTTGACACCACTAATTCTTTTTTAGGCTGTCAAAACATGATTCCCAATATATTTCATATGGCAATACAGCGAACTGTAACGTCTATTTGCGAACACAATTTATGAACTAAGTGTGAGTTGCACCAGGTTACTTTGACAATTATACTAACCATAACCGAAGATTTTGACATAATATATATTTCATAGATTTTCTGGTAAAGTTTGATGGAAACCTAGTGGTTTAATTAAAGTTATTGTTGATGTAACTTGGTTTATTTCTGTAAAGGCAACTAAAATTCAATTTTTACAGCTAAATAAAAATCGACTGATTATCAGGGGATAAATAGGAAGTTTTTTTTATTACTACTGCAAAAAATAAAAACAGAATGAGCGTTAACATTTTTCGCAAAATAAACCAACTCATTTGTGTAAAATTTTACAAATTCAAATTATTCTGGTCCTTCCTTCAAAAATTACTACCCATGTTACAATTTCGGCCAAACTCTTTAATAAATAAAGCGGCTTATTTACCACTAAAAAACCGTAAGTAACGCCGGCACTTAGATCTTTACTAACATTTACGAGAGCTCCAACGAGACCATGAAGACGAACTTTACTACAACTTGGTTTTATGTTATGAACACACAAACGTGTCGGGGCGTCTTATTTACGCATAATAAAAACAGGGAAAAAGCAATGAATCTCTGGCCACTTCATGCCGTCGTTTTAATATTTTACGTGACCCCTAAAATTTGGGTACTGCTCCGGCGCGGCGCACTTATCATTAAGTTCTGATTACCCGCCGAGAGTTCTCCAAGACATCATGTTAGGAAGATTCAAGAGGTTTTTGGCGAAGTGCAAAAGTTTTACGATATTATGATTACTTGCATGAGAGGAGCTCGCCGCGGACGTGACGACTTGCCGTCGCCCATAGATGGCGGCAGCGACTCGCTCGCAGACGCGCTACTTCTGTTATAACTATTTCAATTGTTTCTATTTTTGTTTAAATGTAGCTTCATCGATACTGCTATTAACGAAGCGATGAAAAATCTGTTCCGAGATAGTATCACAATATTATTTTACCAAAACTGCACGCGAAAGTAGAACCAACCTGACTGACAGGAAACAGAGCCTGTCAGTCAGGGGTCGCCAACAAATGGTATGATTCCGTGAATGCAGAGGTGAAAAAAAATTAACTCGATACTTTTGTCACTTACTGCGAAAATGATAACATGCAGCTTGCCGGCGTACTAGACATATGGACCATGAAATGATCCTAAGAATTGCTTTTTTTTTCTTCTGAGGTAAACCCCAAAAATATGTAGGTACCTAACTTCATTAAACCTGAACTATTCCGAACAGTCACTTAAGGCATAGCTTGTGTACAATTACCATATTAACGCAGCGACCCCTCTATTACTTCATTAGCTTTGACGCACGAGACAGACGCTCATAATAGAGTGCGATCCTCTTTCCTCATTACGGGTATAGTGCTAGGTGTTAATTACTGACATACTGGAATTTTATGGGGCACACCGATTTAGTGGCTTTAATAGTTTTTGTGGTGATGCAGGTTTGAGTACCAAAGTTTATCTCGTATAAATGATGCAGAGCTTCACTTGTACCGTTTATGTTTGTGTTAAACCAGTCACTTTAAATTCACTAACTATAAAGGTGCTAATCCTGAACTATACTCTAGAACAGTGGTTCTTAACCTTTCAGACATGAGGGACCATTTGACAAAATTTCTGTCTTGCCATGGATCACCTAGTAACTACATATCTAACGAATGGCTTCGATCAGCCCTAGCGGAATTGCACCTTTACGGATTGTCTAGTTGTCACTTATCTAATTATTTATTAGATTGGCCCCGCGGACCACTTTAGATGCTTCCAGGGACCACCAGTGGTCCGCGGACCACCGGTTAAGAACCACTGCTCTAGAACTGTACTATAATATACTCTCTACTATACTATACTAGAAAGACATTGATGAACACTAAAACTGCCAAGAAAAAATTCACCGTATCGTCTTTTATACATACTAACTTTTACGGGATTTTACTGAATTAAAATCAAATCAAATCAAATTATTGATTAAAATAATCATTGTACAAATAAATAATAAATTATAAGTAAGCACTATATTATGTATAAGTATCTATGTATTAGTAAGTACATAACAAAATTAAAAACTAAACGATTGACTCGACATAAAACAAGTTACAACAAAAGTAAACATAAACTGTGCACATTAGAGTAATTAAATTAAATTACTAAACTAGGATACGAGTGTAGCCTGCATCTTAGGCAAAAGATGGGGTCTACGATTGAGTATTTAATTGATGCAAGGTGTGTTATTTTCTATACAAATTGAGAAATCAGCATTTATTAACATATTAAACGAAGGATTAGGTAATGATAAAAAGTTATTTAACTAAGTTATACAACTAACTTCAGCTGGTTTTCGGTTAGCAAACACACTTAAGACGGTAAGACAAACTTTGCAACCACTTGTCATTGGAATCTACAAATTATCCAGGAAGTTCCCAAATATCTCAGTGTGGTATCTACATACTAAATCTCATCCAAGGTATCTTCAATTGACTTTCTCGTTTATTTAGTAAAAGTTACAAACAATAGAATAAATAAATAATATCAAGTGTGGCGAGGGAAATAACTGGTGCAATTCATCGTGGTATAAAAGTTTTGGGTGCGTTTTTTTTAAATGTGTTTATTAGTATGATATTCTACAGCAGATAATCTACGAGTATTGGTCCGAATAAAGTAAGTTTAGGCAAGCCCTGCCAAAAAACCTACACTAAACCTTTCCAACTAACGTTGATAGGCCAAGGGCTACTAGAGGCAAAGGAAAGCTTAGAGTCCCATCTTACAGACTGGTAAAAACCAAAAAGTCGTTTCTGGGAAATTGCATACGTTTTTATAACAAAATTCCAAAAAATATCACTGAGTTAACAGATACAAAATTCAAATCAATTGTCAAGAAGACATTAGTATCTTAGGCGTATTATAAAATTAATGATTATATCATGGACAGGGATGCTTGGAAATAATCCCGCTCCGCATTGGCGATCCCTGCAAATCAAATAGCGTATCTACGGTGTTAAAAAATCTAGTTTTGTTAAATACTTTGGATGTAAGTCTTTAAAGTAAGTTATTGTAATCTGTTTTAAAAAAATATACTGTTGAGTTTCTCGCCGGATTCTTCTCAACAGGGGTTTTCCGAACCGGTGTTAGATTTTTTGTTGACATTCATAAGTGCTTGTACAGCCGAAACTGAATAAAGATATTTTGATTTTGATTAATTTTGATTTGAAAACGGTTTTTTTGCCTGTATGTCTGCTTCTTACAGTCCTACATACATACATAAATCACGTCTTTATCCCTTACGGGGTAGACAAGAGCCTAAGGTAACAAGACCTAAAGGCCACGTTTAGCATGATTGTGGTGTATAGGTGGAAAGGGGAATCAAAATAGTGACGGGTTGCTAACCGCATCGCCTATAACATGATTCCTAAGATTTTCACCTATTCCCTTTGAGCATTTACCATCTGCGCGGGAAGAGAAGAAACTGGAACATTCTACGTTCTTTCTTTACTCCCAGACCAGCATGGAAGAACTTACAATCCTTCCTGTCTACAATTGCATCTGTAGTCAACGCACCACTGCGCAGAAAACAGCTTTCCATGCTACTTTGAGAGCTGTTTTGTCGGTCCACGTTCGAGCGTCTAACGTTATAACGTCTGTATGTTACCATTGTTGTACATTTGTAACTCACAAAAAAAAAACAAAAGTCCGTTGAAAATGCGTTGAAAAATGATGCTGCAAGGACCGGCATGAATTGCAATTTAGCCACGCTCCACTTACTTCATATTGTTACGGGGACTCCCAACAAGATATTAATATTTACCTATGCAACGTCCAAACAAAGACTGCATTCATATTCACCCCACGAAAACAAGTAGATAAAAATGCAAACATGCGCAATTGTGTCTCGAACCAGCCGAGGCGGCCATACCCGTAGCGTTTTGGAGGCGAAAGTATTCCGGGCACAAATGTGTTCCCGGTCATATGAATTTAGATCGGCCGCTGTATTAAAGGGAAGTAAAAACATAGGGGACAGGTAAATTGAACTATTGGAAGACTAAGGTCGGGCGGTATCTTGCAGCGCTGTAATAGCAATAAGCAATTGAGAGGGCACGAGGCATTCTAATGAAAAGCGTAGTATTCGAAAGCAGCGCGGATAGTAAGTACAACAAAACCTATTCTTAGTTTGTACGAATCTCTCTGAAAATTACATAACCTTTAAACTCATTGTATTGTAGTACTTCCAAATTAACTTTTTTGAATTAAGAGCTGAGTGGATTTTACTCCTTTAAAATCCCAATATTCCCGATATTATTCCGTACGAGTATACAGGGGGTATAAATTTTCTCGGCGGGCGGTCCGCGAGTGGCCGCAAAGGCGTCTTGATGTGATTTCCGGCCCACTTTTAACGACTCTTCCTGCACGATATAAATCCAAGTTAGAGCGCTTGCTGCAGCCGGATGCCGTTCCGTTTCTACAGCTGCCCACTACGCTAGCTGTAGCATACTTTTCTGTTAAATCGAAGTAACCCATATATTACACGATGGTCAGTACAATAAGAGTTGTTAGACCTTCTTCAAGTTACTTAGAGATCATAAGATATTCAAGAGACCTTTGATTTTATACAAAAACAATATTTTTTTCTTCTTTTAGCATACACTACATGCATTTACTTTAGATAAAATTACTGTCGTATCTTATTGCTTATCACCTGCCTGTCCTGTTTTCACTGTTGATACAAATTACATAAAGATACACTGTTGTTTAAAGTAGTTTTATGTTACACAATCAGATATCATAGCAACAAAAAAAAACAATTTAACTTTCGTATCTTTGCATTCGCAAAGCCGCCGTTTAGTAAAATTGATGTGCGGAGAGTCCTCTTTTCTAGTGCAATCTGCTAAGGACGGCGCGGCTCGCTTGTTGTGGGAACATTTTTTACCATCCTGTCTGAGATTATGGAGTCGGTCGCAGTAATTTAAAGCTCCCAGGTGCAGTGCCGGCGTGTGGCTTATTTAATTTAAGTACATCAGGATTTTAATTAAAAACGTCTATCATAATGCACGTAAACCCATGCGATCCTGGTATGCCGGCACTAGTTCCACAAAAGATTCGCCCGCCTAAATCCGCGTTGGTACTAAACGGATATTTAGCCAACGTGGAAACTATTTCAGTACAAACAGTTTAAATTTATTAACAAAGTAGCAAAACAATCTGTTATTTCAGTAGGGCTTCCAAGCAAGAATTCGTATAATTTCCCCAGAAACTGTTCATAATTAAACGTGTTCACCTCGGAGCCGCGCGGCGAAAGATCGAGTTCCATCAAATATGTAACAGGGTCTACCATCAAATCCTTTTTACGTCCGCCGCGGACAGTTTTACGCAGGTCCGGTCTAAACGGCCTGGGGCTTAACGGCCTTATAAATTAGTGAAACTCTATTAGCGAGATGTTCGGTAAAACGAATTTGCGTTATCGCCTCTGCCGGCGTGACGCGCGGCGCATACTAACGACGATACCACAGGATCGCCCCAACTTGCTGTTCCAGTAATTACTTCTTTAAACGAACCCTGCGCCGCGTAGCCCCGGAGAATACGATCACTTTTTCCCGCCAACTCCGTTTCGATAATCAAGTTAGTCATTAATTTTATTCTGCAAAGTATTTTTGGACAATTAAGCTCCGGGAGGATTCTAGTAATTGAAGCCCGTATTTTAGATTTTGTCGGAGGCTCGCAGGGGATATTTATAGGTAGTCGCAATTCAAAGCGGCGAACTTTAAAAAAAATCGGGCATTTGCTTGTCAGATTACGCAATTCACGCATAAAGATGGATTACGTAATCTTAAGTAAATGAACTGCAAGCGTTTATTTTTTTGTGGTGTTTGTACTTTTACCTATTATATAAATCAGTTGTATTTATGTACAAGTAGGTAAACATAGATTTCTTGAAGTTAGTCTTATTTTGTTGTAAACATAAAGCAAAGCAGCGAAGACGTGTTGTTTTATCACAGGAGGTAGAACCTAGTGCGGCGTCAGCGGTCCCTGTAACTAACCCTTATACAACAACATACTGTGAATGGAAGAGACACCGACCAAGAATATATACCAATGGATAGTTTGCTAGGCATAAATTGCTTACACGAAACGATTCTTCCTTAATTACATAATCTTGCAAAATGTATATATCTCGTTTAATGAATACGCATAAAATCAGTTTACATTTATTTGCAAGTGGCTGCAATAAATGAGGAGTGACTACTCCGTAACAAGTTAATACCGTATTCAACTTGGCTATAGTGTAGTAACTCTCATTCTGGGAGGAGGCCTGTGCCCAGCAGTGGGACGTATATAGGCTGGAGATGATGATGATAGTGCAGTAACACGTCACATAAAAACGAATATTTTATAAAACAGAAAGCCAAATCCTATTTTGGACTGATTGACACAAGCCTGAGTAGAGTTTAGTTTTGAAGTTCCACTTTTAATAACAATGTACGTACTTATTAGGACTCCTCTAAAGCTACGCTGCGACACCTCGTTCAATTATTCTTGACGTCTCAATCTTTTCAAGCGAAGTAAACAAGCACAGGTCACTCTTTCAGCAAACTATATTTCCGTCCAACAGTCGCCGTGGTCGTAAAGCCAGGAGACGCGAGCTCGTAAACTTAAACAGGGCTTACTGCAGTTGTGGCGGGTTGCCATACGGTGACCCCGACCAGCCAATGGATTACAATAGCTCCCTTACACTGCGTGTAAAACACGCTTAATACTGAAAAGTTGCAAATTGCTTTTACCTGCACATTCTGTTGAAAAAGTGTGAAAAGGAACAATTATGGCTTTTTTGTTTAGAATTTTGTATATCAAGAGGATGGCCATTTGAATCCCTTTTTACCCGATTAAATTTGATGAAAGTAAAGTGTTAATCAGTGTCTAAATATGTATTTCCAGTTTTTTTTTCTTATATCAATGGAATGAAATAATTAAAGAAATAGCTGTTACAATGCGATGTTCCAATTTGACGTTTAAATTATTTACTGTTCTAACCTACGTCCCCCTGTTCGAAGAAGTGTGAACCTCCTTTTATAAAGTAATTTCTGTTTCTGTCATCTTCTTTTTTCGAATGGCCAATAAGATTTTCTGATAAATAAATAAAAATAATAAACCTCTAAAAGACACAGCTGGACATTAACGAAGCTCTTATTTAATGATAAGAGTGTATTAAGTAGCATAGTGTAACAGTGTTAAGTTATTTCCTGTGCTCTGAAGGGACCGGCCTCCCGGAGCGACCCCCTGCGGTAACTGATGGAGGCTATCCTTCTATTAGGTTTCATACTTATTAAGAATGTACCTACCATTATTTCGTAGCTATTTATTTGTTCCCAATAGCCCCGAAAGCACGGACTAAATTTATGTTTTTTGCGGCGTCCGCTAGATGGCGCTAGCGGTAAGAAACATCTCTGTTAAAAACACGTCATTTTCATAATGGGGATTATCTTGCATTGTCGTCCATCCTACATATGTGTACCAAATTTCAAGTCAATCGGACCAGCCGTTGAAGAGTTCCCTCCAGTGGAGACGGTCCTTACATAAGTGTGAAAAATTTTAGGTCAATCGGTTGAGGATATCTGCTTCAAAATTGAGTCGCAAGAAACCATCCGGACAAACATACTTATTATACGTTGCAAGTTAATATAAAGCTTGTAATGACTTGTAAAAATAGGAAGTCTATTCATAAACAATTTGTCAATTATTTTTTGTTTACTTTATTAAGTCTGTAGCCACAGTGCAGTGTACTGTTGTAAGTATATGTATTTTCTTTCGTTTGCAAATAGTTTTCAATTCGCGACGGCTTACCTTTTAAAAACCCTTACTTGTTAATAATAAATTCGGATTCAACAGCAATGACGCCATCCCTTACAGAAAATAACAGCAGCCGGAGCATTACGAATTCTACTTTCTTGTTTGCGGTGAGGAAAAAGTGAATCAGGCCCCAGACAGGCAGTAGTAAAGTTCCTCAGCCGTCCCCGGCGCGAAGGAAAAATATAAATATTTTGTTTTTAAGGAAAGTGCGGGCACATCATCATTACGCCGCGTAATTTTTCTGTATGTGCCATTCACGTGCCTGTACTTTTATGCCTTTCTTTCATAAAGACAAAAGGGACTTTGAAGTAAAATCACGTACATTTTTTGCAACTTACTTAGGAGAGATTCAGCCCCTTGCCTTCCATGTTAATATTTTCAGGGAAAACATTGCGGGGACAACGCATGGAAATTACATTTAGATATTTGCTCGCAGCGCGTACATCTGAGTGTGGGTAGGGATATTATATTTTACGTGCAAGGAATGTAATACAATGTTTAGGACATTCCTCGAGCGCACTCGCACTCCTCACTCCGGCGTTAGGCTACCATAATATAGGTACTCTTTTCGATTGATATGTAAATGAGTGGCTCCATTTCAATGTTTCTCTCCGAACCCAAATCTAATTTTCTTATTTCTTTCTGTAAATGAATACAGGCAATATCGTTGCGGTCGTTATATTGGAATCTTTTCATAAACAACATGTTTATTACAAGTTTTGATTTGTTTGTGTTTTTGATAGTCGCGGTGATAGAGCGTAACGCTAATAAAAATAACGTCATTTTATTATGAGAATGGTGTGGGTAGTCAGGCGTAGGAAGAGAAATAATAAATAACAGAGGCCCTTAAGCGCCAGCGAGTCGTCGCGTTCCGTGTCTATGCCTATCAAACTGCAGTAACCCTAGATGATTGACGTCATTTAACAACCCACATTAGCAGTTACTCTCAGCGGAGCCTATATGAATTAGCCCATTAATGTAAAATGAATTAGATCCTGTTAATGACGGTATACTGTTGGGATAACCGTTCAAACATTAGACTTACTAATAAGTTTACAGGGCTGCTGCAGCGAGTGGACGTTGCGTTTTGGAACTTACTAATGTACCTAGTACTAAAAATTCCGTGAAACTGCGTTACCTAAACATATGTGATTTGGATGAGAATGAGATCTGATTTAATGCTATGCGAATTTCGCTTCATAAATGCATGAATATTATTATATACAATAGTAAGGTTGGAGGTGCCAAAATTGCACACAGATCTAAGTACATACATCGAAATGAATACCACAAACTTATACTAACGGCGACATGCTGCTCGGAGTCAAAACGGAACATTTATTCGCAATATGTGTAGCTCAACAAGAGACGCTGTTTGTTTGTTGCCATTTATTTAAGAACAATCGTGTTCAAGCGCTCGGAAGAGACCGTCGGCAAACACGTTGTTTGAACTAAACAAATTAAAACAAAAAGCCATCAAAGTTCCATATGAAGAAGTTTTTAAACACTGCGGCAGGATATTGCGTTTTAGCGTCAATTCGCTGAGCCAATGAGTGGCCAATAACCGCTCCAATCCAGCGGAGGCTGGCAGGATTTAATTTTGCCTCAAGTACTTCTATGACCTTTCACAAATCATAAAGCCCGTAAAACATTAGTTGGGAACAAATTTTGGGAAAGTTTCACGAAAAAACCATGAAATATGAGACGTAATCGTGCATCCAAGGGCCAATGTTAACAGCCGTTTAATGCCGTTTTGCGTTATAAATCTATACATAGCCTCTCCATCGAAATGGTTCTACAGATTTATTGAGGGTTTGAATAACAAGTAGGAACCTATTATGCGCGATCTTCAGCAAAATTATACTTGTACAAGACAAGGTAATACTTTTGCCCTCTTTTATTTTTACGCTGTCATTAGAACTATTGTGCGAATTAACATATTATTCTATGCATCTCTAAGCTTTTCTTAATTCAATTCATAGGCAAAGTGGTTCTCGGCATATACAAATATAGTCTGATACCGTTTCGGTAAAAATAGATATGCTCTTTTAGACAGCGGCCACAGATTACTTATCGTGTAACGAGATCGCTCGTGAGTCACGGCCCTCGAGGGCGCCCGGCGTCATGCTCCCCGGCTCATGACCATTTTGTAACATTTTTGCATTAATTAGGCAATGGGACACCGATAAATTTCTTTTCAAAATACTGTGCAATCAAGAGTTTGCTCTGCCATAATTTCGCTATATGGTGTTAATGGTGAGTTGAAATATATATAATGTATCTCTGTCTATCTGTCATGTTGCGTAGGTTTAGATACCTATACATATTTTATGAAATTTGGTGGGGTAGAATGCAGACATTACTGTATCAATGTTATCAACCGATATTTTGTCTGAGAAATCATTAGAATAAACTACCTCCGATTTTACAATATTAAATATTATTACGTTTATACCGCTACACTAATTTTGATGAAAATATTTAGAGGACATTGGGTATTTGTACAATACAATGACTCTTTACTGAATACTACATAATAAATAACATAGAAAACAGGTACATAGAGAAAATTACTATGTAGGTAAGCAATAGGCAGCTTTATCGCAACATGGCAAATTAAATTAAAATTAATTAAATAATTATTTATTTCCGAGAATTTTAATCAGATAAATTCGTGGACAGCAACCCGTATTTAATAAGATACAAGAATAAGTACGCAAGAATCGGTGCTCGAGTCAGCCCTAATAGAATAAGACGTGGTGAATATTATCACTTAAAGAGGCATTAAAAGGCAGTTCGATTTTATAGCATGTTCATCCTCCCGGATCCAGCAATAATGTTGACGAGCTTGCTCACAGCACTCAACAGTTTACTATGAATTTCATATTAAGTTATTTATTAATAGCCCGAGAACTTTAGACCAATTGTTTTATCATTAATAATGTGAAGTCTACATAGATGACAATTGGGAATATACAAACCGTTTAGCCGATAGTTCTCTTATACTCTTACTAGCTTCTGCCCGCGACTTCGTCTGCGTAGAATTATACATAAAACCTTCATCTTGAATCACTCTATCTATTAAAAAAAACCGCATCAAAATCCGTTGTGTAGTTTTGAAGATATAAGCATACATAGGGACATAGGGACAGAGAAAGCGACTTTGTTTTATACTATGTAGTGATGATTGACTATGAAACGGGACAACCCGTTATTAAATAATAAGCTCGTTTTTTAATTAATTGCTAACTAAATTAACTAATTAATTGTTAACTAAATAGGTTTCTATCGGTGGTTTTTGTAATAATTGGATGTTTGGATGAGAATATGATGTAAGTCACGATTGAGGATTATGTATTTCACGTGCGAATTGGACTTGCACTTGATTGGTGTTCAAAATTGTTTTAGAATCTCGTTAATGATGAATACCCAAGTTTTAAGAGAACCAGTAACTTCTACATAAAACAAATTACAAAGATTCCCGCCGAAACTAAGAATCAAGTGAAAGGCTTCGCATTTTAAAAAGTTAATTAAAATTACTTTCAAAAGGAAATTCATAAGCCCCTCGTCACTAATAAGAATAAGTACAGTATTCGTAATCTCAAAGGTGAGATTATTATTCTGTCCGAGTATCTTGAGGTGACGTTTGCAGGAGAATATTTTAGTGTTTGAGGAAGTTCGGGAGTTTGTAATTAGTTTGGTGTAGCACCTAGCAGATGGCTCCATAGTCTTTGCAGTATCATCACGCGCCATAACTTTTTCATTTGACGCGTACACGGCCAACTTTCCCATTTCTTTTTATTAACATTGGCATTGTAACGAAAATAAGAGTAGGCGTAGGTAACGAAGGTAACGAAATAATACGGTGTTCTTACCATATCAAGCGACATAATGCCGTTAACTTCAGAGTCCTAAGTTGGTTTGTTTGGCTTTGTTTGCAACTCTGCGTTATGCTATCGAAGAATTAACGATTAAAGTGCTCAATTAATGTTGGTGATATTTCCTATATCAGCATCGAGGTTTTTCTACATGATGGTTTTTGCACAGTAAATTTGGATGTAAATTGGGATTTGAATAGTTCCTGCCCTACTACAAGAGCTTACACAAAATTACAACTAATGTTTCCTTATTTATGATATAAAGAAAATAAAAAATAATTTAATACCCAATAAAACCTGAAAAATATGCTTTCAACGTAACTCGATTTTATTTCTTAAATTAACTTCTCAACATTCGTGATAAAGAATGTGTGATAAACTGAATTACAATTTGTTTTCCGTTCCGATAGCAAAAAAATAAAACAAATGTACTTCGAAGTGTAATCACGTACCTCGGCGAAGTTACTTAGAAGAGAACCTGCCTTTGTGTCTTTTTGTATATTAATAATTTCCCGGGGCCGCACAGGGGCCCGTATTACATATAACTTACGTTATTCTCTCATACAAAGCTGTCAAGATTGTGAGGAGATTTTATTTTATACGTGCAAAGAATATAATGACGAGGGCACAACAGGAGACGTTATGATACGTCTGCGCGGAGGAGACTGCCAGGCTTTTAATTGATATGCAAAAGACATTTGGATCTGTATCAAAGAAAGACCTTTTTATGGAAGTACTACGCGACGCAAAGGAGGGCAATATATTTAACAGCCTGTGTATGTCTGTGTGTAATAAAAGACTCACTTTGTTGATCAAACCGCATAAATGTTCAAATTTCTTATGGTTATGGTTCAATGGTCAAATTTTGCTTTCTAAGTTGAAGTTGCTCAAATTTTTTTAAGTACTTATTTTTAAGTATTGTATTTATAGGTACCTATTTGATATTATAAAAGTTTAGTATTGATTGAATTATATTATTTTATAGGTTAGAAATTTTATCTGCAAACGGTTCAAAATAAAAATCGAAATACTTAAGTGGTCAAATAGAAAAAATCATTTTTCGCGGTAATATAAAGCCGTAGAGCAAACATCCTAACAGAGTGGCAATGTCATGTAAATCATATGGAATAAAAATAAGTCAAATTGGCGATTTACCTACTGCACTCCGATTGGCCAGCCGTCTACTAGAGTCGATCAAGTGGCTATTATGATTGACTAATTTTAATAAAACCTTAACGTAAATAAATAATCAGAGTAAATAAAGAAAATAAAAATCAACCAAAAACTAGTGTTAGTTAGGCATTAGTGGAAATAAACTGATATTCCATAATTGGATAGCCCTTTTTGCTACTCTATTTGGTTATATCCTCTACGCATAAAGTATACTTACCCTGACCTGTGATCATTTCTACTTTTAGTCAACTTTGAGCAAAATTGGTTTTCCAGTTTGGCTATCAAATCAAAATTGATAAAATAGATATTAAATCTAGACTAGATAAAGACGGCAAGAGAAACATTACCATTATCATTTTGTATGGTCTACCTTTAGACAATGAGCCCTATCACTAAATAATGGCTGGTCAAGCCATATCTTGAAAGATAAGAATTCTTTGAAATGTAAATTACGTAAAGTGGATATTATCATACTAAACCGATCGAGTTGAAATTTATTAAAAGCTTATACTTCGTTTTTTTCTATATTTCGATTTGAGGATTCCTCTGCAATATATTTTAAAATTTTAAAAAGCAACTTTTGTTAGTGTCATTTGTGCTCTCCAATGGCTACAAATTCGTAACAGAAGCATTGGCAACGAAGTTTAAAGGATAACTTACAGCTAGAAGTTTCGGAAGTGAAAGAGTAATAATCGATTAAAACCAGAAAATTTAAAATTTTCGGCATAACACTGGTCTCAAAACGAATCTAGAATACAGCAGATGGTAGGTTAGTTTGGCTGCAGACATCTGTAATTTTATTAGGGTTTACTGTTGTCTACAGATTAAAATACAGAAAATTAGAATTCTAATTTTAAATTCTAATTTTCTTTAAAGAAGTGTTCAATTGAACTAACTTAACCACCTACTAAAAAATCCAGAATAATTCTAAGACGCCTTGTATAATAAGCACTATGTTGCGCGTGGCTGACCCACTTAGCTATTTTTGTTGTTTTTTTGACTCCAAGACGGGAAAATTAAGAGGTACGTCAGGCCGAGTAGTGTCGCAGTGCGGCGCATGCACCGATGTCGGCGCCGCGTCGCCGCCTGCACGCGACCAATTATTTAGTGCTAACTACAACTATTCAGCATGAACCTACTTAGAAAATTCGTTCGCTGAATGCTAATGGCTTATCGGGTTTAACTATAGAGTTAGAATGGGAACAGTCACGTGGATTTATTAGAATCTTTTATCGTCGTCGGAGTTCATGTGCAAAATTTGAAGCCTATCGGATCATTGAAAGTGAATGAAAATCGAGTGGTAAGAGTTTATGAAGTTCTTTGTGAGTCAATTACAAGCATGCATGAAATAAAACAAAAGAGTGGCAATATAAGCTCCCGAGTTGAAATCGGTAGTTACTAAAACTTTAAGATTAATGATTAATGTGGTATAAAATTCTATGAAAAAAGTTGTCGAACTTCTAATAATTGAATGATCAAACGAACTTACCTGAAGTGAAGTTCGATCTTAATTATCTTGTCTTCGCCGAAGAGATTTATCATTTACCAGGTAGTCTTGCTATGCAGCAACCTAACGCACAAGTATTTAGAGTAGAAAGAGAAGCAAGACTGCTTCCTCTTTCCCTCCACATTTTTCCCTAACACGGTGCTCTCGGCATCGTCAGCCTCATTACGTTTAGAGAGAGAGAGAGAAAATAATAATAAATAGCAACATTGATATGGGGAAAATAAGGGACGGGAGGGTCCTTAAATCTCTTCGGCGAAGACAAGATAATTAAGATCGAACTTCACTTCAGGTAAGTTCGTTTGATCATTCAATTATCTTGTCTTCTTCTTCGAGATTTATCATTTACCAGGTAGATGTTTAGATTTTTCAATGTTGCGTGAAAAGTGTGAGATCAAGAAAGAATACTCAGTTCTGAAAACAAAACTAAATTTTATTCTTGTATTTGTAATTAAGCATGTACAGATAATTATCTTACAACCTAGGTATCAATATTATCCACAGAAATTAGGTTCGTATTCGAATCAACAATTGGCCTATTATAAAAATTGGCAAATACGGCTGATTGACCAGACCAACCAGCAGCTCGTCTAATAACGTCGACACTTAAACCGTCACGAGCAGCGGCAGACGTTGACGCGTGCCGCGTGCTGTGAGCTCCAAATAAACTTGTGTCGATACCACTAGCCTGCAGACACTGCTTGATCCAACGACCTATAGTCTGGGATGAAGCAGGTCTGTGAGGCTTTTTATGTGTTAAAAATAAACGGTCTTCATTTCCATTTAATCTAAGAGATGACGTAACTGACAAGTATCTCTTTAAAACTGTCGCTGGACACATACTTAAATTTTGAGTAAAAAAGGGCAGATCAAAAACAGGTTGAGCACGGCCGATACCGGATGTCTTAATCAAATCTAATACTGTTATTATTATTCGATGATTATACGATTTTATGTTTGTTATTCGAATCAATGAAAGCGTTTGGGTCCTTTGTCCAGACGCTAGAGCTAGCAACATGGCTAACTTTTTTGTTAACTGTTCTAAGTCGTTTGTATCGTTCGGAATACTTTCCAAGTAATTTAATACCTCACATGGGTCCCAAGTGACATTATAACGGGGAAACACAGGTTTCAATTTAAATATTCCCTTGAAAAATCTTTTAACCTTCTCATCCTGACCAATGCTATTTGGTGATATCAAAGATATCGCTGACCTGTGATTATTGAGGGTACCATAACTAGCCCCGGACTGAAAACAATTTGTTAAAAAATTCAATAGGTCACATACATTTATGTCATAAGGAACGCGGTTATGATCCGCACAATAAGCCCACCATTGCCGTAAACTAGAAGAATATTGAGATTTTGTACTACACGCCAAAGAAGCTAGCATGATATTTGCAGAATCTACAGAAGTGCCTTGCTTGACGAAGGCCTCCCTGATAACACACTCACAGCCAGGGAAAGTTGACGAAAGAGCGGGTGAGTCAATCTGAAAGATGAAGAAAGAAGATTCTTATTGGGAGGTAATATCAATATGTCACTTACTGACAGAGCCTTAAATAGCGGGTACCACGGCTGGGATGGCCACTGTGGTACAATTACAATGCCAGTCGCTTGATCGGTTACAATTTTATTTAAGACTTTTAATATTAAAGCAAATGGTGGGAAAGCATAAAAGAAATATGAACTCCAATCAATCGTAAAAGCATCAATATTGTGAGCAAAAGGATCTCTTTTCCAAGACACATACACGGAACACTTAGCATTTACTCTCGAGGCAAACAAATCAATTTTAGGCTCACCAAAGCATTCTACAACTTTTGCAAATGCATACGCGCCTAATTCCCACTCCGTGTCAACATTAAGTTTCCTAGATTCACTGTCGGCTTCTACATTTAATGATGATTTTATATATGACGCGAATATGTAAATTTTTCTCTTTTCACACCATTTCCAAATCATATTTGCTACAGAATTTAAATGAGGATATTGGATACCACCCATTCTATTTACGTATGATATAGCTGTGGTATTGTCGACGCGTAGAAGAACCTCGCAATCAGTCAAGTCTGCAGCAAAAGTCTTTAACCCAAAAAACACTGCTAATAGTTCTAAATAATTTATATGCTTAGAGCTTTCTGACTGAGTCCAAAGTCCTCCTGTTTTTTCACCATTACATGCGGAACCCCAGCCGGTAGTCGATGCATCAGTGAAAATTTCGGTTTTGTACCTATATTGTTTTATAGGATTTACTGACGACAAGACGTTAATCTTCCACCAATCCAAATCGTCTGATACACTATTAGGTATTGACATAAATGAATCGTAGTTGTCATTGCTGTTCATTAGAGCCAAATATTTTATTCGTTCTAGAAATTTAGTATACAACCAGCCGTAAGCGATGGCGGGACAAGCAGCCGTTAGTGAACCTAGGAAACTCGAGAAATCTCGAATCCGCATGTTTTTTGTACGTAACATACTGTTGATGCGCTGGAGCAAACTTTGACGTTTGCACTCGGGTAACTCCAAAGTCATTGTTTTTGAATTTAAAACAAAACCTAGAAACTTGCATGAAGTAGTAGGTATAAGCATACTTTTTTTATAGTTAATTACAAATCCAAGTCTTGACAAGCAATCAATCGTGTATTTGACATTTTCTTTACACATCTCTTCCGTATCTCCAAATAAACACAGATCGTCTAAGTACCTTGTTGACTTAAAACCACAGGATCTTAAATGAGTAATCACTGGTTGTAATATTTTTGTAAAAATATAGGGAGCTGAGCATAAACCAAAGGGCAAAGCGTTAAATTCATATAAATTATCGACATAAAAACGTAAATACTTTCTGTGAGACTCATGAACAGGTACTAATAGATAGGCTTCCTTAAGGTCCACCGTAGCCATAAAACATCCCTTCGAAATAAGTCTGGTCGCCGTTCGGATGTCTTCCATCTTAAAGTGATCATTATAAACAAATTTATTTAGTTTTTTGAGATTTAAAATAAATCGCATACTGCCATCACTTTTGGGTACTAAGAAGACATCCGAAATAAACTGGCTATCTGTAGAAGTGCATTTCCTAATTGCTTCTATCTCAATTAAATGCGTTAACTCTTTTCTAATTGCAATGAACTCAGATCTAGAAAAACACCTTTTGGGGTATTCAGTTGGAGCTTGCTTTGGTTTGGTAATAAATGGGATTAAATAACCTGATACAGTATTTAATATAAAATTATCATCAGTGAACCTACGCCATTCTGATAAATAATGTCTCAAACGACCTGCCTGGAAATTTAATTGCGGTGTCGATAGGTTGAGCGATGCGCCTGCGTCGCTTGTCGCCGAGCGGGTGGAGGTGGCGGCGGCGGAGGAGGCGGCGGGGGGTAGCGCCGGCCGGGCGGCGGCATCGGCGGTCCACGCCGACGGTTCGTGTACTGATGCGGGTAGGTCGTCGTTGGCCCACCGACACGTCGCGGGTAGTATTGCCCGGCTCGTTGTTGCCGCGGTCGATACGACGATGGGCCTCTGGAGTTTAACCCTGCATTTGCAGACGTTGCCGCTTGTATGATTTGGCTTGTCTTCTTGATGCCCTTTGAATTGTTTACCAAGTCGCCCAATTTTTCACCAAACAAGAGGCCATCTCTTTTCCTGTCCTTGAAACTTTCAATTAATGATTTGTCAATTAGGGGGGTGATGACTGATCGCCGAGTGTCAGTCTCTGCAAAGTGTGAGTCTGCGATGAGTTTGCCAGTGTCGTTTAAGGTTGTAACTACGTCTGATATGTTAGGATTTTTTCTCAATAAAGCCGTCATGGCCTTCCCGAGGGCCGCAAGAGCCCTGCCCAGCTGATCTTGTTTCCCAAGCAAGCGTTTGTCACGTAACCGACATGTCTCAACAAGCATGGCACTTACCTCTGGGTTCAGAGTGGGGGCTTTTGCCATAGGAACATTTTTAGGGAACAAATATTTCTTGGCTAGCTCGTCTCGTGTCTCTTTTTTCAAACCATTGACTAAAATCTGTTGAAAGCTATTAGCAATGTTGCTCTGTAAATCATCACCATACTCAACAGCTTCATTTTCTGTCTCACCCAGGGCTTTTAACAACTCGGGGTCAAAATTTTCCGTATCAAGGGGTTCATCATTGTCGAGAGGAGCAACAGGAGTACCGCTCTGTAATGACTTACTCGTAGCGTCAACGTCCGTAGGTTCGAGATGTTCTGTAACAATTTTTCCGATAGGTATATGAATATAATAAACGCGGTTGAAGCATTCAACGTGTTATCAAATTATGAACCAAATTGCGGGTAACTTGAAATGAAATAGAAGTAACTTATATGATTACTACTTTCGGTAATACCGATGCATTATCAATAATCGAGTTTTCAAATATCTATTTACTCTAATTATATCTTTAACCTGAAGAATTCAACAGGATTAAGAAAAAAAAAAAAAAAAAATAGGTCAAGACATTTATCCACCGAAGAATTCAACGGTTGGAAATGGTGATTGCAAGATGACCCGCAAATTTCATTTCAAAAAAAAAATAAATTGTCACGTATTTTTGGCGTGTGCTAAATACATTTATCCCGAAGAATACAACGGGCCCTATAAATAATAGGTAATTTTTTATTTTTTACCGAAGAATTCAACGGTAAAAAATTACGATGTAGATGAGAATATTAACCTTCGATTGGCACATCTTCATCTTCACTACTGGAGCTGGAGTATATGATGCGGCGACGTTTCGGTCTTGGGTCTTCTTGAAAACTCCGTTCGTAGTCCTCCATCAAGCGGGTCCATTTTTCTTTGCTTGTTTCTTTACGACGTTTAGACATTTTTTTTTTTTTTTTTACTTGTGCAGTCGGTGCGCGCGCACAGACAAGAATGGGGCTGACGATGCCGAGAGCACCGTGTTAGGGAAAAATGTGGAGGGAAAGAGGAAGCAGTCTTGCTTCTCTTTCTACTCTAAATACTTGTGCGTTAGGTTGCTGCATAGCAAGACTACCTGGTAAATGATAAATCTCGAAGAAGAAGACAAGATAATTTGGTGTTGAAAACATTTGTGAACTTTAGCACGCTTTGAGTATACGTTATGTACTTGTCCAAGTTTTAAAGATTGCCTTGTTACTAGCAGTGGGACTAACTTGCAATATAGTTAGAACATTTCGACACAAGCCCGCTCTCTACTGACGGCTCTTGAGTGTGTTGCATTGTGAAACTCCGTTTCTGCGTCTGACCGTCTGTCCTAACGTTTGTGGCGTTATTGGCTAGATTAAGTTCCTACTGTACGAAATTACGTAAAAGTTTGTGTTTATTGCAGACGAGTAAGTTTAATACGCCAACATACGACCACTGTTATTTTGATAAAGGACACAAAAAAAGGAAAGTTATATAAATACATTATTTCTCAGAATGATTTCAAAACGTTGATGCTGGCCAAATTCGCAATCAACCAAACAACTTCATGTTTCTAACTGAGTATAGCACGATGGACTTGGTGAAAGGGGTTTTAAAGTTCAATTAATTGTTTTTAAACAAGTGCCCGCATTCGAACTTTATACACGAATCAAGGGTGATCCCACCCTGATAAAATTTAAATACCGTCGTTACTTTAAATAATCGTGTTTACTTCCCTGAATGCAGAACGTTACACTTCATTATAATGTAATCGTTGTAGACGAAGTGCATTTAACCAGTAAACCGTGTAAAAAAAGTATCGAAAAAAGATTACGTTTAAAAAATATCACCCTGGCGATCACTTTCGCCGTCGCGCGAATGGCAATTGGCTCCGTGAAATCAGGCCTCCTGGGCGCTTGGTAATCAACCCGGAGAATGTTCGAATTTAACGTAGACTCCTTTTTGTAAGGAATAAAAAGATTCCTATCATGAAGGAGACGCCGTTATAAGGGTAAGGAGGAATTGTAATTTGTGATGATTCTAGTCCAAAATTAACATAAGCCTAGTTTTTTCTCAGCGTAGGATGACATCGTATATTTTAACGCTGGCAAAACTATCGTTCCTTAACTTCTTGGTTAAGTAATTTGATTTCAATAAGAACTCCAGTCGAATTATTTACGGATCGCTTTAATCACGCGCTGAAGTTTCAGACTTCCGATAGCTCTAAAGCAAAAGTTTGAAACGATTTATTGATTTATTGGCTATCAAACTAAAAATATGAAATCGCAGGTCATATCATAAAGGGTAACTTTCACTTGAACGTTTGGGACAAATACCACTATTCCACTGATTTTCCTTAAGTAGTTCCGCTCTTTTCTGCCCAAGTTTTGGGAGTTTAAAAATAACAATATTTAGGGCGCTATTATCCAGCCTTTGGCATCCATAAGGTACGGTTAGCGTGTGTCAGGAGGCAAGAGGGAGCTCTAAACTCTGTCAATTTACGCGGTCGGCCCACCATTACGATTATGGAGTTATGGCGGGCACTTGCCGAGATTCGCGTCGAGTGCCTTCACTCTAGATTTGCTATATCAACATTTAACTGAGTGAACGAGTTGTTTAAGTAATTACTTTGCCCGTATACGTGGAGTCTTTATAAGATAACCTGTTCACATGATCGAGTACTTTGAATTATCTGTGCATAGATTTTGCAATTTTCCACTAAACTTCGTTTATAGAGATCGAAAACAGGCTATAAGTCAGTGTCGGGTCACACGTAAAGTAGGGTTCCGTAAATAGAAAATCGTTAAGAAGTATGAAAGGGATAACATTGAAAGATAGAATAAGAAACAGTGTGATAAGGGAACGTGCTGGAGTAAAAGAAGATATTTTAGTGACTAAGATGGAAAAAAATATGCTCAGTTGGTTTAGTCACGTAGAGAGGATGGATGAAAGTATATTAGCTAAACAGATCTATATGGGGAGTGTGAATGGATGCGTTGGGAGGCGAAGTGCTGAGAAGGAATATTTCGCAAATGGACCTCTTAATCGAAAAATAAACTTAACTCTTAAAGGTTATTAACTGGAATAAATCCCTTTTAGCGATAAGTTCGCCACTGTGCATTTGTGTTGTCCTGGTATTCAGCTTTTTCATGTGTTTTATGTACCTACTATAAAGAGTTATAAAAACATACATACATACATACATGTACATTTATGTATAAATTGCTGTGCCCTAACAGGGTTCATGTTTTGTATCTAATTATTATACTATGTAAGACCTAATTGTACGACATGATTACTATGCAATAAATGAATTATGAATTACATATCTTTGAGGTTTATCCAACGATACCTCACATAAAGGGGAAAACAAGAAAATAAAACTTCGGTTTATATAGTTTGTCGGTGTAACATCAGAGCCTAATTACAGATATGTATTTAGTACTAAGAATCTCTAAAATATGATGTGGACAGACGGGTGAAGATTTTCAAATAGAAGGGAAAAAGAAAATTCCATTTTCCAATTTGACTAAGGAACCCTAAAAATTTAAGCTCAATAAACGAGTAATCTAACTTGGATATATCGAATTAATTATATGATATAAATATAACCTTAAATATTACGCGAAAATATCTAAACATGATTTGTACATTAATTTAAATACCTGTAGGTATGAAGTAATTTCAATCCATTCAAGGGACGATATTAAAATATTATCGAAATACAACAGTGAATCCAGAATTAAACAGATCTATTAAATTATATGGCTATTTATTCATAAATAGGGGCTCAGGCGTACCGTCATTTATTTAATTTACATACAATGCTGGCCTGTGATGTGCTCCGCCAGTCGGATAATCGCACAAATGACTTTTCGAACTCTGATGGATGGCTTCATGCTCGATGGAGACTTTAATAATGTTTCACAAACGTAGCTTTAGGGAAAAATAATCCATTCTTCTTGAATAAGATTTGCGTAATAAACAACCAATAGAGATTTGCTTGTATTAGTGTCAGAGTAAATCTGCCTGGGAATTTACCAATGCATCGATTGTATCTCTCATATTGCATTCTTATTACATACCATCAGGCGAATGCTTCCTAGTTATTAAATAAGTTGAGTATGTTTATTTCATTTTAGTAAAACAAACATACAGACATTTGTATCATAATTTTTCAATGTATTCTACCAACAAGAAGGAAAAATCGTTTGAAGACACATAGATCAAGTTCAAACTAGCCAGGATAATAGCCACGCTGTTGTTAATGCTCCTGTGCTCAACATCCTGGAGACGATTTATCACTTGCCTTATTTATTTTATACGTCCTCATAAGACGATAACAAATGATTTTAATTAAGAAACATTAATTTTATCTTGCTTTGCTTTACCTTATTTAAACCGTTCATGGTAACTATCTTCTTTTATCTACTTTTTAATTAGTAAAGCGAATTATAAAAAGAGGGAACAAGTTGAACTATGAGTCGCTACCGTTAATAAGTACATCGTTTTGTTAAAGTTCTAAGTTTATTTTTAAAAGTTTTACATCGTACGCCATTTACCGTGAAGGTTAAGATGCAACCAAAAGTTTTTGGCGGTTTAAGTAATTTATAAGTAAAAAAGATTTTATTTGTGCTTTTTACGACAATTTTGATTCGTAATATATACTAATATAATATGTCGTTCGTAATATATTACAATGTAAAATGTTCTACGCCAAAACTGGCAGAATATGTCGTTCCTATACCAACCATTATCTTATAAATAAACCATTTATATATTCTATTCTACTTTGTGAGTTTTGTACTATTAAACCAATAATAGTGATTATTTATAGGACCATTTCCCAACAAAATTAGTTCAAGTCCGCAAAATGATCCGTGTATGAGTACTTTTTGCATGGTGCCGTCCGCCGGCCGCGAACGCTAGCGGGGAGCATAGAACTGGTAAATGGAATGAAAACATTCGAGTTTCGTTTTCATTCATTTAATTAGCCGGAGTTTTAAGCGGCGCCTCTGTGTCGCTTTGCGATCTCGCCCATCCATTTGGATTTTACGTTAGTACGGGGTTTATACGTTCCATTTCTGGAATTTAAGCTAGTGTTCGAAAATATTTTAACGGGAATAATAAATAAATTACATCGTCGTGCGAGATTTTTCGAGGACATTTTAAGGTAATATCTTCGTACAGTAGAAGTTGATAAACAGTCGAAGAGCTCAAAGTGATCTACATACCTTCTTTTTACCTTGTCCATAGTCTATGTGTAGATTATTTTGAGCTCTTCGACTGTTTATCAACTTTTGATACTAACTGTAGGTTCCCAAATTTGTTTCATATAGCTACTCAGATTGTATTTCATTCAATTTAAACTGTATACATGAACTATGTATTCCGATATCATGATCCCGATTAAAAAAACCACCAACCATCCCAATGAAATGCTAATAACTCTAAACTGGAACAGCTATAAAATAAAGCATGCGCTGCAGATTCATTTTCGCAGTTGATTTGTACTGCAGAAACGAAAAAACGAACGCGCGACTTTCAGTTTTTAGTGTCCTAGGAATTTACGAGAGGAATTCCTACACGTGGCTAGACACAAAGCAATTAAACGAACTAAATGGCAACTCTCCAAGGTAAAAATGAGTACCATTGAATTCATTGTGAAGTAAATTACCTGACATTTTATGCGGCAAGTTTGAATCGAAGTGAAAATTTGTATGAACTTTCACTACTGCGCGAACAGTTCAGTGCTAGCGGAGCTACGGGGCGAGTTTTCAGTACGTTATTCCACTTTATTAGCCTAACGAGTAACTGCTGTAGCTTTTCTGAAACTAAATTTAACTCCTACATATCATCAGTTTGTACCTACTGATTAAAATAGGTATTTTTAAATCCTACAAATAAATATGAAAAATGTGAAAGTTTGCTAGAAAGGATTATGTGTCTGTTTCTTATTCTTTCACATAAAAACGTCTGAACGGATTTTAATCAAAATATAACACACAGAGGTAGTTTATAAGTGGGATTTGGATTAATAGAAAGATTCATTCCATTAATTCCATCAGTATTTTGATGCCGCTTTCCATCTTTACATCCACAATCATGCCAAACGTGGCCTTTAGGTCTTGTTAGGCTCTGTCGACCCCGTAAGGAATAAAGACGTGATTTATGTATGTATGTAGAAATCAAATAAAAGCCTAATTCGACTCTGGTTAATTCAGTCCACAACCCCACTCAGCCGGCAGACCTAAATGAGCGCTATGTAATACACATATTTAATAAACCAATATGTGCTGATACTACGTACTTAGGCATTAAAACAGAACATTTAAATTGAGATTAATTTTCGTTGCACAGTCTGCGGATTCAACAGTTCAGGTTAAAAAAATGGATCATTTACTGATTGAATGGATTCACTTTCAATATCATGGATAACATTCAGAATCAAAAAAAATCAATTACCACGCTTGAAGAATATTTTAAGAAAAAGCCTTTATAGGTATTGAAGAAAAACTTATCTAATTATTAGAGAGTGATAACGAAACAAAATACTGTTGAAAACAAAATTAAGTACAGCCTCTATTTCAAGTTCGGGTCAGTTAAAGATAAAGCCATGTAGACTACTGAAAATGAATATTTAGATCAAATGTCAAAGTAATCTTAACTTTTGTCGAATGTCATTTCCATTCAACATGTACGATTTGATTCTACAGAGGATTTGTTTAATATTAAAACTGTACTGTCTCTAATGACCAACCTTTGCATGATAAATTAAGATGGCTTCTATTTCCAAGTGCCAAGCGATGTTTACAAATAGAAACCTTATATTAAGTACCTTACAAACTCAAGTTGTCATTTGTTAATCGAGGAAGTTTTTACTTCTAGTGGGGTTAATGACTGTTGAATACTAAAAACAATAATGAAATAAAATAGCTCTATTCAAAATAAAGCATTAGGAAACTTGCAAAATACCTGCACCAAGAGAAACAAAAACAAAACGATAAAAATAACTAAACTGGGAGCATTCATTATTTGCTAATTCAAAAACTTGCTTGTACAAATTTACATTACCTATATACCTATATGCTTAAATATATGTATACACTGGACTGGATGGGACGGGTGCCCTTGGGAACACTAGTGGTACTAATATAATCCATTAGTTGGCTGGAAACGCATGCCTAATTTAACCATTACCTTTACAATGCGTATACTGTTTTCGATCGACTTGGACTTTCAACTCATTCTGGACTTCATGTGGGTATACATTTAGGTATCTTATGTTCAGCCTACTAAAAAACTACTAGACCTAGGACTCGTTCACAATTCTAAAATTATATCCGCAGTCCAGCCTCTTGCTTATGCTTGCAAAATGCTTGTTGCTTATGTATCACTTTCACGTTTGTCTCTGTCAGGCACGGAAAAACATCCAAAACTCACGTCTTAATATCCAGGAAGTCACACTTTCCGTCGTACCGCCGAGCGATTAATTACCAATTCAAATGTTCATGTAATAATGTAAGTGATAGAGAGGCCGGCGTACAACCGAGCGAGAGCGATTCGGCTTCAATTAGTGCGGGCGTCAATTCTCCTTGTTTATTCAGAGGAATAAAATGAAAAGAAAGAAAAAGATACGCTTGAAGATAAACATTCATACGGGGGAGGTGAATACCTGTAGGTGGTAAGGCGCTACGCACACTGGGAAGAAGGGAATTTTTGGTTATGGAATAAGGTAAAAAATGTAAGCAAGTAGACGTATGTAGCCCATAAATATTTATTTGTAAAGAGGAATTTGAGTGATTAGCCTTATGTTTTCTACCTGTAGGTCGATATATATTTGACTGTCTGGAGCTCTAGAGATAGACGTTCAATATTTATGTGCATGGTTGTGTGATATGTATGTATGAGTTACTGACTAAATATTTTTGATGATGGTTAATGGTCTTAGGTAGAGGATTCATGTTAAGTTACCACATCGATTAAGTTTAGTGATTTTATTATTAATAGCCCTATTTACGTTCTTCTGTAGGAAACCGGCCTCCTCTCAGATGAGATGGCATGTGGTGTAGTTGGGAGTTAGTGCCAAGCGGTTGATATTGCCGCTTTTCCTTCACTGAAAATTAATGGCAAACAAATGTATTTCGATAAATAAATTCAGAATAATTTAGAGGTAATAGCACTGACTCACTACCTTACCGGGCTACTCTTTTTTTAACCTAGTGTCTGTTGCTGAATGTAAAGCCCCCCCCCCCTCCAAATCTGAGTGGAGACCACGCTTGTTTAACACGGATACGGTGTGCTAGAGCCTTATGCAGCCGTGTTGTATTTCGCTGCCAAATGGGCATCCGCGAGGCCGCGGCGCCGGCTCGGGGGCCACATACGCTCTATATTTACACTGCTGATACAATTTCAGATTTTTCTCACACCCAGAATTTCCAGCAAAAAATTCTCCAAACTCAAACCCAACTTTTGTATAAAAACTTCCCCAGCACTTGCGGTGTAAATATTATCCTTGAAAAATTTCCTCGAAAAAGGTGAAGTTAACGAAAATCCTTAAACCTCTAACACGGCTAGATAACGCACACAGATATATCGTGGCGCGGCAAAGAATAAGACGTCAAGGAAAAAAGACGCGTTACACAATAATAAGATATTATGTTATGTGACATATGTGATATGGATCGTGAGGAGTGTGGAAAATACACGCTTATTTTTACGTATAGCTTAATTTAGGCATTTGTCTGAGGAAATTATTGCTGTCTAGCCTCGTAAATAGAGTATGAGATAGCGTTGGCCTAGTGCCGAATGAAGACGTAGCACACTCGGTATTGCCTGATATTGCTAATACGGCCTCGACATCTTTTACGCTTATGCGTTGGTACCTTATGTGTATGAACCCAGTGCCATGGAGAAATCAAGCTAAGTATAAATTTTTCATAGTAAAGAAAAGAGCTATTTATTATCGCTTCCTGGCATCGTAGGACTATCTCTATTGTTGGAGCAAATGATTGATAAAGTGTTCAGATATCTAGAAGTTTTATTCCTACTTATTCGTGTGCGTGTTCTGTCTATATCTATCTACACATACATACTATACATGGTACATAGATACACCACGTCTTTATCCTTTAGACAGAGCCTAACGTAGCAAGACCTAAAGGCCAACGTAGCATGGTATACATACGTTATGTATATTCTGAATCTCGGACACTGGTCCAACGATTTTTATGAAATTTAGTATGCAGGGGGTTTCGGTGGCGATAAATCGATCTAATTAGGTAGAAAACGTACCAAAAAAATACCAAGTCATCCACGTACTAAAATATTAAACAACTAATTTATCATAAAACCGATCTGTCCTGCCAATGTTACGCCAAACTTAGACTCAAACGCAACGATCAAACATACGAACAGTCATTTTACGTAACCGTACTAAAGGCAACAACTTTAAATTATAGGGTCACTTCTTTAAAGCACCTATTTCGCAAAAAATCCTTTGAATTGCAATACAAAATACGACAGTTGTTCAACCTTAAGTGGCTCCTAAATTAAAAACCAGCACCTTTCAAAGTATCAAAATTTTGAGACCAGTTCAGTTCAGACGAATCCTTATGATACAATAAAAACACCTTCTTCATTTCCTTGTCAAACTTTTACGAATGTACCAACAGACAAAAGCGCATAACTCTGGTTTTTCTACCAAGGGCTTAAAAAAGGCTTTTCAACATAATCTAATAAGGGCGGTTTATTCTTTGGCCTCAGGTAGCGCGGCCGGTTCCGTAGGGGCGCACGCCAATCGTAAAGCATCGCTCGGGCGGCACTAAATGTCAATGTACAAGGGCAAAGACGAGCCCTTACCTATCGCTACACGGTATTACAATTTACTATACAACCTCTATATACACTTTAAGTTTGAATAGGAACGGATAAACCTTTTTCAGATAGCCTTTCTAAGGTCCGCAAAGTGTAGGCGTAATATTTTGGTGAGCAGGAGAAACATAATTTTTAACCGACTTCAAAAAGGTTCTATTTTCGATCGCATGTTTTTTTTAAAGAAAGTCAGTTGGGGTTTGCAATAAATAGTTTGGTCACTAGGTATTTAGTTGGCTGGGGTGGAAATAGAAGTTAACAACTGGTATGTACGGTTATGAAACCACAAGCATCACTATGCATTTCCAGATTTTTAATTCAATGTGCTTTGAGACTGGTTGTTGCTAAGGGTTTGTAACGTTACTTACTTAGATTTACCTATTACTAGGACTACCTACTTTTCATTACATTATATCCAGGAATATTTTTTGTGTAGGTTCAATTTTTGACGAGGAAATGGTTGCGAGCCACTTTAAATTTCGCCTGATAGTATTGGCCAGTCCTTTTCACACAGTATTTAGGAGCCGGCTAAGTCTGATGAATAAGCAGTAGTTCCAAATACCTCCTGAAATGAATAACCACTATCAGCCCCTTAATGAATCAGTCAGATGAAGACTCACTGAATGACTAGTAGGAAACCGGTGTACACGCTAGCCCACCAAATCAGAAAATTCATCATTGAAATTAGAAACCATTAAGCCTTGAATATTTTTTAAATTTCTCTTAATATTTATAATTAATAACAAACGCAAATTTATACAAATTTAGTAAATACGTTTCGAAAATTAAAATGCATTCAACGACAGGTTGGTGCCATAACCTCTTAATTTTGACACCCTTGGAGATCCTGCGCTCTGTGCCAACAAATTGAACTTCAAATCATACACACCCCTATCATATCTCCAAAGCCAAAGTATCGGGAACAAAACGGGCTTAATTGAAAAATCCTATGATTTCCAAAGATAATCCTCACAGGCCCGCATCGATGATCGGGTGTTTCCATTAAATCATTAATGTATGTTAAAACAAAAATAACCCGTTGTTTTCCTCAGACCGTGTCGAAGAGGAAACAACAAATAGAGTGAAAATGCCATATAATTCCTCACCCCATCTTCAGCCTATACACTTCCCACTGCTGGGCACAGGTTTCCTCTCAAATTAAGAGGGCTTGGGCTATAGTTAACACACGGGCTTAGTGCGGATTGGGAACTACACACACGTTTGAATGGTTTCGCATGTGCGTGTAGGTTTCCTTACGATTTTCTACATAGTTTCTGTAAAATAAATTCAGTGAGGTTAGGCGCTTACTGCACTTTGATTTGCCAGCCGAAATTAGGTATTGCAATCGATATGGATAGTTAATGTTTAGTTGTGTGGCGTAGTGAATGAACTCGAATAGTTTTTAGGAAAACCCACAAGTAAATAATAATCTAAAACCTTATTTTTTACTTAAACGTCTTTGTTCCGCGTTGGAAATAAAGAAAAAAACAACAGCAAAAAAATAGTGTCAGAACTGTGTGTAAAAACACTGACGTGCATAATTGTAAAACCCTTATTACCACTCTATTTGGCTATTTCCTCTATGGAACGCGCTAAGCCTCCGATATTTGGGTATCAATTATTCACGACTGCCAGCCCTGACGAGAACTCAATTTACTTAGCTCTGTAAATGGTTTTACTTTTTATATTTTTTCATTGAGTAACGTTTCTTGAGTGCCTACCCAAATTCTTTAAATTGGATACACAAAGCGCATTCAGGTCGATTTCTCGGGTGATACTTGTATTGAACTTTGGCTTGACACGCTACCGTGTGTAGATTGCCTTTTATTTATTTATTTATGATTGATATCGCCAGTGCAGTCTGGTGAAGTAGCGGTGGGGTTATCGTGAATAAACTAAAGATAAACAAAGCTTGATAGCTTTATTATATTTACTCTGTTTCTACATTGAAAGTGTGAAACAAATTGTAAGGCCATTGCTAGCAAAATTTTAAATATGGTTCACACCGTCAAATCTAATTTAAGTTCGACAATTCTATTTATTTTGATAGTGCTAAGTCACGCCTAAATCTATAATTAGATAAATATTTTTACCGCAATACGGTCTGAGCGCAAAATGAAAATAACTTAGTTTTTTTTAATCATCGTAACAACTCAAACCAGATTTATTTTCTCACCGCAAGTGTTTCTTATTATAAAGTTTGTTTTACAACTAAAACCAAATATTGTTTTTGTTCTAAATTCGACTTTGCGCTCATAATTTCAGCTAAGCGGAACGTATAGATCTTAAGTGCTAAAGTAACATGCTAAAGATATTCTTTATAATGATAACTTCTTTACTATCTGGCAATACTAGGTCGGTATTTGAAATGATGTCTTTAAATATCAATGTGAAGACCGCCTCGAGTAGTATATAAACTCATAATGATGTATTTGTTTCCTTTATAGTCAGATCCACGTATTTAGTTAGGTACAAAAAAATACCTTTTCTCAAACATGCTCGGAAATGTATGCGTTAATGTCCCGATATGAGGACATGAAGTTTCTCGTTTATGGCTCCCTACATTACTTCTTGGCTTAGGCCACAAAAGTTAGTATGAAAATCCATTTTTGTCCGCTGCTCTAATTTTTTAAATTTCTATACTAAAATTAAATTGGCAAAGGAAAAAATTACATACAGCCAACCACCACCACAATCTGTACCTAAGCATAATTGCGACATAAAAAAAATATCTATGGTACTATATTTATGTGCGGTTAAACATGGTGCTCAAATAGCTGGATCAAATTAGTACATTTAAAAAATAAAAAAGGTGGCAAATCGAAAATCTTTTTTTCTGCTTATGCGTATTTCGTAGTGATTGTTATTATAATTTAACAGAAATAAAAATGACTTCTAGTGATGAAAGTGACGGGGAACTTATGAACTGTACTCCGCCTCATTTAAAAGAGGAGGCAAATTTAGCTATGCAAAATATGCTACCGGAAAAAAGTAACTATGATTTACTTGATTGTCTAGTAGTTATTTTAATTTTAATATTTCCTCACATTGTTTGAGAAAAGCACTATACAAGCTTTGGCCGGAACAGGGATTGCAGGACTCGTTCTATCTGGCCTCGTCTTCGACTCGGCCACCTACCCCAAACTCGTCCAGCAATCCCTTACTTCACGGCCTCTGCAGTAATGTACTATAATAGACCTATCGGTACAAACTGTAAGACCGTCATGACCTTTAAAATCATATTTTTATAGTTGCGTTTCATTAATAGTGGGTAAATTTTAGTGGGTAGGTATTTCTAGTATTTTTTTGCGAGCAGCTCTTTTTTATAGACGACATATTCGGAGTAACACCCGATACTCCAATTACGTTGGATTTCATTGAAAACCTTACATTTTAAGCTCTGACAGGCTATCAAATACAACTAAAGTGAGTTCGCAATTTCACATGAAAAAGGGTAAAAGATACCGGGCATAAATGTCAGTAAAAATAGTCTTTTGATCCCACCATCGATACCTGGCCACGACAGGCGGATTAGTATCCACCCTCGTTTCCCACTGCACAGTCTACACCGACTATGCTTTTCTTAGTCATATTTTAATATGCGTCTATTCAGACAAGATGCGATGGCGGTAATAAAATATGGCTTTTAACTATAATGTGTTAAAACTGATTGATATACCCACGTGTATTCTCATTGAGTAGATACTCTTTTTGACACCTTATATATTACGTAGCAAAATTGAGTAAAAGTGGTGCCAAGCTGCATATCAGGTGGTTTTTTTGTCCTAATATACTTTGGGCGTATGATTCATCTGACTGAAATTAATCTGAAACGATAGACTTTTCAGGAATGGTATTAACTATTCTGAGTAGCTCGTGTATAAAATATCTGCCAAAATAATTTCAGTCCACTGTCAACGCTTCTATTGACTGCAATTTGATACACTCATAGAGCTCCAATGCTGATTTATAAAGTGTTTTTTTTCTCAAAACTAATTCTAGGTTCGGAAGCGAGTGAACCAACAATTGTAAAAGTTGTAGTACAGCTAAGTAACCTTCCCAATGAAAGCGAAATCTTACTTAAGGTTGTTAGCGTAAGTTCTCAACTAAATGTTGATATTATTGCAAGTCAGTCAGAGAGTTTCCGCTTTTCTCCGTAGCTCTTCCTTCTTCTGTCACGCGTTTCCCCTTTATTAAATTTATTAGAGTTGTGTTCGGTAAATAAGTGGAGCGAAAGGTAACGGTATTCGTCCGCGCGCCGTGCGTCACCGGGAGCGGGTCCCCGAGGTGGCCGGGCGAAATGCTAAGCCGATTCACGTTATTGTCGACGCCGTTTTGTGAACTCATACGGGAATGCTGAATGTTATTGAGATAAATTCTTTGTAGTCACGTAATTTTTTGTACTCAGAAAGAACCATCTGAATTTTTATACCAAAAATGCTGTCTTAATTCGAATTATAAACCAACCCAGTGACATCGAGACACGATGATTTAAAGTATTTGTAGATACAAACTCGAAGCGTAACAGTCAATCAATAAGTTGCCAGAAATAGTTTGCGATCTTATTATCGATGCCACGAAGATGTCATGCATTCAATTTTACGACCTTGTTCGTATTTAATAAATATGTCGGTCTTTTCCGACCCCAAATTTTACGACTCCACAATAAAACATGTCTCGGCATCCAAATTTATATGCGTACATAAAGTTTTATATCCGCGCGACTTGCACCGGTGGAGGTTTTCCTAATTGTTACCGGTCATGAACCGAGACGGCCCGAGCCAGGCTTCATGAAAATTCAAAACGCTGACAAATAAGCGACGTCACCCTTAAATCTGATGTTGGTTTCAATTAACAACAGCGAAAGACTGCCACGACCCAAAACTCAGAACCTAACGAAAGGAAACTTAAAAAACATCACGGTCCAGTCGACTAATAAAAAGCTTTCCTGGAAATAGACGTCCGTATAAAAATGACCTTTCTAATGATGTAATTTGTACCCGTATAATTCGGCCGTTACGGCCCGGTGTCGACATGAACCGCGTCTTAAGATCTGTTTATTTTGTATCAAATCTGCGGCCGAAGCCGGCAGCCATTACCGCGGGGCTGGCGCGACGAGCACACGTCGACCTCATAAACTGCACAGAAAAAGCTTTATTTATTCCGCGAGACGAGGTGATTGCGAGTGACTCACTTATTGACTTTTTGTCGTTCCGATTAATCATGAACGCGGAATTTTTCGGGGCGCGCCTGAAATAATAAACAGTGGGAAATTTCATTTCGGTAATAGCGTTTCCCTAATTGCGTATGCAGCAATTATCTGGCGGACGTGTTGGGGCGAACAGTTATCGGTGGTAATGAGAGGCTGCGCGGGAATTAGCGCAGTCTCAGGTGGCGGCCGAGCCACGGACAAGATTGTGTGCGGAACCTACATTTCCTTATTGTTCTGCTGGTATTTGTTATTAAACATGCCGGGCGCTTTTTGCTAGTATATCTAGGTATACAAGGTGCTGTGAAAATAATCCCGAATATTTCAGCAAGTCGGCTAAATTTGACTGAACAACTCCTAAAGATTTTCATGGAAAATATATACTCAAGACGAAGTCACGCCTCTAACTGCATTTAGAACATTGAGAAATATGTACAAACATTTGTAATACAATAAAATAGACAACACATCTTCATAGGTATAATATCGTTCGAGACATGTAAGTAAGTGCTACTAAGAATAGATTATGACCTTAAGAACTCAAAACGTAACGACATGTCAACGGACTATAGTGTAAATAAACAATTGCTTAATTTAAAAATGTTTATACACACAAGAAAACAAAGCGTGAACTATTTTACAACTATACACTCAGCTAAGAAGCGAAGCAATCCATCCCTTATTTCCCGAGTACGCTGCACTAATCGAGAGATTAGCACTTAGCATCAGCTGGGTTCAGCGAGCACGTGACTTGTATTTGCCGTTTCCTTTATTAAACCGAACACTAACAAGTCCAAGTTAAAAAATACAAACAACAAAAATGCTTTGCTTCTCTTACAATTAACTCTGGAATCAGCTCTAGCAATGTTTCCGGGTTGGTAAAATGGAGCTTCAAAAACGACCTTAGCCTTTCCTTAAAAGACCAGCCGTGCACCTTATTGAACCCACTTATGTTATGGATGTAACGGCGGCGATGATAGCTTTCCATCACGTGACCCGCTCGCGCGTTTGCCCCGTGTGGCTAAACATGATTTGAATAACAATCGCAGTTTCACAGAGTGGTTAAGTTATTACATAAAATGGAATATAATTTCGTTGTTTTATGTAGAAACGCCTTTTTGGGTCTGCATGAAAACATAATAGTATAATATGTTACCGAGTATAAAGACTTAGCTATATGTGTAAGGTAATTGGTTCTTGTTCATTTGGTGATAGTGACTCAGTAGTCCGACTAGTCTGAATCATATTCGGCTATAAGCGATTCGTAGTTTATTTCCGGATACACCAATATGACATTCTGTACCTAGACTAAGTAAACAAAACTTTGTGAGTCATGTGGATAAATTCGCTATCAATTATACGACAAAGAAGACAAAGAAGCAAGTGTGTCACCTGATGGTAAGTGAGCACCTCCACCCACCGACACCCGCAACATTAGAGGATTGCAAATGCGTTGGCAACCTAGAGGGTTAAGATAGAATACCAATTTAATCGGCTGTTTTGCTTTCCCCGCTGGAACACAGAACTGCTGCTCGGCGGCAGGATGAGCGAGTAAGACAGTGGTAGAGATCCGGATGGATCTTGTACGAGGTCTTAACACCCAGAATAATAAAAAAATAAAAAGGGTAAAGGGGTTTTATTCCTTAAAATGGTGTATAGTCTTTAACAAATCACAAGCAACAAGCAAATTTAATGTTCTTCACAAAATAGTTTAAGTTAACACATATAAAACGGCGTATTTTAGTAATAAAAACGTGAAAACACAAATAACTAAAGTCAATGTACAATAATTGGCCGTTAGCTTTAGTTTCAACTCAGGGGCTTAAAAGCATTTCTGGGAACCAGCTAGCACGAGGGGGCGCACTCTGAGTCATACAACCTTCATGCGAGGGCGATTTACGAAATTGAAGATATTTAAAGTCTAGTCTGAACTTTGGAAATTGCAGTACTTTAGCCAAAAAATATTGTATAAGGTTAAGTCAACTGTAAAAGTAAAATACACATTCCAGTCATTAATTATAGTACTTAATAAATGTTTTGGTTGTTATATGTGGTGTTCAATAAAGAGTTATTGTATTGTATTGTATTGTAATGCCTTGGCCTCTTCGTTGGGCTCTAGAACTTCAGTCTTTATCATGGATCAGAAGCTCTTACTGATGATGCGCTTTGAAACTTTATGTATTTTCAGGTACTTGCTTAAACTATTTGTATTATTAGGTTTAGTTGAAGCAAATGTTGAGTACTTAAAAACTCCGAATATTTAAAGTTTCGTGCTTATTACATTTATGTCAACCAATTCATATAAGGCTCTGTCTGCCACGTAAGGGATAAAGACGTGATTTGTATACACATCTTTATCCCTTACGGGGTAGACAGAGCCTAAGGTAACCGTAAGTAAACTTAAACAATTTTACATTATCTTGGAATAAAGCTGAATACTCTTCAAACTGCTGGATCGATTTTTACCAAATATGGCTAACCACCGCAAGGAAACTGGCTTTCGAATTAAGAGAAACCGCATCGAAATCGGTTTAACCGTTTGAGAGCTACGATGCCACAGACAAACGCGCACACACACCCACACACACACACGCACGCACGCACGTACACACACACACATACACACACAGAGAGAGAGAAAGAGAGAGAGAGAGAGAGATATCGGTGTCAAACTCACAACACCCCTCTTTTTGCGTCGGGGGTTAAAAAGCAAAGCACTATTATTCGTAGCTCTATCTACGTCGTAGCCATTTGGTTTGTGTTAACGCGCCGTAGCAAATCGGCGTGATGCTCAATGCTACGGTATTGCTACGCCACGTTTTATACTCCGCTTTGATTGAGTTATAGACCGTTCCACGCTCACAACTAATACACGAACAAAAATAGCGAAAAATTTGCTGAAAATAAATATTGCGTTATGGCGTAACGCAACCGCGTAGAAACAAGAAGAGTGCGAAAGTGCCGACAGTATAATAATTGAACTGCGCTCCGAAGGCAAAAGTTAGAAGGATGAGCTTCCGATTAATACAGTCTTTAACATTTCAGTTTAATCCCAAAAGGCACTCACCTCGTCTTTCTTTCCTTTCTTGATAGCGAACCCGAAAGCCTTCTGCTGCAGCTCAAGTGTCGTTCAAGTAGGTCCAAATTGTTTAAAATTACACGTACAGTTCATGCGCAGCTTATATTTAAAACAGTTTAGTGTGACTTATCAGTAATTTTGTGAAATAACAATACTTTTAATTAAATTGCATTTTTAGACCTAACGGCCACTTCTTCTTCTTCTTTGTGGCGTATCAGCGCCACTTTTCAGGAGTTCAGAAATGTCACTGTCATTCCGCGCGCCGACCACAACCAACTACTTTTCAGGTTGCATCTCATTTAAGGCCGACTTAGGGCAGCGGTTTTATAATAAAGTTAAAAAAGGTAGTATATCGAATATGTGCGTATGTAAATATCCTCTATTTTCTCTTGAAAATCACTTGAATCTGCTAGTAGTAAACGAACACTCAGAACAGAAGTAGCCAACATTTTTTTTTATGTGGGCATGGACCACATCCAAAATTTAAAAAAATTGACGGAATCATTTCTATTTTTTTTTGTTACAAAAAGAAGGCATTTTGAAGTGTACACCTGCCCTATATTATAAAATAAAGCGGGCGGAGAGTTTTCGAAGAAATCTGTAGAAATTCCTTTAGGTTTATACAAAAAAATTATATTTATCAATTCAGTGTTCCATACGTCCACCACGGACCCCTCATGTTATTGTTTAGGGTGATGGATCCTAATGAAGCTAACATTGACATAAAGACCTTAAAAACCATTTGACTTTCCTTTCTACTCTATCTCCATACACAGGTAACTTAGCAAAGCATTCAACTTGTTTTTACTCAACTTATTGCTCTACATTTAAGTTGAGGAAAAAATTAGATACATAAAGTCCATTCGAAGTCAATTGTCACTTTTAAAAATAAAACGTCGCCGTCCACCGGCAAACGGCGCGAACTCATCATGTTTGCTTAGCATTCCCCATCAGAAGGGCTCGTGAAGATTTTTCGCGGTTGTCATTTAGTGTTAATGCTCGTGGTGGGCGGGCCGGCGTACGAATGGCCGCATTTACCACTCCCGCGGCTGCCCCTAAATCTCCCGTTCGGAATGAGCCAATGCATCTTAAGCGGGAATGCGACTTTAAAATTGTTGTGACGAAAGGGGATTCGGGGCGAAATACGAAGCCGGCATTCTTGCGACTAACTGTGATTTATATGTTAGGATTTCTTTTAGGTTCGTGGATGGAAGGACCTTGTGCAACGGCTAGCCGGATTGCTACTATTATCTTATTGGCCAACAGTACTCGAGGAGGGTGAGACAGCCGGTGAAATTGTTGGCACAATAAGGTATGCTATCTTAGCCCTCTATAGCGTCTGCTTCCCGTGGAAATTTTGAACTTTCTTGAACAAACAAGTCTATGTGACTCCGTAATAACGTAGCATTCTATTGGTGAAAGGGTTTTTTTTAATTGGATGAAAAAATTCATTATACCTCATATACCAAAGTCAATAACTCACAAACCGTCTCATTATAGTGTATAAAAGTTAAATAGCAAATGATTCTGAAAAAAAAAACGCGTAATATACAAGTAAATACTACTATTAGTAATACATAATAATGTCCTTGACTGCCGCAAAACATGGTACGAAATGGTAGAAACTGGTCCTTAACAGTCCGCTAGGTATGTCTTCGCCAGTACCATCTCATTAGTACGTCTGCAATCGAGTATGCGAGTCCTAGCGCTCATTAGGCGAGGGTGACCCGCAGTAACGCAGTACTTCCGAATTCAGCAAGACTGCGAAATCGACGGACTGTTCACTTTATTTATGTATAGAGGGCACACTTTGCTCGGTTGAGCGCTATAGCAAGATGTAGAAATTTTGGAGAGAATTTGAACTTGAATTTTATAGCATAGTGGAAAATTGATGCTGATATTTTTTTTGAACTGGATATTTCGAATGGTATTGTCATGTTCGTGATTTCAATAAGCAGTTAGTTCCCTGATCCGAGTTAATTTTTTCACTATTTAATGACTTCTTGTCTTTTTTATTCAGTAACTAACTATTTTATTGAATCAGGCGTAAAATTCGCATGCTACTTTTTTGTAAGGTTATTTTGGTTTGGGTCTTGGGTACCTTGTTGCTGCCCATTGTTTCTGATCCATTGCCACATCTACCACAAACTCTTAGTGGGAATTGGTTTATAGGGTATACGTAGGCTATGTTTACTGCACTACGTTCCTAATAGTTTTTTTTTAATTGTGTCTGTATCTGTTTTTTCCCCAAAAAAGAAGTCAAAGTCAAAGTCAAAAGTTTATTTGTTCAAAATGTAGGTTACAAGAAAATAATACTAATGAACAAAAACATTTACCTTGCTACAGAGCAGTGAATTGACTAATAAAAAAATGTTGGCACAAAACAAATTCGTCGCTCAAATTGTTCCATAATTTCAATGTTCTTATTATCTTCATCTCCGAATAGTTTGTCGGGCTTTTAAATAAAATAGAGAGCCACAAAGCGAGTGCAGTGAATTTTACGACCACCGGTTTATAGCGGTACATGCCAGTTTTATTTGCTTATATAGGCTTTTAATGGCCTGTTCGCATCAGATACATTGCTGATAAATGTTGCACTATAACTCCCGAGAAATATTTGCAATAGATTTATGCCGTCTGTGAATAAGATAATGAATGTCTCGCTTTATTTATGCCATGTGATTAATGTCATAATTTCATGCATTGAAACAAGAGACATGCGATGAAACTATTACAGATACTGCTCGTTTAGTCGATGATGCATTCATTAACATTTTATATCCAAAAACAACACAAACTCTCTGTTCGTTGCTTACAAACGCGTTTTCCTTGAGAGATACTTAGGTAGATTTTCTGCCCCCAAAATCCCCTAAGTATGCAAACATTGCTCGTTCAATATGGTATACAACATGCCAAATCAATTTGGATGTAACAGTTTTAAACGATTCGCACCAGGGAATATTTCGTTGATAAGCTCCAAATATGTCATGATCCCGGGGCCTTACAATGACGTCTTAATGCGATCCAATTCCGACTCAGTTCAGGTTTTAGCTGTCATTTTTAGAATGGATCTGACTGCGACCGAACCTAAACTGCATCGGAATTGCATCGCATTAAGACGTCATAGTAAGGCCGCGGATCACAGGACTGAACAAATTACGGGTGGATATTTCTTATCCCTCTTATTCATAAACGCTCTATAGGCTTCTGCTAACTTAACAATCGTTTCTCCTGTAAAAAACATGTCAAACATCACGTCCATATCCCTTACGGGGCAGACAGATCCTAAGATAGCAAGACCTTAAAAGTGCCACTTTTTTGCATGATTGTGGGCGTATAGATGAAAAGGGGAATCAAAATAGTGATGGGTTGCTAGCCGCATCGCCTATAACATGATTCCTAAGATTTTGACCCATTCCCTCGATGAGTTTCTACTATCTGCGCGGGCGGAGAAGCAACTGGTACACTCTCTGTTATTTCTTTGCTTCCGACCAATATGGAAGGTGTCTAAAGTAATTTTAATGTAATAGACAACGTGTACAGGTAAATGTCTGATGTTTTTTTAATGTTTTCCTTGCACCAAAAGTCAAGGCGTAAGAGCTAGGTATACTACGAGTATTTGTCCTGCAATTAGGGTAGATGCACGGCGCGGCGGCGCCGGCGCCCGCCTAACGGCCCATAATTACGGTGCAACCACGTGTTATCACGAAGAATTCGTCCCGCACCATTATTACACGCGATAACCGTTTACCTGTCGACCGATTCAATTCAGTAAACTTACTCGCCTACACTCATGCGATGACACAATTGGATTTTCCCAATTCCATTCAGCAAATACGCTCACGTAGCTAGAAAAACTTTTATGTGCGCTTTTTTTTATCGGCTTATTGTCGTTTTTGTTTCGAGTTTTCGTAATGGGCCCGAGAAGGCTCCGATTATCGTTTGCCGATAATCTTCAACGCACTTCGTAATTTGTTTTTATAACGTACACGTACGTACTTAAGTTAAAAAGATATCATACCAATCCGTATCCCCAACTAACAAATGACACTATTCAGGCCACACGAGCTAGTTCAAGATTGGAAAATGTTTAAAAGAAAATAATATTGGTATAAGAAAAAACAATATTGAACGATCATTATAACAATATGACTGTATGTATATACTCGTATCGGCATTATTTACGTACACTAAAACTGGAACGATACTGAGAAAATCAGAATTATGACATATTTATTTCAAAATTAATGCTTTAAATATTCGTTTATATCGAAATAATAAAGAGGCGTATTTACAACATGTCGTTAATTCGTGACAAAAAGCATAACATGCAAGCCGTGATGCATATTAATGGAAATTGCAGCTGCGCTAGTGAAGGACACGGGCTAACAAGCCAATATTTCGATGCTCAATATCTTGACCGCAAATATGAATATAACATACCGTAGAAACTTAAATGTGTTAGCGAAATAACAAGCGTATAAGTGGTGCCACGCTGGGGCCCACTTATAGACACTGCACGCCACTGCGGACCCCGTTCTCAGAAGCAGTGTCGATGAACTACTTATAGGAGACATGCACCATATAAATTTATAAAAAGAATCGATGGCGCTACTCAACACGTAGCTCAGTTAGTTCTCTTTCATTTCTATTAGCGAAGTCATGACCGTTATAAACACAAAATAGAAACCATAAATATAAAAAGAAATAAACTAAAAAACTGTTGTCTATTGTAACTTAACACATACGCATTTTGAAATGTGACTTTTTCGTTTGTCAATGAATTAAAAATTGTATATAAAAAAAAACTATTTTTTAACATAATGAAGTAGTACCAAATGTTATAATAATATCCGGATTCCTTACACACTCAGATTAATCAAGCATTTTTTCTTCGAAAATAATAACCTTAGTAACATTTTCATTGATATTTTTTGACAGACATTAAGTTGTCATCGCAAAAATGGCAAACTTCGATTCCGTTGCGTGTTGCCCGTTGCACGTCGAATTACATCGTTAAATATAGAGCGGTATCGATTGCACGGCGGTCGCCAAATTAACATGTCACAAGTTTCAGGTTCCATTCAATACGAAACAGAAATTTGTTCAATGACCGAGAATGGCTGGAACTACTTTGCTGTGACTCCAGACAAGTAGGTTATATCGTTCATATTTTTGATTGCCATTTCTTAAAGATGAAGCGTTTATTTAAAAGTGTTATTGGTTTGATGACTTTATTATTAGATGCATGGTTTTTAAGTTTAAGTGTATGCGTAAAGGATTGTAATAAAATGTGATCGAATATGATCGAATTTTAAAATCCTATTCAGTGTACTTAGTACTAGAAAAACAAGGTAGCATACTTAATACCCATCGAAATGAGCTGCTTTTCGGCTACCAATAATATTCTATTAAAATGTTACATGCCTTGAGGCATTGAATATTTTTAGTAAAGGTGTAATCCGCAAGACTAAGTTCCGGCAATTTTTTGGCTTTTTTATTTTACCACTCCTCAGACATTGTGTAAATCCAAAAGTGTCACATTCAACTTGCCACAAGAACTTATCTTAGCAAAAAATTCCATAATGTATTTAAGGACCGATTTTACCCTGTTGAAATAATAATATCGTAAATGAAGCATTTTTTACGCTGCCAATACCTACTCCAAAACGTCTACTAGCTCTCAGACCAAACGTGATTATACTTTCCTAAAACAACCTAGATTTACTTATCGAAACAAAATAAACGTAAACAATGATAAACAACGTAGGTGAACGACATTGGAAAGTAATACTGCGCCTAAGCAAGAAAAGCTGAGCAGCATTACGCAAAGACAAATGTATGTGAGACAGCATTAACATAATCCGGGAACGCGGGACAAAGGAAGTGACGTGACGGAGTAGCGACCGACTTCCGGCCGGGCGCTGCTCCTGCTGGACTCCATCGGATGCTGGGAATTTGATTATCTCCATGTAAGGCTTCCTTGGGAAGCTGTTTGCACTTGCTTCAAGTTATTTACGTAGTTTAGCGGTCCTCGCAACGCGGTGAAGTGATTTCGCGATTTTCGCAACAAGTGATTTTAGTGTTCGGTTGCTGAATGTGATAGCGATAGCGCTCCCAATATTAATACGAACCTGAGAGTTTCAAAGTGCTCAGTGTGAGGGGAAAAAAGTTTTATTTTACATGGACTTTTTATTTTTTTGTGCAGTTTTCTTAGGTTATTCTACCGTCCATGCTAAAATGTAAGAAATCATGCAATTTAGTGGTAGCTATTTGGGTTTCGCTTGGATCTTCCACAGCACTCCCGTGCGTAATTTTTTTATTATATTTAAGACTTGAGCTCTTGTCACTGTAGTGTAATATTTAATGCAGTGAAGTACAGTGGTACAGGCATAATAATGCATGACATTCTAACGGGAAAACATGTTTGACCTTACGCACTTGTCTTTAGGGCAAACTAATTATTGAACCGATTCAAAGAGTTCTTTCATTAGTAAGCTATACACAACCCCTGATTAACATACGGTACTATTTTGTGGGGAAGTGTAAAATTCCCGTGGGAAGCAAACAAAGTGGCGTGCAACATCTAGTTTTCAATGAAGCGCGTGTAACATTAGGTAGGTCCGGCGCGACACATCAATCTTGGTCGCCCGGGGACGGGGACCGGCCGGGACGCGCGTTTCTGTCTGTTGCGTGCGTCAAAACGGAACACGTGACACTGGCCTTTTATTTCCTTAAGTAGCTGTGTTGGGGCTTTGAGACCTGCTGTTTTTTAAGTTAGTCATTAACAGCGTACTGCGAGCAAAAGCCTCGCCTCTTGGCCTTCATAACTCCCAGTTTCCAAAGTGGCCCATCTTCTTGGTCTGCCACGTCATATCTGGCTGTTCGTCGGTTCACCTTGGTGCCCTTGGGCAAGGTATAAAATTACTGTACTTATGTAAGACTTTGTTAAGAATTTCTCGTGAATTTGCCAACTGAATGTTTATATAATTTAAATTTGACTTCGAAAATACATTAGTAACTATACATATAATATTAGTAAATAAAAGATACTAATAATATTCATATTATGGATATTTTTGAATACAAAAGTAATGAATCTCGTCGTTCCGGTCATATTGATTGCGATGATTACAACCAAACATCTCTTTTTGTCCGAAATCATTTCCCTATCTTTATTCACTTAGCAAATATTACACATTTACTGCTAAGTCTAACGTACTCAGTGGTGCATACGCAAATAATAAATTACATGGATGGATGTAACTAAAATACGCAGAGCTGCTGAACCGAAGCGTTGAAAGTTTACGCACCGCGTCGTGCCCTAGATGAACGTTTACGCAACGTTCAGCGGAACGGGTCAGGGGCCCGAGTTTTGAAAGCGCATCACTAGTACTATTCGATATTGGGAAAAGTTGCGTATTGCTACAAAATTTTTAAGTGTTTCAGTATTTCAAATTCAGCACAAATTTTCACCACTTTCGATTGGTGTTTTCGCATATGTGCTTTCAAAAAAAGCATTTTTTGCTGTTTTACTGTTAAACTTTAGGGAGCAACAGTTAAATAAAATAATTGGTAATCTTTTTTAACGAAATCAATTGTAATTAACCATTAACCAAAACCAGTACCTTCCTACTGCGCCACCACAGTGTTGTCGAGTGTTTGCGGAGTAACTGATTTCGGTCATTAACATAGGCCTCTGCAAACGCCTGATTCAATCAATTAATTAGCCACTGATACATTTTAATGCGGAATAGCGCACGAAGTAATGAAGTAGGATCTCCGCGGGACGGGATTACTTTTTGCATCGAGGCGTCAAAGAGTGGCGATCTACCGCTGAAGATTTTCTTTCCGCCCGTGGTCTGTGAATACCGAACCACAATGCGCGGTTCAAAAGAGCTTGATGAATTCCCGGCTCTTTGTTTCCGCTCGCTCTGTCTCAACAAGGCATTGCTTTTTAATTTAGACCATTTCGCCTCTTAGTTTTATTTCTGTAATAAATCAGGATACCCTAGGACTTTCAGCATTGATTAATCGTTGACATGACCAATAAAGCAGATTTACGGATAGTAGTCAGACACCGTGGGTAATTATGAAAAGTTTTATTACATATATAATGTCAGCCATCATATTAGTAACTAAGATGTATGAATAGGCATCCATATGACAGTGCTACAACAATCTCTTTTGCTTAGCTGGTGCTCGATGATTCTGTGAAAAAGTGAGAATGATCTTTTATCGTCAACAAATGGAAAAAGGGATTCGGTAATTAAAGGTATTTGGTGATACCATGAATTCAACAAATAATAACCTTAATAGTAACAAAAAAACAAATAACCGCTGAAGAACGGCAAAAGGGTCACACTCAGCATGTTTTCAATCATTAACCATTCTTAGTTGGTATTGAATTCTTGGCCTCCAATGTTTATTATTACTAAACCTCTAATAAAATAAATGAAGTGTGAATTTTGATCGTTCACGTACTTCATATCGCATTTATTTACATATAATTGAATGTGCTATTTCTATTCCGCGCATAACTTTCGTTTATATATTTTTTGCATGCAATACGACTAGCACGTTTAGGGTGCGCGCTATTTCTTGTTGCATTTTTGTTTATTTAAGCCGTTAGTACACGTCTATGGGAGCAAGCGGGACATTATCCAGTAAATGCAAACGTGAGAGAATGGCGACTGAGGCGACATTCAGATGAACTGTCGCCACGACGCGTCGCTGACTCCATCAATCTTGCTCACAGAACCCATGGGACTACACGCGATCGAAACGAACATGCTACATTAGGGTTAACAAGGAAATAAAGTAGTTCTTTTCCAATGACGATAAATGCTATAGTTGAAGTTAACTGTGTTTAAAGACAGATTTTGTAATTGCTCTATTTTTTTTAAATCTCGTTTCAACCTTATTTAAAAAAATTGACATTAGGTCTATTACAGACGAATTATGGCATATTAAAGAATATTGTCGGGAAGCAACCTCTTTCAAAGGTGGCTGGCAGGTAGACGGTCTGACGTGGCGCTAGCTGCCGTGTGTCAGGCGACTCCTGTCAGCCTACGGCTCTGCATATAACTCCGCCCTCATATAGCTCTTTCTCCTCATAGTTATTTATATATTATTTTATTATGGTTTTATAATGTACTTTAGTTGTTAATTTATTAAGAATGAATACTACTTATTTGCGCATAATAATGACTGCTTGCCTTTCTCTGTAAACTATTCCTTTCTGTAGCAGGTTAGCTGGAAGAGATCCCTTCTTAGGGATAAGTTCGCCTTTGTACTCTTTTCTGTGTACTTCTGTATTTTTTAATTTTTATGTGCAATAAAGAGTTTACATACATACATACATACATACAAATAATTCATTATTTGTTCCATTTTCTGTTAAATTGTACTAATACCACTCATAAATTGTACTTTTATGCTTTGAATGATCTCAAGCCGTTCATTAGGAACCAGAGGTTCCTTATTATATGGAAATAAAAATATGCAGTTCATTGACTTCGAAGTAGGTTGCGACTGGGAGGAAGCTAAAGTGTATTTTTAGAACCTAGAGTAAAAATAATACCTCAACATAGAATCATTCGTGGAAGAGGACTGTAAGTTTTCTTGACTTACGTCTTTCTTTCACGTATCGCCTTAGAGCTGTAATATTGCTCACTGGGTTGAAAAAATATACTTTGGCTACATCCGAGTCACTCTTTTCTCCACAGCTACGCACAGTCAATAAGAAGTCTGTATCTGTTTTATTCTTATAAATTGCTGTCACATTGAAATAAATAAACCATTGTCACCAAATTACCTGCAAACGTTCTAAGATTATCTGGATCGTGATGCAATTGCAACAGAAAAGTACGTTAGCCTGTGGACTGTGAAATTATTCGGAACAATCACGTATATCTCATGTCGCCCAGCCGACGTGCTTATGACGTCATACGTCATTGCTCTTTCACTCGCTATAGCTGTGTACAAAGAGTCACTATCCGCGCAATCCACAAGAGTCACAGTCCGCCCTAAGCTTTAGCACTGGGAGTGACTCTGTGAACACTGAACTGTGTCTCTCTGATATATTAGGGCTACAGTAGGTATAGTATGTCCTTGTAAATAATAGTCACTTTCAGAACAATGAGCAATAGCAAGAAAATTACACGGCTATTTTGTCCCCATCTAAAACACAAATACCATAACAACTCGGACTTCTCAAATAAAAATAACTTTTTTTAAAACTGGACACAGAAACTTTGATTTCTTTTCAGCTAAATCTGGATTCGAAGAAAAATGGTGTAGTGAACGGAGATATCTATTAAAGTGGAAGCATTAAAATGGTTTCCATAAATAGAATTGCAAGAAAATAATGTAATTCCCGTACTAAGAAAAGTGGAATAATAAGTTTTTTCGAAGAGAAGAGCAAATAAAAGCGTTAATGCGGCTGCATCGAGATTTTCCAACGGGAAAAATTGCTCTTTTATGTGAGGGCGCTGTTAAGAAGGCTTTAATGAAAATTCTACGCTGTCCCGGATAGACAAAAGTTTCACCTACTGTTACAACAAAGTAAGCCTTTGTTTCCGAATTACTCGGTGCAATTTATCAATTGCCAGCTTTAACTTAGTTTCAAATTGACCACAAAGTAAGGATGTTTAACGAATAATGTTCTCAATTAGACAAAAATAAAACGAGTAGATTTGGTATTGTTAAACTGTACTTACCTACGTAGATGAAGCATTTAAAAAAAAATGCGCCTAAATGTACGCCAAGCTCTAGTCTGTGAAAAGGTACATTAAAAAACAGAAGGCGGACCGATTTATGAAAACGTCACTCCAAAGTGATAAAAATCTGTATATATTACATCGAGCTATAAAACTACGACTGAAATTAAAATTTGAAGTAGTTAAAAAGATTATTAAAACTGGGTTATTTTTTTGCTCCACTCATATTTCAAATTCTGTTCAAATTTTCACCTCTTTCGAATGGTAAGTTCGAGTGCTGTGATATGAAAATTAGCAAATATTTTTTAAAAGGCGCGAGGTTCGGGTAAAAGCGAATGCTTTTGATAAACGAACAATAATCGGGGCCGCGGGAAACCTGCAGTTCAATATGAAACTCGCAGATAATGCGCAATGACAGTGACAAGGGTTGGCGCTCGATCAACTATAAAAATATCTGAATACCATTCACTGCACTCAGTTTATCTGTTATTTAACGGCGCTCGGGAAATTTCGGTGTCGCGTTTATTTTCGGCTTGTTTGACCCGCATTAGGAAAATTACAAAGGGGACTGCATGCATTTGTAACGTCCAGACACCAATGGCGTTAAAAATACTTTAATTTTTTTGCGTTCATTGCGACATGTTTCAAATTAACTAAAGCTAGCTTGTAGTCATCTGTATTCAAATTGCCAAAAGCGTGTACCTGGAACTATTTTGTCGCCTTATTTTATAATACGACTGTAAGCTTAGTAAAATAATATTATTACGAAGCGTTCTATCAACGTTAACATTTCCTCAATAGTGTGAAAAAAGGTTTAGTTAGTTCACCTGAATCGCGTCATGTCCAACATGGTTCGGGGCGGTATTCCTTGCATATTGGTGGATGTGAGACGGTCGGCAACCCTCGTCAACGTCGCGCCTCATTGACCCGTCCCGAGTATCAACTGTGAGGCGATTTATTTAATATGAATCTTCGAGCCTTCACTTGGTGCTGTCAAGAAGTGAGCTATTGTTAATGGTTGATGCCGTGTTAATTGCGAGCATTTCACACCTCGGTTAACGGGTTGTGTTGGCGCTAAATAAACTAGTGGGTTACTGTTTAACAGTCAAAGTTAGTAATAGATGAACGGGTAGCATTTGCCTGTTTTAATATTGAAAGGCTATACGAATTTACATAGAAATATCAAACTATGTTAATGTAACCTCTGAAAATTAGCAAAGTCACAATGTCAGTCCGTTAGAGGAATTAATGAAGTACGAAATAATACGAGTGCGTTATAAATCACAATATTATTTTACTACTGCAAAACTCGCATAAATAATGTCGAAATTGTCATTTAAGTTGTCGTAATTAAATTAATGGGCGTATTAATACACTCGAAACATAGTTTATTTAAAATTTTATTACGGTGTCATGTAATAAAATTATGGCTACTGCCGTTATCGGGGGCCGGCGGAAGATTGTTTTACTTGGCGCGACGCCATAACGATTTAAGGAAGTACAAAGTATAAATACATTTTGCATGCCACTTAACAGTCCGTGCAATATATTACAACGCGAGACAGTTGAAACTTATATGTATAACTATGACAATCCGTGCGTAGCCAACTGCAGAAAGGAGTTTCAATGAAAATTGATGAATGCGTCGGTGTGACTTTTGCTCTTTACGTTTTGTCTCCTGATGATAAATAAAAATTATTTCGATGATAAACAACTAGCACGCCGGAGGCACAAAGGCATTCTTAGCTTCCAATGGTGCGTTTGACTTAAAAATCTTGAAACATTAGCAAAGAAATATATTTTTTCCGGTCTTATTAAATTAGGTGCAGGGCTCATTTGTAAGGACCCCATATAATACATAAAGATGCTGCGATGACTAAGGGAGGTAAAAATTTTGGACAAAGTCCTGATTTTTGACTGTTTCAAAGTGGTCTCCATAGTTGAAAAACCCTCTGACAGCCTACTTCGCTGGTACAGTCATGAAGTCGAGAGAGAAGGCCTCAGAGAAAAAAGGTTTAACCTAATCGTAGAAAAGGTTGCTGAGGTCCACATGCTATTATCTGGTGGAACTGTATGACAAGAACGCTGACAGCAGATAATCTACGCAAGTCTACGCAGAGCAGATAATCCTGAAGCCGAATAAGTAGGAGAGCCTAATGAAATCCTCTTACATAGAAAGAAAGAAGATAGGCAAATATGAGAGCATACACACAATGTTTTTAGAAAAGAATCAAAAACACCGACTTGAAAAAGAGATCATCAGTGTTGAGTGTGTCTTCGCAAAAGTGAAACGGTCGCTGGCTAAGCATTACGGTGAGGTGTTAGACACCTGCAGCACAGATTTTCAGCCAGAACCGTTATAAAAGCAATGGTCTATTGAACTGGTGACATATTTAGTTTTAGCTATAAATACTCACAAACTTACGATCGCATTTCAATAAATATTTCAAACTCCTAATTATACTCCATGACAATAAAAGAGATTTACTCTCTATCCTATTTTAAACATCAAACTTTCATCGCAAACTTATTTACATATCCGTTTTTCTATAGAAATTTATTGCTGAGATACGTCTGTTTAATAATCGCCCCTGACAGTAGCAGTAAATGTATTTTAGAGCTAATGAAATGCTGAAAAGAAGGTGTTTAAAGAGAAAGTTTCCGTCTATTCACTGCGAGTTTGTGGCCGGACGTCGCGCGTCGTACCGGATCGCGCAAGCGTGTTCACTGTTTATCTGCACTTTAATTCTATGGTTCCTTGCAACGCGGCTAGCATTACTTGCAGCGACTTGTTTTCAAACTCCATTCCAAACAGAATTAGGCAAATTTGATTCTGTCGTATGACTTATTTTTTATTTTATTTTATGTTTTATTAGCAGAACCTTTGCTCAAAAAATTCTGCGAATTTTAAAACGATCTTCTATAGAAATAAAGAAAAATATAACATGTTTTTTTAATTATTTTATTTTAAGATGAGTTTTTAATTTGTGTTTAATTTGCCTTTTGTATTTTTTCATTAATAAACCCTTTTATTTGCAAACTGCGACATGATAAATTAGTAATGAAATAGTCTTAAAAAAGCTTAAAATAACAAAAGTGACTCCCCGTCTTCGGCATAAAACCGCAACTAGCTTAGAAAATTTATTGTGCTTGCGATTGGGTTGGGACCAACTTTAAACCTGATCAGTCCTAGTAACGCTAATAACAACATTTTATTTCTGAGGCTATGCCTTTATTTTTGAATTCCCTTTATGTCTATTTAGAGTTATCCGTTAGTTATGTAGTATAACCTAACAACTTTCTATTTAGCCCTTGCCAATTGCGGGTTTTCGGTAATACTAATTTGTTTTACTGACAACAACTACTTTTTGATACACCATTTTATCACAAAACTGCAAAAAGAAACCTAAAGTTACAGGAAAAACTATTTTGAATGCAATGAAAGATTTACATCAATAAAATGATGAAGGATTGCGTAATATTCCAATAAATAATGTTTTAAAATTAGTCGGAGACATATGTCATGTAGTGACATTTTATGGTGCTGTACGAGTATATGACACACAAATTATTGCCATATGTAAGTGTTTATAGCGACACCATCTCAGGTCCAAATAGAAAGTTGTCAGGCTTTAAATACAACAGGACAGTGAGATAACACCTTTTCAATAAACTTGTATAAATTAGGCGCCACTGTGCCTGCAGTATAATGATGACTAGCTAATACTAGTTAAACTCGGTTATCTCCAAATCCAATCCAAAGAGACCAGCAAACTTTACCAAAACAGACTGGCATCCTAAAACAGTCGATTATTTAAGTTAACACACGATAATTCGGCTGTGCGAGTTGCGCTTACTCCGTTGCGGACGTGATCGAGGTGCACAACTGCATTAAGCCCTGTTCGAACCAATACAGCTGTAACTGATTGCCAAGGCTTGGGGTTTTTATACTTAGTATTTTATATTTGGTATTTTTTTTCACGCACAATATTAACAATAGTATATAAACAGCGAGGGCTCAGAGTTTTGATCACATTCAACAACCGACACTACAAGCAGCAGCCATGGGGATTCAGAGCTCGAAGGACCAAATCAATTACAACAATAATCCTACATTGGAGCAGCAAGAAGCGGATCAGATCAAGGAGCTGATTTTATTGGAAATTAGACCACTAAAGGACTACGTGATCTTCCAGTTAGCAGCGACAGTAACAATAGTGTTGTGCTTCGTGGTGATGAAGGTGCTCGACAGGAGGGTCAAGGCGGTCGTGGATAGCCACAATAGTCAGTCTTCGGCGTAAGGTGTGCAGTGTGCTATTATTTATTTACTTTTGTTCAACACAATGTGTTTCTTTTAAGGGGGGAACTATGTGACGGATGTCACATGGTTGTCATGGCATGTCACTGTGCGTGACTTTAGTTTAAACATGTGTGTACGTGTTTCTCTTTTACAAGATTGATCACGTCTAGCTGATTAGGTTATCGATAAGGAGATTGTTAAAGTAGGATATAGTTTAGTATATAAGCATGAAATTGTTACATTAAAATTAGATTTGAAATGGACTGCAAAAGTTGTTTCTATCTCCACCCCTACAATAAATACCAGCAACAACCCTGCTGGTAAATGGCATATTTGAATTTATATATTTTTGTAGCTCTTTCCAACTGACGTGCACGTCAGTAGATTAATAATTAAGCATACTGCAAATTTAAACTCGGTGCCAAAAACTCACCAAAATTAGCGATGCTAAAATACCAGAAGTCTGTGTATTCGTATTTCAATTGTTACTTGTGTAAAATAGCTGTGGTAGTTTAGCGGTTTGATCTATGGTTTCTCAAGCTGGTCGTGATTTCAGGTCCGAACTCGCTTCTTTACCTAATTTAGTTTTTCTCAGTATATTTCAAATTTAGCATGCGTTTTTTACTGAAGGAAAGCATAATTAGGAATCCTGCAACCCCTTGCCGCAGTTCAATGGTGTGTGTGAAGTTTCCAATCTACTCTAGCTTCTATAGAGTTCTCGTTCTCAGAGAAGGGCTGTGTCCAGCAGTGGTATAAACGTCTCGGCTGGGCAGGACGACTGTTATGCTATTCCTGGATTGTTATGCAATAAAATAATGTTGTCTGATGGAAGATGGGGTAGGAAAGTGCTGGAGTGGAGGCCAAGGACTGGGCGCAGAAACGTGGGGAGACAGCCCAGAAGATGGGCCGATGACCTCATTCAAATAGCGGGGAAGGACTGGATGCGGAAAACCCAAAACCGCAGCAATTGGAGGGCTATGGAAGAGACCTTTACTCAGCATTGGGTAGAAAAAGGTTGAAGAAGAAGAGAAGAGGAAGAAGAAAATAATGTTTATTTTAAACAAAAGCATGGCTGCAAGTATGGCAGTCAAGACGTGTTCAAAATACTTCTGCTTCCGCTAGATTCCGCTGGGGCTTACGTATCTTCAAATTTTCCCCGTGTCGATTTCAGCTTAACAGTGTCGCATCGGTCTGTACAGGGTTCAAACTCGTGCAGTCGTTCCTCCTCACTGTCCGTTCTCGAACCTCTATTAATAGGTCTTTGTGCATTGTGGAGCTTTATGCTGGCAGAATTTTAAGTTAGACAGATAATTTAAATTTTTGAACAGCCGAAAACCAATCAGTTGGTATGAATGCTCATGCAAACATTTTTTTTTAAAGTTGATACTTCCATGCTGGTCTGGGAGCAAAGGAAAAACATAGAATGTACCAGTTGCTTCTCGTCCCGCGCAGATGGTAAAAGCCCATCGAGGGAATGGGTGAAATTCTTAGGAATCACGTTAGAGGCGATTCGTCTAGCAATCCATCAGTATTTTGATTCCCTTTTCCACCTATACGCCTACAATCATGTTAAACGTGGCCTTTAGGTCTTGTTACCTCAGGCTCTGTCTACCCCGTAAGGGATAAAGTCGTGTTTTGTGTATGTCTGTATGTATGTATGTACGAAGTCGGAGTTCCTTACCAGTTACTACAATTACATACCAGAATGATTTTTACTCATTGCAGACGGTTCGAAGTTTTATCAAGCATTTGTTCCGTTCCATACAGACCCCTTTTATTTCTGCCAGTATATGTAGGTATCTCATTTATACATAGTCACTGAAAACAAAAGAGTCTTTGTTCCCGAACTACTTTCACTGCATAGACAACTTCCACCGCACTAACTTGCATTTTTATGCAGATTATTTTATTGTATTTATCGTGACATTGATGGAAACTTATTCCTGGAACTTGCGGGGATTTTCCCCTTTTAGTCTTTTCCAGAGGATAAGTTCGTGGATGCACTAGGTTATTGCTTAAAAGTTTGAATTGAAAGTTTCGAGTTTGCGTAGATCTGGTCGAGCAAGGCCGTTATATCGTTTCATATCCTCGTTATTTACTATTTACCTGCTTTTATATGGAAAGTTAGGTCGTCAGATTGGAGAATTTCTACAAGTAACCATTTTTAAACCATGCATATCTGGGAAATACCCCAAAAGTTGGCTACGACATAAGTGTCTGTTGTGTGTGATTTATTTAGGCAATGTTCAACAGTACAAACATACATATATAGAATGGACCAGTTGCTTCTCTTCCCGCGCAGATGGTAAAATCCCATCGAGGGATTGGGCGAAAATCTCACGGATCATGTTATATAGGCGATATGGCTAGCAACCCATCACTGTTTTGATTCGCCTTTCCATCCATACGCCCACAATCATGCTATACGTGGTCTTTAGGTCTTGTTACCTGTCTACCCTGCAAGGGATAAAGACGTGAATTTTGTATGTATGTTCAAAAGTTTAATTAAGCGGCTTAGCTTCGTAAATGAAAACGTCATTCTTATAAACTTGGTTGTTGAATCTCCAAAAATCTGAAACATTTGTCCGGACTAGACTGAGCTAACGAGAAGTTATTCTAAAAGCGAACACAAAGTGTAAAGTTAATATAGTTGTACGTAGTTGAAGAGTTGGTCCGAAGTGGTTGTCGGCGGCGACGGCGCGGCGGCGGCAACGGCGTCGTTGAGGGCGGGCCCCGGCGAGCCAATGGCGCGTCCCGCCGCCCTCGCCCCGCGGCGCCGCAACACCCAGCTTGCCAGTAGGTTTGTGTCCTTTTGGCTGACCGCATGACTCCGTACCTCGCTTCGTCGCTGTACTCGTTGTAATACAGCACGCGCTTAAGACCGCTTCCGCCAGACGCTTCAAACTAACGCCGGAGTTTGTGATCGACTGTTGTTCGGAACATACAGCGAAGTGGGCAAGTTCGGCAGTGCAGGCGCCACCTCGACGGCCATAAGGTAATTGTCGGCGTTCGCCGGCCACGCGCCCCCCGCCCCCGGCGCCGCCACGCGGGATCCTTATCAATGATTCATCTTGTATGCTCAATTTGCTCTAGATTGCAATGCGTTCGTACCAGCGCAATGTTTCTTTACTTAATTGAGTTTACTCTATTTAAGGTAGCTTGTATACAAAATACAACGTTTGAGTGAAAAAAGGTAAGGTGTAAGGTTCTCTTCGTCTTTGTTGTTGTAATTTTCACTGAGCGAACTGTTTCCACAGCCGATCTAATATTAATCCACGCGAATGCGCAAAACACTTTGACTGAGTTAAATTAGTTTTTCTTTACAGTGTTGAACGAATCCCAGTCAAGAGAGGAAGTTCAGTAAATTAGGTCACAGATTTATCAGCATCTATCAATCTTGAACTTGAACTTGTCAAATGTTCAAAGATTAAGCCAAGGGTATCGAGCACGAAGCTACCGAAGTTATCGGAACTATACATATTCAACGGCTCGGCTATGAAGCGTGGAGGGTTCGCAGAAATGCAATCGCATTAAAACAGCGTAGTAAAAGGATGGAAAAACAAGTTTACCCGAATAAACATAACAATTTCAGCACCATCGTCCCGGAGCGTAACCAGACAAATTAAAGAACATTTTTCTTGAAGAGTTCTCGCTCGCACTCGAAGCCGGCTCCATAAAACTTAACTACACGCCGTAACCGCGACTAATTATTAGGGTGGGTTTACATAACGTATTTATGAGCTCGAGATTTAACGGCAACGCGCCGGTCTCGGGTGGTCTGTTATCGCGCCATTAAAAAGTTGTCCTCTGCGGACCTGTAAATAACGTAATATGAAGCGGCAATACGGCCCGCGACGCAGCCCTTTGTTGCGGGACAGAACACTAATACAGGCAATTATCAAAGACCACTATTATTGTTAATTAACGTAAGTTTCAAAGTTATGTCAGAACCGTCGCCATTCTTTACATGCGAGCATCTGCTGCGCACACGCTGTCACAAAACATTTACCACCAGGTAGCGCCACTGACTATGCATGTGTTTTGATAAGAGATGTATGCATGTGTGTTGAAGTAATTTTTACTATGTTGTCTCCGAGCAAACCAGCTAATTGTTAGTTATTTTGACGTTTGGTAATGGCGGCAGTTCAAAATGAAGTTTTCAGTTAATTATTACGCATACTTTTGAACCCTTTAACTGAAGCTAATTGCCATAGCAGTTTGTATTCTAATTTAAATTACTTTATACATCAGGTGGGCCGTAAGCTTGTTTGCCACCGACGTGGTAAAAAAAAATGCGGGGGCACCGCCCCCCGTGATCTCTGGGGGGAGAGAGTTTCCGCCCCTTGTCCATCTTGAATTATTCTGAGTAAAAGTAAACGTCGATTTGCTCGCTTTCAGTATGATAACAGGTTATTGTTTAAAAATAGCTTTGAAACTAGTTTTTTTGTTAACTCTACTTTTTACTGTACTCGCTTTATGATCCAATTTACATTAAAATCAATTTTAGGTACTATTATAAACATGGTTAGTAATTTAATAATTACTGTTGAATTTATGAAAAATCCTGCAAAAGTTCAAAATTTCAAATTTTATAGTATTTACAAATTAATTTTTTCTCACTAAAACTTTAAAATCATACAAAAAACTAACCCGTCAAATTAGATTTTGTTCGCTACGGTGACGCATAACTAAAAATAACTGTTGCTGCCATATAAGTAGTTATAATATTTTCAGTTTTTTTTCATGCTCGTTTTGGTGTGAATTCAGTTTTTTTTCATTACTTTTTTAGTTAGTATAAGGTGCTTTTGTATATTTTTTCCTCAGAAATACCACCTCTGGTCTTTGTAAATCAATCGTGTTAGTAACTCGGTGGCGTGAAGCTATAACGGTCGCCATGGCAACGGCTCCACTACAGGCGTCATGAATGTAAAAGGACAATCGCACGAATGCTGAACGTATAGGCTAGGTATTCGTTCGTTATTTGACATTTGATCGGCGTAGTACCTTCAAATATTTATTTTCAAGTTTTCAACCGATAAAAGATTGAAGTTTTCAAGTCGATGCGTCTGTAGATGCTTACGTAAGCACAGTAAGCAAACAAGCAAGCAATGAGAGCGCTGTTGCCCACTTTCACATCGCCCATAGACGCCTTTTACGACACCCGCGGGAAGAGATTCCATCCTATTCTAAAACACGGTACGGTCAGTTTTATAGAGTAGTCGGAGTTAATTGTAGTGTTAATTTTTTTATGCATACAAAATAATTATTATCAACACCGAAAACAGTGTAATACATCCATACTTTTTTGAAGTCATTTATTTATTTTCATCGACCAACAAAAAAAAATCCTTTGCTTGCGTGAATCTCATTTCACACAAATATTCTATTTAGTAGTTTGGCAAGCTATTGCTGCTGTGACCATTATTTTTTAAATAATTGATTTAATTTGGCGTTATTATCCGGAGGTCCATATATTGTTGTTTAATGAACCAAAAAAACATATTTTGCTGGGCAACCCATCCATACTGTTTCTACCCCCTCACACCAAAACCGCTGTGCCTACCGATGACGAAATCTAGCATAAACGTAGTTTGAATTTCTGTAAATAAAATAGCCGCTTTTTATCCCAGAAAATTGTATTCATCGCGTATTATGTAATAATTTGCACACCACCTACTTAAACCGCGGGCTAGTTCACAAAATATTTGTAAATACCGTCAGATGTTCATGGATACTTACAGCGCACTTGGATCTAGTGCGTTGCGGCCTTTCAAAGAGTCGCATACTCACTTTTTAAAGACTCTTCGTTCACGAAACAGTTTTCCTCCGGTCAACAATCAGGCGAAGGTTCTCAGATGGGATTAGATTAGACCAGTAGAAAAAATGCTACACCCATTTCAATTACCGTTGAGAACTGTAAATAAAACAAGCAGAATAACCAGCTTATATAGGATAAAACTTGTTCGTGCGAGATTGCACGGCGACGCGGCACTGGCAAACTTTTGATGTTTACACTCCAGCTATGATACTCTCACTAATTTCTGGATTTACGACTCTTCCTTTCATACTTGGTATGAATAACTCGCTATCTCACTTGATTACCTACCGAGCTGCGGGTAATATGTTTAAGCTTATAACGAGAGAAATGATGTGGAAGTTGTAAGGGTAATGATAATTTTAAAAATTATGTAATTACAAATGGTCTGGTAAGGATCTGTTGCTGTTGCACCTATGGCAATCTCTTGGTTGGCAAAATGTATCTATTTTTTACTATCTATTTTACTATTGGTACCGTGCACGACAGTAGCGCCATCTCGCAAACTCGTCTTTATAGTCTAAGGGCTAGCTACGGAAATAGGTATACAATTTGTAGAGCAACGAAATCCCTCTAGTTAGAATGCCATACTATCAATATTTATTAATTCGAGCACCTGGCAGCTTTTCAGCGGACTTTTTTTCCCGCACCTTGGATGTTACCTGGCACTTCTTTTCCCCCAATTAAAACGGCTGGTAATGTTATATTCGAATTAAATATTTAATTACCTATTATATCACACCAAACTCAGAGCTCTAAAAATTGCACACTTTCAATTGGCAATAGTTATTTAATATATTTCACCAAGCCCCTACAATTGTACATTTCTGCCACGGCATGCGCTGTGATCGTTTTCTATGACCCCAGTAAGAAGTCACGGTCAGTAAGAAAAAATCGACAACCGAATTGATCACGATTGCAGCGCCATCTTCGTTATCAGTTTGATAACTAGATGCGCAGGAGCGTTGTCGTCGCTTCACGTCACCAGAGGGCGACAACAGCATCAATGAATTTCTGACACAAGAAACAGTGGCAGGCAATCAAAATTTTCACAATTCAATTTCTTTTATCTTCGAACAAAATCCTTTTGGTTATTAGAAATGTGATCATGTTTTTTTTCTTCATAAAAACAGTGAGTGTTCTTCACTACCCACTGAAAATTCATTTAGACTATCAATGCCCTTAATAATTGTGCTTCCTCAAATCTAGCTTCATTCATGTAAAAATGCAGTGGTTTGCCGGATTTACATATATTTACTACAAATTCTACTAGGTACTATCTATGGCAGTCTAGTCCGTGAACCACTTTCAATTTTTAATTAGACTCTTTCTTTAAAAGTAAATATCTCAACTCGTCTCACTTCAGCTAGGCGTAGCAAACGCTACGTTAATCTTGTTGCGTAGCACAACTGTAGCACTGTTAGTCGCTACGTGTGCTACGATCCTGCTACGACGTAGTAAGGCCTTATAAAACCATAAAGCTGCTGGCGCTACAAACTTATATTATTATATCCTTATGTATAAAAAAACGGATCAAGTATTACAAAACTTGTTTTGTCTTTGTAACAAATGTCCGTAAACCAGCGGTATATTTCATGCTTTGCCACATCTTCGAACAACAAGTAGACACATAAGTGAAACTTTTTATTGTTTAGTAAGCATGCGTTTGACCACAATCACGCCAGATGGAAAGCGAACATGTGGTCCAAGATGGAGCACGCGTCTCTAGCAAACGACAATCCATGACTTTAAGAATCTCAAGAAATTCAGACATCACAGATGCAGACAAAATTCCACTCCTCAGCAGTCCGATTAATAAAGGACGAGCGAAAAAGCATTCTGTGAATTTTATTAACACTGACAACATAAGGGTCAATATCCCACCAATGTTGGACGATTGTAGACTGTTGTTTTGCATCGTATTGTTGTTTATAGTATTCGTGCAATGCTGCAGATTTATCCCTATTGTTCTATTTCTAGACCGCGTTCCTGCATATCCCGGACGCTAATGACACTCTTTGTTATTTGTAGTTTAGAGTACCGTCTGTATCCAGTACGCCACGGGACCACGGTTTGTTCCTTATTTCAGTTGGGACATTAGATACCCTGTTAAATCATCGTCGAATCAAAGAGAATCGCTAGTTAGTATTAAGACGTGCTTAAACTTGTGTAGTTATTTAGTGTTAATTAATAACACAAGCTTGAAACCTAGCTAATTTGAGTATTATGGTAATATCTAAGCAGCCCTAGTGTCCTTTGACGCACCAGTTTGACAGATTTTTTAAAAACAAATTGTATGAAATTAGTGGTAATTTTTGATTAGCTACTCTTTATACAATGGCAACTCTTAACGGAAAACCTAGTTATACTTTTTAAAACTTTTTTCCCGCAAACTCCCGCTATTCCCGAGTCACGCGAACAAAACGAATTGCATACGATTACGTCCCTAAGACATTTGAGTAACAGACTCTTAGTTTTGGTTCCGACTACATTTCTTAACGAGTTCGCAAAGAAAATACATAGATTCCTGCTATTATAAAAACCGATTATTCCATGCGCAAAAGAAAAAATACTATTCATCGCGAATGAATAGAGGAATTCGTTCCAAATTCCTAGTTTATCCCTCTGCAAAACTAGGCCGCCGCCACTCTGTCTAACTGATATACATAACATCCAAATGAGCTAATCTCTGTGAAATATTGAGCCAATAGGCCGCGCATTCAATGTCTATCTGTGTTTTGTTAAATGCATGACAATAGGCTTATTGTAAGCTGTAATGTTTCAATACATTATAGCACATTATAATTTTTAAAGTAGTCGATACACCATGTTTTATACAGAACTATCATAAGTATTCTCCTTGAAGGAGGAATGTGGACTAGTCGGAAAGGAATTGGACATAGCTATGCGAGACATTTAATTCATAGAGGTTATTTAAAATAACATGTAGGTAGTAGGACCCCGTGCAAGATCCATCCGGATTGCTAACATATTTTACTCGCCAGTCCTGCCACTAAGTAGCAGCGCTTGCGCTGCAATGTTTCGTCGTGGAGAGTAAGACATCCCGGTGAAGTAACTGGCACATGAGGTATTTTATATTAGTCCTCTAACCTAATGATGGCTATTGTTTATGAATTCGCCACTAGAGGCGCTAGTGTAGCTTGAAACCTCTGAAATATCGAAATTGATATGGTTTGTAAGTAAACTACAAGGCTTTTACAAGTTAACTTGCAATGTATGTTGAATGTGTTTGTTTATCCGTGTGAAATCTTGCAACTCAATTTTGAAGCTTAGCTTTAGAATTTTCAACCGATTAAGATGTCATTTTGCATACTTGTGGAAATCGGATGACAATACAATAATCTGGTAGTAGAATTCTGGTGGCCCGATCTGGACCGTCTCCGCGGGGAACTCTTCAACGGTTGGTCCGATTGACTTGAAATTTGGTACACATATGTAGGACGGAATGCAAGTACAATGAACAAAAAGCACAGCTAGCCAAAAAACTTTTTCAAAAATGAAATTTTTAGGTTAGCTTTTTATTAGAATACTGTTGTGAATATTTTGCAATACCTGAAACAACTTATGAAAAATATTAAGATCTGGATTATTGAATGAGTTTGAGAAAGTTTTTATCTTTCGGAAACTTATGTCCTCTTTTTTCCGAACAAAACGGGACTTTGCAACATTACTACGGCACGCTCGATGTTTTTAGTATTAAATATGATTTAAATGCAAACTTTGTTTTCACGCTCGTTATTGCAAACTTTTACAGCTATTTTTCGGTATGTTACTCGACAGTGGCGCAAAATGGCTAGCACACAAACGTTAGTCCTCATTAATGTCACTGCTTGACACATCCCACCTCCCAGAAGAACTGAGTTTGGACTGTACATTCAACTATACAACTGTTTAACGAATAAGACGAAGTGACGCCTCACTTCCCGGGTCGGTGAGCAAAAATAGTCGCTGCAATGAATGGACGGTGCTCCTCGCCTCGGTTTATCACAACTCCAATAAATCTGCATTGTCTCACGATCCCACCCGTTTTTGCATTCGATAGAATCAATACCAGATTCCGTAAAACAATGCCGCGGGGAATAGAAATAGCTCAATAGCACCGTACACATTTATTCATTTTAAAATTGGTTAATTATCTCATTAATTTAGTGTTCTTGATGTACGTACTTACATTATTATTGCGATCCTGGCTTACAAACTGTCCTGAGTCTACTCGTAGGTTTACTAGAACGTTTTACTGCTAAGTACAGGCCTCCACTGAGAATGAATATGCTTGGGCTCTAGTTGCTACGCGGGTCTGGTGCAGGTTGGAAACTTCACATACGACTTTGACCATTAACGAACTTGTCAGTAAGTAATTTGATGAATTATACACAGTCATAGTTAACCAACGCAGCCCGCAAGATTCCCCAATCAGACTTTACGATCAGAATGACGCTGTGACCTAAAATAAACTCAAATCAATACGTGTCAATAAATGGTATCTAACGAGCCTCTCGGCTCAGAAAAACTACGCATCATCCGACAAAAAAATGAGTCTCATGTTCTATTCCAACCATTCCACTTTAATAGAATTTTAATTTCAATTTCACACACAGCGGCACACGTGGATTACCGCACCGCTTTCCAGTCGAGTCGAGTGATTTTTTTCGATCGAGTCGACAACTCTAGCGTAGAGATTTTGATGCGTCGTTATTACACAGTCCGTTTGAATCGTATTGTGCGCGAGTGTTTCGAAACAAAAGCCGAATATTTTCTATGAATTATTACTCTAGGAATTGACGTGCGGTTCAGCATTTTCGATATGACGTAAAACTGTAGCGGTGTAGTAAACTACAGTTCCAGAACAATGATTGCTTGTTATAAATAAGTTATTTTAAAGTCTCATCAGACGATACGTGCTTAATAAAAGCGTGTCTGGTTAGATAATGCGGTGTTCTTGTATAACCATGTTGTGGTATTTCGTTAATGTTGTGCCGGATCGGTTGAGTTACCGTCTCGTCAACTGTCACGGCGCCGATACGTCGGCGGAAGCCGCGCCGATAACGAGACGCCTCATGTTGTGTCGAGATCCGCGCGCCGGATAATAGGCCCGCGCTTACCTGTAAACGCTCACTGTTTCATATTTCATAGCCCGCGCCAGCCGGCGCATCCAATTAACTTCAGTTGTCCACCGCACCGTTTGTAATGTACGGTGAAATATCGAGGGGCTGATGAGTGCCTGCCAGTGCACTGCGCTGGTCGTCTTTATGACCCGCGCGTCCTCATCAAATCACTGAGTACACACGGTATTACGAGAAGTCACTGTAATTAAAATAGTGCAATTAATTGCAACGGCAAACACTGTTGTGTTTGCGTTTTAATGCCTCGTTTGTGCTCGGGTAATATGGAACAAAGGATTGCTACACGCCATGCCATTACGCAAACTACATTTACTATTATTAAACGCATATAAGAAGTTACACTTTCGTTTAACGACAGAAACGTTCTAGCTCTTTTATTAATCAAGAAGCACGGCGTCTGTAAGCATATTTTCTCGTTTGCTTTAATATTTTTCTCGGCGAACTTAAGTTGTCTTTGTAATTTAGAGCTCTACAAATTATTAAGCAGATGTTTTTAATTAAAATGAAGTCAAGAGAGCGTGGAGAAGGTCTGTTAACGCGTGAAAATCTTTTGTGAAAGTCGGGCGTGTGACTTGCAGGGACGTGTGTATCGAGTTGCATTGCCATCAATCCGTAAGTGAATCTCGAGCGTGCCCGTCGCAGCTGCAACTGATATCACCTGACGATGTCGTTTGTCGGCGTCCGGCTGGGATAAATGTTGCTCATACTGAAAGCCGATTTGGACAACCAACCTTTATTGAACGAAAACGTTGCTGGCTTTAAGCCGATAAAGTTACGTTAGTTAGACTTAAACACGCTGTCAAGTTACCACATCCAGTAATAATGCTTTGTGACGCGTGTACTTGGGTGACTTGTAGCAAAAATAATCCGGTTTAAGACGTTAAGCTAGCTCGAGAGTTTCGTAGGTTTAGACGCTAGTAAACTGAGCTTAAAACTAAATCGAGACTTATTTTTTTGGTGTAGGACGACCTTAAAACAACTTGTTTTTAGACTAAAAAAACAAATTTTGCAAAGTACTCTTCTATTTAAAAGCTAATTACTTGGTTGGACTAACATTATTAACCAAATTAGCTAATATAGTTGAAAAAAATTGTATAATAAATCGTAAAAGCAGATTTTTTTTAATAAGTCTCTCATATCAATTTTCTTTTATAACTTATGCAGTGTAAATAAGATAGTAAAAAAACGCAATACAATATTGACTTAACTATCGGATAGTGACTCGACGGTGTAGTTTTCCTTAGTTCCTTAGTTTTTCTTCATCAAAAAGTTCATAGAAAATTTCAAATGGAATTTCCCAAAACTCAGTAGAATCACTAGGCCACAATCTTTAAAAAAAATCTATAAATATTTGCCTCGCGTTTAGCCAAGCAACAATTTTTGTGAAAGACAGTCCATTCACCATTCATTCATTGTTGAGGCACACGTAATGTATGTATTATGTAGGTATATTACTAGCTGTTGCCCGCGACATCATCTGCTGAGAATTTGTTTATGGTTATCCAATGGCAACACTGCGGCTTTTTAACTTTAAAACTATTCTATATCCTTCCCCGGGACTGAAACTGTCCATACCTAATTCCAACTAAATCGGTTCAGCGGCTTACGCGTTAAGAGGTAACAGAGAGATACACTGTCGCATTTATAATATTTGTCGCAAACACTAGCGACCTTTTTGATAATTTGATTGAAATCATTGTATTTTTTTAATATTTTTATTATTGTTTTTGACAATAGGATTAAAACTGATTTAGAAGAATCAACATTGTTTTCCTCACAATATTAGTGTGGTGTGGATCTATGCATGTTGACGTGATCAGTATTAGCTCTGACTTCGATATCCGTGCTGCCCGGTGTCGAAACCTTACCGCTCCTGCTCGGGGGCAGTGTGAGCGCGCATGTTGTCACACCCGTAAACGCCAGCCGTTAATTAGTCTAACGACTAACGACTCTACGCCGTTAATACGTGCTAAATGACTGAAGTGCCCGTTTATTTAGATTGACACGCGCCCGCCCAATTTACTCAAAATACCCGTCTGGAAAACTTGTCTAATTTTACGGTATAAAATTAAAAATATTGGTACAATATAGCGCTTGCTTTTTTAAATGATAAAATAGTAATGGATAAGCTTAATTTGGAAAGCTTAATCACATCTTAATTAAGCATACTTAAAATAACATTTTTGTATTAATATAATTCAATTTAAAGATTTATTGAATAAAATTATTTTTTGTAAGTAGTTTAAAAATGTTAGCTTAGGTTTTTAGGGTATGTTAGGTTTTGTTAGGGTATGTTAGGTTAGGTTAGGTTTTTTTTTAGTTTACATTTTTAGTGTCCTGGCTTTAATTATTCTCTCGCTGAAGCTCTTCACACTTTCTTAGACGGCAATAGTAAAAATAAAAACAAGCTACAAAAAACCTCGATTCTCCCGACATTGTCTTGTCACCGTAAAAAAGACATATTCCTCAACAAAATTGCAAGCTCCCCGCATTTACGTATTCAGAGAGCTCGTCGCGTCCAGGCTGATGATCTAACTCGAGCCAAGTCCTTTGTCTCGCAAGCGGATTGGAATCGTATGGCATACGGCTCTCTGTCAGACGCTGAGAGCTTTATTGGAGTGCCCGCCGAATTTACGAGCACATCAGGTCAAAGGGCTAGGAGTAAAGCATCTATGAGTTCCACCTGCAAATTTTGATGAGGTTCTCAGGTGTAATGTGAAATTTACGTACTTTATGGTGCACTATGGTGGTTTTCATCATCAGGGATCACCTTTCAGTCACGCAATCGTTATTCTTTGTACCACTTAAAATTATCCAATAATATGTCTCCAGATGATTCCATGACTTAGTTTAACGGAGCACTCCTATGAAGGTTTTTAATTCAAATCTAAGTCACCCTTGAGATCCCTTAAAGGGATAAGTCCGCTTTTGTGCATGTATCTCAGTGTTGGTCAATTGTATTTGTTTTATGTTTATTTTGCACAATAAAGAGTTTACATTCACACATCCATACATCCCTTTGACGCCGTACACTTTAACATCGGCCAATGTGCGGAAACATTTTGTCGACCACAAATTAAAAAATAATGAAAACAATTAACGTGGGTGTTCAGTGAAACTAACTCGAGTACCTGGGGCCCAATTTTTGAAAGCACATCACTCGAAAGTGGTATAAATTAGCTTTCATCCCCAGAACTACAGTTCTAATCAAAGTTTTGACTAGTTCACAAGATTAATGAGAGCTGTGATTGCCTTCTATGCTACTCGTATTTCAAATTCTGCACAATTTTTCGCCACTTTCGAGTGGTATTTTCATACATGTGCTTTCAAAAATCGGGCCCTTGATGAGGTATTCCGGATTAATTTCCAGACACAGTGTGTGTATATTTGATGTACGAGATAATTTGGTTTTTTCCAACCTTATCTCAACTAACCTATTAAAAGAAAACATTTACGGGAAAAAATCTATACAGACAGCTCACGCTTCATCATAACATCTTATGACTAAAATTGCGAAAACCATAAAATCCAAATGCCGGATAAACGTAACTAAAAGCTAGCCCTAAAGGGCTAATTATATGAAATCAATGACTTCGACATGCCGCATGCGAGCCAAGTAAACATGCTCACAGGGTTACGTCTCGAGCTGCTTTGAGAGAAACTAATAGCGGAGTTAACGAGCTTACATATCAGAAGGGCAATATATTTTGTTTGCATAAAGGCGTGCAACCATGGAGTGCCGCGGCTGGCCAGAGCGTAGGGTTGCCATAGAAATCGGTCGCACAGGATGAGAATTTAGTGAACAATCAAATTTTGAATGAAGGTCCGTCTACTTTTGAGTTATAATAATAAAACTTCAGTCTGTAACGTAGGATTTCGTAGAGATTTGCTCTAAAGGTACCCGAATATCTGATGTTAATTTCAACTTGAAACGTTCACGCCTTCCTGAGAAAATAAGTATTTACAGAAAGACGACAAAGTGTAAAGGTTAAATTTTTTGGCAATACGGAACCCTAAAAAGCGATTAATCCAAATATTTATCATATATATCACATATAGTAGTTATTTTTTTACTTTTTGAAATTGAGAGACCAGTTTTAGATAGATACATTTACAATCTGACTCAACGTGACTTTCTGCCAATTTTATTGCGGCACATTCTTCCTGGCAATGATGGTCTTTCTGAATGCGATGTTTTTTTGAAAAAGACATGTAAAAGAGTCCTTGGCGGCCAATTTGTAAAATTAAAACTTTTAATTTTGAAGTTTGGAATTGTTTAGAATTGACATGTCTAATCGTTCGGGTTCAGCAGCTTTGTCAAGTCAATACTTGAATTACCCTTCGTACTTGGAAGCTGATTTAAAAGTTAAACTAGCCGGCAACAACTGGAATGTTATAAAAAGTCGCACTCGGATTCTAAAGATGGACAAATCCGAGCAAATCCAGACGAATGGCAGCCCTAGTGGCAGGGAACGAAAACATTTTTCATAAAGCCTGTACACATACTTGATACGTAATTTATGGAGACAGCACCCGCGGCTGCTGTTTCTTGAATGTTGATTAGAAAGTGGAGAAAAGTTCGAATTCAACGAAACTGGTTATTTTGAAAGGAGATTTTTTAATGAAATTTCGTTAATGTTTAAAGACTTTTTAGATAACTCTAGAATTTTTTCATGATTCAGTTTGTAAATTATTATTTTTCTATAACATTAAATTTTGTTTGTTTGTAGATCAGTCAATGTCTCAAAATAATTACGTACACACAACTACATTTGGTAAGAGCGTGTTTCAGATATTTTTGCGCTCCCAGACAGCTCGGATGTATCACATGACGTCTGTACGGCTTTATTTTCTTCAAAATCATAATCAAACAAATAGAATGATTAAGTTAATGTGTTGATGATAGGTATATATTATCGCATGTTTGCATCAGTTCACTCGAAGGCATGTGGAGATTAGCTGTTTGAATATTCGAATTACTTTAATAATCCAGCAAGGCACGCATTGATGCCTATTTAAACCATTTAATCAGGCCATATTAGCTGTTTGTATAATCAATTGACGAAATTAATGTATCTATTGGCTATTCAATAATTAACTTAATTAAGAAAACACTTGCCTGTTTGCTAGGAACTTAGAATTCACGAATATTTGACCTAAATAAAGTTTGTAAAATGTATTATTTAACAACCAATTCATTTGACCCTTTGCTTTCTCTTATACTATTTAAGTAAGTTAAAAGTTACAAAAACTAACCTTACCTAGGCTAAGCCACGCAAAAAGGTTTTTTAGATATTTTCAAGAGTTAATAGAGTAGCTGATATAAAAGGGTTGCATCTGAAAGACTTATTTAAAGGCACACATAAAAGAAACATCCCTATTTTCTTACAGGGAAGGTACCATAATAAATATTTATTTTATACGTTTTTCTACCATTAAAAGTGTCTCCGCTAAGCCGCAGACAAACAAACAGATGGACATGGCAAAACTAAAAGGGTTCTGTATTTTTTATTCCACTACAGAACCCTAAAAATGGACTAATTTTATACAGAGTGACCAACCCCCGTTTTGGTAGGATATTTAAATACAGTCATAAATAGGATAATAATTAGGAATTCTTTCTATGAGCATTCGTGATTAAAATGACCTCACTCACGGAACTACACGGTTGATAAATACGACCAATTAAGGCGCCGCGGTGACGAACTCCACAAAAATTAGCTCTCAGAACGTGATCCGAATTCAAACTAACGCGAACATAATTAAACTGAGTTATTTATTAAAAGCTTGTTTGGCTTTTGTGATGGTAGAAAGTAAGCTCTTGCGATGATTATGAATTTTAAGAGTGGTATGTAAACTAAAAGGTTTACGGTTTATTTTGTTAAATTAATTTACACAAATGAAAATCGTGACTCAAATTATTATTACACGACTTTTAATCACATTAAAAGAAAGGAAAAGGTACCAATTCGACTAATTTATTTTTAGTTCTATGGCCAACCAAATTGGCTTAGTGTTTGTAATTTTAAGTATCTTCATTCTACCCAAACGATGATGTTTACGGGAAACCTTAAATCTAAATTACAGCCTTCGATGGTTATATTAACAACTAGCTTCTGCCCGCAACTTCGTCCGCGTAGAATTATCAATGAACACGTTTATCGCTATCCCGCAGGAACTATGCAATTTTCCAGGAAAAAAGTAGCCTATGTTTCAATCCATGGTACCAGCTATCTTCGTTCCAAATTTTCATTTCAACGTGAAGAAGAAACAAACATGCACACTGAGTCACATCGTCACAAACTTTCGCTTTTATAATAGTAGTAGGATAAGAGCAGAAAAAATTACTTACATATGACAGGTAATGCCATTTGCTTTGTTGTATATGTTTTAACGGCACATTTCCCCAATTTTCGACCCGCCAATATCGGTTGATGACATAATCGCGGCAGATCATCTGTCAGTTGATAAGACGCCTGGGGGCTACTCTGGCATTCGACATTCGGAATTCGTGTCATATCGTCCCTCTTACTCTAATGATAAATACTACTGATGTGAGCGGAACGGCACTATACGAAGTTGGATTTTGTAACTTCTGAGTATAAGGCCTCCAGGCCTCTATATCACCAGTTCGACAATTGTCGGTGACAAGTGACAACTCGAATTGCAATGCGTGGTCAATATGAAGCCAACCGGCGTGGATTCTCGTCGAGTTTGTAACGTAAACAGAATTGTCACTGACAATTGTCGCATTGGTAAACTAGGCGCCAGGTACACGCGTTTAGCGATCTATTTACAAATCTAGCGTATCTATATCAATGATTTCAGTTTATTCCGAACCATTTCAAAAAGTCCCAATCCAAACAAACCTTTTCAATCTTTATTCCGACAAAGGGCAGTCGGATCAAGGTGAAAAGAATCTAAAGGAGCATTGTGATCTCAGAAGGGACTTCTTAAATAGGTATTTGTACCGCCTTAACTTTATTCGTTTCAAGTAAATGTTAATTAGATAATTTCAGACTTTGTAATTTAAGTGGAGAATTTTGCTGTGGGCCTAAAAATACAAGGTTTTACGTTATATCCAGCCTATGTAATTATAAACTTAGTGGGGATATACGCGTATATACATTGCACAGCGATTTAAGCACAGGCGTTCTATTAAAATGAGAGAGCTTAGGCTGTAATTTGCACGAGGATCCAGAGCGTATTGGGAGCTCCACACACGACATTGAACTTCATTTCCTCGCGACGTTAACGTTTACCTAAATGATTAGACCACTTTTGTACTGGATATGTAGATATCGAGGGAATGGGCGAAAATCTTAGGAATCATGTTATAGGCGATGCGGCTAGCAAGCCATCACTACTTTTGATTCCCCTTTCCACCTAAACGCCCACAATCATGCTAAGCGTGGCCTTTGGGTCTTGTTACCTTAGGCTCTGTCAACCCCGTCAGGGATATAGACGTGGTTTATGAATGTGAATGTAGACACACACTGGAAAATGAATCATATACAAATTAAAAACTACGAGACTTAATGTCATGGTTTTTTTTATCGATAAATACATACATAAATCACGTCTTTATTTCTAACGTGGTAGACAGAGCCTAAGATAACAAGACCTAAAGGCCACGTTTGGCATGATTGTTCTTCCTTGCTGGTCTGGGAGTAAAGAAAAAACATTGAATGTACCAGTTGCTTCTCTTCCCGCGCAGATGGCAAAAGCCCATAGAGGGAATAGGCGAAAATTTGAGGAATCATGTTATAGGCGATACGGCTAGTAACCTTTCTCTATTTTGATTCCCCTTTCCACCTATACACCCAAGCACAATCATGCTAAAAAAAACGATAAATATCAAATTTACTTTAGAATCGTTAATACTTACGCGTTAGTAACGTTCTTGTATTATTTAAGTCTTCGTTCGTCTTGTTCTAAAATATTTTATTCTATTTTTACCATTTTGGCTAATTGAGTTTTATAAAAATATACAGCCAAATTGTAAAAATGTTTCTTTGAATTCAGCTTAAAATGTGTTGGTTTATTTTGGCCATTTTGTGCATTCAAAGTTGCAGTGTGCAGCGGTATTTTGTCAGGGTTTAATTTTAACGGAACAAGTCGCGGTTGCTGCCGGAACTACATAGTTCTAATACAGGTAGGGCGTGACACACAGACACACGCAGTTCGGCGAACTTAGTCACCAGACTCACCAGAAGTGGTCTATATGGACTCGAATTGACATTGATTTTTCTTACTAGTTGAATTTCCTTAGTAGGTCGAATGATTGTTACCAATTTATTTAAGACTAGTTTCTGCCCGCGACTTCGTCTGCGTAGAATTATACATAAAAACCTTCCTCTTAAATCACTCTATCTATAAAAAAAAACCGCATCAAAATCCGTTGTGGAGTTTTGAAGATATAAGCATACATGGGGACATCGGGACATGGGGACAGAGAAAGCGACTTTGTTTTATACTATGTAGTGATGATGAAGAAACGAAATAAGAAAAAATAACAATTGTTTCAATATTTAACATTTATACACACACACATGTTGTGTATAAAATCATTTTCTCTGTAAAGCGCACCCAACACAAAGGATACAATTGGTTCTGTTAATTGTATTTTTAGATTTTCGTACAGTCACCATCCGCAAATAAATGATATTGAACCTCGGGGTAAACATTTAGGTAATATCACTCAGACTTTGTTTGTGAAATTTCAGAGCCGTATAACTCGAACCTAATGTCGGGGCGGAATCTCACAGATATCCATTCAGTACATTCCGTAGTATAGTTTAGAGTTATTCACAACATTGAATTAAACTTCCTTATTTAGCACAATTGTGAATTCAACTGGGCCGAATTATCTGCAGCAGTTTCAAAATGATGACGCTTAATTAAGCTATTTTAGCAGTTGTAGCATTTGTAGCTATTCTGTTACAATACTTATAAATACACTTTTTGAAGTGAAAACTTCTTTAGCGGCGTTGAGCACTTTTTGGGATGGGTAAAAAATGTCAAACTCGCGTCAGGTAAGACAGGGGGAGTGTTGCTGCGGGGTCGTAATAATACGTACGTTGATTTCGTCGCTCACTCGTAAGCTACGTTTGGCCTAGGGGTATAAGGTGTGGAATAAGAGTGCGTTCGCTCCGGTGATCATGGAAAAAAAGCTTTTTAAAGTGCGTTGTGCACTTTTTTGTTTATTTTTTTGCGCGATTGTGCGTGTGTGTAGTTTCACTTCTGCCGGTACTCCCGGAGTGTAACCCGTCCGTTTTTTTATATACGTATACTCTTTTCTTCTAAGTCACTATTCCTTCACAGATTAGTCGTGAATAGTTGCGATAGATGGCACTACTCGCCACTAAAATAGCGTATGTATACACGCAACTAAGTATTTTGATGAGCTGGTTGGGAGTCTCGGTGTTCCAATTGGTAGGATGGATGTCACGTACAGCCTAAACCTAAGAGCACGGGTTCAAATATAGTCCGACACCCGTTATTTCCCATTATAGTGAAACTTAGTCGTGATCGTCGTTGAGGACCTAACTTTCTTCAGAAAATAGAGTGGTTGTATCCTCTTGTCTGGACCGCAGTATACAACATTTATTATGGAATATTACAGCAGGTTATGTTAATTCGATTAACCACTCTTGTTACGGTTTTCATTATAATCTAAGGTTCTTTAGTTAAGGCACTCATTAGACATAAGAAGCCTAAAAAAAACATTACTCTGGAGCTTAGTTTAACCTAACCGTCTGCTGAAGTATTTCGGATACTAGGTATTAAGTAACACGTAATGTAAAGCAACTTCAAATTTCGGTGCACTAAGAAGGCATTTTTCGAAATGCCTACGGATTTTTATTTTTTCACGCTAGGTAGTAAAACCACGGGCTTAGCTACTACATGTAAACGTTTCGTGAGTCACAGACGGTTCTGGCAGAAGACCAGTGCTGCAGGTGTTTAACGCCTCAGCATAATGCTGAGCCAGCGACCGTTTGACTTTTGCAACACACTCATCAAATACATTGATGATCTATTTTGATGTCTGTGTTTTGTGTTCCATTTTTGTAAATTTGTATCTTTCAAAAGAGAATAAATGTCTTCTTTCTTTCTTCTTTCTATAATCTGAGGATCTTTTTTCGTCAAAATATTTTATTTATACATTATATCTCAATTATTTCTGCGAGTGAATGTTAACAGTCTCAAGTATGGGCTCAATTCCAATTAAGCTCACATCCGTACGAATTGTTAAGGAACGCAGAAATGGCAGCTACGCAGAGCGTAGCGATGCCGTCGCGCGTATCAATTCAGCCGTAGAGCTACGCACATGCTACGCCGTAGCAGTTCTATCGAGATTACAACATTTGGACGGACTGTAATTGTACAATACAACACTAATTGCTCTATGTGGTCCATTTTTTCGCTTGCCTAAGTGGGAATTTCGAACTGACTTCGAAAATGTATCCTCGACGACTAATTGATTTCACTGGTTATTTTTTATTCTTGTTTCAAATTTCGTCTCCGTTTTTCTGTCTTTAAAAAAAAGTTATTTTTAGTAAAATTAGCTCTCCTCTTGACGGATGCCCTCATAGTCAACCCCACTAAATCTTCAACAAACTGAAACAATAACGGAGAAGATGGTACTATGGCGACGGCCTGCGCATGAAAAGCTAGAGGCAACACTAATTAACAAGGAGATTAATTATTATTGCAAGCAGGAAACCCGGCTTAGCCTTAACACAGCCCCTTTAATCTTTCGCTGTTTTCGTCATAAGTTTACTACAAATTAGAAACGTTTGAAGGAGTACACGGTGACACACAATTTGGTCTGCCCTGGTCCCACAGGTGACAATTCAGCAACATACGCTTTGTACGCTTATATCTTTTAAACTAGGCAGCGGATATCATCAACAGATAGAAAAATAAAAACGAAGGTCACTCTTGATAGACTCTTCGTGACCGTGTATGTAGAAAATCTGAGCCTTCACGATAACTTTCTTGCTTATTTACTTGTAATGTGGAATTCAACTTTCATTTTGTTTACATATCTTAAAAAAACAATGACCCGTTTTAATAATACAAAAGCATTTCCTTTACATAGAAGAAGTAATAACTGAATAATACAAAATGGCGTTAACCATCACAGTTAATGCGAGTCAGATCTGTCGAACGAAATCCTTAATAAAAAGCATTATTCGTTTATAAAGGCTTTATAAATGCAAATAAACGGGTCGCCAGCGATAAATAACTTATTTCTGATTTATTTTATCATGATTTACATAACTGTGATAACTGTGCATTAACTTTAACGGACCATCCCAGTGTCCAAGTGAGCAGGCCGCAGACCGATTGCATAATTGACAAGCTCATTAATTTACAAGTGCGCAAGGGCAGCTTCTATACAGCAAAATCTTAAAAAAGACACATCCTATCCTACTAATATTACAATTATGAAAGTGTATGAGTATGTCTGCATGTTTGATTCTCTTTTATGGTAAAACAGCTGAATATATTTGGATGAAACAACCACAACATTTAAGTAAATTATTTGCGTAGTGACAGAAGCATGTTGCTTTATGACTTGTACTTACCCATTGCCAAAAAAAAACTAAAAAACACATTTTGCATGTGTTTAGCAAAGGCAAATGTCAATGTGACAGATAAAGACAAACGAAGACCAACTTAGGTAAAACTTAGCGAGCATTTATATGACTAAAGGGAGTTTGAAAAAAGCTTCCTACCATTGGCAGAAGCTTCGTTATCTGATTTAAGAAATTATGCACTATAAGTAGGTAAATAGGTAAGTAAAAGCTGGCATGAAAGTGAAGTCGTTTTGAACCGTTCACAAACACAATATCTATCCAAATCAGGAACCAAAAGGTTCTCTAATCTCAACTTTAGTTATTATACAAAACACTGTGATAAGCCTAGTGCCTGTCTAAATTGGAACAGTTCCAGTATCCAAACGAGAATGGTTCTATGTCTAAATGAGAACGGTTTCAGCCAGACAGTATTTTCAAAACTAATATTTGACCAATACAGCGAATCGGGCGCCGACCGCTAATTACGTTCGGTTGATTATTATAGGTGGGGTTAACTTGATAATACGTTGGACTGTTGTTTGTACACGGAAATAATCTTATTAACCTTAATTGAGCGATATAAATTTAAAATAATGAATGTAAAGTTAAATTTTTGTTATATGTGTAATAACTAGATAATTTGACATGTTTTAAAAAATACTTCTGTTATTTATTTCAGTTTTAATTTTCCAGGAATTTCAAATCTGTGGAGACTGGAATTCACTGTTTTATCGATTTAGTGGAATAAATAGAGAAATAATCTATCTTTATTAACTAACTTATTTATTATATTTCTGTTTCATTTAATACTTAGATTGGATCATGTAGTGTGTTTTGACTATAATTACCTACCACCGAATGATTTAAAAATCTAGGCAAGGCTTCCAGAATTTATAGTGCTACTACTAATGATTTCTTCAAAGTATTCTTTTGTATCTATTTTATGTAAGTATCACAAAATTTCACAAAAATATTAATAATTTCTTTTTATATTACATACACCTAATAAATAAAATAACGTTGAAGTAAATTACGCACATTAACACTAATTGCAATATGGCAAGAGACGGAACGACGACAGATGGTCGAAGGCGGTCACAGAGTGGTGGCCCGTTGATCAGATGACATCTGTCATTCGGCTGGAAAACTCTGGATGAGACTGGCACAGGACCGGGCAAAGTGGCGTGAAAATAAAGAGGCCTTTACTCAGCAGTGGGTGAATGTGGTCTGATTAGATTAGAACACTAACTAAGCAACATAATGTTTGAAAAAAAATGCGACTCCATTGATTTTTAAGCTCCGGCGTGCTATCAAACGTCCTAGCCCTCCTAATCACTAATCAGACTGAAGCCAGTGAGCCCGCTAGTGTTTATCATCACAAGCATTCCCGTAATAGCCAGTTGATAATACAGCAGCTGCTCACCTGGAAATATCCCAATATATTTTGCGGGAGCTTTAATATTTTCATCGCAGCTGCATCGCGGTCAGTGCGTCCAATTAATGCAGGCGCGGCGGGGAAGCGCCGCTTGTAAAAATAGGCCTTGTTCGAACCAAATCACTGCCAGGCGACCAAAAACACAGGAAGTCGGGAAAACCGGCCAAGTTTGAGCCAGACGGTAGAGTACTGTACTAATAGTGGTGAAAATATACGTTCCTTAATTTTAATTTGAAGGTAGTTTTAATTGTGAAATCAGGGTATATTTTATGGGAAAGTTTGAAGATTTTTTGGGATAAATAGCCCCAATGTAGCTGCCAATAATAAATTCGTCGATAAGTTTTGATTTCAGTTTTGGTTTACAGTTTTCAATTGATAAGCTACCTTGGTAACTGATGCGAAATATTTGAACTTTTCGTTTAGTACGCAATACGCAGAATAAATCCTACAAACCATAATGTGAAAACTATACAATGGCCACAGTTTACAGTGTCTAAATAAATTACGTAGTCCATGAAGATCAATTTTCTAGATTAAATCTTTTTAAGTATTGTGTTAAACAGATATGAAGTATGATATTGGAAGTATGAAGCCAAATTTAGCTTAAAACAAAAGCTAAAAATATCCAAAAATGCCTGTTAATTGATGGTATCATTACGAGGACGTAGGCAAAGCATTGTGGGCGTCATCTCGGTAAAGCGTGGGCGCCGCTGGCAGTAAAGCATAACCGAATATAGGTAGGTACTTTTTATGTTTATTTATTAAGTGCTGCATACAGATTTGATAACACAACCATGTGAACTATTCCATCCCATTTAAACGTACCAAAATAATGCGTCAGATTAAAAATAGAACGTGCAAAAGTGAAACGTCCTCCATTCCCGGCCCAAACGGGCAACAAGACCAATTAAAAACACCCAGAGCCATTTTTCAAGCAGGGCCGTACCATAACTCATGTAAATTCGTAATTGTCACGACAATACTCGACAATTTACGTTCGATTTGCGAGTATGGCGGGTGACGTCACGCGCGGTTCGTACTTGTCATGTCACGTGACTGATAGCTTTAATATAGTCCCGTTGATTATCCAGCCGGGCGGAAACGCCAAACGGTAATCTAGATTTAATGCCACGGCTCATCGTGGCTCGCTATGCCTCGCATTGCCCTTGTGCGCGCCGCCTGCCCTATTGTCTGCGACTACGAGGAATTAGCGTCTTATGTATTGACAGTGTTATTGGCATTACGTTATTGTGTTTAGATTTATACATATACATAGTTTTTTTTTATTAAAAATTAACTAATTGGTACCTGTGCGTTAAGTGATTTAATATTTAGGAGGATTATTAAGTGATTACTTATTCCAAATTAAGGTGGTTTTTACGACAGGAAATTTGCCGTAATATAATACGTGTTAATTTATAAGCTTGTCCGTTATTAAACTAAATAAGGTAAGCACATATTTCATATTTAATGGCACCTCGCAGTTGGAGGTCAATTATTTCCCCATTCGCTTTAGTGAGCGGTCGCCCTAACATCCCGGTGCGGACCGCTGAAATTTTACCATATGAATCACATTTAAAAAGTCATTTAAAACCATTTTTGTCCAGCGGAAACATTATGTCGGACATAATAAAGCTAGGAATTGCATTCTAATGAATGATTTCAGTCCTCCTGTGGGATTACAACTTAATCCTCTTGAAAAAAGAGCCTGCGGAGCGGTGAGGGGGCATTTTCTGTACCTAATGAAATTCTTACGTCATCATTGGACGAAAGAGATGGGCCCGAGGTATTACCGACTCATCTAATTTGCTTTTTAAATTGAGATTATTTTTGTGGAATTAACTTGAAAGAATTAATGATGCCACGGCTTTTGGTTGCGTTTGTTCGTCAATTAGGGCGACCTTTTTGGAGAATTTGTATTTTTATCCGACATTGTTGCATGTTTTGAAACTTGACGCTGCTAGATCTTGCATTTTATCTGGATGACACTCTCGTCGCAAAGTCCTCGGATTTTCAATAACAGCGCTGGACATAAGTGCCCGTGTGATGTAATAGAGTGTAGATTCTTCGAGCATTGTCGGCCAGTCTTTGTTGCGTCACATACAATGGCATAACTTCAAACCGTAAAAGCAGGCGTTGTAGACTATAGTAAAAGCTTGGAGTTAGTAAAAGAAGGTCTAATAATAAAAAGAAAACAATATTACTGTTGTGGCCGGGGACGCGCATTAATATACATTTGGCTACAACGAGGGGTGGGTCGCTTTTCCTCGCATTTTTTTTCCTTATCATTAGATTTATTTATGTGCTCGACTTATAAAATAAGTTTATTGTTAGTGGATTTTCCGCTGTATACACAAACACGGATCGATTAATCTAGTGAGCGGTTACAGTTGCGATGCTGACTTAGCTTGGCAGATTCCACCTAGTTTAGTCAAAATCTGTGTGATAAATAAATATGTCTGATCTGTGCTACATTCAGTAATCTTTCTATGTTGATCATAATTAATTTCCCGGACCGTAATAAGGCAATAGATACTTCGAAACAAAGACGCTCGGTCGTGAGATGTTCCTGAAAAGAAACGAAATAATAATTTTTGTTACAAATTTTACAGTATTGTTTCATAATTTGATAACAACTCCTGGAAGTAATATTAATACCCCACCAATGACAGCTATTTCACTCGGAGTCATTACAATTTACTAAGCAAGTTCCACAGTACCTACTGTTCCCTGTGAGTTCCAAAGTGGAAGTTAAAACCTTTTGTTATTCTCCCTCCTATCACATCACAATACCCGGTTAATTAGTCTAAATAACAGTATTTCGCCAGACGCGAAAACAGAGCCCGTTAATTGTAATGAAGGCAACCAATTCTCCCGCGTGAACTTAACGCTCTCCCAGCCAGAAAGGCGGCCCTCGCAATACGCCGGCAAGTTTGCCAAAAACAAGCTCATATAACGGTCTGGCAAACAGTGCAAATGATGCGTTAGTGACAAACCGACGTTCTGCTGGCGCGTCGTCTCGCTCTGCCTCCTAGCCGCACGACAAGGACGGCGGCCCGTGACGAACGGCCTGAAACAAGACAGGTTATTATCTCCCAACAAGCGAAAACACGTCAAGAGACCTCAGATATTTTCCACACGTTCACGGGTATTCGCAGGAGACTCGAAATCGAAAATTAGTTAGTGAAGATTTTTTTTATTTCTGTCCGAATGCGTTCCGAGATTTTCTTTGTTAGGGAATAACAAACGCCACCTTTGAAATTGAAGTACGTGAGCTGAATAACAAAGTAGCCACACACTCCATTCACGCCGCTAGTGGTGACACTTAGGCCATTCGGCTTCTTATTGTTAACTACGCGACGGATACCGTTTTAAAGTAGCACCTATTTAGCGTTTGGTACCTCAAAAGATAAAAAGAGACCCTTATAAGATCACTTTTCGGTTATCTGTCTATTTGTCTGTCTATCAGTTTTTCAGTAACGTCTGTTTATCAGTAACGGGTACGTTAAGACCCTTTTCCTCAGAGTTTAAAATACGTTGAGCTAGTCTCTTGCAACCTAAAAAAAATAAGTTTCTAAAGGCATGCGATCAAAAGAACATTTTGAAAGTGAAATGAATGTTCTAAATTGGTTGGAAACAAATCCCTCGGTACTTCCCATTCACAAATACAAGTTAAGTTATTTGCAAGTTTCATGCATATATTTCAAGGCGATCGAGCTTTGCTGGGTATTGACAAAACCGGAAAAACGCATTAATACTGTTGTTAAGATTATTCTTTAGAAGTGCGAAAGGTTAGTGGCAGCGATCCGGACGAATCTTGCACTAGTAACTTAATAAGTAATTGAATCTAACATTAGAAGATAATTAAAATGTGGACAGTGTAAGGTTGGGGCGCTTAGCATTACGCCACTCGCGTCACGTGGAGGCAGTCCTCCGCCACATATTTCGGCCGCGTCGTTCTCGCGGCACTCTGCGTCCTTTTAGTTCATTTTTCGCCGGATTAATTTGTCTGCGTATTCAAATTGCAAATTGCGAGATAAAAGGATGACCTTTTCCCTTTTTGCACCGCAGATCTTAAGCATTTTTGCTGTAATTTTTTTTACAAGAATAACAAAGCATACCTTAGGTAGGATTGGGTGCTTGGATACGATGTAACGTGAGAAAAATGGTGTTACCTTGTTGAGATAAATCGATGCGCGTGTAGATTTGATAGCGGGTGTCATTTTCTTAACTTACGGGTCGTTCTTTTGCTGATTCAATATCCTGTTTCGATTGAACTGAACCTTTGAGGGGCTCACATCTGCAAAGCTATATGTACATGTCTTGGGTTATCATGCAAGCCATATTTTATAAAAAGTGCTAGCGGGATGCATTTATTCATAAATGATCATAAAGTTTTCACGTTGAAATCTAATTTAATATTAAGTAAAAAGAAACTAGAAGAGATATATATGGAGATGAGATGGCTTTGCACAACTTTCTGTCCATTGCCGTACTTTATTCCTAGTGATGATGGACACCCAGTTCTTGAAAGAGGTAGTATTATGTGAGTTTTAATGTAGGTGGTTATTTTAGAAGCTGAGTTTCCTATTTTAAAAATTCTTTCAACAATAAAATGCTACATAGGCTACTTTTTATCTTAACTTAATAAAAAAGTCTGCGGTAGGCAGACGAAATTGCGGGCAACAGCTACTGTCCATTAAAGGGTTAAACATACATTTAAGATTTATAAAATTTTCCCCAGAAAGCGTATAAGTTAAAGCGTGCGGTCTCCACAATGTCCCGACATTTTGTAAACCATTGTGCGCATTTTAATATTTTTAAATTTCTGTTTGCACAGCGAGCCCCTGTGCTCTCGTGTACATTTTTTCCCGCTCTATGAAGAAGTCATAAATCACACGGATGTAAATCTGTACCATCCAGTGCCGGCTGAGTGACGCGCCATTATCGCATCGTCCCGGCCAGTCCGCAGCCTAAAACTTACTCACGAACTTCTCCTCTCCCATTTCTATAAGCTTGTGTTCATTATGTCGTTAGCAAACACACTTTAATTTGAGTTTTACACACAGGCTTGCGCTAAGACCAAAACAAATATACCAAATCGCACCCTTTTTTATGATTTTTCTGACCTTTCGTTCCATCTGGCTTTGTTTTTAACAGATTTTCAGAACACCTTGTGTTCTTAAAATAAAAACCTTGTTTTAAATCAGTATTGTTTCAGGCGAAATGAAAAGTTTCAATGGTATCTTGACTCGTGTTGTAGAAAATTTAAATTTTGGCTGTGTGACAAGACTTTTGTAAAGTTCCAAAGGTCTCATATAAGTTTAATGATCTTCAAAGAACTTTGCGTAACTCAGCACATTTTAGCGACTTACGTACCTCATATTTCAACCAGACTACAGCCTCTGCAACATTTTTACCAACAGCGAATGAACGCAGACGTCTGTACTTTTATTCATAAGTCATTACAACGGCACATCCATTCCGCATTAAAAGTACTTCACACGTAGGGTACGTTACGCGAAGTCAAATTAATTGTAAGGTCAGCGTACCATGTAGTTCTCACTCCGCCTAATTCCTTGGGGTGGCTTTTACAACTTCATTGTAATTAATGTTTTGTTGGCACAAATTAATATTAGGTCTAAGTTCAAAACCCAGCCGCCAATGTCACTTAACCGATCATTTAGTTCTATCTATCTAATCAGCCCACATCCACCCACTGCTGAGTAAAGGCCTCTTCATTTTAACGACACTTTGCAAGGTTCCGTGCCAGTCTCATCCACAGTTTTCCAGCCGAATGACAGACGTCATCTGACCAACGGGCTGACCTTCGACCCAGTCTTGGCCACCACTCTGTGACCGCCTTCGACCATCTGTCGTCATTCCATCTTGCCAAGTGCCCCGCCCATTGCCACTTCAACTGTGTTATCCTAGTTCTGACATCCACAGCTCTAGTCCATACCATATGTATAGTCTAGTCATTTAGTTAAGAAGTAGTTAGTTTAGGTAAGAAGTAGTATATTAATTACTTTCAATAGAGCAACGTCCGTCGATGGGCCGGGTTCAGTTACAACAATACCGACTGTATATCCTTAGTCAACACAACCTACCGCCAATATTTGCTTTATTACTAAACAAACTCTTACGCAAACAAATATTCACATCCTCGCACCCGCATCCGTTATTACAACGGCAAATCAATCAATGTCACCACAGAGTAAAGTAATTCTAACGACACGATATTATAATTTACAAGCCTGCGAATGGAAGTAATGAAAAAGAATGATATGCGTTCGCGGAATCCGAAACACCGTATCAACATTTTCTCTCGTGGAATAATGGGACGTCCGACTACGCTGTTCCCTCTTCGTTTTCGGGAACGCAACTAATCGTAATAAGCTAACAAGTCGTGTATTATCTCACATCCATCACGTTGCTTTGGGATAGCGTGACTCCTGTCATTTGTCATGTCATCTCATTGCTGGCGTTTTTATTAAGTATCTTTAGTCTGGGTGCATTGCGATACCAGGCACCTGCCATTTCCATAGTTTTGTAAGTAGTGGCAATTTTTTTGTTGACGTTATTATTTTGAAGGAGTAAAAGGTTATCTATATGAATTTGTGTAGGCATGTCCTTAAGTTTCTACCTTGTTATTACAGGTCAATCCTCATTTGTGCCAAGCCGGAAACTTTCGCCTTGACGTTTATTTAAATTTCCAGTTGAAATTAATTCACTCTTCTATTTGTTTCCAGGTAACAATAACAATCAATGGGTCTCCTTATCTCAACTGAAGCGCGAGTAAGTAGCAAAAGAATAAGAAACTGTGAAGCTTTTATATTATTTAGGAACATTTTAATTGTTCACAAAGAGTTGGACTTTCCAGTTAAATCTGTCCTCCATCTTGATGCAGTGACTTTAACTCATTTATATCCGTGCCGTTTAAATTGTAAATTCACAAGTAAAGGTCAAAGTTATCAGGAACTTAATAAGATTGCCGTGGTCGCGGCTAAACCTATTTTGTTAACTCGCTTAACGTCTGGAGCTAAGTTACGGTAAAACTGCCACCCACTTAAGAGTTACCACGTATTTTTATTCATAGGTTCGTTTGAATTAAATTAAACCGCTTTGTTCATAAGGAGACCGCTTTGTATTATTTCGTTTGAAGAACAAAAAAGAGGTATAATTAGATGTAATAAACATAGAAGTTAACAGAAAGCACAGAATCAGACTTTGTTAGCAATATTTTAGTCTTCAGCAAAAAAAATCTTCAGTCCACACAAATTACGGCTTGCAATTGGCAAAAGCACGATGTTTAACAGCATAAAACTAGCAATTTCCTTATTATTATGAATATGAAGGCCAACTTTGGAACAATGACACGCGGCGATGTTTGGGCGAGGTCGGCAGAGCGTCGCATGTCGGCTCCATCGAGGTGGCGTGAGAGAATACCCGGAGTTAAATAGTGCTATGTAAGCAGCTTCGCAGCACGGAATGGACTAAGATTTGCATGCTAACTCAGTTTTCATAAGTAATAGTTTCGTTTAGCTGTAATAACCCGCCCAACTTTGTTCGGAACGAGCCAACTTGACGTTGACTGCGAAATATTTAGAATCTGTGAAAAATAGTTCGAGGAAGGTTGAGGTTACCATACACGCATTATAATTTGTTGTTTTTTAATGTATTTAAACTGGTACACATAGGTACCATAATTATATTAAGTAAGTCACCTTTTCATTGAAATAGTTCAGAAACAGCTGCATCTGATTATTCTCTCCAGCGATAACTGACTTAATAATATTAACCTCAAGTCTGTGCTATTGTTATATTTTATAAACAGTGATTACACGTTTGTACTAAATAAAGCCCAGAAAAAGGTCGGATAGTATCTCTACAAGTCCATTCATCTTGAATAAAGGTTTTTCAAGTTGCCACGATTTGTATGAAATTTGTTATAAAGCTGAGCATTGCCGAGCTCATGGTTCCGCTTTATGCGTCCCAGTTTTCTCACCTTATTTAGGACGGCGTTGTTTAAGTTGGCAATCTTGTTCTAATTTACGAAACAAAGAGAATGCAATTTATCACAAACAGCCGGTAAACTGGTCCAAAGCGGTTAAATTTAAAAGGGTTAATGATATTTCTGGGTAGCTATAAATAACTTACAAATTGTTAAACGTAACCCGGGGCACGGGGCGCTCCAGCTGCGGGATTTTCCCGGATAAGTTTTTCCACTCAAACTTTATTCTCACCTCAACTTGCGCCATCTGTCTGTTACTTATATTCTTCCTCCAAATGATTTAGTTTGCCAGCACTCGGCAAGAAAATATTTTCTTTTCAACTACATCAGACGTATGAATGCACAATGCCGACGTCGGCGACGAAGCGATTTTAGTGGCAATAAGTTTACAAGAACAACTTCGAACTTCTTATTTTGTTGATAATAAAAATGATAGGAATTGTATGGTTTCCATAAAAATGTTTTTAACGTTGCTTCATATTTTACTTTTAAACTTTTCTGTGAGTAGCAGTCTTAAGCAGAGGACGCAAACGTCGCAATCGCAATCACGATTTCTATTCGTGAATAGGTTAATAATAACAACAGAAAGAGATAACGAATACATTTCTAATTTTCGAGCGCGATAGCCAATAGGTCTTTAAGTCCTCTTCGCAGAGACGTAAGTTCTCTTTGCGTGTTCTACAGGATCTATAATGGGGAGTGCTCCGATGAACTTTTTAACCTTGTTCCAGCTGCCAAGTTCCATCACCGAACTACTCGACGTAAAAGTAGTTTCCACCAACATCACCTCGATAGTTGGTGCTCCAACACCGTGCGATTTAAGCGGTCTTTTCTTGCCCCGTACATGCAAAATTTGGAATGGGCTGGCGGCTGGGGTTTTTCCAACTGGCTATGACATGGCTTTAAGAGGCGAGTGTACCATTTCTTGCAAGGCCGGCAACGCGCTAGCAGTCCCATTGGTGCTGTAGTTGTCCATGGGCGGCGGTGATCACTTACCATCAGGTGCACCGCATGCCCGTTTGTCGGTTTTAATATAAAAAAAAGTCATCGATTTCCAAGTGTGGGAAATTTTATAACCATCCGGCTTCACTATAAATAAAACTCGTTCAATGCAATGGTCACTTATAATGCTGTGTATACACATCATTATAAGTATGTCCGTGCTTCGAATATTTCTCGGCAGAAAAGATCTGGCATTTTCATCATAATACATCAAGCGAAAGTACAATATGTATGACTGAAGCCTGAATAATTGGAAAAGGTATATATTTTTTGTACTTTACAGAGTTTAAATACGTACACATATGCATGCTTAGTAAGTTACTATGTCTTAAATATCTATGAAAATTATTAATTAAATGTCAATAGATTAGCGTGACTATACGCTGACCTTCCACCGTGTATAAGGTGAAAACGGAATGCACAATGTTTTCGAATCAAACTTTTGTAATCTTGGTGAAATTCACCTTCTCCCAAATCTTTTGATGTTGTTAAACAAACTTTCGGGTTTTTCACGTTTTTTCCTGTCACGCCATATTTGACGTCTGTTTTTTTTAAGAAACCCTAATTCACTCGATTCACTTAATCGTGTCACCGTTATTAGTTTTAAGATCCAATTCAGTTCAGTTTTTCCAGTCTCTTTTCAGTACCTACATTGTTACTCCTAGTTTAGTTAATTCAAAACATCACTTTTGAACGATATCGATGGAATCAACAAAACCACAAAAATGATTTACTTAGTTGAATGATCAATTGCTGTAGATAATTACACATAATAACAGTAAATTGGTTCAACGAATACATTCCCAACACAATCACTGTGCAATTGTTTGGTCAATTAGGTACGTTATTTGTTTGACGTCAGCGAATCTATAACTATTTACAGAAATTAATGATGACACTGCTGAATGTTCTAAATTATTTACATAGATAAACTAGTACTCTATCAAGTGTTTTCAATACCAATGTCTATCCATAATATTTCACGAGTAAATCCTAAGTGATCCCTGCCAGAAATTATACATTGAGTCGGTCGGACCTATTTGTGTGGGTTACATTTTCATTATGATTGATGCCCTCACGGAATATCCAGGGCAAACCTTACTCTGAAAGCGTGCTTAACCTCTACCTCGTCGCCAATCCTACAAGTTGAGGATGAATCACCGAACTGATGAAATTTTTTTCAAGAACGATACTTGTATGCACTAATTTTTCTTGTTGCTCTGTAATTTGTAAGCTATTAAGCCAGTGTTCAACTCGATATCGATTTTCGATCTCTGTTGTTAATAATCATGTCCTGTGATGCAACCTCCTTTTCTCCGTTCAGTTTGTTTCATGCTTTTATTGTAAATGAAAAAAATACATTCAATCACGCGACCAACGGCTTTGTATTCTTTAAATCTTTATTTAATTCTCACTGCTTTTTTATAAAGCATTCGAATATCAGTTTCGTCAGCACATTTTTCATCAAAGCTGAAACTCGCTCACGCACTTCAACTCAACATCCCTCGGTACCGATACGTAAATCGCTGTAAGATAGGACCCAATAAAATTGCCGGTGGCTCAAGTCTGTCATAATTTTGAACACGTTCATAAATCCATCAATATTTAAGCTCTCCGGCCACAATATTTTTCTTGCCGGTCCCCGGCGCGGGAGGTGCGTCACACGTGCCTCATAAATTCCGATAATCCATGGCCTGTGCACATCGTGTCGGTATATTCGGGGCATTGTATTATGAGCATGTTATGTGGGCGGATGCCGCTAAGACTTCATGATTCAATACGACGCCATGCCTAGGCGTATAACAGAAATTTGGCACAAGCAATTACAGGCCTGAGTTAACACAGGGACTCCATGAGCGCGCCAGTGTGTGGATATAGATTAGTTATCGCACCCTAACTTCTCACATTTTATGGTTTCTTTGTATTTATTTTGTTTTGATTTATGTACATGGCTATCACAGGTTTTATTAGAATATTAAATGAAAGAATATTATTTGATGAGGGACCAATTTGAGTTTATAATCATCCATCTTTATTAATTTTACAACATCACATACATAATATCCACATTTCTAAGCCTCACTGTCTAATTTGTAACAGTTGTTGTTAAACTATCAAAATTATTCAATAACATTGGTGCAAAATACGAAAAAAACCTATTTTTTACAATAAATAAATGATTTTAGTAATGAATGAAATGACAAAACTATATGAATTTTTATTATCTGTAAAGATCCCCTAAAACGTCAGAACAACTTGAACTAACGATATCCTAAAGTTAGGACCCAAAAATGGGGTGTATGGGAGAAAATTGAGATAAATTGTTGTGTTATGGGCACGTTTGCATTCCACGCATGGCTCACATCCCCCAACAAATTGTATTAGAGGAAGCCAATACGTGCCACGCAAACGTCGCTTTAGTTCTTTTACTTAAACATATAGGAATTATTATGGTTACCTAAGTAAAACATTGAGTTTTTATTTCTATCAAATTATTGTCGTGAGATCTTCGTTCTCATCTCTTTTACTGTTGAAGAAATTATGAAATAGAAGAATTGCGTGGCAAGAAAATACTGAAATACGAGCGTTAAACTTTGCTTCAGAGTCTTTATTTGCATCAAAACGTTATTGTACCTACTGAAAATTCCGCTGTGGCCATAAAATTCGAGCTAGCAGCGGTTTCATGCATGTAATCGGCGGCGTTACTGAAATTTCGCCTCCCGGCCGGTAATAATGAAAAATAGTTTTTTTTAACTGCGCAGTTTAGAACACGAAATACTGGCTGATAGACCGCAAGACTGCGGGCCTTAAAACTATTTAGCTAACTATAATCTGACCTAGTTGAGCTGGTACACACGTATAGCGTGCAAGATGGCGTTGTAAGAATATTTACTGTTCAACCCTGCGATATTGGGCTTGTCTTTTTGGCGTTTAAGGCGAGCGGTGATGTGTTTATTCAATTTGCTGTCGCGGGAAATATTGTTACCTCGTTCCTTGCCGTTCACTTATTGTTCGACGATACTTGATTTGAGGCTACACGGCTACTTTCATACGGGACATTAAATATATTTGGCTTCGCAAACTTCAGAAATTTAATCCTTGAGATAGTAGGCCTGTTGAATTTGTTTCGTTCACTTTTATACCTACTAGTAGTACTAGAGTTTATTTAATACGATTCACAGGTATTATGGTCATCAGGTACTGTGAGCTTCTGCTTTCTTAAATTGGCCATATAAAGATTGTATTCATCTAATATCATTTATGGTGTAAAAAAAAGATCAGGTTAATAATTTGGTAGTCTGATCACGCGCGTACAGATAAACTTGTCTCGCTAATGGAGTTCCCGTTTTTGATGGGACCATAAAAAGACAGAAATAAATGTCGTGTCCATTCGATACAATAAACATTTTTGTGATGGATGCCCGTGCATTTGTCAACAATGTGATGTTTGCAAATCGTCGGGTCTGTGATATCCATGATCGAAAACAGAACGGGCAGCGTACTGAAATAAAGATAAAACTTCAATTATTTCCGTGGTAGGTACGTCACTACGTTCGCGAAATATTTTTTTAATAAGTACCTATATCATTAAAACAGAAGTAACTTTGGTGTTTTCTTCGTAATATACGAATAAAAATGTTAACATCTCGTTTTTAAAGGCTGATAAGGAGCTTTTTTGTGTTTTTTTGTTGTCCAATAGTTAGTTGTTACCTATTATTGAAAAGCATGACATCCTTAAGTAGGTGCTTACTTTATTTACCACAAAATATTATTATAGAAGAAAATTGATGCCGATCCGGTGCTGCGCTGATAATAATATGAACTTATGAGTAAAGTAGATCTTTATTGCACGTAACAGAAAAAATACAGCATCATAACATAATAATATATATATCTCCAAAAAGAGATTAATCCGATCGAATTTGTCCCGATTCTAATAATATTTAGACAAGATGTCGCAAGTAATAGTAAATAAACCCTCTACCTAGGCTTTTAAGTAAAAGTAAAATTAAAGTTTGAATGAAGCGCACTTTGTCTCTCCTCTCATAATCATAATCATAATCATTCATTTATTTGCTTAAGTACAAAATACGTGCAAATATAATAATACAGTGTCTTAATCTAATTGTATATTGTAACATTTGTAATAGTATAATAAAAAGGAAAATGTCAATGCCTCTCGTAGTACGCTCTACATTGCAGCTCGGGGCTTGTCTTTAATATTATATCGATTCCAGTTTGCATATACAGAATGTTCATTTCAACCCAACTGAGCGCATATCACGTATTTGCGGACAAACATTACATTATAAATGTTATTAAAATATGAATAGCCAGCTTATGTCTACAATGCCAGTAGTTTTGCAACGATCGACGAATCCGACGTGTATGGCTTGAAAATTACAACATGTAGTTTGAACTTTAACTAGGACTTCTTTTAGAAAGATAAAAATTTATGTAAGTTACTGACAATTCAGGTCGTTCAAATTTAACATAATAATAATCATCATCTTGATATTACAGTGCGTACGCGTGAAGCAGCTCAGTTTAAGACATTTACGTGAAATTTGTATCATCAATTCTGTTTAAATGCGTCTATACCTAACAATACTAAAACTCCTCACATAAAGGGGCTTTTAACGAGACCTTTTTTGAGAACTTACTAAAACATCCCCCCGAATGATCCATTATCTTCTCACGAGGACAAGTTAGCGATCTCTTCCGTCTATTTTCACAAGTAATAACTAAATTTATCGTCGGACTTTCGGTCGTCGCCGTGGCGTATCCCAATATTGGTAGTTGCGAAGTCGCGTCACGCGCGCGGGCCGCGGCGGCGGGCCGGGCCGCGACGCCGGCGCTCTGGTCGGCGACGCGTCATTAAAATTAAGCATCATTACTCTTGTAAAGCGAGTCTCGGCGACGGAAGGCACGGGCTTATTGGGAAGTTTGTCGCCGCACAGGCCCCTCTGTCGGCTGCTAATCCTCCGCTTTATTGGTGTTGTAACAAATGATCCGGCGAAGGCGACAGCGACAGTGCGAGGCGTGTCGTGTTACCCCGTATGCTAATTCGCGAGTTCAAACCGCGAGAATAATGATCGTGCTACGCGTAGGTATGAACGTACTGGTGGGTGTAGCGCCTGGTGTAACGAAGTTCCAAGACGCCTCTATTGATAGTCATACAGCTTTATTAGATTTCGTTCAATTTGCGAGTATTATAATTAGCGGTGTTGCGATCCCGTTACCAAAGTTAGGTGTGTTATCATGATTAACTATGAATTAACTAAATCTCAAGACATTTACAAGATTTTATTGGTTTTCTGAGCAGATTTTGTCTGTGTTAAGATAACTACCGCCTTTACCGTGGTAGTTTTTATGAGCTTCGTGAAATCTTGGTCCTTTACTACTTACGTATTTTAAATTTCGGAAATCGATCCCAATTTTTTGCGGCTAGACACCTACTTATAGGAATCTGCCTCAGAGGAAGACAACGACTAATATCCTGGTGTCCCAATGTCGATAATAAGATGAGGGTAGGTACACAATCTGACCACACAGACAATCCAGGCTAAAATATCGCACGCCAACGTACGAGATCTAATCTTTATTGTACTGGAAAGTTGTGTAGAAATACAAAGCAAAATAATGTTAATTAGCCAGGGAGTTTTTTAACATTCTAAAATTACTTACTTGTACATTCAAGGTTTTTTAAATCTTTGTTCATTTAGGAGCTTAGATTCAAATAAATATGTATACAAGCTCCTTGAAGCTTTAACAGTAAGACTAATAACCACATAAGAAAATAAAATAAATATCCACAGATCAATCTGAAAAAGTAAACTAGCGCAATTCTGAACATTAATGTTTCCAGTGGAGTCCAAAGTTTAGCTCATAAATAAGTCATAATACTAAAACAAAGTACAAAAATGTTACCAATCTACGTGTTGACGGAAATCGAAACTACTATCGCCACCAACTCCAAGAAAATACGAAAGAAAAAACCAGTACACAAAGTTCACGAGTAAAACTTCAGCCGGCTTTGAGGTGAAAAACAGAAAGTATAAATATTCATTGACAGAGAGAGCCCACGCACAGTAAACATAAACTTTTATTTCAACTCGCCATTAGTAAACGGCGCGGCGGGTAGACGCATTCAAAATTCGACTCGCGACTTCTAATTAGAGAGGACACGCCGTCCTTTCCTTCCGACTTCCTTTATTAATGGAAGAGTCCGTTCCAATTGATTTCATATTTTACATCTTCTGTTTAGTCTGAAGCTTCAAATACACAAAGGACTTTTGACGTGGCCATTACACGCTGTAACTGATTTATGCAGGTCTTTGAAGCTATCGTTGACTTATACCTTACTGAGCATACTGCACTATTTTACAGAGAGAATATTTTATGTATACATAATGTACTAACTTAAAACGGAGTGGCTTTTGTTTGATAAAGTTAAGCCAATTATGACTGTTTTGAAATTGCTGTGAAATCTATGTCAGCATCCAATACTTACCTAAGAAATACGAATAAAAATGAATATAATTAGGTTTGCCAAAAAAGAGTGTAATTTAATAGCGTTTGCGTAATTTAGCCGCTTACCGTCATGTCCAGGTTCAGAGGATGTTTCGTTTAAAACACCACATTTGCCGCCCACGTTCCAACGAACTTACTTATTAACAGGAAACGTTACTTAGTGGAGAGAGTCCACGTGTGAAATTACATTTGAAATGCGTCGCGCGGCAATGTGCCCGGCATGAATTACGCATAGAAACGGCCAATGAGCGCGTAATAATGCAACCTGCCGACACTGGTTGCACATCCTGAAAAGTAATAATAGTAGTCTTCATTACACATAAACGGATAACTCACGTATAAAAAGTCGAGTGATGCTCACCATGTTTCGGACTATTTCGTAGTCCTTTTTCCAAGAGCGCTCGCCCCGGCGGCAGCGACACGAACACTGCGCGCCAGCGCTCTGCTCGCGCGGCTGTTCGACGCAACTGACAGCGGCGCACAACTACCCTCGTTTTCATCGTCATTTTTATTATTGTCAAATGTCGGGCAGCACACAACACTGATCACGTCACTCCGTAAAGGTTCGCTCACACTCACCGTTTGGTCAATATTTAAAACAGTTTTCCAACTCGGGGGCACCCATCCACTATCCCGGTTGAAATTGGGATACCGACTTATTTCAATGGCTTCACGTACTTTCCGCGGAATGAAAAACATTTATCTCGCCAGTACGGACACCTTATCAAACCTGATATAATAGTCCGAAACATGTCGAGCATCACTCGACTTTTTATACGTGAGTTATCCGTTTATGTGTAATGATGATTAAGTCTCACGGTAGTTTCATGTTGAAAATAGTAGTCTTTTTGGTGATTCTTATTTTAGCGAAGTGGAAAGTACCTATCTGCCCTGTCACAACAAGTTGGGGTTTTTACGAGTCTTTAGGAAGTTTTTTTGTGTTGAATTATATTAGCATTCCGAGATCAGTGAAGTACCTACCTATGGTTAAGCGCAGCGTTGGATGAATCACCATTGAGACTAATTTTATTCGTTGATATTCGTACCGTTCAATTCATAAAACTGATAAGTTTTCTAAATTAAAACATGAGAAGAAAAGATCAAGGGATACCAAGAGAGGGGCGAAATCGGTAGGTTATGTAAAAACATGACTAAGTGGAAGCATCACGTAGGCACTCTAGACTAGTAAATTTTACAGGACAAGGTTCCTTAATTTAAATGACTGAAACGGAACTCTTATAGTTTACCATGTACTTCTTGTTCTGTCTATCCGCGACCCAGTTCAAGGACTCTTATTTCCCATGGACAAGGAAATGGTGACCACGCCGACAAAGTATAACAGTAGAATAGAATATAGGCTTACGAGTTTTCGATTCAGGGATTTGTGTGCGAAATATTAAGGTTTCGAGTATGTACCCATTTTGTTAGTGTAAAGTGCCTCCGTCCTATTTCCAGCTTGGTCGTATTTAGATAAGTATGTGAATGCAAATCACGGCAATAGGATAAAGTTAATTTAATATTGAATATTATACACAGTGCCGTGGTGCCTATGATAGTGATAGTGGAGCCTATGTGAATACATAGGCTCCACTATTTGGATACCCGAGGAATAAAAATTAAAAGAAGGGGATCCTAATAATGGAGCCTAGTGGACACCAGATACACTGCGTGTGGCCCGTCACGCACTTGGCCAGTTTCTTAAGTTTCGACAGCTTTAAGAGCTAAGTTTAGAGCGAACTGCTAAAACTCTAGGCTAAGTTGCAAAAGCATGAGTTAAACGTAAAAATATAATTTAAATTCGGTGCAGGAAAGTCCGTCTGAAGCTTTGTCTAAAGGAAACTCCGTTTGGTTTTGTTACTGCTGCAGTGTGGTCTAATGTTAAACATTGGCAAAATTGCCGCCGGCCGTATACTTTGCAACTGCATGCTGCAGGTGAGAAGCATTTAAACAAACGAACAAACCTCATTAAATGATCTAAAAACAGTGGTATAGTGTTTAACAAATCGTAAGAATTAATTACATTTCAATCGGTTGTATCAGTTGTATTATAGTTTATCCAGGCTACTTTCTTGTTGAAACAAGACCTTGTTGAATGGGGGTCAATAAGTTTTTCAATAAGACATTAGCTTATTTTTTATTTATTTTCCAAGACTGATAAGCACGACCACAAGCCTAAAAGTGATTTTAAATAACAGGTAGTCAATCCTCATCATCACATTCTCGCTACGATATATTAATCGTAGACTATATGACTTAGATACATATAAACATATTCTCTAGTATTATTTTGATTTGAGATGACTTGATCATACTTTCTTTCCTACAAAAATGTCTACTACGTCCTCTATTTTAAATGTGTCCCAATTTTTAGATGTAAACTACAACTCCATGGGGTAAAAAATGGCTCTACGCAAGACCCGAATACGAAACGGGCGACGGAGAATTTTCAACATATTATTTTCTTGTATGAAGGCAACAATATCGGATACGAAGGTCAACTGTCTGGTATAAAGCAAATTTATTCTGTTCGTTCGGTGTATTGGCTCATATAAGTGGCGATCTCCGTGACGACGGCACTGGAATGATAACGGTCTAATTTCGGTGGCTGCGGCGCTGCCATACGCCCTAAATTACACTGCGGCTTTGCATCCTCCCTGAAAGGTTTTATTCATAAATCTACCGTAACGCTTTCATAAAGATGCGGGGAATCGTGCCCCGCTGATATTAATGGCAATTTAAAATACTTTTCGAATGCCTAACTCGACCGTTATCCAAATGAGCTTTTTTATGAACTCGCGTATTAATTAAATTTATAATGCTCCAAACATTTTTATTGACTGAGCGACTTTTTGCGGCGTTCGACTTTATGGTACACGTCGATGTTTCGTTCATTTAAAGCCGGATTTAAAGCAATACGTACTGGGAGGTAACTGTTTGGACTAAAGAAAACGTCTATAAAGCCATGCTGGTCTGGGAGCAAAGAAAAAACTTAGAATGTACCAGTTGCTTCTCTTCCCGCGCAGATGGTAAAAGCCCGTCGAGGGAATGGGCGAAAATCGTAGGAATCATGTTATAGGCGATGCGGCTGGCAACCCTTCACTATTTTGGTTCCCCTTTCCACCTATAGATACGTCGAGAATCATGCTAAACGTGGCCTTTAGGTCTTGTCACCTTAGGCTTGTCTACCCCGTAAGGGATAAAGACGTGATTTATGTATGTATGTATGTATAAAGCCATACTGAGTTCATAGGTGTAAGTATTTTCAATCTGAGTAAGCAAGAACTGTCAAATAAGAAAACTACCACTAATATTCACTTAATCTTGATTTGATTTCAAATAAGATTGTTAGTGCACTGGATATCTATAGTTAGTGCTTAGGTACTTAAAAGGACGCGAAGAATCCAACGATGCTTCGACATTGTCTTTGTCTAATGAATGCTGCTTGATATTAAGCGACGCAATCGCCTACTGCAGTTAATAGGATTTCCGCTGCACTCTGTGTGGAAATCTTAAATTTAAATCTATAGCGTTTTGTCTGAGCGAGTGACGGGCCGGCGCGCCTGATTGGATCGCCAAACATTGACTGTGCTAATAGGGTACGCTAACGCCATCCGATTTGCCTAATGAGGAACGATTCTCGCCGAACCCAGCACAAGGGCATTATGCAAACTTCTGTTTGACTTCTATATTACCTTCCTCACTGTCTTAATCACAAATACAACAATATCGCTCTCACTGAGAGATTATCTTCTGAAATGCTATCAACGGCAATTGTCTCAAGTGTTTCGCTTTCGATTTTTAATGGTAATCGCGGATTATTTACTTCACAGGCGCTTCTGAAGCGAAATTCTGATATTATTTATTTAGGTTTACTTGGTACAGTAAGATTGGATATGAAATATTGAATTTGTGATTGACATGAGCCATGAAATAGACTCTACATTTGTAATAAATATCCATCGAAATTCGACCACAAACCTTCATCGTCGAGCAAAAGAAGTTAATATTCAAACTTTGTCATTAACTTTCTTATTTAATATTCTATGTATCCTTTGCTACGGTTCGCTAGATATTTCTGCGAATATAGTTAGATACTTTCAGAATTTTAGTAAGTTTTAGAAGTTTGCCTCTTTGATAAAAAAGTATCAAAATGTAGTCGTAAGCTCAAAACTTTAGCACTCTTATTGCCGTAAAAAGCAGAGCCACCATAATTTACTCGCAAAGTTAAGTCTTGAAAAAACAAAGTTATTCAAAGAAGTAACTACAAAATGTTTACCGTCAATGGCAACCGCTGGCGAGTTGAAGCCTTTTGTTTTAATATTTATGATTGATGTTCTACATAAGAACAAACAGCGATTTTTGAATTCAATCAGGATTAAAAATCTCACTCGAATTAAGATAACCAAATTTGAAATATATCCATGAAAACATTTCGGTCGATGTAGACTTGTATAATACTTGTATGAGTAAGTACTAATACTTTTGCCTCGTATTGTGTGTGCACTGTAAATGCACATAGAATGTATGGCGGCCGAAATAGAGTGTCGCACTTCTTTGCGGACTAATAAATTTACTGAAGACGTTTTAGTTTAAAAAAACGTCGCAAGTCCGATCCGCATCGCGACAAGGAATTCCGTAGCTGAACACTTTTCTTGCTCTTTGTATCTTAAGACTCTTTTACGGATGAAACTTGTGAACGATCTAGTGCATTTATGTTGCTTTTGGTAGTTTTATTCGCTCCAGTTTTGATTCAAGATACAACTTCAGTGCGAGTTTTGTGAATTTCTTAAAACCGTGACACAAAAGTTGCGTGCGGCGTGGAACTAATATTTCTTCTTGGTGATTTAAAAGTAGCGTGCATGAAAGTAGCGACATTTTAAGCAAACTTTGGCAGGACCCGGTCAGAAGTTGCGCCATACCAACACCACGCTGAGTAAAACCAACACGGGCAGTTCATGTTTTATTTTCGCGGAACCTTAAAAATAATACAAAACCTGTTCCGCTTACTTTGAAAGTTTTGCCGGAGTAGTTTCAGTCACCGAACATTAATCTAGTTATAATCCAAAAGACTGGTTTTTACTTAGCGAACTTCGAATTTGTTACTTCACGTAAGTTTGCCTATATTTCGAAACATTGCCAAACTTATATGTTTTACGCGAACGTTATCGATTAAATCCAGCTTACTTGAACTTATAGTATTGGCAAAGGTTTAAGGGGATTTAGTTTCAGTCGTGAATTTATTCCCTCAAGTACATATTAAATCACTATGCGACCCAAAAGAGAATAAATGTTTTCTTATATTTCAACTAACTTAAACCTTATTTTACCTACTTTATCGTGTTGACTTAAAGATACAGGATGACTTGTTGCGATAAAGTTCAATAGCCCACAGTTCAGTTGAGTTCAGTGTAGACTGCAGTGTTTTGCTAGAGAACACTACTAAAATAAAACCTTCCCTTACCTCAGCTGGAACAGCGGAAAACCAAGCTCAACACAAACTGTGTGTGTTGTATTTTGCGAGGTTCATGTAAAATATAAAGGTCCACACGCTGGTCCGTCGACAGAGGCACCAGGCACGTTCCCCTTATCCTTACTTCCGAAAACACTCCGTGCTGAATCAATATGACAAGCACTCACTTAGCTCGGATTGCTTGGTCGGTCCTGAGAGCAATCGGTATCAAAGAACTTTGCTGGGGAATCGAATGCGGCGTCTGTAACTTTAATATCTGAGTGAAATATTGGGCGGCTAAATTCGGAAGCAGCTTAGATATCCCTTGATTTAGTACTGTGGCTAAGTCATTTTTTCAACAATTTATGCAATCAATCCAATGATTTACTATCAAACAACACATAAATAAGCGACACAGAAAAGAGGTGTAGAGTCATTCGGGGTAACAGCACGCGGTGGGTAAAAGTACGCGGTGGTTCGATCTCCGACAGGGGTGGGGGGGCCGAGGTCTGTGTTTGTAAAACAGAGTGGCGCTACTGTCGCCGTTTAGGAGCCACACGCCGCGCCGACGCAATCTTAGTACTGGTCGCGACACGTCGCCGAATATTTGTAGCACGCTTATTTCGTTTAATTTTTGTGCCACGGAAAAGTGTGCTGTAGTTAAATGGATAGCTCTGTGCCAGTAAGTATACTATATTTCTATTGTTCATTTAATGTAGTTTTTATGTAAGTTTATCATATTCGGAAAAAGTATTTAACGTGTGTGTTGTGACTGATTATTTGGTATATTTGTCGATTGGGGTAAGAGTACGAGATTAATAGTACGCACGCGTACTTACCCCCGTTGCGTACTTATACCCCAAATGAAATAAAAATATAAAAAAAAATTCAATCTTTCAGAATACACCAAAATGCCGAGAAATTACATAAGGAAGGCCCCTGAGCGGACCCTCATCTCAGATGACCAAATAATGAAGGCGAAAAACATCGGGTCAAGAGTACGCATTGGAAAAGTTTTCAGTTAAGCCTATGTAGGGCTAAAACTAATTAATCTTGATGGAAAATTTTCTTAAATAGTGAAAATTTATTGAATATTCTACAGATTTAATATCATAACATGCCAATTATACAATTCTTTATAGGTCTGGGAGGCCATCAAAAAAAAAATGCGTGCTCTTGACCCGAATGACTGCGTACGTTTACCCCGCGTGCGTAACTTTACCCTAAGACTTGCGTAATTTTACCCACACATCGGGTCAAGATTACGCATTGGAAAAGTTTTCAGTTAAGCCTATGTAGGGCTAAAACTAATTAATCTTGATGGAAAATTTTCTTAAATAGTGAAAATTTATTCAATATTCTACAGATTTAATATCATAACATGCCAATTATATACTTCTTTATAGGTCTGGGAGGCCATCAAAAAAAAAGTGCGTGCTCTTGACCCGAATGACTCTATGAATTTTAGCGTGTTTAGTATGTGCAAAGTCAACCAAGATATCCAAAAAATAATTTATTTTTTGACTTGTTTTCATATACTTTTTCTTCTCTTTGTTTAATTTAGGTTTCCTACGAAGTTGTCCAGTTATATTTATAATTCTGTGTAAATTGTTTTATAACCATAACTCTTCACAGCGATCTCTTCCAGGCAACTTTTACCACAGGAAGAAAGGACTAGATTTAGGCTGCCTCTAGCTGGTGACTCTAATAGTTCTTAGTTAGTACCTAATAAGTAAAAAGCGCTTAAATGTTTTTATTCGCATCTATTTAATGTTCTACTAAATTAAATTACGTAGAGTTCCTATGTGTTCCCATGTGGCGGAGTGGGGACATGCAGAAAAGACCAGTCGCATTAGTTGAAATCTTTACTTCCCTTGTAGTATGATTGGTTGATCGTACACGTCTTCGTTCCGTCCGTCTCATTATAGACTACAGGCCCACGTACAAAAAATGTGGGTCATATGAACCACCAGGTGACGTATATAGGACGATATAAGAGCATAAAATAATAAGATTCAGCACTATGCCGTCACTTGTAAGCTGTCCAACTGGGTGCTGGTGAGAATTCAAAAGTGCAACCCTCGATTTTTTCCCCTTGTCGCATGATTTTTGTACGGCGTTGCGGAATAATGGATTAGAAGCTGTATTGAAACAGTATGAAACTGATGCCGTACAGAATCAAATGACCAAATTTACCCTGGAAATGGTCAGAAAATCAAAAAAAATTACCGACTTTGTGGCGCACCATTTGTACGGCATAGTGCTGAATCTTATTATTTTATGCTCTTATATCGTCCTATATACGTCACCTGGTGGTTCATATGACCCACATTTTTTGTACGTGGGCTTGTAGTCTATTAGAAACGCAACCTTAACGTGGAAATCGTTTATTACAAAGTTGGCCGCACAGTTGCTAGGTAACAGGTACGTCTAATATTATACTGAAGAAACTCAAGGCTGAAATTTGCATTGCAGCGTCGCTAAATATATACTGATAACAGTTTGTGCCATCCTTGGACTATCTTCTCTGCCTAAATCGAATGAACACAAAATTAGCATTTTATCCGATGTTATTAGTAGTCCCTTAAATGGCGCCCCCCACCTGGCCCCCTCCTGTCCGAGTGAGTTCTCGGGATCGCTGATTGAATCGCGCCGATTATGACGTTAATCTGTTCAATGCAAATTGGACGAGCTAGTCATTTACATCCCTTTACCAGAATTCGGCTATAAAATATTCAAATAGGCAGATATCGACGGCTATTTATTGTTTCGCTCGGATACTATTCACTCGACCTTAGATGAACGTTACTATCCTGTCTATTTAAACTAACGATAATGTCCGATGCTATTTTGTTTTACGGCGAATGGTCCCCTAAGATAGCCCCGTTTACGTGGCCCGCGTACCTGTAGGTAAACCTTAATAATATATACTTGCATACATTATTTTAAAACGTGGATGAATTCAAATTAAAGATAATATACTGACGAGGTATGGTCCATAGAGCATAGCCGTAGATCCTTCATGCTTTAGTTTTCTAGACCGTGGGATTGAAGTGGGCGTTAGCAAATCACTCAGTCAGGACTTTTCTTTATTTTTATTAAAGGTCGCTTGCACGACCTAGAATTAAACATGTAAATCGCTAAACCTGGGTTAAGGACGACAGTTCCATAAATTCAGTCACTATTTAACCCACCAGGTTGCCTGCCACCCAAGTTCATAAAAAAATACGTACGCAAAACTTGTCAGTAAAGTTTTTTTAATTTCCTTCGTTCCCCTTTTTTTGGTACTGACTATTTGGTGTTCAGAAAAGTGTATCTTACAATCAATAACAAAAACCTTAACAATATTTATAAGACAATGTACCTATAGAATATAAAATTGAACACAAATAACAACCCTGATTACTCAAGGACATAGCTTTTCAATTTGTTATTATTAACATTCAATATAATTGAGTTACTCCCAAGAATGACAGCGGGAATCCTCAACAATGTCTGATAAATTTTCATTACTCTGCGAAGTTCTGAATGACCCTGGAAGAAAAGCCACTAGCTTGTAAAACTAATTATTTACATTTGTCGACTTATATTCAATGTGTTTTATTTCATCGAAATAAAAGTCATGGGGTTTATTTTGCAAACAGGCCGCCAAGGGCGCTTTTACATATATTTTTTTAAAGCCAAGTACCATGAACGACCATCATTGCTAAGAACAATGCGCCGCAAGAAACTTGGCAGAAAGTCATCATTTCAAAAAACATTATTGACATCATCGTCTCCATGTGAGTCCTCTCGCTGCTGGTCATACCTAGCCTACCTTTCAGAATAAAAGGACTAAGACATTAGTTCCCAAGCAGTTTCTTAAACAAGTTAGATACTTTTAATTACTATGGAGTATTGAGTGCGAGTGATATAAAACGCATTTTAACCCTAGAGGCTCATGATATTAAGTAATCACGGCAAAATTGATTAATCCGTTGTTTCGTCTTATTTCGACTTGAAAGGTTTATAAGGAAATATCTCCGGTCCCTTTGCTTTAAGAAATAAACCGCCTCCAGGCGCCCGATGAGAACTTCTGAGCTTCCTTCAAATCTAAGCGCTCCTTCATTCTATCAGCGCGATTTAAAGTAACAAATCGCTGATGTCTGAGGTGGGTACACAAGTTAATGAGCGGATATTTGAGAACGTCTGAAAAGATTAAATGGCTGCCGTTTCTCAACCGACAGGTATTAGGTTGCTCAGTCTATGAAGATGCAGTTGATCTTAAGTAAGTGCCCGTTAGATGCTATCATTCCTCAAGTTCTTATTGAAAATGGAATAATATCGAGATTGTGCTGACACGCGAAAGAATTGTATAATCTTTATAGGCGATAGAAAAGTTGCTTGGAAAAGGATTTAGCAGATCTTTAAGTCATAACTGCCGGTTAAAATGTTGAAACTTTTATTCTTTGAACTTTCAAATTCTATCTTGAATTTTTTTTCAACAAAACAATCCCAGTTTTAGTCGAAAAATTTGCGTTTGAGAATTAATGCTAATGTAGACGCTCGCAATATCATTTAAAGATTTGGAATTTAAAACTTTATCTTCGTTTGGAGTGATGCAGTGCAGGGAGTTCGGCTAAGTGAGTAAAAGAGTAAAAGTCTAAAGTCAATGTTTGCAGTCGTGATTTCTCCCCTCGACCGGCGGTGACGGGCATTTTCCTCGCTCCCCACGCCGCTTTGCAAAAATGTGCATTCAAGTTTTTCTTTATGAAGAAAATTAACGTGGCGTTCTTAATGTACTTTCTGTTGACCGTTTTAATTTGTTGTTGTTTGATCTCTTGTATTCTCGCTAAAATTAGTTAAATGTTGTTAAGTTCCATCAATATTTGTCATTAGAATTTCTTATGAAATGAAAATGATGGTCCTTAGTAGTTTGTTTTTAAGTATATGAATGAAAAATCTGGGTAAATAACCAATTTATTTAAAATTATTTTTATTTATCAATTTCAATTTCTTTGTCAATTTCAATATAAATTCTTCCAATAACTTCTAAATGAACTTTGTAAACTATTAAAGGCAGCAAACAAAGCTACGAATATAATAACACTTATACATATATTTTAAACTCACTATAGTCTATTACGGTGATTCATTTTCGGCGAACCTTTCTTATTCTGTCTCATTTAAAAAACAGTTTAATCACGATACAAAACGACATCACAATAATTAAGACGAAGCCTTCCGCTCCCAAATCCCACATTAACCTTTACCAACGTGCGAGCGCCAAGCAAATTCCAAGGAAATATTCTGTTCACATGGTCCTTTGAAAATTTTATATGCAATTGCATTGCAGCGCTCTAAAGACTGGCTCGGGATAAAGGAGCATGTCATTTGCCGGCCGCCCGGGGAAAATCGCGTGAGCAAATGTTGACATCCGACTCCGCCCGGATCAGAGACGCGGTCTCTTCGGCTTACTCGTTAAACGTAAATAGTGTTTAATTACTTGGTGACAGTATTAGTCATTGTTAAATAGTAGGACAGTAGGGTTTGTGTGAATATGATAATATTGATTATTGAAATCGGAAGTCTTATCGGTTACTGAGTTTGTCTGGTTACTTAATTGATTCCGGTTATGTTTAAGTTTTCACTGGAACTTTGACTACGTATGCTTAGTTTAAGTTAACAAGTTTGAAAGCAATATCCAAAGCAAAACCCGCCACTAAGCCCCACGATACCCCGTCTATAATAATCTAAGCAATCTGCTCGAGTTGAAATATAAAAAGTCAATTTATGGGTTATTGAATTCTTGGAACATTATGTATCTTCTTTTTCTTGTTCTCTTCTCAATTTTAACTATAGCACTAACTTTTAAACAGAAAGACATTCTATTTTGACCTACAAATTTTTCGTGGTCTTTACATACATACATAAATCACGTCTTTATTCCTTACGGGGTAGACAGAGCCTGTGGTAACCTGACCTAAAAGCCACGTTTAGCATGATTGTGGGCGTATAGGTGGAAAAGGGATCCAAAATGGTGATGGGTTGCTAGCCGCATCGCCTATGACATGATTCCTACGATTTTCACACATTTCCCCGGTAGGCTTTTACCATCTGAGCGGGAAGAGAAGCAACTGGTACATTTTATTTTTTCTTTGCTCCCAGACTAGCATGAAAGAAACACATACGTTGTATGAATTATGTATGTTTAGTTCAAATTTTTCAAGCAAAGCTTTCAGAGTTTTTTTTTTTTTTTTTTATATGAATAGGAAGGCAAACGAGCAAGTGGGTCACTAAAGTTAGGATAGATAGGTTACTTGTAACTCTTTATGAAAACTTAGATCAGATAAAAATGCTGGTAGGTACTTACAGAACCAGTCAATTGACCAAATGCATCACTGGACAAACGCTTAACTTAATATAATTTTCTTGTATGCGAAACCGTTAAAAAATTATTCGTACCTACACAAAAGAACGAAATCGCCATGCTTTTCCTAACAATATACCTACTTAAAATCTTTTGTGTTAGCGGATAGCGATCGTTGTGGTAACCAGTTTCGTAAATCAATAATAAACAATAGATAATTGATTATAATGAGTCAACTTCCGCAAAGTAACAACTGCTCCAATCAAATAATTAAATTATTATCATCAACGTAAATTCGGATGAGAGGTTGTTTGTTTGTTTGTGTGTATGTGTTTATGTACAAACGGATCATCATCATCTCCAGCCTATATACTTCCCACTGCTGGGCACAGGCCTCCCCTCAGAACGCAAGGGTTTGGACTATAGTTCCCACGCGGGCCCAGTGCGGATAGGGAACTTCACACACACCATTGAATTGCTTCGCAGATGCCTGCAGGTTTCTTCATGATTTTTTCCTTCACCGAAAGCGAGAGTCCGGGATTCGAACCCACGATCCTCTGCTGGAGAGGCCACAGGTCAAACCACTAGGCTACCACGGCATTAAATTATTAACTCACTTTAAAATTTCAAATCAAGTTATTTGAAACTTCAGTCGTTATGCCATAAATTTATATTACAGTGCATAAAGGTAAATATAATGTGTGCAATATCTAATTATTCTAATTAAAGTTAATTTTATATATTCAGCGGTTATCATGTTTACGTGGGGAAATCGGTGAAATCGATTCGGTGTAACGCGAACCGCGTACGCATCATTTTGTTTTATAATTACTATGATTTTCACTACGTTCAATTTGCATAGTAATTAGCAATGTGTTAGCCGAAAAGCGGTAAATCACTGCGATTGGTAAATCAAATTTTCCCTAGGTATTATGGATTACAATGTGTCTATAAATTTACTTGACACAAGACGCTCTTTTTTATTATACTCGCTCTTTGAAAAGACAAAAAGTTTTTTTTGACCATGATGATTAACTTTCCGCACTAAAACAAAGATATGTTAGTTAGTTAAGTACTAGCGATAATCCAAAATAGCGTTAAATATTAATATGTATCTTTCTAGTTCGCATTTTTTTGTCATATTTATTTTCACACACAGATTCCGAAAAACTCAGAGATGCAAACCCGGGCTCGAACTCACAACGCTCAGCTTGAGAGGCCGCCGATCAAACTACAGGGCTACCTACCACAGTTTTTATTTACGGCTTCTATTTAATAGAGCATTATTATTCAATTTTAGTGTTCTCAGATGTCACAACTCCCACATTATTCGACTAAACTAAAATATACGGCGGACCACCAAGGCCGAAACTACGCTCAGCAAATGTTCATCTCTGCACTTCCATTACCAATTCATGCTTTAGAACGCTCGAGTCCTCTGCTTTTTACCTATCAGACCTCGCTTTTAACACGAGGTAATTCTAAAAGTTTTCAAATAAACTAAGACCATAGACCGTGCGGCAACAGCATTCCGCTCAGTTTTCAATTTTACCGTTAGATTAATAAGCGCTATGGCGTGTGTTGGAAAATAATAACCGAAAATTTTGTGAAACTTAGCCTGCAATTTTGCACCTGATATATAATTTACTGTTATATTACTCTACGTTTTAAACCCTTATTACAACAACAATTACCACATTACATTAAACAATTACCTTTTGTAGCAAAATGTATGTTTCGTCCATAATGTAGACGAATTAATACATATTCATAATTTATTGTATGGAAAAATTGATTACAATTTAAAATACGGTTTAACGTTATCATGCTAACTATTCTTTATGTTACCTAGAAAAGTCTACAAAATTGATAAAGAAAGACAAGAAAATAATAAGTGAACAAGCGTTTGTTAGTAAAGGGGGTAAGACATATAACGAGTTCAGTTTATACGAGCTATTCGCATTTCAGTCATTCTCAAAAACATAACAATCCCCGCATTGACGTCAAGTCTGCTAAATTAATCATCTGTTATTTCAACATTGAAGTAGGTACTCGCCTCGACGACTGGCGCCAACAACGGTATGTCGTCAAGCCACTTTACAGTGTAAAATTACACGTTTTTTCGCTCTGTAGAGTGCATGTATTTATTGCGACAAAGAAAGAAATGATTTCAGTATGGAAAAGTACCAAGCAACTTTTCTCACAGCGTTCAATGCAATTTATTTTCAAGTTGCATGCAAAGTGCAGCAAAACTATGAAGTCAATTGTCAACTAGAATCTGCAAAACTTGCTTAAAATAAGAATACAATTTAAACAAAACTTAAAAACTGTAATTCAACAAGTATGCATAGTGTAAACGTGCAGAGCTAGCACGCGATTTGCAAATAAAGCAGGGAAGATATCAAACAACAACCGCCTGCCTCGACATGCGATAGAAGACCCGCGTGTGCTATTTCGAATGGAAATAACAAATATATGTCCGATTTTTTCTCTACCGTACGAGCATCCGTGCAAGTGGGTCAAAGTGAAATACAGACATCCCTTTAGGGCCTCCATCCGCGAGTAAGGTTGTTAAAGGTAGTGTTACCGGCACTCTGCCCATCATAACTTTGTTAGGCTGTCGTGCTAATACATAGTAGCAAATATCAAAGAAGTTTCCTAATGACACGATTCGCCGTTCATTAGAACGACACAATTAGGGTATCTGTAAGATAAAGGTACGAAATCTAAATAGGTAAATGAGTTTATACTCGGATGGGCCTCTTGGTTGGTTGCTACCGATGCTATTTGAATAATCTTCTGTTCTTCTTCTCTATATCTCTATCTTCTTCTCTATATATATAAAATTTCCATGTCACAATGTTAGTTACCGTACTCCTCCGAAACGGCTTTACCGATTCTTACCAAATTTTATATGCGTACTCAGTAGGTCTGAGAATCAGCTACTATCTATTTTTCATCTTGAAATTTAGAAGAAAAAAAAACGGGAGCGAAGCCGCGGGCAACAGCTAGTTATGTATAAATTTTAATAAGATAATCGTTTTTGTGTGCAAAAATAGTGCTTTTAGCACAAATAAATAGTACATAGGTATAGTGATTCTTCGATTACGTGAAATTGTTAGTGTCTATTATAAATTATATTTCGAGGAATATAATGAAAGTATCTTCATGAAAATCTAGACACAGAGAATCTTTCTTTAACGTAAAATACTTAAGTTGCCTTTCTGTTGAAGCATACATTGGGGTATGGACCCCAATGTATGCTTAAAAAGATATGTTTTTTCACTAAATCAGCACCGTAAACGGTTTTGGAAGATTTTCCAGATATAAAAAAATGCTTGATTTGTTTTACGTAAAACAAGACGTGTCGTACCTTTTTAAATTGTGTTTTTTTTACCAAACACCTTCCGACTTCTCCGACCCCTTTTCCGACATCGCACGCACACAACCTCACATTCACTTTCAATATTGCCGTGCCGTTGACACATAACAAAGGAATAACGCAAGCAACGACAAGATGTTCTAAAAATACTTTAGCAATCTACCTGTTCACCTGGGCTGGCCATTCCAACCTCGCCATAAAGAAGAGTAGACGGGAAGCGCCGGGAAGGGTTTATCGTTCCTGAGGGAGCGCCCGCTCGCCCGACACTATATCATTGCCACCTCTATCTCTATGTGCACTATACACTACACCTCGCACACAAACTTTGCGGAAAACTTAAATGAATTACGAAAAATATACGAGTTGCGGTGTCAAGTGAGCTCTCCGAGGACAAGCGTAATTAACTACGAGTATTTGGTATAATGGAATGTATTCTTCGTGTAACGAAAAACTGTTATAATTCCAAACGGGCTCTCGATATTGTGAGTATTTGGTTCAAACAAAACTTATTAATAAACACGGAAGTTAGCAAATAGGGAAAGGCTTATTCTCTCAACCCAATTATTTTGGTGCAAAACCCTGTTGAATAACTAAAACCATTTAATAATATACGCTAATTCTTAGGTATTTCAGATACACTGTGTACAAAGTTTTGTTCCACGCAAAAAACTTCTGAATTTAAAATTTATAAGTCGAAACTCCATATAAGTATATCTAAATACACTTTATTAATAAGGTTGTTGTTATAGCTACAAAACCCACGCATGTATCTCACCAAAAAGCTCGTCCAATTACTCGTCCACATAACCACTGCCGTATACATTCCGTCCATTATAAATTAATATGAAAACAATAATGCATTTTTGCGTAATTGTAAAATATGATTCGATGAGCGGCGATGCGTTATCAATAGCTACGGCGTTCCGCGGTCCACGTGGACAACAACACAACAAACCACCACATTACATTGCAGTGTTGCTGTTATTTGCTTAATTTGAATGACAAAATGTTGCTGGAATTCACTACAATACTGATTTGAACAGTTTTAATTGATTTAGTCCCGTAATGGTGGAATTCTCGTTAACTGCCATATTATACACGTCCGGGTGATTTAATTAACTTAACACTTGTTTATTTTATTGAAAAACTATAAGTCTAGAAATTTTCAGAAAGTTCAATTATATGTTTCTCCAAAGACTATTTCAAGATGCAATACGAAAGGAAAAAAATAAAAAACATATTAGACGCCCCGTCTCCTGGGTAAAACAATCGCCGAGAAATAAGATCAAGAAGTCCTCGTCTTAATTGGAAAAATATTTAATCTTGGCTTTTGCATTAAAATGCATTTTTATGGGCCCGTCTCCAATGGCCGTAAGTAATTAAAATAAAATTCTTACAGAAAGTGTTTCTTTTCATTAAAGGATTCTGCTTAGGCTTAGATTACTTTGTTCACCTAGAGAGGAATCATTTTTGAATCATTTGTAAACTCTCAAAACGTAAAGCAAGACTTAGAAGAATAGTTACAATTTATAACTTACAGAATAATTCGTGAGTAGATATTATGTTTCGAAATTTAAGTGACAACATAGTTATTTTTATAGTAAACTATTTTTCTCGGGCTTCCGCAGAAGCAGCTAAAACTTGTACCTATTGTCTAAATGAAACTCGCAGGCTCATAGTGAAAGTCGTATCAACTAAATATGTGGTGCCTTTTGTCGCATCTAGCCTAAAATACCCTCAAAATTCCCTTTAAACAAAACAACAGCCTGTGCATATATAAAACCCGGTACTCGTGTACATATGCCTTAGTTACTGGACTGTGCACCGCAGGCTGGAGTCTTTACTGCACCCACGGGACCGAGGGAACACCTGAACAGAGCACATTGATTCTATGCACCTAGCCTGTGTTATTTGCAGGCATTTTTAGTGCTGGCTGAAGGGATTTTTAATAACGAACTCGTAGGTTTTGAAATAAAAAGCGTTAAGTGCTTTCTCTATGGTAGATTGTACTAGGTAGTAACTTTGTAATTTTGGCATAACTCATGACAAGGTCTAGGTTTTATGTCCTTAGCAATATATATTTGGGATATATAAAAAATAAAGAACATTGCTATCTAGAAAACAACCAAACTACAATTATTTTAAAAATATAATAAAAATCCACCCAGGAAATTATTGTGAATGGATTTTGTTGTTTAAACAAGTACGAATAATACGTAATAAGGCTCACATAGTTATGTAACATACATACACAAGGTATAAACACGACGGTTCAAATGAGTACAAGGTGGTTACTTGCAAAGGATCGGGGCGCGTACCCGAGGGTGAAGTGCTGAGAAAACTTTTGGGTCCTTATTTATTGTTATTGCCTCATTAAGGTACCTACTTAAAAGCGATAACTACAAATTGCAAATAAATAAACCACCTTTGCTGGGTAAATCTAGTCTACTTTATTTTTAATGCAGGGAGAGGCAACAACAAGTTGCTACAACAGCGTGATATTGAGAATTTTACCTCCGAATTCATAGAAAGGTACAAATGTACAGAAAAAATTTAGGTACGTTTCGTCTGTCTCATAAAGGTAAACATGAAAAATGTAGTTAAAAACAAACCAACGCTATGTTAAAATTATCTGAACAATCCTTTATGAAAAATCATGTTAGTGTTAAATTTTTGCTTTAATTAAATATTATGATACCTTTCGTTAAATTGAAGTGTATGTAAAACTTTAAACGGACAAAACAAAGTATATAAATTCAGCAGTTAACCCAGTAAAACTTGACGCAATAAATCGCAAACATTTCAAAATGAAACCCATAAATCTTGACAGTAAATACAATAAAGCGGCAATCGAAGCTTTCGACTTCATTTTAACTGAATTACCGCTGATTAAACCATTAGATATGACTCGATTCGATACAAACTTGAATTCGTTCGGTTCAAACATCCGGATCATTCAGGGCAAATTGTGCGTTAACTCAAAGGTGGAACGCAGATATTTTGGACTTATTGAGCGCAAATTTTGAAGACCGCAACCCTTTGAATAGTCAATGTCGCGTACCCTTATCTCGCCACAGAAAGGCGACACCACATTACCGGTATTATGCCACTATTCCACGTTCGCGCTGCGCTCGCACGAAATACGTTCTCACGTTCGGCATTAAAGTCGTATCTCGTGTGCATACTGTTTGAGTTACAGGGTATTTTCAGAGTGCAATTTATATTGTATTGGAAGTTAGAGCGCGTTTACCCGACGCGAAATATTTTGTGCCCGACCAGCGCGGCCCGCGACTGGGCTTATCGCTGGCCCCTGCGCAAACATTCTTTTACGGTCTGATAAGAATATACACAATTTTATTGCTCTGTAAATGCACATAATTGATTGTCATTCGATATCTATCAGTTTTTATTAGAATTTAATTTTAAATGCAAGCTTTTTGATGACCGTTTTTTTTGTTGACAGTACCTACTTGCATTATTGTCCATCCTACTTTATTAATGTAAAATACCAAGTATTGATTCATTTCTATGAAATAACATAATACACCATACTTCAAATCAATTCGCCTACTCGAAGAGGGTCACATAATGGCTTGATAATTTTGTAAAAAGCTGTAATAACAATATTTAACTTCAATTAAGTATTCAAAGTATTTACTTGATAATGGCGAAATAAACGTAAAATCTGATCCCCATACCTATTAAGTTAAATCCACGCGTCAGCTCAAACAAAGCCGCTGTCACCCATTGTTTCCTTATCACCTAACATTTCTGAATAATATATAAGTCATACGCTCCCTAAAAATTATATAGTTCGCACGCAATCCTCAACAAACATATCAGTTGGGTGAAAAGAGCAGGCTTAATCGCACGACGGTCGATATCGAATGATTTGTAATAAGGGGCGCGAGGTGATATCGCAACGTATGCCGAGCTACCTATTTAGCACACCCGCGGGACCTCCGCTCCTGTATCATCGCCGTACGTCGCCGCTATAATTATGTACTATTTATATACATAGCGACGTGTATATAGACTCGTTGCCGGTGCCAACATTAACACGTCATTGTTTCGTTATGTAAAGCAAATTATCTGACTACCTACGGCTTTCTGTGCAATCATGTTAAAGCTTGTTTTGAATAAATGGTATCAAAGTAAAGTAAATCTTTGCCCACGTCTTACATAGTGTAAGTAGAACAAAAGCTGAAGCTGTGACGTGGAATCTAACCAGCGAGTAGTGACCCTCGGTCGTGCCGCCCGGCGCGCCGAGAGGGTTAACTGATGCGGATCAAACCAAGCGGTTGGGCCCTGTATTTATTTACATGTAATTAGGTCGGTGTCAGTGATCGACGGCGGCGGCGGACGTCCGCGCGGAGGCAAACAATCCATTACAACGCTGTCAAACCGGTGTGGCTGGCGCTCCGCTGGCCCATGCATATAGAGCTCCAATATGGTGCGGCAAACACAAGAATTTAGAGCAGTTCACTTCGGCTGTGTGACAATATTGACCTCTAGCCGCTTTTTGACCTCTCTGTAATTGTTTGCCACTGTTGGCTGGCAGGTGCAGATTTGCCTGTAATTCGATAAGTCAAAGTCTAGCATACTGTATCCGATTATTTTCTTATAAAGAATTACTTTATTTGATGGAAACGAACAAAGCGGATCGAACAGCAGGTAATCCATTCAATGTATCACTATGCAACATGCACTCTTATCTTACCACGTATAGCCCCGCCGATCCGTTACAAATATTTACGTAAAATACAAAACTTTTCTGTAACAGTGCAATAGATACCCTATCCCAGAAGCTCTAAGCCGACATTGAAGTCTTCCAACCACTAAGTTTACAGCGTTTTACAGTGGATAATCCACATGATATTGGAAGGCTCGCCGATGCATTGCTCTGGGCTGCACGAAATTTTATATAAGGATAAAAGCAAACAAGATAGCCATCGAACCAATATGTTACGAGGTTGAGAAGATATAAGTACCTACTTACCCATGCGCGTATGACGTGGCTAAACGTCGTTAGGTCGTCTGGCCGCGGAAACTAGCGAAATTGGCCGGCTCGATAAATAAATCGTTTTATAAGTACCTACTAAATACGACTCACCTAAGCGTTGAACACTGACCGTCCCTATTGCAAATTTAATATTTGCACATTTTGTATGTTGTTGTACATAGTTTCGGTTGAATGTAGCAAGGTTTTTTGTGGGCTCGAAAGTGTAACTTTTTGGCTTGTAGGTAATAGGCGGAGCAGCGACAATACGGCGGTGGCGCTGAGCGTTAAAATGTTTCCGTTTTTGGCGTCCTCTCAAGTTAGTTAATGCTTCCAAAACAACGCCGTGAACACTGTGATACCTATTGTGGCGTGAAGTTTGGAAGTGACTTGCTCCGTGCCTCGGCAATCTGCTAATAATATTGTTCTAAACTTGTTGCGATCTACGTAGCAGAAATAGCCGCATTACGAAAAGGTCGACTTATCTTATATCTGCAGGCAACGTATTACACTTTTGATATCACATTATTGCTTTTTCATAACGACAAGTATAACTTAGAATGGATTTTATAGCAGCGCTCCAGATATAAAATGTTTCATACTTTTCCAGGAATACAATCGAATGACATTTAATATTCTTCAGCGTCCATATCATGGGTTAAATTTAATATAAATTCTTTTACGTTTGTGTTTATCCATTTAAACTTAGTCTGTTGAAATAAAGAAGTTTTGGTTAATACTTCATTTTGTAAATAAAACCTTTAACGTGCCAGTAATTAAGTTTATTATTACCTGGGTAAGCGTCCAGGTAGGCCCTACAGGGCTATAATAGGCGCTCAGTATATCCGTGACGAGGACACAAACTACCACATCACGTCGTGAAAATAAACTAAAAATGGGGGAGATAAGGAGAACTTGAAATTTTAGATTACATAATTTATAGCCCTCGCATTGCTGGCTAATTCCACTTTCCACTACAATGCTAAATGTGGCCTTTAGGTCTTGTAACCTTAGTCTCTGTCTACCACGTACCTAAGGGAAAAAGGCGTGATTTATGTAGGTATGTATGTATATACGAAAAATACCTGCGATCTAAGCCACTCTGTATTATGTCCTGCTAGGCGTGTAGGTACTAGAAACAATTGAACTCCTAAAAGACCTCCCTTTGTAATTCATACAAGGTACAAAGTATCTCAAAATTTCACCAATCGGGTTAGTAACGCCTTTATACAAATTCGACCAGTTATTTTTATAGTGACAGCAGACAAATGGCTGGTTCATTGCGGCGAAGGTCGCGGGACCGACGGGAAACTAATTGTTTTAATCTAACTCGACGTCTTGCCGTATTGTCTTCAAATTCTGCCACCTTAGTAAATCCTACTGGTTAATAATGCAACTTTAACGGTCTCGAGCTGAAATTAATATTTTAAGCAGGTACTTAATTGTGACATAGTTGCTTTTTACTCTGAAAATATTGTGGTAGAAATTTAATGCGACGTGGAGAAGTTTCCGAGTGAGTCTTTTTTATTTAGATAAGTATTCATATTGCCGCAAAATTTAAACATATTGAACAGATTAAGCAGCGTTACAGTGAAGTTCATACCGGAAGTTTTCAATATCTTCCTCCTTTTATTTGTTATTTTGACATTTCTCTGTGTCAGACAACTAATAAAACATACATTCCGCAACAACAGGCTTTTACCGTCTTATGAATTTCGAGTAGGTAGATCCATTCTTAAATAAATCGTCCCTAACTCCGTTAGTACGAACTGCCATCAACTACACGAATCTATAATTTGGTATTATTTATATGAGAACTTTCACTCAAGGTCTATTGGAGCACCACTAAAGCCTTTGTTTCAATATTTTTAAACGTATATAAATATTCAACTTAAAGACTATCGCTAACATTTGTTAGAACTTATCACAAAAACAGTAAGGAAACGTGAACGTATCGCTTAGTTTTTCCTCCAGTCTAAACGCCAGGTGAACTACGACCGCGCCGTGAGCTACAATTAACGCTAGCGCGACGCATAACTCACGCCCACTGACACTGTCCCACAATACTACCACAGTAAAACACAGTAAGTTAGCCACAAACAACGCACCAAATTCACACTGTATCACAAGCGCGATATTCGCACACGTCAGTCACTACAGAAATTCTCGATTTTAAATAAACAATTGCCTTGTAAGATGCGATGAATACCTATGCATGTAGGGAATTCAGAGGTTATTTAACCTTTGAAGGATTTATAGAACATCAGAAACAAGAGTTGGCAGGTTAAAACAAATTAAAAGAGCCGAGACCTAAAACTTACATTTGTGTACAACAGTAATTTAGTTGTAGTAGATACACACTAGTACATATCATAAGTACGATACACTAATAAATATCAGAATAAATACATTCGAAACACATTTTTAAATATAACATCCATTTAATAGGAACCGTAAAGCCAGTGCCCCAAACTATTAGATTATTTACACTGTGCCTCTCGTAGCATTACAACTGTCCACAACTGAAAACGCCACTTTTAGCCGCCGCCCACGGCCAACGACTGCAGGTCTGCTGCCATTTCCCATTGCAGCTTGTCGCTGTGTTGTTTGTAATTCAAATTCTGAATTTACATAGTTTATTGCAGTTTAAGAACGCAATCAGTTAAAACGATGAACGCTGACGTGTGTGCCGTGAGTTCTTTATTTGAATTTTATGCGCATATCGGGTTTAAGGAACAGGTTAATAACATTATACCGGATTGTACTGCAGTATGTTTGCTACTTGACTCGCTGTTTGATTTTGATTCGTTGACATTCCTTAAGTCAATTTTTTACAGTGTTATTTCGACTCAGACGCGCATTTGCATGCGTGATCATTATGCACGCAACTGTATCGCAATTTTAAGAGCTCATCTGAAGTAGGTAATAAGTCCTGTGGGAAATATGTTTAATGCTACTTTATCTTGTATAGATGCACTTGTACTGTGAATGCTTAATGAGTCCTACTATCGTTAAACAGCCATCTGTACTCAGAATAAATTAAATTACTTGACTATGTTGCGACGAAAAAATATCGTTTTACAATGTTTTTCGACAAAAAGGGCGACGTTTCGAGTAAACCAAATTTGAGCGTCAAACTTTATGATTAACGAGCTTGTGCCTTTGCCCTTTTTAATTGAATGTAACATAATATAGGACGTCTTTGTCTTTCCAATCAATCGTTAGAAGTGATAGAAAAATTCAGACGTACAAGAATAAGACCAATGCATTTTAAAAGCAGCTATTACAAAAGTGGCAAAATAATCTTGAATTACGGAGGATTACATATCTGAAGGAAATTTCAGTGATGTTGTACCTACGAGTAATCGTTGATACTAAGAAATCATTTTGATCACGAAAGTAGAAATAATAATTGCACCGACAGGGTAGCCAATCGATATAATAATTACATAAGTTCGACTAAGTCAACAGAACAATTTTAGTGTAGGTATTATCAAATAATAACATAAATGCAAGTATTTATTCAGTAGAAACGTACGTAGTTTCTGTTGCTGCAATGAAAAACGAGCTGTATTTTCCTACGTTGATTCCACTCGTTAACTATGACAGCGCAAGAGTATGGAAACTTTGTTTATAATTCCGAGCACGTTGAAGATAAATTAAATTAAGCTTAATTCGGCCGGCAGTGCCACTCTATTTGCTTTCCTCTCACCTGAATAGTTCCACGCAAAGGCAGCAAGCGGCAATTATTTCCCTCGGTGTAGGCACGAAAATTTTTCATTTTAATTAAAGCTCCGACCGGAGGATCGTCGGCTAATTAACCCATTAAAACACGGAGTTCTTTCATTTTGTCTTTTTTCACTGAGTGTTCACTTTCTTGCGATTTTTCGAAATGAGAATGAAAATATGGACGGCCAGGACGCTAACCGGAATGTAAATAAACTGGTGCAGTATGCTTTTTAGCGGCCACTTGTAGGGATTATGCTAGGATTTCTGAAAATTTTATTCCAGATTTTTTTTTCATTCTTTACACAGTGTGTGACTTTCTGTGCTGTGGGTTCTTGGTCTTGGCGAATAGGATCAACCTGAATGAAGCAGCTACCAGTATTCTTTGTAAAAAATTTGGTTAAAAAAATGCTCTAGTCTAGCATCGCTTTTGCGTTAAAATGTCGAAGATTATGAAAACTGTTCGCTGCCATTTTGTATCGCTAGTGGCATTTTCAATTCGTTCTTAGTAATTGAGACGTTTATGCTAACCTATTCGAGACATTTTTCGTCCAAAAATTTACACTATAGGCTCAGAAACAAGTACAAAAAGTACAAGGTTGAAGGTAAAAGAATAATGTGACTGCCTGAAAATGCATAGCCTAAAACTAAACCATTATAGCTAGGGGCTCGAAATATGTCATCAGACACATATATATCTTGAGTATCACAGAGGTACTAAGAAGGAATTTATCGGAATTCCCATGGGACTGGGAACTGACCAATTCCTTTTTTTTCTAAAGGTGCGAAGCGGGCACGCCAGTTACATAATACTTAGTGAGTAGATATCAGAAGAAGTTTTGTCAGCGTATTTTTTTTATTAAAAATGTGGATGGAACTGAGATACTGACTTTTTTTTAAATTAGGGCATTTTTAAAAAGAATAGCACATTATCCTGGTATAATCTTCATCACGAATAAATGAAATTTCTTAATGAACAAAGTGAGTTTACAGCTCTTCTCATTAAAATTAGAAATTCGGCTCCACGTCGCCTGTTAATTAAGTCATTAATATTTTTCTTCACTCAAAGTGTTTGCTTGCAGGAAGTAGACAATGATATATTTTTAGTTAAAACATTTTTTTACGACACAACTTAAAAAAACAACAAATAGATATAAATACTAAACTATGTATGCGGACAAAAAATTATAAAATATCCGGATATCACCAGCTATTATAAAACAAGTTTTTTTTACAAAGAGATAAACAAATGGTAAACGAGCACCATCACCACACGTCAAAAAATATGTATTTTTTTGAGTACGTTAAGTAAATTTATAAAACCAATTTAGTATTGAAATTCTGTAAATATATTTTCACTTCATCACTACTCCTTTTACAAGTACACGCCACATAAAAAGTCATTTTCGACTCAACAAACACTTCAACGATACTATGATCCACATGACATAATACCTATAGTTACCCCAGCATCAAAGACGCCCACCCTCTTTGTTGATTCCATTCCATACATCGATGCACAAAAGTTATTGTACTACAAAAAGGCCTCTAATTACTCAAGGCCGATATTACGAATGCTTCATTTGTTCTTTTCGCTTGTAAAAATTATGAAAAAGGGTTCTCCCACAAGTCGAAACTTGTTGCCGACATGAAAGCGGCGGGGGAGTCGGGACAATGGGACATGTCAGACGTAAGGCCGCGTGCACAAAGCGAGTGCCTCGTACGAGCACAGTCAACAAGACAAGCCGGTTACGTTTGTCCACGGTCTGAACTAGGTTTTATAAGATTTGGTTTTTTAATTGCAAATATTTAAAAAATATGTATACAATTTTCAAGTTAAAAGTTTGAGGAGTACCATACCATAATAGAAGAACCTCGTGTATCCGCGTATAAAAACGTGATTTGTGTATGTATGTATGCATGTGTATCCGCGATCAAAGAGCAGATTTGCTATAGAGGTAGGTATGAACAGCAAAGAAAGATTTGTATTGTCGTGATTCAAGTGCTTACTGACTTTGACGTGCATTTGTAATCATGCCAAATACGGCAATAGCTTGCGGATTTATATTACCTAATAACACAATAAAATAAATAATGTTTGTAATTTTTTTGGGAAAACGAGCATGTGTGTCACGTCATGGAAAGCAACCACCGCTCCCCATAGACACTCATAACAAAGGCCGTTAAGAGTGCATAGCCGGACCTTCAAGAAAATCTCGTTTTTCGAAGATCGCTAAGTTGTACCGGTCCTGAAAAATTGGTGCCGCTAGCTGATTCCAGAGTTTAACCGACCAATAGTAAACGCTAATCCATACTAGTCGCCAAACGCAACACCGCTATAGATGGAAACCCTAGCTAACACTGTCATTGTGTTACTGTTATTTTCCCGCATTTTCCAACAATCCCGTAAGACGTGCGGTGTCGTGGACAAGCGCAGGCGCCGCGATCTGAATGACTCCGCAATTACGCGCATTCAGCGCAGGCGGCCGGCAAGTGCCGAGATTGGTCCCGATAAAAGCTTCCCCCATGTTTTTCTTTCATCAATTGAATGGGGTTATTCGTAACGAGTATTAATAAAGTGATATTGTGTTAATGAAGTTCTTTGTTGCAGGTAATATCTTGGTGGTTGACGGGTAACTTTTAGGTTAAGTCATGGTTTGTGATTCTTGTGATTTTGTAGGGCTTTCCTTTTTTTATGTTCATTCGTACCAAATAAAGTCAAAGAACATATTAGGCCGCGCCGTCATTGTTGTGTCGTCTTATGAAATCATCTTCAGTGTTCATTCATAAGTGCTGTGAGCTGCGGCCTAATTGTTGAACGCACTCGAAATCACTGTCGCATTCATCATTCCTTTCACACACAACAGTAAAAGGATGAGGATAGAGAGTGATGGCGAATGCGATCGCAAAAGCCCGCACGTGAGACAATGAGGCCTCTGGTATAGCAAGCGATGGTGATGTGATGACAGGCAACGATCCTTGTTTATCTTCTGTCATCTGATAAGTTTTATACCTGTTTGTAACACAATATAGGTACGTACTACAGTATAAAACAAAAGAATATGCAAAAGCATAAGCTGAGATTATTGACACAATTCCATGTTATGAAACAAAAATTTGATGCCAAAAATATTTTAAACAACAAAGCAACTCGTAAAAACACACGAATAAAATTATATTTCGTGATTTCCCAACATTCCAATTCAGGTACGCAGTTATACAATTATTCCGTTCTTGTAACAATCCATTTAAATAAATAACGGTAAAACTGTTCACAATTTAAAGTGCGCCTAGCAACCAAACTAAACAATTGCAATTGCACCTCGATGAATGTAAAACTGGCTGACGATTTATTAACGAAACAACATGCGATCGATTAGCGAGCATACTAAACTTTCATTGACATCGTAAATTACGAATAGAACTACTATATAGACCCGTCCCTGCACGGTACGTAGTTAGTTCCTAACCTAATATTGAATAGGTACAGCGTGAACACGAAGTGCCCACTCGAGCAGTGAAGCAGAAAAGAACATTAAGTAGTACTTAATTATGTGCATATTACTAAAAAACTCCTGGTAGTCCAAAAGTGTTTATTTTACCGGAACCTTCAAGTGTAAAAAGTGGCCAAAAACATCTAAACACGCTTTAGCAAGCTTGATTACACACCCTACATAAAGTATCCGTCTCCTGGTTCTAAGCTACCTCCCCGCCAATTTTCAGCCAAATCGGTTCTGCCATTCTTGTGTTATAATTAGTTTAACTAACACGACTTTCTTTTAATATAAAAGATAAAAGAAGTATATAAGAGAAAGTCGTGCTAGTTACACTATTTATAACTCAAGAACGGCTTAACGGATTTGGCTGAAAATTGGCGGGGTAGCTTAAAACCAGGAGACGGACATAGAATACTTTTTTTGTCATTATTGTCCTTCTAACAGTGTGGCTGCTATTCCAGAGGAAGCAACTGCAACCGCAATGTTGGATATCGCACGAACAGTGGCTAAGACTACTGACATGAGCAATGTCTTACCAGTTCCACCACGGGCATCCAGGAAATATAAACCACCATTTCCATCACTGCGTTATTTGTTCTGCGCCTGATAATGCGAAAGTTTGTGAGGATAGATGGATGGATGAATGTGACGATGTGAGTATGCATGTTTGTTCCTTTTTCACGCTGAAATGACTTGACGGATTTGGATAAAATATGAAACGGAGAGAGCTGGTACCCTAGATTAACGCATAGACTACTTTTTATCCCGGTAAATTGCATAGTACCCACGGGATAGCGATAAACATGTCAAAAGCCGTAGCTGCCTAATGTACGTCTAATTCTACGCGGACGAAGTCGTGAGCAGAAGCTAATACTTACTAAGAAAACTGCCATATTTGCGCAACATATTTATAGATACTAAAATGATGTCAACAAAATGTTTTCGAAAAACTTTGCGACGTTTAAATAAATGCGACAAACGCGAAAGTTTAAACAGTGTAGGCGAAACTTTTTTTAACCCGCATAAACACCGTTCCTTCCGTACATTGCGTAGCGTCCGACAAACGGATCATTAGTCCGCTTTAAATGCGCCGGCGGCTGATTAATCATCGCTGTGATTAATTAGTGGATTGTGGAAAAACTCGCTGAAAAGCGCATAGATCCCCCGCGGTCGGCGCAAACCCTCACTTTTAAACTAACTGGAAAGAGCTTGTTTTATTTATAGCGGTACTTTGAGGAAGCAATGATTAAACAAACGTACCTTTACATTGCGGTTTTTATAGTAATGGTAACGATTGTGTAGAAAGCAATATCTGATAACTGAGATAAGTTTGGATAAGACCGCTAAACCTGACCGAACCTGACACTAACATAATCTTGGTAACAAATCTTGGACACAGCTAATGATGCCTTTAAATAAACTCTAATTTCAACTAGGTATTCAATGTTACCCTTTGCTTAAAGTTGTACATCAACGCTGTCAGAAAATATCGAGAATTAGCAGCTTTGTAAAGCCGAACAAATATTTGGGCTTAGAGTGCCTATCGCGTCATCAATATTAATCCTACGAGGTTTATCTGCATGGAACAAAATATCTCAGCTGACGTTGACGACACTATCTATTTGTCAGTTAGGTAAAATAATGATCGGAGCCGACGCAGGAATGCCTCTGTCAGCCCGTCAGGTGAAACAAAGTATTAATTAGGCAACGGTTGACGCTGCGTGCCCGGCTTGACAAATTTGTTGTTAAAATTACTCCGAACACTATTCGACACAAGTACGCTGCATAGCTTCGAGGTAAACGCGAAAATTTTCAATTACTACGCTGCAGAATTTGCAAGAAACTTAAACAGAATGGCACTAAAAATCTTAATTAAAATCAAGTGTTTATGCAATTAATTTAATTAATAAGTGTAGGAAGGCACACTTTTATTAGCCAGAAATGCAAATCTAACCGTTAAATTCATATTGTTTTTCATTCAAATTCGTAATTAATTTTACGCGATGCAATTATAAAATTATCATCATTTTATAACCGGCAATAGGACTAAACAACAGAGGTTATCGAACTACAGATGTGTTATTTGTTATTTGTTTGTGTGTATTTGTTTGCAATAGAATTAGTTTATTATCGTTTAGTGATTGAAACCGAGCTATAATGACGGCAATCTTCAGCTGAGCGGCGCTTGTAAACACGGTTACGGGGTTGTTAAGAGGAGAACACACTCTAACTGATTGCCTCGTTCATTGAGTCGTTTGACGAACGAGCGTGCGCCCACGATTTATACCCAAATAAGCTGTTACTCATATTACAGGGGGAGATTTAAATGTCGCTTTTTTACAATGAGTACTCTCCTCTACAATGTTTGCGCGGGACGGCCATGACTCATTGTCAGCGAATTTAATACATTGAGTGCACATTTATGGACGAGTTTTAAAATGTGCAGATTAAATTACCGACGCTAACTGATGTACGCCGTTAGCTCGTTAATTGCGTTTAACGACGCAACTTAATTCAGATAATTTATGTCAAGCGTGGAACAAAAGTTCCCTATAAATAGATAATGTTTGCGAACTCTGCGCGATTAAGTGGAAAATATGACACTGCTTCGGGACTGGATGCTTCTCGGTCGACTCATAATAACAATAATTACAAAAGTTTCCGACTACGCTACGGTCTTAACTGGGATGCTGTACAGCCATTCATTTGTATTTATGCAAAGCGCATAAACAAGTTTTAATGGTGTTCCATTTTTCAGGGCTCCATGAATGAATTGTTTGCGCTCAGATTTATCTTAAGCTGTCCTTTTAGTTTCAGTAGGGACTACACATTTTATTTTGATATGGAATGCTGTTCAGTTGCTTAATTTGGGTATGGATGGTGAAAGTACAGTGTAAACCTAAATATTGATAGATTTTTGCGGCAATACGTATACCCCAGGCGAAAGAAAAGTAAAAAAAATGTTTAGTCACTTTTTTCAAGATTACCACTTCAATACAGATTCATGTAACAAAAAGCCTTTCGCAGCCTGGTTACAGAGAAACCTAATTTTGAATTACTCGATCATAATAGTGTAGTTAGTGTCTGTTATCCCCAAAATCTACAGATACCGTGATAGCCACAAGACAAGAAACAATAAATTTCACCACCAATTCATTTCCTTACCTCACTGTTTACCTCCAATTTTACGTCTTCTGAGAACCGCATAAAGTACCGCAAGTGGGTGAAATTCGGAGAAAAGTCCTAGTCCAAGTTTACGAGAGTTTCATAATCCTGCGCGAGACACGTGAACCGTGGCATCATGCAGACGCAGCATCGTTGGAGTAGATGGCTCGTCTCGTTCGGCCCGCTGTAAAATATTCGCTTGGACGCGGCGCAAGTGGAGGCGGGTAGCGGCGATCGGCCAAACGTGTCACAGACTAGCAAACCAGAGCCGTATTGGCTAACGCGTTTGGATCACAATCTTATTCTCTATAGATTAGTTTGTTTATCCCTTCAAAATAAAAAAGTACATTACTTTACGTCAAACTTAATTTAAGTAGTCGTTCAAACGAGGAAAAACAAAATAGAAAACCATTGTCACGAGAAAAGATTCTCTCTGAGGGTAAGTATAGACAGAGATGGTCAATGCGATCGCAAGAGTCCGTGCGTTCAATATGGCTTATTGTGTTCTTTAAATGAATCTCATCAATGGATAAAGGGATAAAGACGTGATTTATGTATGTATGTATGTATCAATGGAGTGATAGAAAACCGTTTGCTAACAGGCATTATACAGAGTAAAATGTTTCAATGTGAGTCGACTTTGACAAGAAGACATCTGACTCCTTATAATGCCTACGAGCGAAAGGGTCAAGCTACGATTAACTCATGAACGAGGTTCTTTTAGAGAATTACATAGTAAAGACCTTGCGTAACATTTACCTTCTGTTTCATCCTTATTGGTTTTAAGTATTAAGTGTATAATTATTTTTTTATCATTAATGACGTAGGTATATTAATTGAGAGTTGGATCACCGGATATGAAGTGAGCTAATAATACCTACAACTAATCCTAATTCCACAAGTATGACCTGTCCGTACCGCTATCGCTACCACTCAACGCTTTTCCCACAGTGGAAAATATTCGCAAGAATGGCGAGGAGAACGAAACAAGTGCCGCGTAAAAAGTAACAGACCACTCTCTTGTTTACGGCGGACTGTGTAGGGACCTCTTCGTATGGAGACCCCTGGGAACCATATACGTATTCGCTCCATAAAATTATTTCTGTGTTTAAGGTACCCACCTTAAAATATCGCAAAAAGGATGGGTCACCAGTAAAATGATACAATAAATGGCATTATCTGCGTCCTTGGTTACCGTGTTAATTAAAACTCCAGCCAACATTTAATAAAATCTAAATAACTCTTTCTACAATGATTGTCAGTTAATAAACATAGTAGAACCTTTAACGAGCTCCCAATATTTCGACGCAGGTGCATGCAGCATGAGGTTTACCCGGTCTACAATAATATAGAAAATGTGTCTATTTTTACAATCCTACACCACAATATGAAATCAACTAAGTATTGGATACTATTATTAACCAAGTTACTTAATGATTTCTCTACTCTACTGCGTAGACTCTTCTGTCGCACCCAGAGATGTCACGTTTAATATTTCTTATGTGTTAATTAACGTTTCTAAATGTAGCTTACCTCAATAATATAATCCCAAAAATTTTTACTTGATGACAACATTGTCAAAAACTGGTGCTAAATAATTGTTAAATTCCTTTCCAAATCGCATTACAAAGTATTTCATAGGCAGTCGTGTCAAAACACCGCGCCTGAAAAAGTTCCGTAAAAGTTGTGAACTTTGTTTGAAGATATATGATTAAGCAAATCACTATTCCCCAAGTTTACGCACGAGACGTCAGGCTCGCGCCAGTTTCCATTAAAGTTTGTTGGTTTGTGCGGGTATCACCGGAGATCAGTCAGCATTACGTCGGATCCGCGCTCTCGCTGCACGACGCCCAGGAGTTATATACAAAACATTCACCACTATATAGTTGTGGCTGCAGTTCTAACTGATGTGAAAAGCAACTGTTTACGTAAAACAATGTTTAATTACGGTTCTGTAATCAACATATCAAAAAGGGGATCTCACTAGAATTGATCTCACAAGTTTGCTCGATCAAATTTTTTGATAACAACAGCGGCAGCGAATAAATACTTATTAAAATAAATCAGCGCTAAAATAAATTTAAACAAGACTAATTATCTTCTACCTATTGAAAACCAGATATATATTATTATATTTTTCAAAAAATTAAGATATGGCATTCCAGAATTTAATTTGTAATCCTAATTAAGTAAAACTTTTTAATAACATAGGTATTCAATTTGAGCAAGCTAAAAAATGCCAAAGGCTTCGTTCTGTGTGCAAGTGAGCAACAAATTGTTAGCTGTTGGCGCCGTGTTGACATCAAATCCGCGAAATTAACTAGAAAATATAATGCGGCGGGAGTGCCCCCGTCGCTTCTTCGCTACAAAATGTACATAATTAGAAAAGTTTTTACAAGCGGGCCCCGCAAGTCGTCGCTGTCACGGCCTGACACGACTCGCTGTGTCCGGGTGCGGATTATAATTTTACTCAACGAATTATTCACAAATTGTACCAAACTTCCTTGATGTTATCTCTGACATCTTTATTATTTTACTGTTAATTATTATTTGACGTTAATTAAATTATAAATGGAATGACAGGTCCCGGGTGAAAGGTAATCGTCGGAATTAAACGGCGGTTTACCTGAAGATGACGGATATTCCTAAATAGAGATGGATTTTGTTTCAACTGAAGAACTGTAACAATATACTCATGGCCTTATTATAAATAGAGAATGTTTCTGAGATAAAATGTACTAAGTATCAATAATCTGCCTAACCTATACAGTAGCTTTGGAGGACGGTGTTTCTGTTATTCCTCTCTAGCGTAGAACCCGCTCTACACCACTGATCCTTAGTATCTTTACCACCAAGTGTGCATAAGATTCAAGCGACATTAAAGCCCGCGCCACTCGTGTATCTCTCCATTCTTTCCAACTTACACGAGCATTACGTAGAAATACTGTGTATGACAAACTTAAAGCAAAGAGTGCAGCTTCAGAACCTTGCTTCGCGAATAAAAGACACTTGCTTCGTTAAATACAAAATGTATGTGCCGACGGGCGCCGGCAGCTCAAAGAAGTTAGCGAGCTGCTGTTATAAAAATAATAGCCGTTTTTGGCACGGCACCGCGCTAACGCCATGGTCCTTGCCCCAAATGAGTGTAATTACAAAAGTTTTTATTACAAACTGCGCGCCAAAACCGCCTTCTACGATCGCATTCCGTCTATTTAGTCGGTGTCGTGGTGCCGATGCCGTCGTTTACGTATCTAGTTGTCGGTGTTTTAATGAACAAGCTGTTTTCAAAAGACGGTAATGCAGCTTTAAATACAGCGTGATTTTATGATCGCTCCGTACGTTTCTAGTGTCTCGTAAACCTTTGATCTTGGTCGTAACTTCTGCAAAACTAATGTTACTGATAAGAATAAAGTAACTGAAATAGATGGTCCTCACGGACCCATTGCGGAAATTTTCCGGAATTGTTTGTACGTAACAATAAAACGACTAAAGGCTGGGCCTACAGTAGTGATAGCTACCAATTCCCTGTTCGTCGTTACTAACAATGTTGTAGCGTATTTGATTGATAGATTCTCCATCATCACTCATCCAGCCATCATATTTACTAGTTGCAAACATATTTCAGAACACCCCGTATTTGAAAACAATGCATAGTACCTACACACACAGGCTGATAGATACAGACCATAGTAAAGAGTAGTAAACGGATGAAAGACAAATTGTAGTTTTACATTCGAATTTGTTGCCATGTTTAGGCATCTTTCGTCATAAATGTGACAGTCTTTATGAAGAAAGTGGTGCCCTCGTGCAATTTTTACAATTTTATTGTCATACGCTATGAATTTTGATCTCCAAATAGAATATCTAAATAAACTCTGCGCTTCGACATAAATAGTACTGCTGCGGTGATTTAGAAATCGGTGTCTCGAAAGCCATTTCTGTGATATTATTAGATATTTTGGTAGCAGCCGATCGAACCAGGTCAGAGTGCAGTCTGCACAATAAACCGATTAGCTCCCTAACGAAGCCCAGGAGCGAGGAAACTAATGGACAAGGGGTTCTTGAACGTTCCCATACAATCATTAAGTCGCCGTGTAGTAACTGCTACGTTTCACTTTACGCACTTAGTAATAATTCCCACACTTTTATTTTTCCTGACGTTGTTACATTTTGTATTACTGCATGAACCTATCCACTAAAAATGTTACCATTAGTTTAGTTAGCAGAACCTTTAGTTTACTTTGAGTGTGGTGGATTATCGTCTTAAGCTTATCTTATGTCTTAGCATTTCCAAGACAGAGCTCCTTTCGCCACCAAATCTTAAATTCTCAAGTTATTAACAGCATTGTGAATTATCACTGTAAACTTGGGTGGTTGTGGAGAGGCGATGCGAGCGGGCGCGGCGGAGTGGCTGCGGCTTGCATATGCAGTGTCGCAGCGATATGCCACGTCCCGCGTGATGTATGCGGCGCTAACTCATGTGTTCTCCTTCTTGCTTAACACACTGAATACCCGCACGGCATAAATTTTAACTTAAACCCACAAACTCCCGTCTAGATATCTACGGAGCTCCGGCTTTTTTCCAACTTCCCTGACATTCACAACTGCAACTCTTTAAATTATTACGTTTCGACGCCCCTTACTCACCTATAGTGCTTTGGAAGAAGATTCACGTCGACAACAACAGAACTATCGATTTCGAGTTTTGTCAACAAACTTCGGACTTGGGATTACAAACTTTTGTGAATTTTAATAAATTGTCAGAGGAGCGATTAAAAACGACGGACGGGAATCCCGGGGGTGGGAAGCTCGGAGAAAAGAAGGTGCAATATCGGAAGCGGCGGACCGTCACCGACTCATGACATTTGCATCGTTTTGGATGAAACCATCTTATCGATGTTTCGATTTCCTTATTGAATTACATTCTGATCATTTTGAATCGTTTAGCTAAAACCAACCGTTGTTTAATTCAACATCTTGTCAGTTTGGAACAAATTTTAAATTTGTTATCGCTTTGATTTTTCTTCAGGTAGCGAAGTTTTAAAGTTATAAATTTTAGGCGGCGTATTCGCGGACAGGTGAATACGGCATTCACCGCACGTATTCTTGATTTTCTTTGGTAAGGAAGAATCCTTTGCAGCGAGTCGGTACCCGTTCCCATCCGCAATATGTATGATAAATAAATTGCTATCCAATATCAAATGGAAGCTATACCGACGAAATGTACAAAACGTTTACTAGTATTACCTACGTGTGCGCTAGACATCACTATATCCTTCGGGTAACATAGAACTTTGCGCTTGTGTTGAGTTGAGATTGAATTTTTTTACGATGCCGTAATCAATTTCATACGTTTAAAAAAAATATGATTCTAATGTCTATAGTATAACGTTCGCCATCCACAGCATGTTCCGTAGAGAGGAACGATATTATTACTATGTGTCCACTTTAACGTATCACCTGTCTCCACAGTGCGTGGTAATTCTTGTGATTTTCCTACAAAGCGACGTATAGTGATCAAATGATCATATTTTGACCATGAATACCTATCCATCCCTTGTAGTCTGAAACCAGTCTATACTAACTCCTGATATTTTCTAAACATAATGATTTTATAAAATATAATCTTCATTTAGTTGATGCAGGAGGCACAATTTCATGATGATTACAACTTAAAGTTATTATGGGTGATAGAAAGCTGATAATTTCAAACCAACTTGTCTGTAGCAGGGTACTTATTATTGGGAATTACGGTTCTGCCATTTTCTGTAACGGTCCTTTATGGAAACCGTCCTAAACATATCCACATAAGCCGCGTCCAAACCAAATGTGATAAATGAACACTACTCCCTTTCATGCAAGATCAAAGAAATCCAGCGAACTTATAACGTAAGTACAAAAATCCCTGAGTCGCGGAATCGGAGCAAAAAACACAGTGATAGCAGGCTTGATGTCATCCTGGCTTGAGGAGAAATGAGACAAAGGAAATAAGAAATATTAAACGTGACCGGAATGTCAAGAGGCTTCATACAATGATACGGGTTTGTGCCATCACACGTTGTATATGTAAACCGTTGTGCTTTTATGGAAATCCACGTTATTATAAGCGGGTAACAAGACGGCATCGTTATCCGAGAGATTTCTTAGAAGAGCGTGTTTTTGCCTTATCGCGTAATTTCGCTTCTAATTCTTGTTTATCTCGCGACTATGTTACCATGTGCAAAACTGCTGATAAACTCCTCGAAGAAAACCATTTATTTTTTATTTTTTATTTTTTATAGTGTAAGTGTTACTTTTTGTCTACTCACGCTAGATTTTCTTTTTTTAAAGTCATTTGTCTTCAAAATGATTAATAGAATGACTTAAGAATTTTAAACGCACAATGTAAAAACAAATCTGGACTTAGATTACTACAAATTAGAATTATGAAATGAACAATCGACCTATTTGATTTATGCCAGCAGTAGGGAGCTCTTACAATACCTAAGTATCGTAATAATTTTCCTTTTCAGGGAAAGCGATGTTGCTATGACACTTTCTATGAGATCCCACCAGTGGATCACGATTTAGTTGGTTCGATAGTACCTAACACTCACATTAATACGAGATCAAAAACTATGAAGTAAACAGTACATACATACATACATACACAAATCACGTCTTTATCCCTTACGGGGTAGACAGTAGATATTCTTTATCATAGGTACATAACTTATGTCAAATCAGTAGCCTTACCATGTCGTCTTAATGCGATTTAGTTCCGATTCAGTTTAGGTTCGCTCGCTGTCAGATCCATACTTAAAATGAGAGCTAAAATCTGAACTGAGTCTGAATTGAATCGCATTAAGACGTCATGGTAAGACCCCAAAACAAAGAAAAACTATAATTTATTTTGGTATAAAACTAATTTGCCTTATTTGTCCGTAAGGAGGCTATTGTATTTAAATTAAACACCGTTTACATATTTGCCCGATCTTGTTTCTCTCGAACACCAAGGATTGAGATCCGGGCGAATACTACATAAATCATAATACATACATAAATCACGTCTTTATCCCTTACGGGGTAGACAGAGCCTAAGGTAACAGGGCGAAGGTACTTTAAAATATCACGTACACGAAAGTCGAAGACAAAAATAGCTGCTCCGAAGACGCCTTAGGTTCGGCGAAAATTGTCATCATAGGTAGGTATGTGGATGTGCAGTTTACATTAAAAAAAAAACATTTATTTCGGACAGAATCCATAGAGGTTAGTTATAGACAAAAAATAAAAACAAGTGGTGTTAGTAGGTAGGACAATTAAAACAACGTTTAAAGCCATAAACGGTACTGCTAGAAGCGATGTCAGTTCTTAGAACATTATTCGTATGTACGATGGTTAGATGAGAAAAAATAAATTAAATCATCATTCGTGATCACAACGTAGCTCGGTCATGGCTCAAGTTATTTTTTGTATAAAAGAGGTGGCCAAGATTACTGCAACGCACAAAAAATAAAAGTTTCTCATAATCCATTTCAACTTTTAATTTAATTTAACTTTCTTTCTTTCATCTGCAGCTTTAATAATACACAATCTGTATTCAAGAATCTATGTACTACGGTTCAAAAGAACCTATCTATATAGCGCTATGACAGTCGGATAGACAAGGTCCCGTTGGCAGTCTTGGGTGCGGATCCATAAAAACTACAGAAACTCTTTCATCTTTTTTACATTTTCCGCTTTCAATTGGCACTCTTTTCAGTATAAGATGCAGAAAAATCCCACTATATGTATCTATACATAGATAAACAAACTACAAATCAGTTGGAAGCATTTTCATATGGGACTTCATTACAGTAGCCCTGACTTCTACCCTTGAGCACATCATTTAATATTATGAATTTATAATATCTCCCATCATCTAGTGTTGCGGGTGTCCATGGGAGGCGTGGCGGTGCTCACTGACCATCGGATGACACACATATTAGTTACCATTAATTTTTGTTTAAAAAAATAAAGTCCCACTTTTTACTGTAACACGCTCTTTTTATGAAATTGTTACTACAATCTCGCTTATACTACAAAACGTATTAAGAATGAATGCTCAGCCGTGTCCTTACTATGGATTTAAAATTTCAAGCTGTTCTAGGAGATAATGAAATAATGAGCTAAACTTAAACGAGCTGTAAAATTTATGTTTTGTGCAGCTTAAAAACAGAGCTCCCGGGAGATTCCCCGTTACGAAACTTAGTTTACGTTTTGCTTTCGTAGTTGGTCTGGTTTTTTTGTGAAACAACTCGAATTTAGCCTGTGGCCGTCTGTGTATTTCGGGGTTGAAAGTTTATGTAAGTAAAATGGGAGAGGTTTGTTATTTTTGCAGAGGTTAAGTCGCGTAAAACGCTTTCTGCATTAATGTTTATTGCTTTGCAAAAGGAAAACTTACCTAAAAATGAAATGTCAGTGTACTTACTTGTGTGTGTGTGTTACTGGTAGAGAGAGAGAAAAGACAGGGGTCTTTTTTGTGTTTGTCCCTATTTCTTTATACCTATTTGTACAATAAAGCATTTACTTACTTACTTACTTTTGTCCATCGTTAGGTATCTATCTATGCTTTCAAATAAATCGAAATAAGTTAGAATAGTTACTTATTTTAATCTACCTATCTTGTGCTTTTGTAAGTATTTTTATTGGAATCCCTTATATTAATGAATTATGTATTTTGTTAATGTAGGTATTATACCCTTTCCACCTATACGCCCACAATCATGCTAAACGTGGCCTTTAGGTCTTGTTACCTTAGACTCTGTTTACCCTGCAAGGGATATAGACTTGATTTGTGTATGTATATAATAATTATGTATGTGTTAATGTAACTATAATTAACAATTTTCGCTTCAACTTAACAAAATACAGTTATTTAAAACGTAACTAGCACGGCACGGGCCGCGACGGTTAAAACAAAAACAGAAATGTTATCTAGATGAAGTTATATACTCTAGACCAGATCTAGGAGCTGATTACCGTCAGTTGGAGGAGGAGCGAGAGGGAGGGGCGGCAAACAAGAGGATTTATTGTTAATGGACCATGGCCGGACGTTAAACGCGATGAATTCCTTAAGTTCCTACCTACTACACAAATACAGCTTACTTCCCTTGCTAATAATGTCAGTGATTTTAGGTTATGACTAAAGACATGAGGTGAGTAGGTACCTATTTAACTGCAAAATGGCATAAAGAATATTTTAGAAATAAACGCATGGTAGTAGCAAGTTTTCATGTGTCATTGTATCTATCTTCTATTTGGAGGTGATATTTAAACAATGTACCCTTTTATGTCAAAGTTTTCAACAACGAACAGTAGAAAATGATCAATTTTTGTTTTTTTTTTGTGTCGCTAAACTGTGATATACTCGTACCTACAAAGTAAGTAGTGCCGTCATTTCATTTCTACTGTTTATTGCTCCAATTCCATTGAATTAACTGTTTGTTATTAATGGACGTGCGAAGAAAAAAGGGCATTTTAGTAAGTCATTGGTGCTGCAGTCAGTTGCCAATGACGTCAAGACCGACCATGACATAATGGACACAGGTTATAAAAAAATAATTTTTCTGCAACACCGCCAGAACTTGGTTCTCGATATCTTTAGTAAAAGTTAGTAGTAGTAGGCTTCATGCAATTTTGACCGCTGTACAGACGCTTCAAGTGTTTTAACTTCAAATCGACACCTATCAAATGCTAAATAAATGCTTTTTAAAACACATTTTCAAGAAAAAGGCATCTACTAGCTCAAAAAGTTGTGAAGTTTCCGGTAAAATAGGTATAAAATGACTGCGAAAAACACGGCTAGTACCATTTATTGATTAGATGTTATCAGTGTTTGTGGAGAAACGAATTGAGATAAACATAATATCGCTGTAGTAACAGACAAACTGTAGATTTATATTTTCCTTTATCGGAATAAAGAAAGGAGACAGTGGGTAATAAACTCCACTTTGACATCGAATAGAAAATAACAAGAAAGGAAGGGAAGCTCCGTAGTAAATCGGCTACCAGTGATGTAAAAGATGTCTATTTAACTTGAATGAGGTGGAATTATTTTATGCAGAATATTGATGAGAAAATGAATAATTTCGGCTCTCTCTAGTTTATTGTCCGTAAAATAGTTCGCCGAGACAACTCGCTTTGTTTCAAACTGCAGGACGTAGTTTCCGGTGGAACTTTGGGAAAATATTTTGCGGGATGCTAATTGTTAGCGATGCTCATGTGGTCCCGGTGCATTTGGATGCGGATTATTTGATAGGTTAAGTTGGAAAAACGATACCGTAATAAACCCCGCACTTTCTAGTTTGAAGCCTTTTCTCTTGCGTTTGTCCGAGTCTTAGGGGAGTTCTTAAAAAACATGGAAAATTAGAAAGCCTAGTACTCACTGCACTTAAACTTTATTTTATAAATACGTCGTTGTAACTTTTTGTCCTAGTTACTGTCTCGCATGAGAGGTTGCGCAGTAGTAAGGTAACTCTATTTCATTATAAGTAATAATAAGCCAAGTAGCAGGTTGCGCTTTATCGCTTTGTAAATTTACTGTAGGTACTTTTTGTAGTTTATTTGCTTTTTACGTTTTAAAATACTAATATGAATTTTAAATGCGTCACAAAATATTTGAATCAGTTTATTTAAGACAGCCATTATTATTTATTTTTGAGAGGAAACCGTCTTTACTCGGAACGAAGAATAAGTAGGAAATTATATCCAAGAACCCGAAACTTGAACTTGAGTCGCTAAGTGGATACTCGACGTCGATTTTCTCGAGGACTTTTAATCCCAATTTTGACAATGTTTATACAAAAATATATCAGACTATGGATTATGAAGACTGCAAAAGACCTGAGTTCGTTGATTGCCAAGAAAGAATTCTTATTCAAAGGTCGAAACGTAAAAACGGCATCAATTTCCCCTCAATTCTGCCCTCCGAAGATTAGAAAACACGTTTGAGAGAGCTCTCGAACAATTTTCCGCTTACGTAGCGGTAATTGTCTTAGAGCAGGTACCGTAGGTATCTGAGCGGAGGCAGCGCACTGCGGCAGCGCCGCCGCAGCCCGCACGAAACCGCCGATACGCTACGTGCACTGAATCCTAATACTGTACTGATTTTATTTTTGCCTTCCTCATTCTTGATTCAACTATCTAATAGTTATCTTAGACGTCCAGCGATTTCGCTAACGCAGCCGGAATAGCTGCTGTGGTGCCTCCCTAATCGTATACAACGCTTAACTTTGAGGTGTAATTTTCGGAGCAATTCTTTTAGGTAATCAGCGTCGGTTTTATTGCCGGTTTTTATGTTCGGGGCCCTTGCAGTTTCTTCTTTGTAAATTATGCAGAAATCAATTCGGGGCGGCTAGCTGGGCCCTGGTAAATAATTCAACGCTGATTGTAACGAGGGTCCGAGTCCGCACTAAATGTTCCCTGGGAGCCTTGCGGCCGACGAACACGTTTTTTTCCTTATCACTATGTAGAAATGTTTCTTTCCATCATTATTAAACTCTGGTGCGCTCGCTGAATTGGCAGTTGACTAGGCCTAAGAATATAATTAGGAAAAAAATGAACCTACTGATGGGTCCAACTGTTGGCAGCGGGGGTTGTTAGATGAAACTGATAAAGTAAATGATTCAACTCCGATAGCAAAATAGGAAGACGAGTTATTTAGTTTTTTGGGGCTACTGTGCAAACAGCGAGCCAAATTGGAGACATTCTAAGGGTTCCAAATGAAATCACAAAGTAGGGATACTTCCCGTTCAGTATTCTAGTGGTGTCTCTGTCCACCGTACGCCCACTAATTTCATTATTTCATTAAAATAATCTTCCTCAAAGACTGCGCGGTCTGCACTGCACTCTATTTGATAAAATACACGATATTTAATTCAACATGTTCAAGCATGGCTGGTTATGTATGGGCAATTAATCACTTGTAGGTTTTTATAAAATATCAGTAGGCATGTCGGTATGTTGGAAGGCCGCCCACTAGGTGGACGGACGATACCGTGACAGTTACCGGAAACCGGTGGATGCAGGTGGCGAGCTGTCGTTCATTGTGGCGTTCTATGGTGGAGGCCTTTGTTCAACAGTGGACGTCTTCTGGCTGATGATGATTATGATAAAATATAAGTTTCATAAATATACGTTTATTTTGAGATTCATAATAATTATTAATTGTTAACATTCCGAACTATATTGAAGTTAAAGACACTCTTTCCCTGAAAACACTTTAAACAGTACAAATATCCATAAAATTTAATCGTTCTCCGCAAAGATTTTTCCATGAAAAGTTTTCCACTTCAAACTTTGCCACTTCAGCGAAGCCAAGACGCGTTTAACAAAGCTTTTTCATACTTACATTTTTATATCAGGAATGGAACGTCACGCTCGGTTTCAGCGCCTTTCGCTCGCCCGACCGCGAAAAGAACGCACATAGACCGGTAATAGGTGACGCTTTATCAGATATTCGAGTCACGTTTAGAATTCCTTATTTTCATCTTTTTCTACGGTCGGTCCCGAAAAATGTCATCGAATACACATTTTTTCGTAATCCTCATAAGTCTCATGGCTGCGACGACGTTCGGGACGTTGGCTCCCCGTCACGCGAGCGCCTCCCGCCCGGCGACAAGTTCGCGCCTCCGTGACCCGCATCGCTAACGCGGCGCGGGAGCATCACCATCCGACCTTTAATTAATAGTCTAGCGCATTACCAGACCTAACGCCTAGCGACCTTGGGCGTGGAACTACTTCACGCAGAGCTTAATAGCTTTTGTTATCAAAACCTTGATTCGAATCACAATTATAGCGTCATAAAGTTAAAGAATTATTCTGGGTGAACTTTTAATTGCCTAGCTTGTGTGAAGGTGCTGCTCGCCGGACAGAGGCGCGTGTTAGGATTTAGGACTAGTCCTGCTCCTTATCGGGAACAAGTCGGAACATGCACCTTGCACCGAGCGGCGTTGAAAGTTTCCGACACTAGCCCAACTAGTTTGGAAGCTTGGAAACTCCATCAGATACGTGAGCGCGAAGCGATTACCTGCAGCCAGCGAAACACGGCGCGCGACAACGACGCCGGGCAATATGCTCGCCAGTATCTAGAAACTCGATCACTATTAACATGTACTATCTTATTTAGATACTACCTACGTAACTTGTTTCAATCATGTAGCTAAACAAATTTCCTTGGTTAAAAAACGTACTTAATCATAATCATGGTTGGCAAGAAAAATAGACAGAGTGCGTGTACGTTTGAAATTGCTTATTCTTCCGTAATAGAGCGGAATAGTTGTATTCCAGCTATATCGAATTCCAAATCACTAAACCCGGCAGGGTCACGTTCCAAATAATCGGGTATTGGCTTAATATTAGACAAGGATTGGTGTCATAGAGTGCGGTTATTTTTCGGCTGCATTATACTTTGCTATACCGGCCAATGTTTGTAGGTAGCGTGTTTTATTAACACAAATACCATAATGATCGATGAAGAAAATTGTGTTCTTTATCAACAGCTTTATCATTATCAATAATTTTTATTTTTTACTTGTACCCCAATTTGATTTTTGTATAACGGAGAAAGAGGTCACGTTTCGACTTGAGGATGATGACCTCTTCATAGTTAATAATGACGTAAACATAAGCAGAATATTTTTATTTCCCTTTAGATTAAAATGAACTTACCGCATATTTTGAGGGGAAAGGCGGAGAATTCGGCATTGCCTACACACGAGTACGTCCGGAAGATTGGTCGGACAGCTTTGAATGTCAATCACAGGCCGTTTGATTGGATTTCGATATTGGCGTCAGAGATGACGTCACTTCGCGTTTTGTTGAAGTGGAACATATTCCTATGAGGGACATAAATTGTTCAATATTGAACAAATAAATCAGAAATGGTACTAAAAAAGTGTTTCATATTTTTCCTGCGTCAATATCAGATTTTTGTTCTTTTCATTTTTACTATCAAAGCAAACACATACAGATCATGATTTAAGAAGAACCCTGAAAATTAATTCTTCTAACTGAAGTGAATGTTTAGACGCAGTTTAATTTAAATCCTAATAAAACTGATATCGTCACATATCACATTATATATTTCCTAACCGTTATCGAATGTATCGAACAGCTCAACTCACTATTGTATAATTCGAGTTCAGCTCGATTAGTCTCTATACTGAACTTGCAACCCTTAGTTGAACATATTGGCGGTGTTCGTTAGCCTACCATAAACATATTCGGGCAAAGCCGGGCGCAGAACAGTGTCATGCCTTACTATTAATAACGGAGGCCGATACTAAGTGCTCTAGATCATTACGAGCTTAGCGTGATATATTGAACGGCAAGTTCACAGATAATGCGGGTAAGCTCACAATTTCCAAGTATCAGCTTCTCTTTGACAGCTAATATTGAGTTTTTTTTCATAGCTTTTAGTGATTTATACCGCTTCTACCTTAGAAGATTATGTAGGATGAATAATGAAACTTAAATCATACCAACACGTTACCCCTTAATTTTCTTGAAACATGGTAATTTTCTTTTTCATTAGAACATAGCAGTTCGTTGTAAGTCATTGATTGTATATTATTCAGTAATTACTCGTACTCCCCAAAACCGAGCCACGGCAATATTCGCGAATCCAAACCAGTTGCAATTACAGATGGATTATTTATCAGAAGGCATCTCGCGTTCGGGAAAGGAATTGATTTCTGCATAATTTAACACTGAACACCTCTTCAAGGTGCGACTTTCGTTGCTTTGAACATTTCGTACTTTCACTAGGTACTGCTCGATGTTGTTCAATATAGGAATATTATAGTAAATAATATATGCAATGTTCTTTAAGCGTCTCTTCTATATGTTTTGTTGGTAAATATAGTTTTACAAGTATATATTGTAGAATTTAAGGTGTCACAAGATCTGTATTAATCTAATCCTTGAAATACTTAAATATATACGAGTATATACATAGGTACCCTATAGAGACCTATAAAATAAAAGTAATATCATTTTTAACTGCAATTAAATTATTTTTTGTAGTTATTAGGCTAAAGGTTAGATTATACAGGGTGGGCCCTGTAACAGAAGCTAAAAATTAAACCATAGGTTCCTGTATTCAACTGAGTCTGAGCTAACTTCGTTCAACAACTTTTTAAAATAACCCGTATGCCGTTTCATCACTACATAGTATAAAACAAAGTCGCTTTCTCTGTCCCCATGTCCCTATGTCCCTATGTCCCTTTGTATGCTTATATCTTCAAAACTACACAACGGATTTTGATGCGGTTTTTTTTTAACAGATAGAGTGATTCGAGAGGAAGGTTTTATGTATGACGCAGACGAAGTCGCGGGCAGAAGCTAGTTTATTATAATTTAAGTTTAATTGGACAAGCAATGTAGGTATTGCTAAATCCGTCATTTAGTAATGTGACAGGCGATGTCATTTAGGTTTTTGGACGCCGTAGGTACCTACATTAAAAATACAAATTTGTTTGGAATAAACATAATGATAAAATTACTTAATTTTTGAAACTTGCAGAACTAAAGTAGAACCATTTGAGTAGCAGAACGTGTTTTAATTTTTTGCTCCTGCTACAGGGCCCACCCGGTATAAATATCTAGGTTAAGTGCTATGCTATGGTAAAATTCGCGGGAGTCCGCTGGATGGGGGCCGTGTAAGGCCGGTCTTTAAGGCTCTCTTTGGAGGAGCCCTGTGTTTAGCAGTTGACTTATTCTGGCTGATGATGATCATGAAGTGCTATGCAATAAATACATAAAGACTTGCAGTAATAACTGATAGCCGTGAATATTGATATTGCTGCTTAGCGAACTTTTGACACACGTGAAAAGTGATGTTGCCATTTACATTTTACTAATTAAAAATCTAATTTGTCATCCCCGTGTTCGTGGCGAGTTTCAACGGAGACTTTATTCCCTTTGACAGACCATGTCTACTATTTATTCAAAAGATGCTTTCGTTAACATAATAATTAAACGTGCTTTATGAATATAAAGTCTTAGCCAAAGTTCAGTAAAATGGCCTAACTTTTCCTCTGGCTCTGTTCAGTCCGATACACATTTCGCATATTAATTGTGTGGTCGCCCCTCGAAGAACAGTCTGATGGGCGAAAGAATAATTTGATCTGGCAAATTAAAGATATGGAGGCCGCATCATAATTAAATACAGAAAATATACCAAGAACTACAATAGGTACCTTTTAAACTTAAAAACTCGAAATAATTTTATAACACGAGATTTAGTGCCGTCAGTGAAGCATCTTGTTTAACCGGGTAAATTACTCCTAAAGCTACCATACTTGCCTATGCATTTCACACACTACCCGACACCGACTACCCGCAAACGGCACGTGTTAAAAAGCGCTGCCAGTGCTAGCACAACCGCATTCCTCACTTAAACGGCCAAAAAAGTTGAAAAACTGTTTTACAGTGCGTTTGGCGACACGAGATTCTTGTAGATAATTAAACGTGGCTATAAATTTGGTAGCACTAGCACGGTCCGGTCGGTCATTGCGACCGCGGCCGCGTCCAGACACCGCCTACAGCAGCTGCGGCGCTAGTTAGTGCCCACAAGAACACACTGCATTGAGTTATTGCGGGGCCAAGGTTTCCTTGATGAACTTGTGAAGGAAAATATGGCATAACTCGCCAACAACATTATTGTAGAGATGAATGTTTGTGTTCTGTTTTTGCACTTCGACGTTTTTACAGATTGTTGTGAAGGCTTCGTTTGTGACCGTGTGGTTTATTAACAATAGTCCGGTTACTTAAAAAAAGGCTTCTCTTATGGAATATTAAAGTAAATCGTGTTACTTTGAGTAAACAGTGTTCTTTTACTAATTCTACTCAACTGAATTCAAAAATTGTTACCAGACACTTATTTTAATTTTACAACATACATACATACACATATACATACGCATATACACATACACACATACACAAATCACGTCTTTATCCTTTACGGGGTAGACAGAGCTTAAGGTAATAAGACCTACAGGCCACTTTTAGCAAGATTGTGGGCGTCTAGGTGGAAAATGGAATCGAAATAGTGATAAAAGAAGTACACAATAAATTTCTGATACTGAATTAGTAAGTAACCATCGCTTACTAAAAATCAATATGATACGCTTTTCGAACTACCCTTTTCCAGTTCTGGTCTAGTCTACAATAATGTACTAAGAAGTATTCAGTCTCTTGAAAAACTTATTTTGCGTCATGTAGCAAAAAGATAAATACAACTTTATATAAAGTGCAAGTATTTCGTTATTAAGTGCATACGGAGCAGTTACTTTAGGAGCTTGTTGTGATGTAGCTATCAGGTGGAAAAATCGCTAAGCACTGGTGAAACTCGCTTGCGCTGCGGGCGTCGGTGCTTGCTCCGCATTTTGTCTGCGGCTTGCTGATTTACAATAAGGTATTGCAATAATATCAACAAATGATTAAAACAGGCGCTATTTCGATATCGTTTTAGCAATAGCAGTTCACTTAAGTCAATCCAACGAACGATCGTGCTACTATTAAGAAACATAATTTGCTAATACGAGATATACTCATATCTATACGACTTACCATCTTATAAATAATTCCATGCAATAAAAGAAACGTATGGCATCATTCCAAAATGTAACTGCTGAAATAACTTCGGTACTCGCACTTACAACGAGAGTAACACTCAGAGAAAACGAGAACCCTTTTTCCAATAAGGATGATCGAACGGCGGAGTTTCACGTCGGAACTGGAAATTCTTGGGCAGTCGTAAACAAGTTAGGGGCAGCCCTGGCCGCGGCGGCAATATCGGCAAGTTCCTGGCCGCAGCTGGCATCCGCCGCCGATGTCTCAATAATCCTCAAGGTGCCCTCCTAATCGACTCTTCCTTAGTTCGGCGCAAGTGTGACTAACTGATTAATTCTAAGACTCGGTCCGGTACGTGCCGCCGCTGTCTTTGCCCATTATTGTTTGCCCCACACTTTCTGCCGGACTTGTACCATTATTGAGCGATATTTGGACTATTATTCGGCGCGCCGCTGCCGAGTTTCCTATTTATATATCGGAGGACGGTCGTTAGATCCTATATCGTCTAGTTTGGGATTGTAATTGCTGCTATATTCCGTAAGATCGGTTCCGATTTCGTGCGTTTAGCTAAATGGTATGTCCTCGTCGTATTTTTCCGGCGTGCGATAAAAACATAGCCTACTTATTGTGAATGTGGGTCTACATCGTGGCTCATGTGTATTAATTAAATAGAGATGTGCGTGGTAGCGGGCGGTGACACGTATGTCGCCCTCGCAAATTTTTCGCGCAAAGATATATTACGACGTCTTGAATCACTCATGTAGACCACGGTGTCAAGCCAATTAATATTTAACCTAACAGATACTGGACGTAATTACGTTACAGTGTGTTTAGTTTCATTAGTCAGTTAGTAACACTTTTAGTAAATTTCAAGCAAAATTGCTTTTGAACAGAGCGCTTGCGCGCAGTGTTCGTTTCGCTGCCGCCGGGGCGAGCGCTCCAGGAAGAAGGACTACGAAATAGTCCGAAACATGTCGAGCATCACTCGACTTTTTATACGTGAGTTATCCGTTAATGTGTAATTAAAATTGCTTTTAATGTGTCGTGGTAGCCAGATTAATGAGGATTTGATCTATTTATAGCCTTATAACAGTTACAACCGAGGAAAGTATCTATTAGAACTGTCTGTTAAGATATCCCCAAAAGGAACTTCAGTTTTTTTAACTTTACCTGTTACAATAACAGAGATTACATGTAATATATCAACAAAATCTACTTTAAAATACTGGGATCGACTTCAGTTGATGACTTTATTAGTTTTATTACCCCTAGGTAAAGTGTATGTCTACTATTTAGTTCTTTTTAGACCAAACGAAGAAATAATGTATCAGTAAAAAGTAAGTTCTGTGTTGTATTTACGAAAGAATGTGACATTAAAACCTGTCCAGTTCTACGAACGGTGGACTAATTCAGCCGCCAAAATGAATAATTATTAATACGCGCCAAGAACTCCAGCGAGTAGGAAGCGCAATAACACATGACCATCCATAAATTAACACATCACTTTATAATTTTTGACTGTGTTTACATTGTTGCCCTTTAATTGATTGCATACGCTTTCGAGAGCCAAATGTGTTTTGTTTGAAAATGAAGAAGTGATCCGAATCGCGTACTCAATGTTTATAATTTGTGTTGTAGTAGACTATATAAATCTGCAGTATATCCCATTCCTATGCTAAAGCTTTAATTCATAAACATTTTAACTTAAAAAAATTGGGATGAGAAGAATAAGTAGTTTCAATCTTTTCGGAAGTTAATATACTAAAAATACTACTACTTATTTAATTCGTACAACAAGGAAATTATTTCATTGTATTTAGTTTCAAGAAGGATTTCATGACTAAAATAACTTGCGGACGCAGTTAACTATTCAGACACCAATCTGTTTAGTAACTTCTCTAACCTACTTCTGTAAACCTCGGCTTTCAGTAGAGATGGGTTTCTCTAGTGAGCGATGTCCACAAATCAGCGAGATCAGCTTGGTTCGCCAAACAGTGGGAGCGTATTAACATTTATCATCCACTCGGTCGGCTTCTTTGTCTCATCAAGTTATGTACCCACCTAAATATGAAAGACTGGTTGTTGCCTGTGACTTCATCTGCCCGGAACACGTTTATTGCTATCCCGCGAAAAGTATGCGATTATTCGGGAAAAAATAAAACAATAAGAAAAATCTGGTTTGAAACAATCTGTGGCCAGCATAAAGAAAGTACTTAATTCACTTTATTTTCCAGATAATCCTGAAATTGATTTTACTTTGAAGCAAACATATTATAATCTTAATCATTTCAAAAACTTCAAGTCTCTTAGTTCCTATGGTTTAGGCTGTGCGTTATCTGACAGTTAGTCACCAATATAGGGCTATGTGTAATGCATATTATTGTACAAGAGCTAGTTTACTTCCGCATTCACTGTTTCGTACTTTTGTGCATAGACTATAAATACATCAAGTTAAAGCGGTTGGTCGCAATAGCTCTTAATTTAAGTAAGCTACCGACTAGAGACGAATTAATCTCGGCAAGCAAATGATACATATCCTTTATTTACGTGACACACATTGCTCACTGGCATCAAGTATATTAACCCCTTGCTTCTTTTAATTGGTATATTCTTGTTCACCGTGAGCTTTTTCCGATAAAACACAGATTGCTCTATTTTCCGAGGCTGGGTGCGACGAGGACGGCTAGATATAGCGAGGGTAGATCGCCAATAACTCGCTCCATTGTTTGTTGGCGGCTGACTTAATAAGTTCGCCGAATTTATTATGATTTGTAGTCTCCCTTGTCGTCTTATTACGCGGCGCTTAGCCATACACCATTCGGGTGTTCTCGTTGCGAAAAATATGGAGCAATTTTTTTCATATTTTGCGCTTTTTTACGTGGCTACACTCAAGCCAGGTACTCCTCTTGTATAATAAGTTACGAAACTTCGTTCCCTTTTCAAGCCTCATAATTTTTATAGAATGTGTTGCTTTGAGTATTCGACTCCGTTTGATTGTTTAGTTCATTTATAATTCAGATAAATTTAATTCAAAATACCAATTGAAAGCTGACCTCATCTGTCATTAACGAACCGCAGATTCAATAGCAAAATTTAATGCCACTTTAGTGTTTTATTAAATATCCACTGAATAATAAAATTTATCTCTTTACCAGAGTCACATTCACGTTTATATGGTTTACGCGTAACAATTGATTTTATCAACTCAAATTAGTACCGGCAAGTTAGTATACATACTATTATCTAGCTTGAGGCACATATAGAACGTGTTTGCAACATCGTTAGTGATACGTGTTGTAACAGCCGCGCGACACGCTCATGTGTAGCAGCAAATTGCGATCACAAGCCCACTTTGTCATCGACTATCATTGTAAGATAGCTACAGTACCTAGTAACTAAACAAAAACGCTCCAAAGTTGCACTCGCACAATCGTTCTGTCCGTGCTACATACAAATGTCACTCGGTCTCACCCGGATAAGCAAGCAAAGTGCGTCAAAACAGACCAGACTTCTTCGTATCTCGCTCAAGTAGGTACGTTAATAAATAATCAATCATTATTACTTAGCTAGGTACGCAATTTTTAAAGCTCCGCCGTATGGTAGGAAAAAAAATTTTTTTTGTCACAGCATATTTTCTCCGAATATGTATTGTCATTATTTAAAAATAAATATTTTTCAAATTATTTCAGAAAATCAAAAAAAACTACCGACTTTTTTTAAATTATTCAATTTAAAATTATTTAATTTTTGTATCAGGCTTTTAAAAAACTTAAAAGAAGGAAGGTATCCTGGTTAGGGCAGCAGAGAGACAGTTATTCGTTTATTAATCACCTAGAAATATATGTATATCCATGATAGCATCACGTAAACCGCGAACATTTCAACAGCCCTCAAAACAATAGCGCTAATGACACAACGACCGACCACGACGAGTATTTTGACATAGGTACGAAATATTCTATGTAACGTGATTCATTACATTGTCACTTTCAAGATTTCACTCTTATCGTGTTCTCGTTAATTTTAGAAACGAGCTAAGGTGCTGCGACATTGTTGTAACGCAAACGGTGGAAAAGTTCTTAAGCACTATTTGCGCTATATTTATAAAAGATAGCATAAAAACAAAGACATTTTTTTTCGATTTTTATAACTAAATTCCGTTTAAGTATCCATAATTTATACGAAGCAACAATAAATAATACAGTGCTTACCTATTTACATACAGGTACGACATTTAAGATCTTAATGTTAATCAAATCGTTGCGTCACGGTTGCACAAAGTTTATTTTGGAGTCAAAATAAAATTTGGCTTTATTATGTTCGTTCAAAATTCAGTGCAGTACGTACCTAAGCCAGCCGCGACCACAAACTTTTAATTTTGGTTCGTGAGTGACGCCTGTTTTGATAAATTATTGAGGATTTGCTACCATCAGAATGTTTTTACAGTTCTAGTGTGTTATAAACTGTTATGACTACCACATCAGAGAGATTCGCGAGCCGGACTATTTATTAATATCTCGAAAGTAAACAAAATATAGAGAACCATTTAACACTGTCATTGGAGAATTAATTCTTTCAAATTGCTGCAGTGGCTAGTGTTGTCACGTTCAAACGAAAAAAAATTATAAGTTTAATCTTGTAAAATATCAGTTTTTCGCTTACCTAATTTAAAATTTTGCCTGACTTCTCTCAATGTTCAGTAACATTGCAAATAAACTCTCCCTCTTTCTCATTTAAATTATTTTGGTCGTAGCGGGGTGAAGCAACTATAGAGATACATACACAAATCACGTCTATATCCCTAACGGGGTGGACAAGGCCTAAGGTAACATAACCTAAAGGCCACGTTTATCGTAATTCTGGGCGTATAGGTGGAAAGGGGAATCAAAATAGTGATGGGTAATATGTAGATAGACGTCTGTCATGTTATTAATTGGACTGATCCAATTAACAGCAAATATTGTATTGTGATGACCAGGTTACAATGAGTTCCGAAAACGTCTAATTAGTCTCTATGATTTCGCAGTTCTCAGAAAATAAACTTGTATGATGAATATGAATGTTTGTGCCCGAGTTATGGGATGTATTTAATAATGTTTATCCGTTACCTTGTATCCATAGTAGGTACTAACTAGGTAGCTTTGCTTAGTTACAACTAAATCAATTAGTGTAAATATTGTCCTATTTATTTATTTATTCTAACATCATTTTTATTTAAATATTATTGCATGCCGGACGACGGCCGAATGTGACGGATCTTCAAAACTGTAAAACCATTGTAACTTCTCACACTCAAGCAATAAATGATTTTCATTCATTCATTCATTAATTTCATGGCCGATTCCAAACGTTCCGGTCACATACTTTTCAAATTATGGAAAAAAACTAGCAGTTTAACGTGGTTTATTAACGTGACTACCTAGTTTACACATTTAGTGGTCGCAGAATTAGGTCGGCCTAACTGGCCGCTAGCCGAGCGGCCGGACCATCTCTAATAGCTTACAATCTAAATCCAGAGTGTTATTAAGAAATTGTTTATTAGTAACTAACACCTGGTGTGATGGATCAATTGTCGACATTGGATACATGGAGAAATAAAAATGAAATGTTTCGTCGCTTATTTTTGACTGCTGTTATTTTTGTGAGGTGATCTAAATCATTACCTATGCTATGATTCATGTGTACATTACTATTATAACATTATTGATTATAATAATCAAGAGCATACCATGCCATTTCTTCCATGCTGGTCTGGGAGCAAAGGAAAAACATAGAATGTACCAGTTGCTTCTCTTCCCGCGCAGATGGTAAAATCCCATCGAGGGAATGGGCGAAAGTCTTAGGAATCATGTTATAGGCGATGCGGCTAGCAACTCATCACTATTTTGATTTCCCTTTCCACCTATACGCCCTTAATCATGATAAACGTGGCCTTAAGGTTTTGTTACCCTAGGCTCTGTCTACCCCGTAAGGGATAAAGACGTGGTATATGTATGTATGTATGTTTGTATACCAATAAATAAATATGATTCGCCTATAAAACGGGAAGACCATTAAGACCATTATAAGTAGAAATACTTTCACCATGAAACTATCGTGAGACTCAATCATAATTGCACAAACGAAGAAGTACGAAGAACTAGCAGAGTGAGAAGGGTTCTGCTATCGCCGAACATTCGATGGAATCTGATTCGACGCATTATATCAGGTTTGATAAGGTGTCCGTACTGGCGAGAGAAAAGTTTTTCATTCCGCGGAAAGTACCTACGTGAAGCCATCGAAATAAGTCGGTATCCCAATTTTAACCGTGATAGCGGATGGTTGGTGCCCCTGACTTGGAAAACTGTTTTAAATATTGCCCAAACGGTGAGTGCGGGCGAATCTTTACAAAGTGACGTGATCAGTGTTGTAGGTATGCTGCCCTACTTTTGTCAATAATAAAAATGACGATGAAAACGAGGGTAGTTATGGGCCGCTGTCAGTTGCGTTGGCGCGCAGTGTTCGTTTCGCTGCCGCAGGTGCGAGCGCTCCGGGTGAAAGGACTACGCACTAGTCCGAAACATGTCAAGCAACATTTGACTTTTATACGTGAGTTATCGGTTTGTGTAATTATGATAAGTAGAAGTAATAATATAGTATATTATAGAAATGTTTACGGCTTTTAATTTTAATTATGGAACTCAATGATTATTATTATTATATTAGCCTGATTGAGTGCCCCACTACTGGGCAAAGCCCCCCCCTCTTTTATCCACTCAATCTACAAATAATAAAGTAGGTGAATGAATCTCATCATTTAGCAGAATTTAACTTCTGGCATACAAATAACCAAATAACCAGGAGAAAAACCGCCTGCCGCCTGCCCCGCGGGTGCAGGGCCTGCAGGTAAGGTTGTACGGTCAAATTTACTGTAAACACTCACCGTAATCTGCCTACTACAAAATGTTTCAACGAATTATTAAAGACTATTTATCTGCGCAATAAGGTTCGTATTTAAATTGTTCGTTTTTGCATGGAAAATTAATCGACACACAATTTTACATCGCTGCGTGTTCAGCTATTAAATTAATTATGGCGGATTGCTGAAAACGCTGGCATAACCGTTTTTAAGAGTCATAAATGTTCGATTGTAAAAGCAACAATAAAATAAGCTTATAATTAGAACAAGGAATCAATAAAATATTTTTATGGCTGTTGTTTGCTTGGACTTTAGAGAGGATTTGCAACCACGGATTTTAAGTATTAACTTTATATCTACTTAGATTTTATTTGATTAAGGGTACTAAGCTGAAAATAGGCACTTGAATTTTTAACACAATGCAAACTAAACAGGGCTAAGCACGGAGATATTTTCATTTTCGTACATAATAATAAAACTATTAATTTAAAAAAAAATATAACGTAAATATCTGGTAACCTAAATTCACTGAAAAAGTACCTCCCCTCCACTCAACATTGTGTTGCTACGCATAAAGTGCAACAAAGCTGAGTTTCTTTGGAGCCCAAGTTTGAACTGCGCAATAGCAAACGAGGGGGAAAACCTTAAAGAAACTGCGCCACTCCAGTTTTGACGCCGTAGGTATCATACATTAACATCAAACAAGCAATAAATCTATACCCACAACTACAGTGTAGCCCCTGTTCTAAAGTGTCAATGAAATACTAAATAGAAATAGTCCAAAGAGCTCTAATGGGAATTTAGGCAACCGTTTGGAAATAACCTCTGTTAAGAAAATACCGGCAGGAGTCTCGACGAGTATGAAAGTTTCATGTTTGAATTTGGCTATCTAGTTTAGTCGTGGCAATGCTACACGAGATTCTTAAAGACATACCCCCTTATTCATAAACGCTCTGTAGGCCTCTGTTAACTTAGCAATCGTTTGTCCTTATCTGTCACTTTGACATTTACCTTTCGCAGATAAGGACAAACGATTGCTAAGTTAGCAGAAGCCTATAGAGCGTTTATGAATAAGGGGGTAAGTACAGAAACGAGAAGAGCTCAGTGCTTGTGCCAGTACCGGTCCTAGCTCTTGGTCAGACTAGAACTAGGTTGATGTCAGCGCCCTTCGGTCTACGGTTTCTACTTCTGCCCCTACCAAGTTACTTTTCGCTACCCGTGCCATCTGATTTTAGAGCCCTTTGCCACCTGGCGCCCTGAGTGGCCGCTCCACTTGCTCTGCCCTAGAGCCGGCCCTAGTTGAAGCCCGTTCATTGCGATATAATCAGAATATCGCTTAATATTGAAACAACAAGCACGACCACGTATTTAATAGATGCATTAATTAATTCACCATTGAACTGAAAGCACTAAGCGGATGCAAACCGATTACAATATGGACCTGTGATCAATGTTGCTCACAAGTCACTTACTTACTCAGTAAAATTACTGTTCTATCAAGAAGAATCAAATGTCGCCGTTTCACAAACACGACACATGACGGATGATATTGACATTTCGGTCAGTTTTTAATAGCCTTAATGAAGACCGGTTTAACACTACATATAGGTAAGAACAGTGGGACCACGAGAACAAAACTATTGCCACTAGGCTATGGTCTATTCTCATGTGTGAAGTTTCCAAGTCCATAGGTAACCTTTTGAAAGTATATTTTCATAGAAAAATAATATAAATCGAAACATAATGAGTACTTTTCGTTGTAAATTTTGACATAAAGTCTTATGGATTTGTTAGTCTGCCAGAGGTGACTACCTGTGCGTGTGCGTGTGTCACTGTTTATTTGTTTAAATCTGCGTTGCGAGACAAGTGACAACGCTCCGAAGCGTATCGATGTCGTCATACGCTTGCCAATAGTGTTTGTGCCACGAGATCGCGGGGTTTTTGTATGCTTAAATCAATCCCATACAATTTTATTCCATTCTCTTAACATTATTTACAGGGTGTTAATGGAATACGGGCGTGCAATTAACACAGACATAGGTTATCATGATACAAATGATATAAAACACTATTTTTGAAAATAATTCAAATGAACAGACCGTAATTATTATTTTTATTTATAGAGTAGCAATGTAATACGAACATTTATTTGACGTCAAAGAGGCAAAGCTAGTTTCATCAAATGTCAGTGTCGGGTTGATAGCTTTATTACCGATACATTGCGTGCTGCATTATTTTGTATAGTTTATTACTTTTTGAACAAGAGTTATCTGAATATGAATACTTATATTAGGTAAATATACTGATAATTTGACTGCAGTCGTTTCAAATGCAATTTACTTTTTCTCTGAGTATTTTTGAAATCTATTAATTGGGCACGTATACATAGGTACATTATGTCAATTCACGCACCAACTCAGAAGTACAGTTGACACCAAATTTCTTTAGCACCCTAAGATTCAATGCCAATGAACTGTTTAAAACATCAAGGACTATTTTCGCTCTGAAATCAATATGACAATCTAAGGTACTCTTTTTTTCTGATGAAAGAACTGACAAAAAAATGGCAATGCCATTACTTGGACTACAAATAGTAATAGGTATTAACTATGCAATATACTTAATCCACTTACAGTCATAGTCTTGCACGAAGTACTTAGTGACGTCTTAGGCAATGTGACGTTTGTCGTTGGAAAACTTTCTCCGTCCGTGCACGCAAACAAATTAATTGATATTTTATGACTTTTTTAACGTAGCCTTGTGAATATTCTTAATATTGTCGGTTAAAATGCAAATTGACTTAACGGTTTTTAAGCGATGTTATTATGACATTTTTAAGGGTGCTCCACCGTAAGATAAGTAATAGACCTGAGCTTTTACTTGAAATGAGCATTCTAGTGAATGTTACAGCATTCTAGCGAGTATTCTCTCGAGCATTCTTGTGAGCATTCTAACGGTGGGTTTAGACCAAACCAGCGAATGCTCATTCTATCCCCCACTCTGGTAAATGTGTTGTGTGTACCCGCCGTAACTTATGCTTCGACCTTTTTTGCGAGTGCTTGCTTTTTCGACGAGCATTCGCTAGAGCGTTTACTAGAATTATTTCTAAAATCTTCGTGGCCCGGTTCGTTGTGCAGTTCAATAAGTTTTAAAACTTCGAATGCTCGATGTTCTGTCACAAGTAAATTTTCAAGCCTACCTTTACCAGAAACCATGCGCCTAGTCGATCATCAACAAAAGGAGCCGCTGATTGCGTTGCTGGCCACATGGGATGCAAATGATATAAAAAATATATTAGTTGTGCTAATCTCTTGCATAGAGCCCGTCTTTAGAAATAGACTAACAGGTTTAAAAGGGTGAATAAGGAATGATTGTCCACAGAAATACAGCACATTATGAGACAGGCTGCCTATGATTGTAATAATAGTCTCATACATTTGCAAAGTTACCTATGTTGGTCGTCCTTTTACGTATGATGACTTTAAGCAACTATGGATTGCTGGTTGACGTGGAGCAGGCAAAGTCGAGCTAGTAGAACAGTTTGTTTTGGCGTTTTATTGGCTACTCGTAACCCAAAAACATGTCCCCCGCAATGTTATTACAGCTCACGTCATGTAAAAAGAACACTGGAAGAAAGTGGCGAGAGGATGCTTGCGGTACACTATGAGCAGAGGGGGGTCCTCTACTTTTTTCCAGTGTTCTTTTTACATGACGTGACCTATACATTCGTATTTTTTGTCATACGGCGTCATTTAGACTTCAACGCTTCTTCGGGAAATCATCACCGCGGGAGACTTACCAGGCGTGTTCTAAATAGAAGTCATTTCTTTGTTAGGAGTATCAGGTAACAGTGAAAAGAGTGCAGTTTGTATCTTAAAGTAATTAACAATTATCGTGTTGTCCTCCGGTAACGAAGATAATTCACTGCGCAGGCGACTCTTGCTAATTCAATTCAGCATCGGTGAATAACTCCGACTGCAGCTGAACTCTTTTTGTAAATCAACTTATAGCACTGGATACTATGCTTAATTGGCTTATAGGATTTAATTTGGTTGTGCATAAATATTTTTAGGCGCTACTTTGTGGTGGCTTGCTTCAGGGATCGTTGATGGTTTGATAGGAGTAAGAAGATTGTAATATGATGCCGTATTCACAGAAAATATAGGCTAAGTAATAAATTACATAGGATAATTGGAAATGGCAACGTAAAATTAGTTACTTCCATTTTTAACTGATGATTTGAGACTTAGGCTTAAATTTTCACGGCTTAAACTTAGTATAAAGTCATAACTGTGTGTGGGTGAATTTCAAAACCGAGTTTTCTGATTGTCCCACGCTACCAAAAAAAAAACTATGACATATATGTACCAAAAAAAAATATGATCGTATTCTTTGCAATCATTTATGACGAGGCAAAGCCTTGAATAAATGATGATGAGCTACCAATCCCCGAAAAAAAATATTGAAAGTTCGAAAATCCACGATTAGCATAGCTGTGAGGTATGTCACACGCCAAGTTTAGCTCAGAAAAATGAATACAACTTCGTCTGTAATTGTCGTAATTTATTTCTGTAAAAAGCATTTTAAAGAGCTCTTCCTGGTCTATATTATAAAACAAAAAACAATGCAAAAATCTCGTAATTTAAAAATACAAGGATAGGAATGTGTTTGTCCCGCGCGAGAGCGTCTTTCGATGACTCGCAAATACCTGCTGGTTACTGATTGGTTGAGCTATGTAACGCCATTTTTAAGTTATTACGTCGAAGACATGCTAGTTCGCGTTCGATTACCGAGCAAAGCGGACGCATAGTCAGCGCTGTGATTTTTAAAAATAGGTAAGTTTGTGACACGATACTTTTGGTCAGCCTATAAGGTAATTTGTGTGGCTAGTAAATATTGCATGTTCAACTACTTTATCGATATGTCTATTTAAGTGTTTTATAGTTTAGAACATCGAGAATGAACAGTCCTATTGTCATTTACCTAAAGCTTATACTTTCGACAGAAAAAAATAAATACACTTTTGCCGTAATTTGGGTGGCGTAATTTGTGTGTCACTTTTGCCCACGCAAATTACAAACGCGCCACACAAATTACATTTTATGTCTTATTTCAATAAAATGAGCATTTTATGATGGTTAATAATACTTGCTATCTTTAAAAAAAACAACGCAAATACAATTAAAATACTTTCTACTATTTTACGTTGTATTTTTTAATTTATTATTTTTGAACAACTTACGTATCTATGATACTGTTTAATTTTGTAATTGACGTTTAGTTTAATTACAACTTGGTTTTAGTTTCTGCTTTATACCTTTTCTGTTTAAGGTATTTCAAAATGCGTCAAAAAAGAGGATAGACTCAAGAAAAAGAAATTGGCGGAGAGAAAAAGGAGACAGAAAATTAAAAACGATGCAGAAAATTATGAAAAATATAAAAGAGAAAAAAGAGAGAAATATCATCAAATGAAAAGAGAGAGATTTAGGGCAGTACATTATAATGAACAAATATGAGAAAAATGACTGTTGAATTAGTCTGTAGAAACGCAGTGTGATTTCAATTTTTTTTTTTTTATTAACAACCTTAAGACTGATTTGTTTAGAAAATGTCATTTTCTGTTTTTATGAATAAATCGGAAAATCAAAAAGTTTAGTTTTATTTAGCAAATTGATAGTAAAAAATTGAAAATGTAATTTGCGTGGCAACAATGTAATTTGTGTGGCATGAATTTTTTCCCCATCGAATTTTAGCTAAACTATTCAACACAGAAGAGTGCCTCTTTTTGCGTTTTGTTCATCATTCCAATCTCTACCATAATTTATTATCAAAATATAAAATAAAAGAAAAAAAAAACGCGCCACGAAAATTACCAAAAAACGTCCCGTTCAGAAATTCACCCGTGTATACTATTCTTTTAAACTGAGCGCCATTTTTATAGTAGCTCGCAGTTGTTTGCCATTATTGAACTGTCTTAAACACAACAGAGGCAATGGAGCCACCGAAAAGCAATGAGCCGCCTCCGCGACTCACAATGTGCCGCCACTCCATTCGCACTGTTCTCTCCGTTCACCAGGAACGAGTGCAATTTCCCCCGTCCCGTATCGCGGGCGACGTACAAAAATTGCTTTTCTGAACGTGAAAATATAGAGAAAAAAAGTGCCATGCAAATTTTTGTAAAGTCATTCGTAGGCGTGCGTTTGTATTTCTAGGGTAGGGGTAAGGAAGGCGAACAATTGTCGCTGGGAATTCCTTTATTTTCTAAGAGGGATATTGCGCGTCGGGTGCAGGCGCGCAGCTGCCACCGAATGAGCGTTGTTTGCCGCGCCGCGCCGCGCTTGTGCCCGCCGCGGCCACTGTTGCCGGCAATACGCCCGCATCTAGCAAGCCCATGCTTTTAATGAACATAGAATATTGTAGGTACATTACCCTGAAGTAAAGGACGTTCACTTAAAATGTAAGAGTTCCTTTTTTTCTTGCTAGTTAAGGAACCGTAAACATAATAATATTTTACCACCTCATTGTTAAAAACCCGTTAAGAAAATTGTACTCTTCGTCTGTGTCTGGCGAAGGCGAATGATGTTAAAAGTTATAATTTAGGACATAAGCATATCAGTTAGCAGAAGTTTTGGATTTGCATTTTCATATAGTGTCGTAAGTTATCTTTCAGAAAATGTTTACAAATCATAAATATTTGACACTTGACTGTGTTACAGATTCGTAAGAAGAGGAATCTAGAATGATTGTTCTTATGATTAAAACTATAGTAGAACGTATAATTACTTTATAGCGGCAAAAACTGGGCTTCCTATCTCAGTCTACTGAAATAATAATTAATCGCATCGATGAACTTCCCCGCTATATATTTCTGGCTCATTAATATTTTTTATCGAAATTAATCTTCTTCCCTATGAAACACATCAATCAAACCGTCTTAACCGCTACAGATTGACTTTCGCAAACGATATTTTGTAATATCAACCTATGTCTACGTAGAATATTCTTTTTTTAAGAATTCACCGCGACCAATCAGAAGAATTCAGGAAGAACCGATGAAAATTCTGAGTATTTTTTTTATTTCATTATGTTTGCTGGCACATCTTTCACTACCCAAAAATATTTGTTTTAGATTTAAAGTGTGATAATAGAACTTTGTTAGCAAAAGCCGCCAAAACGAAGTTAAAATTTGCACAGAATAAAAGAAAATCCAGGTCTCCAAATTTAATATAACTTAAGAGACTATCGTGTAACACACCAAACAAATTAGGAGTAATGAAACCTCGTTGCTAAATCACGATAGCGGACTTATTTACTTCACGAAGTTATTTTTCTCCGATGACGTCACCAGGCCTCGTTTTGATTGGGGGCTCGGGGCTGAGTTCAAGGCTCTATCCGCTCGTAAATACAAATAAAAAGGATTTCGTCTGGATCACGTAGTCTGATGATTATCATATTTTATTGTTACCATAAACTAACTCGCAAATAGTGTAATAATGTAATAAGTAGTTTGGACTGCTCGGTTCCAATACAAATGAGGTAGGTATACGACTACGAACGAGTTGTAGTGTGGAATGTGTGTAGTCTTTAGTGTTGGTTCTATACTATTAGATTCGTAATGGACTTGGGGACAGCTGAATAAGTTCCATCGGAAGTAGGTAGGAACTAATTATGATTGATTGGTAAGACGGTTAGTCGTATAGGAAATTGGCAATAATCAAAAATTCGAAGTACTCAAGTTTTATACAAACAACTAAATGATATCCGCAGGAATTTTCTCCATCTTAAATTATGAATTTTCAGAATTCTATTTAATCCAAACACTAAAATTGGGTCAATGACCCTGTTACATTACAGCTTCAAAATATTTTTTTTCAATATTTACTTCGTGACAGAATATGTTGTAATTTTGACCAGAGTTAGGCAAAATGAAGCCTTGGCATCAATCGTGCCCCGTGCCAAAGCGATAGCACCGTACGACTCGTAATGTACGTCCATTATCTAGTTGTCATGTCTACGCCCCCTATTCCTGCATTGCTCTATACGAAACCGAATTAACTTAATGGATTTTGTAACTCAATGCAAATTGTTAAATTGATTTATATCCAATGAAATTCATTTGTCAGTATTTCGTGGTTATTTAGCCTTCGCAAGTTGAAGAGGGAATTGTATTTATATTATACCTATTCGGTGTAGTTCTTGGAATCATGATTGCTACGGTTGACAAAGGAAGTTAGATTAGAGCTTTTTGGCTGGGATGTACTTTTTCTAGTAGATTTTGTAATAATAAATTCGAATCCAAACTTAGGGGTTTTGAAGTATAATCCAAACCAGTTTGGCGTTCGCAATTTTTCTGTTAAGTTATATTAATAAATTTATCTATCTATAGTAATATATATATAAATACATTTACTTAAATGAATTGCTGATCGTTTGTTTCACTAAAACTCGAGAATAGCTGTACCGACTTGAATAATTTTGGTCTTGAAACATTTGTGCACGTCGAGAGAAAGTATAAAAGGTGAGAAAACATTTTAAAGAGAACGGGCACGGGAGCGAAGCCGCAGGGAACAGCTAGTAATCACAAATAAACGCATTCACCGATACGTGTTTAGTAAATTAATTACTTCTCTACAATTATAGACAAAGTTGATTTGTTTTATTAGGCGCCATTTCCCTATTAAAGTAATTAAATCGATAGGCATTAATTAATTCTTCTAAGTGACTTTGGAATTGTAAATTTTAACTGTTAAAGTTGTAAAGGTTAGTGTTGAATATAACTGATAGATTGCTATAAGTATTTTAACGCCTTCGCTGCCATATATATAACGCATTCTATGTCGACGTATGACATAAATTAATAATATTTGCCTTTGCACTATCAACATTTCCGTACAAAGTAGCCACCGTTTAACCGGACTTTATTAATACTTATACATACATACATACATGAATGATGTATTTATCCCTTACAGGGTAGACAGAGCCTATGGTAACAAGACCTAAAGGCCACGTTCCGAGTGAGCGAAAATCTTATGAATCATGTTATAGGCGATGCGGCTGCCAATCCATCACTATTTTGATTCCCCTTTCCACCTATACGCCCACAATCATTACTACTTATACTAGTATTTATCTATATAAAACAAGGTTACAAAATGAGCATGTCGTTCACAATGGTAAATGAGCACCACTACCTTAGGACAACTGCAACACCAAAGAATTCCATATTTCGTTTTAAGTAAACTTTGGTTCATCTGCAACGTGTCAAGACTTGCAAAAGGCTTCAATAGATTTCATTGAACGTACGTAGCTCTATCTTTTTCTAAGTCGCCACACAAGACTCATAACAGATTTCGTACTCGCAGGTTGAGGACCTTTAAAACTATTTTCTTGGAATAATGGTGGGCTTTCCATACCCCAGTGTAGTCAGGAGTCCTTAGTTGGCAATAGAGAACGCTGCTGCCCACTCTCTCATCGTAATAGACGCCTTATACGATAGCCATAGGACGAGATGTGTCCGTTCTACATATTCTAAAACCGGGCACAGTACGGTCATAACTTTATATCTATGTAAATTTAAGTAAGATATAATAAAAAGTAAATGCTGCAATCCCCGTATAACGACTCACCTAAAATCCTTGTTTCAGGTTTCGTTGCCTTCTAGTTGCCAGCAGATAATTTGAGAAAAGGTACGTCCCTTAAACATCTATTTGTATTCACGAGCATGAGATCTCCTTGCGACAATCTTGGATAATTTGATTGTACTTAAAATCGAATATTCTAGGAACAAATAGGTACTGAAGGCGGTTTAAGGAAACTATCGTTAAGATAAATCGGTTGTTTGTTTTGAGATGTTATCTGATTTTTTTATTGCTTTTGTCACGGTCTCCGAGAAATTCGATGGAATAGATTAAATGTAGGTAGATACCTTTTGTTTGTGATTTCGTGTGGATGTGATTGAGCTAAGTACTTACGTACTAGAGTGTTCTTTTGGTAATTAGATATTATTACTATACTGATTCTGTATCTTGAACTTAGCTAAAAACAATACCTAAGCAAATTGTCTGGTCGTTAAAAAATGACGAATGACAATAAAGACCCCGTACCTAATAATATTTCAATCACAGATCAAAAACTAATGACAAAATAGAAACGACAAGTAATCCTCGACTACGAGAGCATCCCATTCGGGAGTTTTCGTTCCTCATCGAGCTCGCCGTCTTCCTATTTTGTGCTGGAGTAGCCCTAATAACATGCCACAACTCATTCTGATTTATACGTTCTCGTTATAATTGTGCGCTTCGCTGCCGCTATTGCCGGCTGTTGCAATTTTCATGCAACCGATCCACGAGAATGGATTCTTTCTGGCAATTTGCTCGTAATTCCCCACTGTGTTATTGCTAGAGATAATTTAATTTTGAGATTGCCTCGCCGCTAATGGAGCTTTTGTGCCTAATTTGACTGAGTCTTCATCGCTAAGTAGTATCTTTTGTCGCTGTTGCGCGATGCTCGGTTGCTTTGACTTAAAACTGTATTCAATGGAAAAAAATAATTCTAATAAAATAACCGCTTATCTTCAATTTTAAATGTACATGTCATAAAATAAATAACAGAATGTTTTAGACTAGTTTATCTAAAAACAAATAGTAATAATTATGTTAAACGCAGTTAAACGAACGAGCCAAGTAGCATCTCAAAAATAAGCAGTATAAACATGTCTGTTTAACGTAACGCATATTTTGGAGAGCCCTATATCATAGTATTTTCGTCTAGTCGCCGGTCCACGGTGATATTATGTAAATGATGTTGATCCAGGTTAATATTATCACGGATAATTTCCAGCCATGTTAACGGGCGAGAATCGTGCGAAGGACGTCCTGAAATAGTGAAACCCCACCTATTTATTGCTGTATGAATCACTGTATATTTACCGAGCTGCTTGTGATGTAGATTTTACAGAACGTTAAGAATGCATTTAATGAGGTTTTAACGAGTTAAAACGTTAAATAAATCGTTTAATAACTGCTACAAAATTGCTACCAAATTTGCGAATCTGCTACGTTGAGTTGTCTTGAGTCTGAGCATCTTAAGTTGTTGAAAACAATTACGTACAGTGGGTAGTAAAAGTTTGATAAGAATGGTTATCATACGACGTGTGCTTTTATACTCATTATATTCATAATATCGAAACTATTTTTTAAAAATAAACAGTAAGTTATTAATAAACACATTACATAAAACCCGAAAACATAGTTGAGGAGTTAAAGAATGTTACATTGTCATTGGTAAAAGTACCTATAAAGCATTCCGTAAGAAAGATAATTATCAAAAGTTTATCTGAATGGCAAGAACGTTAGTCTGACTTTCATAACGATGTCGAAGAACATCGCAATCACATAAACTTATGAATAGCTAATCCATAAAATGTACAAAAGAAATTTCACGAGTCGATCGTAAACGCCAACTCTGATTTTAACGCACCACAAATCCCCCCCATTCCGTGTGATTACGACTTCTCCTTCAATACAATCAATCGTCAACTTTTATTTGACTTATCTTTGAAATAAAAAAACAAGCAAAACAACGGCGGGGTTCGGGGTTCCGCGGATTCCGTAAAGTTTGAAGGTGAGCCGACGACCGTCTCCCTAATAGAGAAGAAAAATACGTTAATGTACCCTCAGAACCTGAAGACAAATAAAGCGAGGCGGACACGGACGAATAAAGGCGGGGAGGCACCGAGATAAATAACAATGATCCTGCGAAACGAGTCACCGCAGCGGGCGGGGCGGATCGCGGCCTTGTCACACTACTTACACTCTCTTGTTATTACACCCGCTTACAAACGTTTAACCACTATTTATTTGAATTAGAAACAAAATACAACGCTGCTAAATGAATTCTATATTAACACGGTTTACATGAACTATTCCATTTGTTTCTACGTCAGAGTCAGCACTGATAGTGGCTAACGTAGCCATTGGAAACGTTAATGCATTAATCTCAACACATGTGTGTTCATTATTTCAACATTATTTCATTGTGTAAACAAAAAAAAAAACAGCTTACTTTTACTGTAGGCTAAACAGGGGATTAGTTTATTAAGTAGGCATGTATACCTAACTAGTACTATCAACTTTGAACGAGTTACATCTAAAGTAAACGGCCGAGTTAATCCTAATCTGTCTTACAAGTACTCGGTTGTCTGTCCTCTATGTGATTGTTCCCTAAAAATGCCAAGCTATAAAGAGGGTTCCTTTCTTTTCATTGTTATACGAAATGAGCCTTACGTTACATGATATACGGTATACAAGCATATAAAACTGACTTTATAAATCATATCATGTCTTGAAAAAACCGGTCAAGTGCGAGTTGATTAGCGCACTCACTCGGTTTTGAAGATGTCTAAAAAGTATACTTTATACTTTTATTATGTGAAAGAAAGAAAGAAAACATTTATTCGCGATATATAATGACTGAATTACAAAAACAAAAAGAAGTAAAAAAACATGAGTACATACATACGGGCACAAGAGGCATTTCATCTTAGTCCTCTAGGTTGGCAACGCATCTGCAATCCCTCCGGGGCTGCGGGTGTCTATGGGCAGTGGTGATCACTTACCATCAGGTGACCCACTTGCTCGTTTGCCTTCCTATTCACATAAAAAAAAAAAAAAAAAAAAAAAACACGAAATGGTCCCATCTCAGCATAATGCTGGCCTTGCAGCCAGCGCTGGTCTTCCGATGGGACCATCAAGTGCTACTAAGCACATATTAAATATATATATAAATGTGTTGTGGTGATACATAAAATGAAATGACATGTTATTCTTATTAGGTACAAATGGAAATCAGTGATTTAAAAAATAAAAACCTTTACTTATGAATCTATGTCTTATGTACCTATTACTTCTTCCAAAATTTCATATTTCTATATCAACGGGAATTCCATGGATTCTGATTACCGTTACCACGTTTTAAAATTGTTGTATCTCTTGGTCTCATACACTTAAAAAAATCATTTTCTCTGGCTGCAAGGGACTGATAGCCTTTTGGTACTGATTTCAACCTAATATATTGACGTGTACCTGAGAAAAAGGGTATTGTTTGACAGCTGACAGAGGGACAGACGGGCAACCAAGTGATCCTATCAGGTTTCTCTTTTCCTTTTGTGACACGGAACTCTAAAGACACAGGCATAAAAAATATCCTTCATTAATAAAATTTAACCAAAATTGTAACACTTCAACCCCTTTCTTTCGGAGCTAAACAAAGCAGATTCAGCAAAATCTTTCCGTCTGCATCAAATCGGTGACTTGTCCTAATCTTGCTCCACAAAACAAAGTCGGCTTTAATTAAAATACTTTAAAATAATAAAACGTTTTATAAAAGGGAACAGAGAACGAAGCAATTGTACGCAACTTTTATCGCCGCAACCGGGAATAACCAAACTCAGAATCCTTTCATTTGTATCTGACATTTATGAATATTGAATGCAATCTTTGTCAAGCCGGTTTACTCTGTGTCGCTTTGATACGCACGTGATGGATGATGCCAGTTGAAAGTAAATAGTGATCTAGGATTTCTTAGCACCAATCCTAACTATTCTAACTTAAACCCCGTTGGAACCTCACGAAAACCGTCCTCATTCTATATTTAGTAAACCGGTTTCGTAGTCCCTGAGATCACTCACTACCTACAAAGAAACCAAACTTACTTTCATATTGTATTAGTATTTGTATAATGAAAAAAAAATACATTATAATATTATATTTGTATACTTTCTGAAAAGCTATGAGTACCTATTTATTTAAAGATATTTAAGGTCAATACAGCACGACCATCCTTACTAATCCACCCTAGTAGTTAGATTGAAAAACGTAAGCTCAAAGTTCTATTCTCCAAGCTACAAATTAATGTTGTATTTTTATCTTTTTACAAACAAAACGAGTATTTAAATAGAGTCTCTCCTTAAAATTTTGTTTCAGCTTTAAACATTGTGGCTAGCGTACGGGCGTGGCTCCATTGTTATCTGACTTCCGTCAAGTTAAGATTATAATACCTAAATGTCTACCGGTGATACGTACAAATATCTTTAAACAAGATTGTTTAACACAATAGAAGTAGGTATTGTGTATTTTTTTATTCAATTATCATACACCTGCGGCATTACCCGCGTCGCAGAATAATTAAGTACTCGTAAGAACTCTCTATTCTATGAGAAATTTCCAAAATCCACCCAATTCCTATGTTTTCTGATTTTAAGGAAACTTACAAAGGTTACGTCTGGAAGTTAGTCAGCCAGTCAGTTTGAGCTTTTCTTTTTATTTTAGTTACTTAGACAGTTTTTCTCGTTTTTCAGTCATTCAGAATTTGAATATTAACTTTAAATAAAATAAAAAAATAGGCAAAGTTCAGGTCTATTAAAGTTTGCGTCTTAGCCCAAATCGGCCATCATAATATGTTCTGATGTCTGCTCTGATCTGACAAAAACGGAAGTAGAAAATGTACGTTATCCACACGTGGAATATTATGGACAAAAACTGTACCGGGACGGGAAATCGGATCAGTGCTAACGAGCACATCGCAATTAAAGTGCCGCGTGTCCCTCTCAGTGTTTTTGCATTGCCGCCGATGTCGCGCGCAATTGTCTCTTCCGCTTTGTTTGTTTGGCAAAACTGGATGTAAATGTTATAGCGGCGTATACGTTACCCGTATGATGATCATATTGCGAGCCATTGACTTCGTTAAGTTGAAACAAATATATCATTTATTTTTACTTCTCATGCTCTTAAAATGTTACATTTAATCTCTGCATATCGAGACTAAAGCTCCTTATTAATCTCTAGGGATTAAAGTTTTTTTTTTTAATTTACTTTGGAATTTAATTTACTTTTAATGACAAATAATATATACATATCGACATATCGCATATATCCAGGATTACATTTACTTGGGCCAATTAGTTTCCTTCCAGGCTCAACAGCAAAAAGAAGTCAAAAGACGGACAGAAAACGCCTGGAGGAGCTATTTGGTCCATGAAACACCTGATGAAAGGCAACTTTCAAATTTCTTTGGAAAATAAGCTTATATGGACATGTGCCTACTTGCAATTCTCACTCACGGTGCTCAAACTTGGTCTCCCTAAAATCCAAAATTGGGGTTTGCCAGCGAGCCATGGAACGCCGCATGCTAGGTGTAAAACTAGTGGATCGAATCCGGAACACTGACTAGCGCTCCATGACTCAAGTCACAGACGTTGGGAAAAAGGCGGCAAAGCGGAAACGGGACTGGCCTGGTCATGTTTGCTGTATGACTGATGACTTATGGGCCAAGACAGCCACTAAGTGGAGTCCCACTAACTCAAAGCGGCGGCCTGGCAGAACTAGATAGCGATGGCGGGAAGAATTGGACACCTTCTTAAAGGACTGTACACGTACCGCAGCAGACCGAGAGCAGTGAAAGCGTTGGGGGGAGGCCTTTGCACAGCAGTGGGACACAATAGGCTCATAATAATAATAATACTTTGGAAACCCTTAAACAGCCAGTCATGACGTTTGTGATTGTGTACTAAATATAGACAAATTTTAGAACGTGGAAATAACCTCAAAATGAGCTGAACTGAGCAAAAATATTAAAAAATAACCATTTAATTTCGTGAAACACGATTCATGATTACGAATATTCATTTTATTTAATTATATTAAGGATGAATTCATTTTATTATGCATGGTCCAATTAGTTTTAAAATAGTTCTCAATTTTTAATATGTTGGCTAAATATGCATTCAAAGCTTCACTTTAAAAAAAAACGGCAAAACATTTTTTTTTTGTCATTTGAATATTGTGGAAGTATTTTGGACAGTAATAACTTTTTAGAGTTTCAATCTTTTCGGCTGTTGGTGGCTGACTGGCGCTAGTCTATTGCCGCGCACCGCGGCGACGACCTAAAATGAAAATAAAGGGCTGTCGGTTGTTCTTCAAAATTGTTGGTGCAAGACTAATTTGGTTTTTATTTGAAACTTATTTATGTACATATTATTATTGTGAAATTAATTGATGTAGGTAGGTATATAGTGTTTGGTGTAAATTAATAAATGTAAATAACAACAGCGTGTTGGTCTAAGCCGGCTTCCTCAAGGTTTGTGGCTCTGGAATTGATTGCTAGACTACTCGTCCATCAAAGGTTTTATCGGTCAAATATTATGTCCATTGCTGGTATGGAGTGTACGCTGTAAAAAATAATTGTGCAACTCATAAATTAAAGACCAAAATTCTCATCATCATTATTAATCAGTGAAGAAGAATTTACGAATCACATAAGTGTACGAACGATTTTAATTACATAATTGTAAGAAACTTTGTTATAATAAATATAGTAATTTTGTTTTTTCCTCGCATTCAAAGTGAAAAATAGTTAAGTAGTATTGTTTAACGCGAGACTAAACAACCATAATGCCACTCTTCTATATCCACCCTCGCTAGATGAGATCGAGTGGCTAAACATCTCGTGTCATTATAATTATGGCTCGTTTTAGTCCCTCGTTGAACAATCTACTATTGTTTTGTTTGTATAGTCGTATTAAAATTACCACCATCGCATCTAAGCTTATAAACAATTTTGAAGAAAGCAAACTCAATAGGTATTAGGTTTTATGTATAAAAACTATACCTACAGTTGCCGTTCCAATTATCTCAATGTATCTTTGTGTTAGAAACACAGACGATCATCCGAGTTAGAAACCGCAATATCACTACTCTACTGATATTACATTCCCGTCGTCCCCGCGTCTGTCGCCGCGAAGTCGCGCCCCCTCCCCCTCACGGCCCCTTCCCGAACCCCATAGGGTAATGAGTGCGACCACAACCGGTCTCGATATGACCTATAAAAATTTAGAGCGCAATTATAGCTATAAGTAGTTTATGTCGACCACAAATTTATTTAATGGCGCCTTAATAAAATTGCGATTGTCGATTACGTTTGAGAGCGTGCCGTGCATGTTGGATGGTTGGTTTATCAGGAATTTAAATTCATATCGTACACCAAATTGGACGGTTTGTATTATAGGCCAACCTGAACGAATTAAATCAAATTGACTTGTTTTACGCGTGCTACACTGTACAGGCTCTAAGGCTGTTATAATTATGGGTATAAAAATGAGAAAAGCAACTCATTTCTACAGGGTACAACTTTGAAGCTCTTAAAGCGTTGCGCGGTCGTAAACCAACCGGCAAGAATCAACTATAAAAACAATTTAATTAAACCGATAAACGGTCTGAAATGAATAATCTTGAAAAAGTTAACAATTCTCCCGTAAAGTAACAACCGGCAACAAAGTATGGAAGTGTCCGCAACTCGGGCAGAAGTTAGAGAGCGCTAATGTTGGGTATCACTGCTCGTATTTTATTGTAAGATTAACTTTTATATTTTCAATAAAGATTATGGAGTGGAGAGAGTTAGGATTGTGTTTTGCTGTTACGTTTAAGCTTTTTTATTGTACTGTTTTATTTTAACTGCCCTCATCGCTAACTAGCTTTTTTGCTTTTCGGGAATGTAAAGTATATTTTCGGCAGATTATAATATCGAAATGGAAATTCTTTAGTAGTAGCATAAATTTACGCAACATTAGCAGTAGTTAAAGAGGAAGAAGAATATTATACGAACAGGATACAAAAGACTTATGAGTATGATTTTATAGATCCCAAAAGGGGCAGTGGACCCCGATTTAAGAAACTGGTAAGGAGTACTCGCTGAGAATCCACCATTATAGTATTTTCCTAAAAGCAACATTGAGAAAGATAACTAGAAAATAAAAGGCTGAACGCCATAACATTCCTCGGAACTAAACAAGGTTCAAGGAGTTGTTTGCCAATGTTCTTTGATAATAGTCATTTCGCCGTGAAATAAAGGTTTCTGCAAACCCGTAATTGTTTCTGCAAGCTTCCAAAATGTATATATTTACGTATTTTTCGATTCAAATGTCCATAATTAATACAAGCTTTTATGCTCAAAATAGTTTTTGCTGACGGGTACCTAGTACTTGGATTATCGAAAAAATATTTTTCGACCTAAACATTCTGACAATAGCTTTTATTTTCAGCAAGGGAGAAGAAGATTGTCTTTCGGTGCCCTTCGGTTTAGCGCTATCACCATCAAAGTTGGTTTTTCGTGCCTAGATTGACTCTTCGCGCTCGACTGTAGGGCTGACTCTGAGTTTCAGAAACAAAGCGTCAAGACATAAAGGAAGCTACCAACAAAACGATAATAATTGTGTAAAGCCGTTTCATTTTCGATGTGCTACTGTAGATATAGTACTCTTGCACTCGTGAACTATGCAATAGTCGGGCGGAATCGGTTGGAAACAAATTCAATGCTGCAAGTGCTGGCCGGATTGCTTCATAGTCGTAAACTTGCCCCGGCTTCCTACATCCGTTGTTCTAGGCGTTCATTTTTAAACAAGCGATTTTCGGTGCATTTCTGTAGATATATTTCCTCTATTGCGACTGGTGGGCGGGGATACCGTGCAATAAGAACTTATTGCACTTGCTAAGTGTGATTAAAGTTTTAATGAAAGTAATTGGTTGGAAAGTGATTTTATCTTAAGTTAACAGATGTTCTTGAGAAAATATTGTAGAAAGCATGCAATTTCACGCCAAGAAGTCTCTCTTGGCAAATAAAATTGTTAGTCAAATTACAAAAACACCCGAACCCTTTTATCGAAAATTGCCTTAAAACTTTCGTTAACGTTTAGTCAAAAATAAAAAGATTTGAAGATAAAAATATAATATAGGTATTGCAAATTATATAATTACGCGTTTGCAATCATGGTAAGTATATTCAGGCTAAAATAAAATAGCCACAACTGCAATTGATGGCATTTTTCCAAATTGCGTTGGTTGTACGAGAGTCGACCGTAGGCGTTGCTTTTGGTTGGCGTTGCTTGGAGTAGCGACTAATCTTTTAGCGCGTCACCGGCGCACGCATATAAATCGCATCTGAGTTACGACCCGCCCCGATCCAACCTGATCTAACAAACTTACCTCCTTCGTCGCTTTAAATTTCAACTTCATCCACCAAATGGCCAAAAATAAATTTATTTTACAACCTTTTTTCACGTAACAGCATGTTACCGTCTCACTCAGAGGCGTCCATTAAATGTTCATGGTGAGTCTTTAACTCGTCCATTTCATTGATGAAAAAATGCAGTCTAAAATTACGGCCATTTTTTAGTTAAACGTACGAATGGTTTTTCTGGGTTCAGTAGGGAATTAATTAGGAACTTATTGGTTCGTCATGTCCATCTGTCCATGGCTTAGCTTTAGAAGTTCTTAGTACTTACCGACTAGAAAGCTGAAGCTTGACTTGGCATCACGCCAACAAAGTGGTAGAATAAAAACTCGAAAAAAAAATGGTACGTAGAGAAGAGAGTTTTTCTTATTTGTTCCAACCCACGTTCTTCAGATAGCTTGTTCAAAAATATGTTTATGTCGATGTATAATAACTATAGTTGTTCTTTTTCCAGTGGTCGAAAATTTGGTATGGATTTGTATGCCCAGTTATGCCTAGTAAATAAATTCCAAGGCTACCAGAGGTACAGAATTGTATTGATTGAGTAATTAAACTCTTACGTTAAAATTCGGTAGGTAAAACATAAAAATTGTTCAAAATATTAAATTGCAATCAGCACAAGACAATCGCATTACTGTCTATCCAAAAATACTCAGGCTATTTGATTGAATTCACGGCAATAGTAAAAATATCCCCTTTCATCGCAACAAACCCCAGGCGGAAAGTATAAAAGAAGGAAAAGAAAGAATTACGCTGAAATCAGTTGTGTAGTCCCGCTTAGTTCCTCGTTATTATATTTCTTACCGGTTGGATTTTGATTTATGGCTTTAATTTGGCAAAGGTTGGCGACGACAGCCCGAGACATGTCGGAGTGTTTTCAAGGAGCCATCGTGCATTTGTTTAATTAATCTTAAGCTAAGACGGCGCTACGCTTTGGGTGCACTACACTTGGCCCAACTTTAAACTCGTTAAAAGTTGCTTTGAAACATTTGGCGCCAGATAAGCCGCAGTCAGACTTTGGTTTCGAGATTGTTAACTAATCTACTGTTATAATTAAACAACGTTTCATGTTTCATTCGTCGACGTTTTATTCTGATTAATATCCGTTTTACAACTGTTCCCACTCAAGTTGAAAGCTTAAATTCACACAGCGTTTCCGATATTACCGCAAGTTGGTAATCTCTTGTTGAATTCGTCTTATTTTTGTGAATAAAATTCTCAGTGGGAGCTGCTCTACACAAAAGCGATAAAACTGTAAGCGGGGTAATTAAAGACACTCCAGGGCACTGTCGCGTGTAGCTGTGACCACCAAAAGCATGCACATAACGGGCTGACAGTGAACAAGGCTCATTTCACGTGCACGAGATGCCGACAATGGCCCTTAACGCGTAATTACTCAAATGAATTGACCATTCAAGTATTGTCTCTATGTGCGTATGCTGCATTCCTATCTATCAATAGATTAATATGATGCCCTTTGATTAAATGAATCTTAATAAGTTGGAGTGATTTTATTCATGATGGCCTATTTTTTAAACAAAATTTACTATTTTTACTACTTACAACTACGTATTATACTGCTGAAAAGGTCGGTATAAATAGTAAATTAAAGTAATTTTATTTTATTATATTTGTAGATAATACGCTGACGGGTCACTTTAATATGAAACCTTGAATGGAAAGTGATCCGTTATTTTTGCTCGTCAGTGCATATAAGCAGAAGATAAAATTGTTTTAAAATTGTAAAATTTAATAAAATGGAAGTTTTTATAACCTTCTTATGCCTTTTAATGGATCGACTTCCGGCTCAACTTATTAATTAAATGATAAATAGGTAGACGAAGAGGCCAGTTTCTCCGGTTGACAGGACGGCGTTTAATCAGACGTTTTGATCAACACGTCCTCGCTTGGCAATATAATTACAGTTAACAGCAGTACGGCGACGTTATCGCGCGTATAAATTAGACCGATTTACATTTAGGCAACGCGACATAGCACCGCCATTATCGTGAATGATGCAGGGATAGCTCAGGGCCTGTGCAAAGCCTGGAGACCGGGCCAGCCATCGAGGAATCGTTACTCTGAGATTCGATTGACGTTTACGACTTGGTTTTAAACGAAGTTTAATTGACAGTTATTGTTTTTTTAAAGTTCTTACTGCCACGTGTAATTTATAATAATCTATATAAAAATGGCATGCTGTTCATTTGTCTCGCTAAAACTCGGGAATAGCTGTACCGATTTGAATAATGTTAGTTTTGTAACACCTGCGTCTAGGGAAGGTTTGAACGATGAATAATTATTTTAAAAAAAACAGGAACGAAAGCAAAGCCGCGCGGGCAGTAGCTAGTTTGTAATAAATTCCGAGATGGAGTCGGTAGTTTTATAATATGAAATACGAGTAGAAGGAAGTTACCTACAGGAGTTTTTGAAAATCAAGCCTAGCGCTGGCTTGTATCTATTAGTATCACAATCCACCTTTTCACCTTTGATTCCAGAGCTACTGTGAAACGTTCTCATAGTTAACGTCATAATGTTCAGTGTTTGTCAATTGTATTTCTCTTGTTTATTTTGCACAATAAAGAGTTTACATACATACATACATAATGAAAAGTCACTGCGAAAAGGTCCCGCGGTGGATCAGAACAGAAATCAATTTGTTAAACTGCCCGTGTGACAGACCATGTTCAGTAAACGACAAAAATCTATATTTAGCTATCAATTTTACTAACACTAGAGGAATAATCATTTTCATACGAAATACAATCAAAATAATTAATCAAATCAGTTATCATTACACGTTCAAATTACATGATCACGCGCTCGTAAATTTAATTCCCATATTCTGCGGCAAAACCACTGCAAATTGGTCTTAATTTAAGCGAAACGTATCGCCTTAATGCTAAGCATATAAGCAATCTCACTTTATTACTGTACGAAGGGTTCGGGACGAACACACCGCCCGATATAAGGGTTGGTGCCACAATAATTTCTCCCACATAATATTATTTATTACACAGACTTGGAGACGATCCCCTGCGATACAACATGACACAGACATAGATTTTGACCTAAGCCCAAAATGTAATAAAGCTGAAACTGATATGAGTAAACTCTATTCGGCACATAAGCTGCTCTGATTTATCCCTTCTTCTGAAATATAGTGGGGAACAGCGAAAGTGATAAAGACACGTTGGCAAAGGTGAAATATTTTCTTTCTTTCATACAATATTAATCAACTAACTCGTAAATTTTATTTCAAAACTAGTATCAAATTATAATGGGCTAATTTTTAAATAATTACTTTTGGTAGCCCTATTGGTGCTAACTACGCCGCTGTTTTCAGTGACCTTTAGAAACAATCGTGTAATACCGTACGACTGGTCCAATATCTGCAATCGGCAAATTGTCTGTGTTATCACCTCGATTCCGGCGGGTAGCAGGGAAGCAATCACATTTTTTCGCCGCAACAGTCGCAGCGTCTTCAAAGCTTAGACACTATTAGATTCATTATTGGAGGATATCGATGAAAATCTCCAACATCCAATCTCTGGGGGATCGCTGGCGGCGCGCGTATTCTTGTAATTTCTGAGGCATAATTTTATTTATTAGAGTGTGCCCTCGCCGGAGCAGCGAGAACACCCCATTTGCCGCTTCATTGACTTACAACGCCACTCCATAACACTTCGCACATATTTCTGTAGCGCTCCTCCCGCCGATATTAGATCCTTCGCACCTCATTATATTGCGAATGACATTTAATAAAACATTATGGCTATGCCGCAGCGCAAACGGTTTTCGATAACAAAACTTATCGCAGAAATAAGGTTTATTTTGGTATCTTCTTTGGGCTGTTTTTATATCTAGGAAGTTGTGTAACAAGCTTGTTATATTTATATATCAATTTGTAAGACTTTTGTGACCAATTTGTGTTTCTTTGAGTGTTTTTCGTGGTTGTATTGCTTTTATCAAAATTCAGTGCATTTTGGGAAAATACCTTTAGCTCCAAAGCAGAGAGTATCAAGTTAATAATAAAATAAAACAATGCTCAAAACGACTCAATTAATACAAAATAATGTGTAATCGCCATTAATTTGTTCCAGGCAAAACAAAGGGGGACCCATCTCGATTAACCACACAATTAGTTTTAGCGCGTTCAATACCACATTTGTATGAAACAATTATTTAAATTCCGGCAATACAAAGGTAATGTCGACATCACGCTTCGATAGTTTACGGTTTACCTTCTGATGTGATGTGACACGAACGCAAATTACACGCTTCGACGCGCCACATCGGCTTTTTAATCCACCCTGGAATTGAACACTGCTAATAAACTATTATTATTATGGTAATAGGATTTTTCATTGATAAATCGTCACAAAAAAGTTTAATTGTATAATTTTATGATTGATATACCTACACAGTCGCAGATTCCAATGTTAAATCGCTGATTGCTTTTTAGCCAAATAATGAAATGAGGACGTCACTTATATCTCATCCATTCATTTAAAATTCCTGTCTTTATCCTTCGTTTCGACATTTCGTCGGTATCAGACAACGAAGCAATGCTTTTTTTTCACAACTGGCCTGTAACGTTTATGAATATGAACCCAGTAGATACGTCTATCCCACAAAAATATCCATTGTGTTACAAATAAGTGACGTATTAGTGATCATGTTGAGTTAATTTCCATTTAAATCTCCGTAACGAGTTACGAATAGGTAGATACGTTAAAACTGTACTTCTTCCAAAAACTGTGTTGCAGTTTGGCGAAAATTTTTGTTATGAATAAATCTATTGTATTCTTTACTATATTTAAAACTCTAGCCTGGCTATTTATCTATAAAATGTGGTTTTGAATCTTGCATGAGGGCGCATAATTTGGAAGAAGCCTGATTTTTTGATGCCACCAAGTCTGCAGTAACCTAAATTAGTCGCAGTTGTCCTAGCGGTCGTCAGTCGCTTACGCAGCTCTCGCAACTAATAACTTATGGGCATTAAAATTAAACGGAATAATAAATAAGTCCCGGACTAGCGAAAGGTCCTAACTGTAAACTTCTCCATTTTCCAACATTCCGTGCGGTCTGACGGATTTTGATTTATCATTTTAATTTGGAGCCGGTGACGACGGCGCGAGGTGTGCCGGCCCCGCGGGTCCCGACCCTAGCTTTAAATTCCTTCTATTAAATACAATTATTCGGTGTTATCCTAACGCCTTTATATTTGTGTTTACTTTAAATATGCTTTATTGTAACTTTGTTAACACAATTCTTTTCCTTATCTGAATTTTGGACTTTTATTTCATTTAATCTGAAATGAAGAGAGAATCTTCATAGTGTATTGTATTAAAAGGAAGCATTGTTTTCTCCTTTAGGGCACTTTATTAAAATCCAAATAATTTAGTAAATTAGTCATTACGTTTAATTAAGACAGAGTCGGGAGCTTATCCTGTAATAGAGGTTTTCCAATAGGTTAGCCACGATCTACGGTAGTGTGACGTCACGCGCCGCCCCTTCGCCCTTGGCGGGCTCCGCCGCCGCCCGCCTTCATTTGTTTTCTGGTGTCACTTCTTATCTCGTCTCGCAATTATTACAATTTGTCCGCTCCTCCCCTTATCTTTGTGAGTTTGCCACTTCAGCATAAAGGCAGCCGACTTCAGCAGATTCGCAAGATCATATTGAAGGCAAAATCCTCCGTTTTTTTACTTTCCGCCGCGGAGTTTTTCGAAACTTTGAATAATGACAGTCTTAAATTAGAGAGGTGGCCGCGAAAAGCTGCCGACAGACAAGTTCGGTGTTTGTTGTTTCGCTTAATTTTTCATCTTTTGTTTTATGGCGTTTTTACCGCAGCCGTTTTCCTAATTCCAGATTCTGGAATTTACATTATTCACCTGTTTCAGGGTATCCAACAAAATTCTAAAATGTGCGTTTCGGCGCTTATAATTATGAAACAGTAAGTTAGCTAAGCAATGCAGGTGTCCACGGACTCACGAAGCTAATTCGGCGCAGGTGCTCACCGTAAATTATTATAAACCGCTTATGACGTTATTAGTGCGCGATCGCTGCTCAACTGTGCCGTCTCTATATTTTCATCGCTCCTAAGACGAAGGGGAACGATGCTCACGCTCGTTGTCGCGACAAAATGTTCAATTTTAGATACAAATAAAAAAGGTCGGACGCGTCGCACGGAATATTAACGGCGCACAATATGAACGTAGGCATCCGGAATTTGCGTCAAAAGTGCCAAAACAATGTTATTCTTTTCCGCGCGGAGGTAATAAGCGAGGCGGCCCCGGCCGTGCCGCGGATATGAAATCCAGAAATGTTTATGGCGCGCGATAATGGCCAGGTTTCGTATCCGATCGGGGTTTATGGATGAAAGGATCCACTCGTAATTAGAATCCTTAAGGTCTTTTGTAATAGCATAATTGTTTCCCGTTGTCGCCTCTGAGCGCGCCGTTATCACTGTGAATGGAACGTCACGAATACAAAGAGGAGGCGACCATCTCGATTTAATTCGCGACTTAGTCATCTTGCGTTGTGTTCGGATCGGGCCGAATGCAGTCAGTATAGAGTCGCGTGCGCGGCATGCGTCGTCGCCGCCCAGAGTGACGAGCGCCGTCAGTGTCTCGCTGCGCCAGCGGCCGCATACCGTAGTTGACCTGCGCCCCGCGCGCTCGCCAAGCATCGCCACCTCTAATTACACGATATAATTTAGTCACGCATCCTAGCTCACTGCCAAATGCTTGTACAAAAAGAAAAGTCAACGTGTAGTGCAGGAGCGCAGCGCTCGGTGATTGAAACCAATATTCTTCGAGAAAGTAATTTATTACAGCGATTTGTTTACATATAATTATGATAGCAAGGTCCTTAATCAACCCGGAGGTCCAGGATCGATTTAGTACACTTACTTATTTGTTGAATTTAGATAATCAAAGCAAATCTTACATACTAACTTAAATGTTCCGCGGCGACCAAACGTTAGCATGTTTGTACAGGAGACAGCGCCATCTAGCGGTAACTTTTTAAGTTGGTAGCAACTGTTGTCGTGCCGCGTTGTGTTTATTACAGGCTCCCCCTCTGTCCCTGAAGACGCCCCGGCGAGGAGGACAGGATCATCTTGACTTTAGGGTGCTTTACGCGGTCTACCTCTCTTCCTTAGGGGTCGTACGGGATCTGGAAGCGGCCTGTCTCCTCCTTGGTAAGGCCTCAATGCAGAAGCATGATATACGCCAACTATTTTATCCTGCCGTTGTTGTTCGGCAATCTGAAATGAGCTGGGGCCGTGTTTTTGCTTAATGACGTATGGGCCATCTCGTCGTGGTGCAAATTTGGCGCTATATCCCGCAGTAGCTTTGCTCAATGGGTGTAAGTCTACCATCACCAAATCCCCAGGCTGGTAAGCGGGGCAGGGTTTGCGTTTTGCATCCACATACTGCTTCCGTTTTTCTTCCGTCATCTCCTGCACTTCTCTAGCTCGGGCGAGGGTATCAGCCATCAGCAGCAGTTTGGGGGTGATTTCGGGTATGAAAGTTTCGCTCTGAATTATAGCCCTTATGTCATGCTTTACTTCATCCGGTGTGCGTAGCTCTCGCCCAAAAGTTAGATACGCAGGGGTGAAACTGGTCGCGCTGGAACAAGCCGTGTTCATGGCAAAGCGTATACTGGGCAACATTTCTGCCCAGCTAGTGTGGTCGTCTTCAACTAATATGGCCAATTGCACCTTCAGATCCCTGTTTTTTCTTTCTACGGGGTTCGTTTCTGGGTGGTACACCGGTGTGAGACCATGATTAATGTTCAGGCAGTATGCCAGTTTCTGCATCACACTACTGACGAATTGAGTGCCATTGTCACTGATCATCCTACGTGGAGTACCATATCGCAAGAAGATTTCGTTGATTAGAATCTTGGCGCATTCTTCAGCACTGGCTTGTGTTAGGGGGAATAATTCAACCCATCTTGTGGCCACATCTTCAATAACAAATATCCAGTTGTGCCCGCTCTTGGTTTGGGGCAAGGGGCCAAACAAGTCGAAGGAGATTATTTCGAAACGCTGCCTGGCAGCGGTGGTTTGTAGTAGTCCAGCCGGTTTTGTGTTCGAGGGCTTATATCGTTGGCATTTCACGCAGCAACGAATATAAGCCTCTATTTGGGCTCTCATTCCTTTCCAGTAATAGCGTCTCACTATTCGGTCCAACGTTTTCTGAGCTCCATAGTGACCCGCTGTGGGCTGATCGTGGTAGATGGAAATGATAGCTAACTGCTCTGCTTTTGGTACAACCAATTGGCTGTCCTCGTTTTCCACATTGACATCGTAGCGATAGAGTAATCCGCTGTTCAAAAGATAACCCTTTCTGCTCCAATAAGCAGCATTCTCTTCATCGTCGCTTTCTAGCGCGTGTATTATCCTTTTTACGTCTTCGTCGGCTAGCTGTTTGCTTCTTATTTCGTCTGACGTAACGGTAGGTATATCGACGGTGATGGTGCAGATGCCACAATTATCCTTGCTCTCGGGGTCACAACTTGGACGTGACAGGGCGTCTGCTACCACATTGCTTCGACCTGTTATATATTTAATGTTTAGGTCGTAAGCCTGTAGTTGTAAAGCCCATCTCGCAAGCCGCCCTGTCGGGGATTTTAGGGACATAAGCCACTTGAGTGCTTGGTGATCCGTCAACACGGTTACAGGTGTTCCTTCAATATAACCGCGGAACTTGTTTACGGCCCATACAAGGGCAAGTGCTTCTCGTTCCGTGGTGGAGTAGTTCCGCTCTGCAGGTTTTAATAGGCGGCTTGCGTATTCCACCGGATGTTCTTCATCCTTCTCCCCCTGCACCAAAACAGCCCCAATGGCGTAGCTACTAGCGTCAGCCTTTATTGTATAGGGTTTCTTTTCATCGGCCTGTGCGAGGACGGGTGCAGCTGTCAGCAGCTCACGTAGTCTATTGAAAGCGGTGCATTGTTCATCACCCCATTCCCATTTCTGGTTCTTTTTCGTGAGGCGGGTAAGGGGTTCAGCTACTTTGGCAAAGTGGGGAATGAACCTCCTGTACCACGAGCACATTTGAAGAAAAGAAAGTAGATGCTTGATGTTAGATGGCATAGGCATGCCGGATATCGCTTCGACTTTCTCTCTATCCATTTCCAGACCATTCGGTGTTATGTAGTGACCCAAATATTTTATTTTGGAGCAGCAGAATCGGCACTTCGCCTTATTAACCGTAAGGTTAAATTCTTTCAGCAAGTCAAAAACTTCTTGTAGGTCTTTTAGGTGATCCTGAAGGCTGCCTGACAGAATGATTAGGTCATCCAGATAAACTATTAACTTGATGTGGCTTAGCCTTATCCGGAATCGGTCCATTAGGCGCTGAAAGGTGGCCGGGGCGTTCCTCAGTCCAAAAGGCATTCTCTTGAATGCGAACATTCCGAATGGAGTCACGAAAGCGGTTTTAATCTGGTCCTCATCTTTGACTTTAATTTGCCAATATCCGGCTCGTAGGTCCAGGGTCGTCATGAAGGGTGTTCGCCTTGCGTTATGGAGGAGATCGTCAATTCGAGGGAGTGGGTAGACATCCGGAGTGGTAATAGCATTTAATCGCCGGTAGTCAATGCAGACACGCGTGGTGCCGTCTTTTTTGGGTACTAGAACCACGGGTGCAGCCCAGGGCGAGATACATGGTTCAATTACTCCTTCTGACAACATTTTGGTAACCTCGTTTTGTAAAATCTGCCTTTTAACAGGAGACAGCCGGTAAGGCGGAACTGCAATTGGCTGGTGAGTTCCAGTATCGATTGCATGTTCGGTCTCAGTTGTCGGTTTTCCATTAGAGACGAAGACAGACTCGTTTGCTTGCAATAACTTATCGATTGAGATTTTTGCCGTATCCGGTTCTGTGTTTATGGCCGCTATTTCAATGGTTGCTAAGTCCACGCTAGGAAACAGGCTTGCAGACTCCGGGGACAGTTGGAAATCCTGGTTTTCAATCGCAGCGCACGCGTCGTCGTATAGGTAATCCATATATGACGTGTCGCCATCGAACGGTATTCCTTTTCGCTTTGCCGGGGAGAGCGCTATACGAATTAGCGGACCATACGATCGTCCTTCGCCAGGCAAGTCGGCGGTTCGACTGGCTTCAGGCAGTGCTGCCACTTCCGCCTTCTCCAGACGTGCGATGGTTATATCGTCGTGACATTCGAATGACGCAAAATCTTCCGTGTATAGTTCCTGCGGGTTTGCCTCTTCTCCGAGGAAATTCCAGGTGAATTGCGGTAAATTCAATATAATCAAAGCATCCTGAAGAAAGCTGACGCCTAGTAGAGTGCGGTTCTCACGGGATTCTGGCAGAACTATGAAGGTGGTTGGTACCGTGCGATCGCATATGACGACATTTGTCACGGTGCTAAGTATCTTCTGATTCCTCCTTATGCCGTCTGCTAAAGTTACTACGACGCGCTCTTCAGCGAATGCGCATCCAGCCGCGCGCAGGTGCACGTATAATTCGTAAGAAGCTACATTTGACTTTGCACCGGTGTCGATGAATGCTGTTCCGGTTTTTCCTTGGATTGAGACAAAAACGACCGGCCTGGCCCTAGCATCGGTTTTAATCCCAACGGCACAAAACTCAATCTCCCTCGGGACTCCGTTGGATTTCCGAGTTTCGTGACAAGTAGTACAGTTGCTGCGCACGACACCAGGGGCACCACAACCGTAGCAGGAGAACTTGCGAACAGATGGGGATGCTAACTTGGGTGCAGGTGCCTCGGACACTGTAGCTGCAGTGGTCACAGGGGGGGCGTGTGTTGCACGTTTTGCATCTGCGTTGGCCTTCTTTGAGCAAGTCTCGATGGTGTGATTCGTTAAGCGGCAGTACCTACACCGCATTTTCGTGGGCTTGGGCGGCAACTCCGCATTACTCGAGGTACTTGGAGCATTTACTTTGGTTGTGGTCTTAAGATTCCGCAGGAGTTGTTCGGCTCCCTCAGCAGCTTCCAGCAATCCGTCATACGTGGTAAAAGAGTCACGTGACACCCTTTCGCGGATCTCCAGGCTGAGTAACCCAAAAAGCATGTCGAGTTGTTGTGACTCCAGCAGCTCAGGACTCGGCAGTAGTGAAAAAAGCATTCTCTTCTGAGCTACGAAGGATTCCGTTGTAATGCCAGGTTTTTGCGGTAGTGACATGATATCTTGGTAAATAACATATGCCGGTTTCTTCGGAGCAAAAGATTTCCGTATGCGAGACTGAAATTCCGCCCAGGTGTTGATTTTATTTTTCATTCCCTGCCACCAGGTGGCGGCTTCATCTTTGAGGAGGAGCGGGAGACCTGCTAGCGCGTCACTATCACTTATTCTCTCTGAGCTCTTGAAAATATTGATGGCTGCCAAAAACGCCTCGAGGACATCGGATTCCTTGCGACCATCGTAGGTTATGGAGCAAGTAGTGAAGGATCCACTTTTCGGTGCCATTGCCGATAGCATGCGCTCAAACTGTTCCTCCGAAAACGATACCGCCATAGCGTCCGTCTTACGTGGCTTCCGAGGTTTAGACGCGCGTTTTCCGCCAGCCGTCAGTAATTTTGGCCCCGAAGATTTCCGCCGTTCGGACTTGATTGGTGTAGATGTTTCTTCCTTCATACGAGTTTCAATCGTTTCAAACGCCTCCTCCCATGCGTCGGAGTTCGATCGGGCCTGACGTTGGGCTGCCAGTATAGTGCAGGAGCGCAGCGCTCGGTGATTGAAACCAATATTCTTCGAGAAAGTAATTTATTACAGCGATTTGTTTACATATAATTATGATAGCAAGGTCCTTAATCAACCCGGAGGTCCAGGATCGATTTAGTACACTTACTTATTTGTTGAATTTAGATAATCAAAGCAAATCTTACATACTAACTTAAATGTTCCGCGGCGACCAAACGTTAGCATGTTTGTACAGGAGACAGCGCCATCTAGCGGTAACTTTTTAAGTTGGTAGCAACTGTTGTCGTGCCGCGTTGTGTTTATTACAAACGTTAAATTAGCTCGGATGTATAACAATGCCAATGTGCTCCGGCGCGCTGTTTAAGCCGTTACACACTAATAGGCTTGCAAATTTGACCGCGCTAAATAGGTCCTCTCGAGTAGCTCAATCACGCTGGCAATAGATATTGATCGGCATCTTGTTACCTACGTTACAATAAGCTGTTTTAGAACTAGTATCCTTGTACATATGCCCGTATATAGAAGTGCTCACACGGATTGATTAACCGCAATAGCCTCCAAGCCATGTTAACATGCTTAGGGCAGATTTGAGTATGAAATGATCAACTGTAGGTAGGTACTATTCGGTTCAATTATTACCGTATACTATCAAAAGCCACATTGGTAGATAGCCATTGTAACCCAATTAGGAGGCCTCTATATAAGTACATACATATATATACCTATTAAGTGTAACATCCATAGTCATACTAAAATTCTACCCCAAAAATATTCAAGGGAGCTTTTACGTAATTTTCATAAGTTCTTAGGAATGGACAGGGCACTTCATATACTCGTCTCTTATTACGGACCCAGTTGCTACGAGTATAGTGCTCCGGCTCAATACGTGAGTTTGGTGTGGTCCTTCAATAGACTCCTGTAATAATATTTGCATACAAAGACGATCCCGCCAGTACTTTGCGCTTTGTACGCAAATTTGCTTACTGTTACTTCCCTGAACGCGAAGTCGGCGGGTACAAGTCTACCTAACTAAAATGGGATGAAAAAAATTTAGAATATTATTTAAAAATATAAACTGGGTAACCGGAATACACTCCTACCCTAGGGCAATTAAGTGTTTGGTGTTGTAATACTTGTTTTTCATTCAAACAATTGCCGAGAACACTTTCCACGTATTAAGAGATTAATTGCAGCAACTTTCGCTGAGGCAAATTGTGGAGGATTGTAGAAGTAGGAACGCAGGACAGAGACAGGTAGATCAGGATCGCTCGGAAGCGGAACAGGACGGATTAAATTGCAAGTGCGCTGATGTATTTATAGCTGGGCCGGAGACAAACGAGCGGCCGCGTGATGGACCTGCCTCGTTATGGGAATTAATCGAAGTTGCAGCGAATGGGGCACCTGCAGTCTAACTGAACCGTGCTCTCTACTGCCAACGCTGATAAATACGCAAATTTGTCCACTTAACTATGCCAACAAACACGAAACGGTCCCGCACAAAACATCCGCAATAATGATGTTTTACTTAAAAGTACGACAATATGGTTTCCTCGCTAAAATTTAATAGGGGAGACCGGGTATGGTTGTCACAAAAAAAATGATTTGCAGTTTTAGTACCTTTTCTTTTTGCCAAGGATGACAAATGAAACATTAATTAATAGAGTTTTTATTTAAGTTTCGACATGCATACACATTTTTACGCTAAAAGTACGTATTGAGGAAATATTAGCTTTTTTTCGAAAAAGGAGAAGTGTGACATTTAACCCCGTATCTGGGATGGTTGTCACAGGTGCTGGGGCAGGTAGTCACATAGTTAATTAAAGAGTAAAAACAATAATAAGCATTGTATTTATTTAAAATCAGCTCTTTATTAAAATTAAACATACCGTTTGTGAGTAGTCGTAACAGAAAACAACGAAATACCTCTTCGTTACTAGTAAACTCAAATAAAATAAAATAAACAAAAATTAAAATCTCTTCATCAGTAAAAATCTGGCGATTCTTCTGGTAACCGATTTTCGTAGTGGGTATTGATATGGCCGTGTTGTTAATCTCTTCCGGAGAAATTGTCTGACAATATCTTGTTAACGTTCTGTAGTTGATTCCAAAATCTTTTCCAACTGATCTAATTGATTTCCCTTCATTTTTCACCACCCTCGCAGCACGTAGCATCAATGCCGCCGAAACAAGCCCGTGATCAGTTTTTCGTTTATAACGCCTTGGCATTATATTAGCTCTGAAATAAAAAACATTTATATAGCAAAACACACAAAAAGCCAACAATAAAACCCAGCTGACATGCACGGGGTTGGTTGTCACATGTGACTACCAGCCCCCGTTGAAATGAGACAACATGCCCCAAACCACATTGTAAAATATAACCTAGCAAAATAAATTCAAATTAATGTTTCCGCTTAAAACCATTTAACAGAATAAAACACACAAATATCACTTCAACAATATAAAAAGCAGTATATTAATATGGAACATTCAAGTTTACTTACGAGATATCACACAGATGCACAAAAAAATACTTTCCATGGCGCGAAAATGAAAACGCGCGTGATGTCGCCACTGTGTACCGGAGCGAACTGAGGCTAGGTACGGAGGGGGGCATGGCTCGCGCGATCTTTCGACACTGGCCAATGAACTTGTTCGTGCGTTCAGTTGTCAGTTATGGCCGCTGTGACAACCAACCCGTGTGACAACCATACCCGGTCTCCCCTAACGTCGCCCCATTCAGACTTAACAACAAGTTCTCAGTTTTTACGCGGAAGTAAGACATTAATTTCCATTTTGCACAAAAGTAAACCAATTTGAAAAAGTAGAATACGTAAGCCGAAATTTGCATGACAACGTGGGCTTCTTTTTAAGAATTCTTAGTAAATTATCTGTTGAGTGGAATCAGTTGTCGTAGAGTGTTGAAGACAAACTTCCAATTAGGGTCAATTGTGATGGGTTTTAGCGTGTTGTTAAACAAAATGGATGGTGTGAGCAGAGCGAGCATTGTGTTGCAGGCTGATCATTACAGCGCGGCGCGCACCTGCGCCCGCCGCCTGCCCGGGCTGAAATAACCGCGAAACCAAATTATTGGCCCGTCCGCGACCATTCAATACGACTACGCATCTGAATTGCCATTCCACCCGGCCGGCCAAACATAGTCATCCGTGGAACGTTTGCAGTTAGCCACTGAATGAAATATAATTGTTTAATCAAGTACTGAGTCGAACGATTTTTGTATGCGCTACTTTTTAATCTAATAAATTGATTTTGTTCGTTTGTTCAGTGTCGGAGTGATCTAGAGCTGTGTCAGCACACAAACCTATGTTGCCTACAAAGTACCTAAAGGTACCAATCACAAAAGCAGCATACCAAAATTGACACAAGTAAGGGTAGTGTTAATTAAACTGAAAATCTCGCACATTTATAACTAACCGAATGCAAACTTATCAAAAGCGTGAAAACTCAAATCAACTATTAGCAACAATACAAAGGCCGTTTTGAGTTGCCGTACAATGCAGCTAGCAGTCGGCGGGCCGTATTGTACCACGTTCGCTACATCGAATATTTATGGCGTCTGCAAACAAAACTTGAACGAGCTAAGTAGTCTAAGTTAGCGCTAATTTAAGAGTTCGGCGCCGAAGCAGGCGGGCCCGGCCCAACGCCCCTGAGACTGCCTCACTTTGTCATAACTTACTCCGTTACTGCCTGCCTCAGTAACGCACACTGCTTTATTTAACATAGCTTTGGTTACCTATTAGTTTCGGGCTCATAAAACACATCTACACCTGGCAAACACGGGATCGGCGACTGCTTATTTTTTTATTTTAAATTCTAGCGAAACAAATTAGTAAATAAGTAGGTACCTAGGTAGGTAGTTAGTTTTAATATTAAGAAAATTCAATCTTATCAAATTTAGGCCACTCTTCTCGTTTGCTTAACAAAAGTTAATTTTATACACGCTTAAATGCGCGCGAAACGCGATCAAAACTTTACCGCAGCGAAATAAATAAAATATTAGATTATGGTTTCGCGCTGCTGGTTCGTCTAAAACGCTTTTAGCCACGCAAAAATATGTAAGTACTTTCTTTGAAAGAGAGCTACATTACTCAGTATTTTATGAAGCCACGATGTGAGTTTTAGTTCAATATACTCTCTGGTGATAGTATTAGTAAAATGGAGTTCATTGCTTATTCAGGGCGTCTGACGAATATTGATCGGATAAAAGAACACCTATTTAATTCTTACTGAATGAAAGTAATACATTTTTGCAAAACTAGTGTGTTTTTTTAAGAAGCCTAAATACTCAAGTTTCATTGCAAATGTAAATCACATGAAATGTACTAATAAAAATCCCACGTTAAAACACAATTTAAAATTCAAAGCATTTGAAATACTTCATAGCGCTGAGCACGCCACTAAAACGAGTGTTTTTAATTCTTTCAGCCGCACTTTGCCAGGAATGAGTGGTTAAAATCCTCCAAGAATATGAAGCACGTTTCGACTTGACTTTAGAAAAGAAAAATACGGGTGAAATAATAAATGACGGTATAATAGCGATCTTCACGCGAAAGATTAGCCACAAAAGCCAGGGGCTTAGCAGTATTTATAAGGAGTGTTAGCGGCACGCACAAGAGCGCCTTTGCAACGTTTTCTTGCCCGGACGCGAACGCACTCCGTTATCTCAGTCAGTCTCGGATAAACAATAAAGCATTACAGTTTTTTAACAATAGAAAATACCAAAAGAAACTACTTGACGCAATTAATAATAGACAAAACTAGTTCTCCGATGCATACGTTCTGTATATCGTTACGACGCGTCTTACCGCCAATTAAAATTTTAATGAATCTTAGAGCCTTATTAATTTAGTTGCCATCGCCAATTAAGACAACGCTAACACAGAATTAATTAGGTTTTAAATTGCGAGTAAACAAAGCGATGAATCTTGAAGAAGTCTTACATTTGCTGTTACGCCGCGCGTTGCTGATTACGAAGTATAATTTCCCTAGTTAATGCTACTCTACTCTAGTTTCTACTAGGCCCGCAATAGTCTGCATCCGTGGACATTACAGTATGCTTACACTACAGCACGGGCGCAATTATAATTAGGAGCACAAATAACTTAATTTTGATAGGTAAATGTCGATTGAAAGCCATGCTATGCCAGTCATTGACCGGCAAACCAAAAATGTAGAAAACAACATAAGCATTAATTTTAGATTTGTTGTGTATGTTGTATGTAGGCGCTATTAGGCAGTAGTCTGTTATTATATTTATAAAAAAATAGTTATTATGAATTTTCCAACAAAAAAAAAACTGTTCCCCAATTTCAAAATGATGATATACATAATGCATTTTGGAGGTACCAATTTTTACTGATAAAATCTTGAAAAAAACCTGTACAAAAATCTTTGACTGTATTTGTATTGTTATCCTACGACAAGTACTAAAAGTGGGTCTGACTACCAAGATTTGACCTCGCTTGTATAAAATACTCCTGAATTAATTCAGCTTGTAGCAGTGGGCAGTGTGAATATATCTTTAGGTCCAAGTTAAGTAGTGGACGATCCCCATGCGGGCCCGCGCCGCCGCAACTTTGGTATAACTCGTTTACTCTGGACCACCTAATTTGCTTGCTCACTACACAACAACAGTCAACTTGTCAGTCTAATTTATATGGACATTTGTACTGTGTACCTACGTCTGTTGGAAAAAGTACGTTTGGTAGAAATCAAAAAAGACATTCAGTTAGTCCAATTCTGCAAGAGAGCTACCTAAGCTATTTGAGTGTTACAGTACCTTGGTACAGTTGTGCCTTTTAGAGTAGTAGAATCTAGCTTCCTAGTTCTTAAACCCCTTTCAGGCGTTTTTTTATAAGTTTGCTTGTTTTGTTCGTTTTCATAGACTTTTGCCTATATTTAGAAAATACAGCATTTGTTAACACGTTCACTGCGGGAAAGTATTTCGAAGACTTTCAGTTAGAGCGTCATAGGGTATATAAGATCCGACAAATAACTTTCTGTTAGAGCGTTTGGGGGTCGAAAGGACCTGTTTCACATGCTCGTCTATAAGGGCCATTATCCGCATAGGTTTGATGAATATTGGTAAAATATTAATTGTAATTCATAGACATAGAGTTGCTTTTGGCACAGCGAAGTTCGTAAGTAGATGGAGTCTCTCAAAACTAATCAAATGTATGTTAAAACTATCGGATCTTGTATGCCCGATATCCGCACTGACATGAAAAACTATCGATATATTTTTAGGGCTGTAGGGTGTTAAAGAAAACATCGATATCGAGCTACATAAATTTTGATTAAAAAGAATTGAGTTTGAGATTACTTGAGAAAAAAAGAGTTTGATTAAAATTACTCTTACCCAAAGAGTTTTTCAGGTTACACATATCGGTGGGCGTTTTTTGTAAATGTTCTTCTGTTTTCGTGTTGTTTTCACTTTCGTCACCACTAGGCATTAACAATTTCCGTTTAAATCGCTTCATTTTCACTCATTCCACAAATAAAAAACTCACAGTGTATTCGGTTAATTTCAGAAAAACAGATGGGGGAACTATCTTTTTTTTTGCACACCCGCACTGCACTAGACAAACTAGCGTATAATCTAGTGCGGCTATCGGGTAATTGGGCATCGGGTCACTAAGACCCTATAACGCACTAGACGATATTTTTTTACGTCCAGTCGGCATAGGGCATAAAGGATCCGATGAAGTTTTTTTAAAGAAACTGACTACTTTTGGAGAGACAATGCCAAAACACTAACTATCTCACTTATGCGCAACAGATAACCTGTATAAGCTTGTCCCGCACCAGCGGTAGTTCAAGGAATTTTATCGCCGCACCGTAGGCTAGATGTGCATAGGATCTATTCGACCCGAAACCGCAGTGAACGTGTTAAATGTTCTAAATGTAGTTAGTACGCATAAACCTTATTTGAGCTGTCTAAAGAGCTTCTTAACACTATTACATAAGCATCACTTACTTTACTGCTAGCTATACGTACGCATGCATGTGCAGAGTTGTGCTGTGTTTGTGCCTAGTTATTTCCATTATGTCTTCTACTGCTAAGAAAATATGATTGACTTTAGGATTTTTTTGCACACTGTGTTTAAAACTTGTACTCTTGTATGCATGAATGTATGTTGGTTCCTTACTTGTTAATTTTGATGATTATAAGATTGGTAAATTATATTTTTTCTTCAGGCAAAAGCTAGTTATTTATTAACCGGAGAAAAATGCTGTTCATTGTGACGACTTTTTAATAGTGCACGCTAGCTGACTACAAAATATAAAACCCGAACTCGTAAATTCCTTGGGTCACTAAGCACCGGCACTCAATTGCTTAATCTACTTCAGAGCGTCTAAACGCAAACACAGTGATACCAACAAAGCCTTCATAACTCAGCAATTAAATTAATATTTGAGCAGTGGTAAATGAGAGCAGTGATTGTGCGAAGCATTAAATCTCGTGCAACGGCGGTCTCCAGGTGGGTAATGAATACAAACTGCGGGCCGCATGGTAAGCACTACTGTATATTAAGGGAGCGGGCCGCGGCTCTAACCGCTGCCTCGATGTTGAGGAACTGCCTCGCTCCCTTGCGGACCGTTTTGGATGAACCATTGATTACCCCCGAGGAGCTAAAATGTTTCTGAGGAGCTAATAATGTTGGCGAACATTCTGAACAAGTTTCATATGTATTATTTTATTTCTTAATCATCTTACCTAATCTAAAGCATAGATTTCATATCGACGTATAAGTAAAAAGTAGTAGGTATAGTAAACAATAGTGACTCAAGGGTTTTACCATTCCACTTAATTTCAAATGAATGTCGTTTAAAAATGCATGTTTCTGAAGACTTGAAAGAGCTACTGCTATATATTTCACAGAAGCTATTACAAAGAAGTGGCCCGGTTCGAAACGGTCAATTTGCAATTACGCCTTTTCTAGGAAATGGACAAATCGATAGGGGTTCATCGGCACCATAGGCATCATGAGGTGGAAGAGAACCCTCAGGAAGGGTGTCCGCCACACATTACGCCCCCTCCCCTCACCCTTAGTCGGAATTCCAGGCAAACATTGCATCGCCCTCTATTCTTTATTTCACCTGCCGGCGGTAATTTATAGCATTTATTTCAGTTTCTGCGAAACGAATAAGGAATTTAGATGTATAATTTTTTCGCATGGTTTTATTGGTTTTCTTTCCTTAACTTACAGTACTACTCTGTATAAAAGAGAGTGATGGTTTGATTGGGTAGGTACTTAAATAAGTATTACCATTTTTGGACACGGCAGCATCAAATATATATTTGATCAAAACAAGACGTATCGGCTATACTACGCTACGTATCGGAGACCTCATTCCTTGAAACTACGCTTTCAGTGGAAATGGTTCCAAAACTGAAGATACGAACACGAAACTTCCTTTCCAATTTTCGCTCAATGGCCATTAGGATGAGAAATGTAAAGTAGATTCCCGGACGAAGTCGAGATATGTGTTCGAAAAGAATGAAATTTCAAACTAAACTGGCGCGCACCGAGACTCATGCACTCTCAGTCGCGGAAACGGCTCCAGGACGCAGACTTCCCAAAATTATTTGCATGTATCACGTAAGTCAGGCTCTTAAAGGATATTACCCAAAGAACTCGTTCTTTCGCCGAAATAACCGCTAAATTAAGATAATCAATACTATGTTTTCTTTGCGAACTCGAAACTGACTGCAAGGATGTCTAGTACATTGTCAACAATCGTATATCATACGGACGGAACGTACAAATGACTAACGCCTCGCCTTATTGTGAACGTGCGGACAGCGCAAAGTTAATAACAGACCACGTTAAGTTGGTCAACGCTCCAGACTTTAACAGCTATTTCAATATGACTTCGGAAATCCCGTTGTTGTGAAGGCGGAGAATACAAGTTGTGTAACAAAGTGAGCCGGCCCCTAAAATACATCGTGAGTTAACGCAGTGTCAACAGGTTACTTGAGCCGAGGAGGCTGTCTATAATTTAGCGTGGACAGACTAAGTTGCGGACGGTACCTACCCCCTCGCTAGTTTACAAGCTTGTAAGTAACTTTAAACTGTTCAGGGCAATGGGCGCATAATGTGATTGTCATTAGGACCTATTAGTGCGCCATGCACTTGCGCCTTCCAAGATATGGCAAGAGATACCTACTACAGTGGGAGTGGGATGGAATCAAAAATGCATTGAATTATTTCATACAATTGTGTTACATGTCTAACACAAGTAACAACCAGTAGATAGAATAAGAGACATAATCTTATATCTATTTAGTTAGGGTAACATTCAAAGCCGTCGTTTCAATTCAATTAATTTGTTAGACTTGGTGCATTATGTGCAGAAACTTATTTCCTTGAAGTTACTGCGCCCAAGGTAAATTAAACGTAAATTAAAAGGACTACTATTTCTTTGTTAAAAGCCATATTTCCATATTAAGACCGGAAACCCTGCAGGGAAATACAATTTCTTCTTATAAAGCGATGACGTGGGGTGGTCCAGTGCAGTGCAATTTTGTACTGAGAAACCGAAATATACTCGTAGCTATAAGTATCGGATATGCTACTCGATTTTACAAATATGGTGTCATTTTATATGTATAGTCAAGTGCGTAAATATCGGTACCGTATCTTTACATATATTACGAGTAACGCTCTTGACTACATAAGTATATATTAAAATTCAACTTAATATTGTTAACTTAGGTTAGATACTTACATATAATTCGACGGTAAATTGGCCAAGTGCGAGTCGAATTTACATCCAAAGGGTTCTCCACCTTCCACCGTACAATCCGAACATTATTAAATAACTAATATTTTTTAATAGTACATTATGATAGAAGTGTGCTATGTTGGTAATTACACACGAGGCGTATTGTTTCTCGTTATTATTTCTCCGCGCATGCGCGCTGTGCACTTAGCACGCGCGTGACGAAGACACTGACACAGACTGCTAAACAGCCTAATATTAAAATTATAATAAAAAATAATTAATCAATGCCTGAGATTGCAAATTATGTTCAGTTTTAGATAAAAATGAATAATTTGTCGAAATTAAATGTTTATTTATCATCTTTTCCCTAAAATAGTTTAATATTCACGAAAATATTCCTTGTTCCTATAAAATATAATATTACCGCACTCGTGCGGTAATGTTTTACAGCACTTGTGCGTAATAAGCTCAATTATGAGCTTAATTGCAGTGCAATAAGACTCAATTTACGAGCAAGTGTGTTGAAAAGTAATATATTATACTAGCTTTTACCCGCGATTTCGTCTGCGTAGAATTATACGTTAAATCTTCCTCTTGAATCACTCGATCTATTAAAAAAACCGCATTAAAATCCGTTCCGTAGTTTTAAACATATTAGCATACATAGGGACAGACAGATAGACAGCGGAAAGCGACTTTGTTTTATACTATGTAGTGATAAATAGGTTGCTTCATTTTCAACACGGTTCCTTTTTCTTGGTTTGATATGCTGCAAGCTGCCGCGTTTGTAGATATATCTTAATGCGGCTTTTATACATACATCGATGTTGTTACTAGATCAAACAAGTTAAAATTAAATTAAAATTTGAACAGTTCCAGGCGAGGCGTTCTATAATTTGGTCTGCATATTTGAAAGAACCGCCCCTCACTCTGGCATGCGTTTGTTCGTTTCCTACGGAGTTCTCGCCGTTATTTCTGTAGTCGAGAAATCCCCTTGCGCAAGTTTCGTTAAGAATTCCGTACTTTAGTAGTTTCTCGTCTTATCATACATGTAGTTGGTAGGTATAGTGTGTGTTAAATAAAATAAACACGCAACCGCTGTTCTTTCGTATTGTTACTTGATCAATATTGTATTAAGGCTTTCAAATTATCTTTTATTTGCATTTTTTCGAAGGGAGCACCTGCTGCAACACCGAAAAATAAAATGGTGCCCCAAGGAAAACAAAAAAGCAATACTTACAGTACAGATGTAGGAACGCGGAGCGGCGCTTTACTTATTAGTTTTCGTTACCCCAGCGTATTCCGAGATGCATGTGTGTAATTTAGGGTTGGTGGCTTGTGTTGTCGTCGCGAATACCTCTCCGGTGTAATATTGGAAAAACTTGCGGGGCGGCGGATAGTTGCGCGGGTCAAGTTAATGATATAGCCGCCATTTGCGGACGAGTCCCCGCTCCGAATTGCGACCGGGCACGTTAATGGACGCAGCAACACCACTCTGAATATTTAAAGGACATTTGCTGAAATTACTACAAAAATAATGCCTCTTTGCTTGTACCGAATCACCCGAGGAACGGTTAAGAGACCGGCAATAAATATGCACGGAATCCTCTTCCTATTGCCTCTTTGCAGATTGCTTTTTCGGATTAAACATTTTCAACTGAAACTTTGGATTCGATTCGATGTTTGAAGTCGGCTTTCGAAATGTTTTATCTGAGGGGGGATCGATTTGTCATAGTGGGGAGCGTTTAGTGGAGTCAGTTTCACGTGCGGCCGTGAGTAGTTTCAGCGTAGAGCCTTTAAATGATAAATGAGGTTCGGTGATAGGAGAGCGGTGGTTGGCCGCGCGAGTGCCGACAGAATACCGCGCCGCCTCCACGCCGCGCAGACAGCGCGCTACGTGCGCCGCATAATGCACTGCTCCGTGCAAAATTCACAACTACCCTCTACCGAATTTATCTCATCTCTTTTGCTCGCGTACAGTCGGATATAACAGCAACGCGATTTAAAGTTGCAACTGTCTCCGGACAGAATTGCGTAAAAACATACAAAGTAAAGATCGGTTGACTACGAATAAATGCATTAGTTTGTTGAATAAAGTCATGTTACTACACTAGCTAAGAATAGGTTTTTTAAGAAGTGTCGACTCTTGGACCGAGTGCTGAAGTTCTTATGCATTCTGCAAAGTGCAAAAGTTTCCCCCACGCGTGGTGTCAGGCACGCGATGCATAATGCGAGTCGACCTCCCCTAACTTTTTCGCTTTGAAATCTTCATTTAAATAATATTTCCTCAAACAAAACGGGTATCGTGTAATTTCGTGTTTCGCAACTCTTTATGACATTTAAAACCTGTTACGCTGCCTTTTTCACGTAACTTAGGCATAATTTTAGCTTTATACGTAGATTTCCATTGATTAAAACAGGAATAATTAAGTACGAGTATGCATAAGTTCTGTCCAGTTAGTAATGCAAAATCAATACCTATTAGGAAAACTTGTGTTTACTTCTGCGCATAGGCGTATGACGCAATGTCTTGCCTCAAAGCTAATCAATGACTTTTGACTAACCTACCCAACCAGAAAGAAGATGTTAAATTTTAATAAATTCAAAGAAAGTATTTACGTTTTTATCAAGCTGTGGGCTCAACCCAAATAGAAGGAGTTCCGTCAACCGACCTCGATTTGCCTTACTTTTCATTTGACCTGAGACTGTACTTGTAAGTCTAAGTGTATTTTGTAAAAGGCTGCTCCGTGCCAATGCTCCCGGACACCTCAGTCTGAAGGTTCACGTTTCAGACAAATAAAAGGTAACGAAGAAAAAAGATGTCATAGAAATGTTTTCCTTTGTGAACTAAGCTCGACTGAGAAAATAAATTCCGAGTGATTGTAGCAGCCATGTAAAGACAATCCAGGCGAAATAAAACCGTCGAGATTAAAATAAATAAAATTTATCGGAAAAAATTTAGTCCAATTGAGGTAGTATAAGTGTAGTTGTAGAACTACATAATGGTAAGCTTGTTTTTTATGGCACAATATATAAACACAAAACAAAAACGTATTTATAAGTGACATAGGTATACTATACCATTACTCGTATTAATAGTAAAGTACGTACAGTCAAAGGCATAAAATATGTACGATACCAAGACGTCAAAATTATCTATACGCCTTTATACCACAAACAATAAGGTCGGTGACACACATATTTGACATGATAGCTGTATCGATATAAATATATCGATTTATTCCATTTTTTTATTGCAATATGTGTTTTGAAAACGACTCGTTTATGCCCTCGACTGTGCAAAATGTCTGCCAGTCAAGGGAATGAAATCGCAAATCTAATATAATTTGATTGAAACAGCGGATGGAAATTAAACTTATATTCAATTATAACGTATACTGTGTCCAACAAAGTTGACACTTTCCTTACGACTGAGCTTATTGAACAACTAGCGACCCGCCCAGGCTTCGCACGGTATATTATGCATGTATTATACATATAAACCTTCCTCTTGAATCACTCTATCTATTAAAAACAAACCGCATGAAAATCCGTTGTGTAGTTTTGAAGATATAAGCATACATCGGGACATGAGGACAGAAAAAGCGACTTTATTTTATACTATGTAGTGATAGTGACACTGCCCAAGTTTGGGGATGTGTTAGCCTCCATAGTGCTGAACTATATTCTTGCTAACAGTTAATTAGAAAGCAGCGCTGAGCAAGGCTAGGAAAATTTAGTTTTCTTTATTTTACGTAGAACTGACCGGTAGATGGCGCTGAGGGTGTAACTTACTGGTTCAGTAACAGCCTATTCAACCTAGCCTTGAAGAGTCCTAGATTATATTCGTCCGAAAATACACATGAAAGCGAATTCCACTCCTTAGCAGGTTACTATAGGTAGGATGAAGCGAACCGCTTCATGCGGGCCAATAGAATGCAAAAAACATAACGGTGAATACTACCCCGCCTGGACCTCCGCTGGCAAAAAGGAAATAGGCCTAATATAATATTTGTTAAAAAATACATTTTATTCTGTTAATGTGTTTTTGTATATGACATTTTGATTTATTTATTTAATTGCATTGTTTTTTCTATTAATTTTGTCATTTGGTTAATTTAAAATTTAAACCCTATTTTTTCATTATTTACATAAAATTATTTCATTATTTACCTGTAAGCAGTGACGATCCCTGGCGGAGAATTAATTTAATTAAATTGTACCTAATTGTTTTATTATTATTGTTTTTGATTTTGACATTTTTTGTAATATTCAATTGATTTGTATTATTTAATTTCATCTTATTTACTCTTGACGATTTCAATCTAATTTCTTCTAACTTAACAATGTACAATTTATGATGTAATTTTTATTGAATGAATAAATAATCTAAATCTAATCTAAATCTATTAGGTTGTGTAATTCTTGTGCACTTCAAAATGTATCTAACACAGTAGACTAGCAACACTTCGATGTTAATCGAAGCTCTGCAGCCTGTTCTCGAGCCTACGGCTAACTGATACTTGGTGGACTCGTCCCAAAGGTGGCAGCAGTACCTACCCATACACGAAACCTGTATGTGCTTTGTAAAGAGTAAGGAAGGAGCTGCCCTGGAGTGAAATATCGTCTCACCTTTAGAAGACATTTCTAGCAGTACACGTCGGGACTCAGTGCAATATTGCCGTAATCGAAACTATCCCAACTGGTTTGGGGCGGGTGGCAATTCTGGGAGGGCAGCTTCCACAGCTATGACAGTTAGAAATTAATATTGTGACCAAACGAGTGGCGCTAACTATTCTTATAAACAGTGAAAAATATGATGCTCCCAAAAATATCACAGCTACACTACGAAATAACCATTTCCTGTCCTAAACCTCGTAACTTGCTCCATACTGCAATGGGTAAGGAAGCTTTGTCTGCCGCCTCGCTTCTTATTAACGCGCATAAATATCAGCCGCCTCCCTCCCAATTTAGTGCCTACCTCCAGGAGGCAAGAGGAACAAATCAACTGGCACATATTATACACAAAATTGTATTAAGTCTAATATTACCCCTTGCGAGTACTACGTTTTTTAAGGTTGCTGGTTTAGTTTGTAGGTCACACCATCTGTGTCTGGTGGCTACCTACTTACCGCTTTTGTGCTATATCTGCGTTTTCGTCACTTGATCCGTCGGTAATTACTAATTACAAATAGTATCGTTGTATACTTAATTGTTGTAACTTCACAAACTTGTGGGATTTATACATGTGTTTTATGTGGCAGTAGTGGAGGGAGGGATTGCATGAAAAACATATATAGATACGTATGTTTCGCACAGGCTTGGTTATCCTGCACGTGAGTAGCGGAGTAGCAAGGTAAACTTTTTGTTCATTAGTATGTACATATTCGTATTGTATTAATTTCATACCTATGGAGTACCTATAAAAGACCGACAAATAAACTGAAATTTACGCGCTTCCGGGAGCTGTATTTATTTATTTGTTTGAAACATTGAACCGAGAGTTAACAAACTTTGAATACTATTTCACTACATTTTATTATCTGAAACGGGTAATTTCCCCTGAACAAACATTCGCCTCTGTTCATTCGAGAGCCCCAGCGCGCTAAATTTGAATTCATGTTACGAACAAGCTACATAAACCAATTACTGAGTAGAGCCAATGGCGGACGGCGCGGCGGCTCGACGGCACGCAACAATCGATAACTCACAATATGCCCGCTAGAGGGCAACGCCGTTGACGCCCGGTGCGCGCCCACACTACTCCTCCACGTTGCGCATCCTTGCGCTAAACCTTGTAATGGCGTTCAAAACAAATATTTTTTTGAGTGGAAGTAATATTTTGTTTTTGATATGTTTTGATAATTCTACTCAACATAGAAACTGGTTTTTAATTCCGATTTTATAAAAACACTTCGGTGGCACTTTCGTTTTATCAAAAAATTATACATAATTGTTGAGTGCAGCTCTTTTATTGAATCGTAAAAAATATATTTAATTTTATCGGTTATTTATTGTGAAATTATGGTGGATTTTTTAACACAAGAGTCATTAAAAGGGTGTACAACCTTATTGCGCTGAATATAATTTCGAACGAAATGACGCTCTACCAATGTTGTAGCGCCCGGAACTCTCAGTCAGCTGCTGCTTTAGCTTGCCGTTTCGTGTCGCGCTTCTTGTCCGCTTTCAATGTTTTCTGTTTTATTTTGTTATTATTTAGTGATGCAAACCCATTTTTTATCTAAATTTTATTGAATTGCATTAACGTGAAAGAAACTGTGTGGTTTTACAGTGCTTTTGGCCTCCGGATTGCAGAAAACACGAGGTAAACGCCTTACTATTTTTGTTTGTCGCGAACATAACCTCTCTGACATCATGTATGCTGCTCAATTTCAGTCGTTTAGCCTTTTATATGAGAAGTAGAGTTGTTGTAAAGTATAGAAGAAAGCAATGGTGCATATTTGAAGTGTGTTTTGGTTCATGGACTTTCGTAATACGACAGAAATTCTCATTCGATACTCCTTGCCAGCCTCTCCCTTTGTATTGCTATTGCTAATTTTCGTGGTGATTTAAGAGTTACGCCTTTCTTGGTGATCGCTATCGTAATAATTCGTTATAATCACAGTGTAATGATGTAATTTTATTAACAAAACGCAGGCTAGCTTACGCAGCCTGTGTTGACGGAACTAATATGAAGACTTGCCTAGCTAGACAAAGTGATTCACCAATTACCATCACAATGTGCTCGTATGGTGGTAACGAGGTGAAGTAAAACAATAGCGGACCGCCTTTATCTCATGGAGGAAGAGCGCGTGCTGTTTTTTTTTACTGTAGGTACCTACTGATTAGATTAGGATGGTTTGCGTTTAAAATTGATCAGTAGCCGGGACCGGGGCCCACTGAACATACAGCCATAGGCTGCATTTTCGGGCATCGCGGTGACGGACAAACTGCGTTATTTGTCTATACTCTCGTAACGTACGAGTACGTCGTAGTTTTTTTGGTAGGAGAGCGGGAATACTCTGACTACATAAAAAATAAAGTCAGACGGAAAAGTGACGGCGATTTGGACTACACCTGGCCGTGTGCATGCAGTTGCCTTGCAACCAAACTTTGCCAACTAGGTACAGTCAAGTGTAATAATATGTATTTAGACAAAGATTCAAAAATAAGTACCATACGCTCTTACACCGGCGTAATAAGGTCGTGGGACATATTTTTGAGAAGTTGCTATCAATACTTATTTTTGCACTTGACCGTACCTACCTAGATTGCTTGGCGAAGTTTAACAGCTTACACACAAACGTACACGAGACGAGGCGTAGTTTAAACTGACCTCACTGCCGTACGCAAAACTCCGTCTTACTACTTGTTATTTGGTCTTAGATTAGTACCTGTTTCGTTCCACTTCCGCATATCACTGCCCAACCAGCTATACAGCCTAAGCGAGTGACCTCGCGAGCCAGTAGATATGATGTGGCATAAATGAAAACCCATAAGTTGATTCTTTCGATTTCATCGTGTGATTCTCCAAAAAAAATCTCATCCAGCGATCATGACCACTACTCGGAAACCAATCATAATTGAACCATTCACTCAAATGCATTATCCGGAATCAGATGTCTTGTCATTGGGCTTTTCGCACGACTGACGGCGAAACACGGAAGACACCAAACTCCGTGTAATGTCTGAGCGACGAGGTCATGCTATGATTTCCAGCCAAAAAAAAAGGATCCTAAACCGTTGCTTCGCGAGCCTCCACCAATGTGAACCGAGAGGACTTAAATTATCTGTTATAAAGAGCCAAATTAGCAAAAAAAAATTGCTTAAGTACCTAGGAAAAAGCTCATTACACTCCTTTGCCCTTTGCGTCGTACAGTCGGTTAAAAAGGAACGTAGGTACACGAAGTCATCCTGCATCGTTTTTTCGGAGGCGTATAAAAGTAAGAGAAAAATTATGCTGTTCTTTCTCATTTTAACATAAGAAAGTGTTAAAAAACAAAGAGTACCCGTTTCTACAATTACAATTTTGGCTTAAATTTATCGAATTTAGGTAGGTACAGTAAAGTACGTCCTCCTTGGAAGGGGTTGCCATTTGCTCCGGCTTTCCCCAGATTTGGCCTAGTTTGAAGGCGCCCGGGGGGCGACCGGCCAGTTTTATTACCTTCTAGATAGATACGTACCAGCTTTCGCTCGTGGGTTCATTCGGTTCAAGTTGTTTTTATTCTTAAATAGCTGTGCGTTGAACTCCAACATTTTAATGCCAAACAAATATTAAAGTGTTGTAGCCACCCTAGTAATCGATTAGGTGAGATGCTGCGACCAATATAACGATTAAATTCTGTTCTTCGTGGCACTAGCATAAATTCGACTTCTCTCTCCCTGTGGAATTCCTTCCACAGGCACAGACTGCCTAGAGAGAAATCTAAGTAAACAGCTCGCATGTTACACATTACTGACAAAAGCATTAAAGTGTTTAACTACTATAGCTTGTAATCTTATACCTACAAGACTGTCTCAGGTTATATTGTGGCACGATTGCATTGCTCTCATACTACTTGCGAGGTGTATCTGAACCGCATACCAGATAAACCACCAGACCAATATGTCAGCGACAATTAGGCTTCGCGTCTACTAGAGTACGAGGGCCTACAGCGGTGTGCGGGCAAAAAATCCACCAATATAGTATTACTACATTTTCTTAGCCTAAACCCATATTTTGATAGATGTACATTAGTGAATGACCTAAAAGATTTAAGGTTACATAAGCTTCAGACATTTCAATATTGAATTAGTAACCGGATCGGCAAGTGTAGTTTAGGACGCCCTCAGACTAGATGATCCACGCAAGGTACGCAAGGTAGGCAGGTAAGCCAAGAGCTGTAGCTTATTACCTAACTCGCTCGCAATCGCCATCGTGTTCATTTTGACATTTCTTGTATGAATGTGACAGCTAGCTGATTCCGATGCCAATTGTCAGCCCATACATGAACTGTCAAAATGAACACGATGGCGATTGCGAGCGAGTTAGGTAATAAGCCTACTGGATGGGAGAAGCCGAGGATCATACACAATGGCGTTTAGATGGAGACTAGCGGCCCGGGTACAATATAATACAATACAAATATTGAACACCACAAATCAGTACAAAACAATACAAAAACAAACAACAAGGTAGACAGGCGGTCTTATCGCTTAATAGAGATCTCTACCATACAACCAATAAAAGAAAGAAATAAGTCGGAGACAGTTAAAGTAGAGTGGAGGAGAGGTGGAGTGTAGAGTGGGTAGATAGTATTTAACAAAAAATACACAGTAAAATCTATATTTTTTTTGTCGAGACTTAATAAAAAAACGACCAAGTGCGAGTCTGACTCGCGCACCTAGAGTTCCGTACAAATTCGGCAAGCGAATATAAAATCCTAAGCAAAATTTACTCAGCGTGAGGTCATTTTATACTGGTTATTTACATAGAGACACATTATAAATTCAGATTTTGAAAAAGTAGTTACTGTGACGTAACTGTAATCACGGTTTTTTTGTAGATATTGATGTCCTCTATAAACTGTAGTACATCACTTTGCTATTTTGTTAACAGTTTCCGCAGCGTACGCGATATAAGGTTTTTTTTCGTATTTTTTTCAGACCTTGGATTACATTATTGAAGTTTTCAAAACGGATCCCTAATATTTTGAAAATATTCTATACCTTTCGTTTTGTGTCAACTAGCGGGACTGAATAAGCAGACTACGTATATAATCTTCATGTCGAAATAAGAAAGCTGTAAAACTAAAGCAAGCTAGCGTTAAATTAAGTTTTAGGTTGGTAGCATGGTAGCTTAAAAGTGCAGATAATGGAGGATTTTACTGCTGTATGTATGTACTTACACTTACCAGGGGATAAAAGTCGCGCTCTGAAAAATACGAGCATAGCATAAATGACAATATTACTTTCATACTTATAGCCACTCAAATTTTATCAGAAACGAAGAAGTTGCTAAGAAAAGAAACCACTTAATTATTTTTAAATATCGACACAAACCACAATCACAAAAAGATTATAAAAAGGCCACACTGCAGCCAGTCGCCAACACATGGATATAAACATAGGTACAGGTCAAACTGAAAACCTCCTTTTTTTTGAAGTGGTTTAAAAAAGGTTATCTCATTTTGTTTAAGGTCAATAATGAAGCCTACCCATGGTAAAGGTACGAAGCGTTTCAGGGGTATTTCGACGATCATGACGGGAACGGGAAGTGTCGTTAACGCTTTTTGTGACTCCCGGTATAAATAAATATACAAAAATAGTATAATTAAAAACGGATAAGTATTTTTGATGGTACAGTGGAATATACGAAAATACAAACCCTTATGTAGGCTACCAAAATCATAACATACCCATTCTTTGTGGCTTCGCCTTGATGATGTTGATGATGTAGGGTGGGGACGCCTAGCTGGGTCAGACGGGCTGTCGATCCTTTTTGGCGATCATTCAGCCCGGTTCCCCTTGGTTGTAGCCGCCGGTTACTGCCCAGCAGCGCTCCCACGCAGCAACTCCTCGAATCTTCTTATTCTCCTGCCGAACATAAGGACATCTTTAAGTTCGACATCCCTTAGCTCGCCCTCCTCCAGTTCGTCACTCCCGAATGCTTCACGCCGCGCTGCCGGCTTCGCCTTACTCAGGTTAAAAGAAAATATAACTGACACTTGAGCCAAATTTTGAAAATCTGTGCTGTTTATTAGTCATCATTACATAATTTATTTAGCTTTATGAATATATTTTGAGTTCTCAACGTTTCCCGTTAAAAATGCTTCGCAAAATTCGCGTTGGCTCAGACAACTGGCTAGCAACAAAGTCAAACGAATTCAGTCTAATGTACTAACATGGAAAAATCTGCATCCCCTAAATATGGTGGCTAATGGTTATTCGAAAACGCTGTTAAATGCAGATGAGTGGCTGCACAACGTTTGCAAATGTCGACTTTTGCCGAAATTGTCCGTCTCGTCGGCCATATTCCGTTTAATGTCGCAATATTGTGAGCGTCGGCGGGCGGCCGCGGCCGGCCGGTCGCATGCATTTACATACATTAATGTGGACGCAACACATGCATGCACCTCGCTACCAATGTGTGTACGCTGCGAATTAACTGTAATTGAGCCATTCGGACAGTGGCGAGCCGCGCTCTGCTGCCTCCAGAGTTCTCTATTCTGATAATTCTCCACACCCTCGACAACAGATTTCATGACATTGAAGTGATTTCGCGTTAAGATAAAAAACTACCTATCCGAAAATACTTAATTTTTTTTCTGATAAATTCTTATTACAAATTACGTAATAAGTTAACATCCGGGCTGCTGACTGATTTTGGCATGACATGTATTTTCATTACGAAGCCTTTTGCTGTGGAAATCTTCAGAGCATATTTCCTTCTTATTCCTAATACCTACCGGGGCTGATAAATGATGATGCTTTTATTGCCAGTAAAGCGTTTTTCCTTCTAAAATAATTGTTTTTTTCTTTTCAAGATATCTTTTTTAGAAACATTCGTCCTTTTCACCGTTGAAACGTGTAACCGAAAGGCGACGCACTGAGATATTCATCTTCACCCCTTCAGGAGGAACAAACAGGGGTGTCGGAATTTTGTTATTAGCGATACTGAGGGTGTAGGTGCCGCTTCCGTCGCGCACCTGATTGATAGCGCTTCTTTCCACCTTGGGCCGAGCTTGTAATCGTGCCATTAATAAACTTTACTGCCTCCAAGTTTATCCTGTGGGCTCGTTATTTGCTTAATGGGCTGGCAAACGGCTTGGGCACGAGACACCTGTGCTAGACCGTTCATTGTACCCACTAATTGACGTATTGATGAAGACGTTTGCGAAGGTGAAAGTTTTCGGCCCGCGTGGAGTGAGGTCTGGCTCGCTCCGTGTGTATATCAGCGACTAGACGCACTTTCAGCGGCACTTTGAAGTTGGACTATCGCCAGAAGTCAAGAGTCACCACCAGTTAATTACACAACAAATCAACGGTGCTCAATTCACGAATGGTTGAGAAACTATTTTGCATCATTGCATCGCTAATAATGCGTAAGCTGAAACATTCACTTCAATGTTTAAGCAAGTTAACACCTCTAACCTTCTACATGTGACTATATTTACATGCCTCCCCATTACAAACTTCATAAAATAATAAATGGTATTACAGGTTGCACTTAAACTCAGCAATATAATGAATTTTATCAGATAAACAAGCAATAATTTTATTTAGTTTCCATATTATCCGGCATTAGTCGGGGCAATGTCATTCGGGGCTTGACAAAGCGACTGTTGGCACGGAGAGGCTTACTCAATAGCGAAATAAACAAAAATAAGGGAATATTCTCGAAATAATAATCTAAGTTAAAGGAACGTTTCATCAATCCATTAGCAATAGAGAAATAAAATATAAAATAAAAACAAATATTTTGTATGAATTTTCCATTAAAAAAAAGAAATTCAATAACTTTCCGACTTTCGTTCGCAGTAAATTAAAGTCAACAGCTGAAAGACAAGTGTCTCTACTTTGTCAGGAAACACTCGACAACGAGCGGCTTAACTTGACAGAATGTAAACTGCGTCAAGAGGGAGGTGCGGCGTCGTAAAAAAGGGCAAAGCAATAATTGCGGTGGTAAGCGACCTAGGGCCTCGCCAGCCGGCCGCGTTGCCGCACGGAGCTTCCTTCCTCCCGCCCTGTGATTGAAAGTTGACATTGAGCGCAGGGTGGCGCCAGGTACGGCCCTCGCGCTGCTATTTTCGACCCCGCAACCTATCGCGCCGGCGATCGGCCTCGCAGAAACTTGCCGTTTTAATCGCGTGAATATGGCTTAGCGTTTGCAAATGCGCACACAAAGAACTAACTTTCGAGTTCTAACCACAAATTAGCGTAGTGTTTGTATTTAGCGCAATTAGAAGCGGAACGTATTTTTTTCACATTGTATTGAGGAGGTAAGACTGGCAGCAAAACCCACTCGTTTAGGATGTTGTTTGAACAAGTTTATTCTTGTGCGAAGTTCTGAATGCCACTAATGGATTTGCACTAAATTTGACATTGAAATTGTTAACTGGAGACGGCTTTCGATGCGATCGCGGCAGCGGCCGAGCGCTACTCGAACTGGGTCAACGCCTTCTGACAAAAGGTGCGGCGTCAGATAGGCGACGTTTCCCGCCGCCCAGCTGCCGCCGGGCCCTCCTAAAACAAAGAACAATGAAATATGTCTCATTTATTTACGTTTACCGCATTCCTTTTTTTTCCCGAGCGCACCCAATGTATAGATAATCATTAGGCGTCGTTTGCTCGGCGCCCTTTAATGTGTTTGCATGCTCGACAATTTGATACCACGCCTGTTTGCATTGTTGCCGTTTTGCCTTCCCGATTAGGGTCGCGTTCGGGCTCCATATTTATTAGAGCTCAGGACTCGTAACACGACTTTCATTTTATACGGCTATAACACTCTTACAGCACATATCTATACCTATACGTATATGTGACGGAGGGTTTATGCTTTCCCTTTCGCGGGTTTCATGATAACATGACAAACGAATCAAATTTGCTTTAAGAATAAAACGTGTCTTAAAAGTAAAATAAGTATATTGAACTTGGTAGCTGAACTGCAGTAGTACGGAGAAGGGTCTATAAAATATTTTCGTTCTCTGATCGAAATCGGTGCCTGAATACGGCGTAACTGGATAGTGGTGTACCGTCGGCCGTTGTAGGACTACGCTATATCCTCCTGAACGGGTGGGAGGCGGAAGGACGTGTCACTCACGCCACGCTGACGTCTGCCTGCTTTCAGCTCAGCGCCGAGCGAGCTTCCGAGGCCTCTGACACAGACACTATTTCACATCACAAATAGTTAACTTGTATTTCGTGATCCTTTGTCTAATTGAAAGGTTTTTATTGAATTCGAGAACATGGTTTCTTATTGTAAACTTAATGTCCAACTTTATATTACCTTTTCTTGAATTTACTATCTAGTAATTTACATATTCGTTATAAATGCTATCGATTTTGTGTAAAACGAAAAATTTTCACTAAATACAAACACTATTTAACCCTTTAATCGCCGTGGTCCTAAATATAAAACATAAAATATCCAGCTCATTTCGCCGTAGTCCTATAAATAAGACAATATGCCATATATTTTTGACACCTCGGCGCTACTGGCATGTTCGGTATTAATCTTTTCGGCAGCTAAAAGGCTAAGTACGAATTATTCCACTTACGTCAACTGCCTCTTAGGTCAGAAAAATATTTATTCCATTTAAGACAATATAACACCAGCATGATACGTGTGCCTTAAATTAGAACTGACTTACAAATTCTAAATCGATAATCAGCCAATTAAGATTGGGGTTTCTAATTAGAGGTTTATTTCAGCGTCTTGTAAAGTAGATTACTTGAATGTGAGTCCATTTCCCAAAATATTTCCCGGTGTGCATCAATAATGTAACAATTTATAGCTTTTTAAATTCCTATTACATAATTCTTTGGACGTATTTTAGTAACGTCGTTAATAACTCACTACGTGCATTAGAGTTCAGAAAGGATGTGTTCACCTCACAGACACAATAACGCCGAATGACTCATTAGGGCTGTCAACGAAGCAATAAAATGTGCGGCGCTTAAACAAGTTTCAAAGATTTGCAGGAATATCATTGCCTGTTTTTCTTCTTTTCAGCTAAATGTTAATGCAGTAGGGGTTTTTAATAAGCATATTTCACTTTTATCATCGCTCCTACAATGTAATCTCCTGCTTAAAAATTCGAATCCAGACTCCAGATATACTTACCAAAAATATCATTAACAGGATGACGTCACTCTGTTCAAACTGTGTGTTTTACCTTATTTACCAAGATACATTTTTGGAAGTTCTTATTTAGGTTCACGTTTCATTCAGTATGTAGTTGAGTATGTGTGGGACAAGTCTTACAACCTGAATTAGAATCATTGTCACTCACTAGAAAAGAAGCTGCACTTAACGATGATCCAACCAACGTTCTTCACACATTATATCCGCTAACTTACTCAGATACGTCTCGTAAAGCTTCATGTTTATTAGTGACATTAACCCAATCGCAGCCAATTTATGAGGATTTTAAAATGTAAATGCCTTTTGATGGAAAACGGTTTAGTTACGAGTAAATAAAATAGTTTAGCACGTGCGAAGCGGGTCGGCCGCGGCCAAAGAACGGCAGTATCGTGCGCCGCTCCTTAATGTGGTGCCTCACGCGACGCTGCCTTTACCACCATTCCAGTCCTCACAATATTTTGTTTGCAGAGCCTCCGCGGGTCTACACACATCCCGAAGCGTGCTTCACACTAACAAATACCTACTCGCGCCTGGATAAAAATAAATAATTTTTGCTATAGACAAAACTCATTTTGTTACTCGAGTATTGAACATGATATTGCTCCATTGACATGAAAGGGTAAGAAATATGACGTAATAAGTAAAATGTATCAACGTAGACACATTTCATGGGTTCATATGTACTGAAATTGATATTCATAAACCGCTTTGGTACCTACTTGGTGGGGACTGAAATTTAATGTACCATGTAGTTTTACAAGAGCTGTTTAAACATTTTATGAGTCGGCACTGCATAACCGAATTGCTTCTCATTGTTGTTGTTATAGTCGTTTGGTATATTTGTGGAATCATAAAAGTGGCTTATGCTGGCGACAATAACTTACTGAGTTTCCTTAATGTATTGGTATTGCATTATTATCAGCTTTTAATGTTTTTGGTTTTATTGTTTCAGGTATTCCAATGGCTTCTTAAGTCAGTCAGTAAGTCTACACTACTAATTCAAGAATATCAAGTTTTAATTGACGGAAAAGTTGCTATGGTAATTAAGGTGTAAATTGCAAAATGTCACTGTATTGTAAATTTTAAAAATGACACTTTCATTTCACTCGCGCATAAATACTCGCGTTCTGGTTTTCATTACTAAACATGACCAATTCACGTCCGGTTTATGATTCAAAAAGTTTTTTGCGTGGCATATTCGGGCAAATAGTTTTATGTCGACCATTTTGACTTTTATTTTATTTTTCGTTTATTTTCCCTTGCGCGGCCGTAAAACGTACCTGGGCTCGCTCGCGGGGAATAACAGAGCGGGCTCACGAAAAATTTATTATTGAGACCTTTTCGCCCGAGCTCCATCGACAGACATTGCGAAGGCGAAAGTTATGAATGACACATGTTTTGAAATATTACCTGTAGTGAACTACCGCCCGAGAAGAAAATTTCATAGGATGAAAAGTTTATTTGTCGTGAAATATGTGAGAGTTTTATGAGAGCGGGAGACTTCTACAATGCTACGGATCATGCAATTTACTTTTCGTTCTCTATTGTAGAGTAATAAGGCCTGAAGGATATATTTCGCAGAATAAAAGATGTTAAGGTGCGACAAATTGGATGAGAAAACTTTTTTATTCGATATTTGAGCACCTACTTCGTCCCAACTAGATGGTTCATGTATGTGAATGATACACAATAAAATGTGTGACCCTTTCACCTTTTCTCACCTCAAAAGATATTGAATAACGCTTGACCCCGTTAATTCAAACGATGTTTACTATTTAGAAAAGCGATAAAAAATCTGTTTGGAATTTATAAATAAAGTCTAAAATAAGGATCGCAGCGAGGAATCAATTGCAGGAAATCGAGCATTAAATTTATTGATTCCTAATGTCAAGCCAATACGAACACAACGAATGGAAATACGCCAACTGTGTCGCCGAAACCTAAATAAGAACATCATTGGAAGTCGGAGAACGGCCTGTTAATAATTCAGGATTCTTATGCGTATAAAGCATCGTTTCACATGATTTATAAACCTGCTCCGTTTGTTTCTAAAATATAGATTGGTAACTAACGCATGCTTAAGCAATTAAATTATGTAGTCTTCTAGCGTTTATAAATGGCCGACCTTTTGAGGATTCATTGCAATTTACTTAATTAAATTATGCACATATAGAAATACATTTTTGATTTAATATTTGTCACTGAATTTCCTTGGAACCTGATATCTACCCGAAGCAAACAATGTTGTAACTGTGTATTATAAATATAATTTATTGTTATGTGTTTCTAATCTCGAACAGTATATAAAACACACTAACCAAGTTTAAATCGTATTTAGTGAGCTCTACTCGCATCGATAGATTCTTGGTTGCTGCTAGCGACAGCGACATCTGTCCAGCGCAATCCCGAACGCCTGTAGGTACCGCCGAATGCTGAATAATCTCTAAGATACCTCATTAATATAACGTAGCTAGATAATCTCGCTGTATGTTTCTATAATTAACCTATCCAACGGCTATTTGTTTGAGAGTCCGCGCCTTTGTTGGCCGAGCCCTTGGGAGCTCTGACACAATGAGAAAATTGTTGCATGGAGTGGTGAACGTTTTATTTTATTTTTTTCCGCCAATTATGAAATTTCGCGAGCATTGCGACGCGACCCACCTGCCATGAGCGTAGTCTCCCGAGGCACACGGACCGCTTTGTTCCTGTTTCACTAGAGAAAGTTCTAATTTTACTTTTACTTTGATAGCTCTGACCTGCATAATTCTTAAGTTATTGTTTGTTACAAGTTGCACTTTACACAACGTCTGATTTGTGGAATGTATTGCAATAAATTGTGCTGGTAAAGTTCAAGCTCATCAACAAAATCCAGCTACTGCGGAAAATATATCTCTAAAAATGCTTCTGCATCTGTATTCTCCCGTCGATACCCAGCGAACGCGAAGATTCCCTCTTGTTGGTCCTACGCTGCATCTCCCGCTATGTGGTCTTCACTCGAGAATCCTGGTGCTCCTTTGGCCTGTTGGTTCTTACATCTATGTGTCCAGCCTGTTGTCACTTTAATTTGTATACAAGAGTCCTAGAAATGTATGTTAATGTCTGACTGTTTATTCAGCTGATTTAAATTTTTATGCAACTTGATTTATGAATATGTACAAAACCAAATATCTCGTAAACAGAGCCGTGAACAAAAATAGGTTATTTACACCAAGTGACATAGTCCTAAATTATGAAAAGTTTTGCTATGTTGGGAAAATGAAAATGAAATGAAAATGAAAATTATTTTTGCAAATTGGCCGCCAAGGGCTCTTTTACATGTATTTTTGAAACTACCAGCGCATTCGGAAAGACCATCATTGCCAAGAAGAATGCGCCGCAAGAAACTTGGCAGAAAGTCATGGGTACCTACATAATCTTAACAATAAGTTTTTGCCAAAAAAAAAAAATAATACAAGCTTTTTGCTGACTGTACTTGCATTGTCATCCGTCCTACATATGTGTACCAAATTTCAAGTCAATCTGACCAACCGTTGAAGAGTTCCCTCCTGCGGAGACTGTCCTGGCTGGGTCACCAGAACTCCACTAACAAATCATTGTACTGTCATCTGACTTGCATAGTATGCAAAATTTTAGCTCAATCGGTTGAAGATATCTGCTTCAAAATTGAGTCGCAAGATTCCACCCGGACAAACATACGTTGCAAGTTAATATAAAGTAAAGCTTGTAATAAATATGCCACCACCAGGATTCGATCCCGGGAGCTTCATATTTAGTCAGCCACTAACCACAGTATGGACCCTACATATCTATGCAATAATGAAATGGCGAACAGACGTCGATAGGTAAACCTCAAAAGGTCGGACGTTTATATAGACAAGGGTTGCTCTTGATTTGAAGTGTCTTAATAATTATATTGAACATCTTGTTCCCTAAGCTCAGTGTATTCAATATAGCAAGACCGTATAACATTGCTTTCCACAAAATAACTTGTAAAATTGAATACTAAAGCTCTATTATGCATGGGATAATATTATGTTGAAAACGCAGTCTATCGATCGACCAAGCGCACGACACGCAATTAACGAATTGAAAATGCTTATCAAAATGATCGAGCTCTGTTTTCCCGTAGCCAAGTGGTCTGAGTCACCGGCCGAGTTCGCGGAACCCAGTGAACCCTCATGCTAGGGTGAGTTCGCTAATGACAGACCGACGACGATCGGCGACTGTTTGGCGTCCGAAAACTCAACCAGACCACGTGCAAAACTACACCCTTCAAACCACAGCAGTAAACTCCAATTCCACGAACTATGCTACCCCCATCCGGCGATTCGGTGCGTGTTTGTATGCAGCCTTTCAATCGGCACTGTTATTTTGATAAATATGCATGAAGTCGCGAAACCGGCGACGCGGGTAACATAAAACGCCATAGTGAAAATTTAATGATATTTCCTGGTAGCCCTTAATGAGTCATGTCCGTCGAAGGGTTAATTTTGTGAGCGTGACGTAATATTTTTTGCAACGTCTTACTTGCGAGGGTTGTTATTGATATGTATACCCCATTGTTATAATGTCGGGCAATTAAGTAATTGCATAAGGCACATACTTTGATAAAAAGTTCTTTATTTTTTATTGCGGTTTCATCTATAAATAGACTCTTCTTTTATTAAACTTCATAAGTTGTGCATCAGTCAATTAACATTCAAAAAGAAAACCCTTTACATATTACGTTGAAAGTGAATCGATTAGCTATTTCAGAATTCATGTAAATTAAACTACTTTTACCTTCTAAAAACGTATCATGATTTTGACGCGACATTGGTTTTATGCACCACAGCGCAGATAACAATCTGCCATTTTACATTCACTTATCTCGAACCTTGGCCCACGCACTGTGATTCAGAAATATATAAAATTCTATCCACCAATGAGGATGATGAAAGTACCTAGGTATTGTACACCCAGTCCGGTTTGGCGTGTGGTTCAAGAAAGTCTCGAGTCGACTCTGATCCGTGTCAAACTAAATTAAAGGCTAACCATTCCATTTCGAGCTGGTAAATTCGAATTAAATATTTGTAAAATATTATTTATTGTAACGTGCATGTTATTTTATTAGTTTGCATCTACATTAATTGTGTTCTGTGATACTTTCCTCAAATTAAGACGCTAACAGGTAAGAATTATTAAAATGTAGTCTAATCTGATAGTACTTTAGTAGGTATATAAAACAGTGCCAAGATCATATCAACTAAATCCAAGCTTCATTTTAGACATCATGTTACATAGAGCCATTTACTGATTAAGATCTACACAATCGATATCTAAATAGAAATAGTGTAAGTTTATTTTTTCAAAACAACCGGGTTCGATTCCCGAGCTGAGTACAGGTTTTTTTAAATGTATGAATGCAGTTTGTCTTGTTATTAAAATCGATGACATGGTTCCTAAGAACAGATCTTCGTATGTCTTATAGTTTCAGACTTTCCCATACTGACCGATTTCAATGAGACATCCTGTATAAGATAGAATAACAATGAAAACAATTCAGTCAACAAAATGTAAAAGCTTAAAAAGAGCGTAAAAAAATGTGCTGCCTAATCGGTCCTCGTGGCTTGGGTGCCTTGGCGGACAGCATAAAGCGCAAGGGCTCTTTCGCGAACTGGTTTGTTAGTGTATGCCATTGCACCGCCCCCGCCATCGGCACCCAGGCACGTTTTGTGCATTTAAGGTCAAGCTTTAGGCAAGCTTCGTTTGGTTTAATAAAATAACTTTTTTATCGCTTGAAAATTTATGCAAACCTCTATCTAACGCGGCGCATGTTAAATTTTGGTCAGGTATGGTATGGTATGCAAGCGATAAAAAGTATCGATACTACCTACGTTGTAAAAAAACTCTTATCTCAAAATCAATAACTTTTTTTACCTGTAGTCTTTGGTTTACTTATCGATTTCAATATCAGAATCCAGTTTGTTTCAAAGTACATAATAAACAATTAACAACTTAAAAAATGAGACCAACAGTGTTCTTCGCAACTAAATACTTCTTTCTGGTACGACCTTTGATGTTATCTATGATTGTTTGGAAGAGTCTATAGGACAAATTAAGTAGTTTAGGAAGCGTCACTTAGAAGTTTTAGCTGTTACTTTATGTTCATTTTAAAAACATAGCTGTGTAACGACGTTCAAAATGTAGGTAATTTAATACGAGATATCGAGTATATTACGAGTGGGAATTTGCGTTAATTTTTACTTCCCTAATAAAATTTCGTCCCGGCCATCGCAAACATGTAATACGAAAAGAATAAAGTCGTTTTTATCTGACGCCTCTTTATTTGTACTCGAATATTGTTAATCTTAATGTTTACAGATGGTTGCACAGGGAGATAATATACCTGCGTGCGTACATGATATTCATCTGCGTTGTCATTTAACAAGGCGTGACAGACTGTTATGGCTCGATTTTCTCAATGGCTGTCGAGTGTCGGCTTTTGTAATGAAATCTATGGCTTCTATGGCACAGCTTGTGTTTTAAATGTGTTTACAGGCATTTTAAAACTTCGCTAAATTTTCGCGCAATTCTTCTTTGTTGTTGCATTACATAATCATTAAATGTATGTATATGTATAATAGTGTGTGACTTGGTCATCGTACGCAGTTACATCGTTAGTATTTGAACAAGTGCTCTCAGTGTTAAAAGTCTTATTTCATACGTTACAACTAGTTTTATGCAATCAAAATAAGTCTTAATTTGGATAAAACTGTAACACATATTTGAGTTAATTTTGCGCAGTGAGTTAAATGCCAGTGCCTTCTATCAGTCTACTTACAAGTCTATCTGCTGCACATATAAGCATTTTTGCATGTGAATAGAAAATAAATTTGATTTTATAATCAAAATTACACATCTAAACGAGCTAACCTAAATGTCGCGCTCGCAGAGCGTTCGTTAGTTCCACACTTATAGCTCCATTTCTAACGTCAGAAGCGCATAATGCATGTCTAATTTCACATTTTCGTCTGCTCTACAGATTAGTAACGTGAATTACGCGGTACAGTTTACGTAGACGGGTGAAAAGGATAAAGAGTAGGCATGTGGTCACACGCGGTCGGTGCAAACTCTATTTGCGCGACTCATGCGCAGCCGCTGCTCTGCCGGAGAAAGTGCACCGCTTCTGCTCTACTTTCCACTGTAGACAAGCGTTATATTTCAATATAATACAGCTACACATTATATTCTGCTAAGATAACTTGAGAATAAATAACGACTTGCTCCAAATAAGCCGCTTGGTTGCCAACAATACTGTACGACGTACGTAGCCATGTTCATGATGATGGTGTGTTACACGATACTATTGATATGCGCGATATTATGTTAAAAGCTAAAGTAGAAATCCTTGGTTGTGGTCTGATAAGTGTGTTGATATCAATTGCATATGCGGCTACGCAGATTGGTATCTAAGAACAAGTTGCTGCCAATGAACTGGAATTGCATAACGCATAAGTAATAGCCTCGTACATGGACTTACTAAGTAATATTCGTCTGTAATTTGCAGAGTTACTTAGTTCGGTTAAGAAATACATTATGAAGTACTTTTATGGCGAACCGTTCGCTCACTGGCTAGATTTAATGTGCGTGCGGCGCCTGAAGTCTGCCGCCCGCGACATGATCATGAATTTACTTGTTTTATTGCTTCCATACAATTTCTTCATATGTTCGCTATAAATTCACTCGCATGGTTTCGAGACGATGAAGAATTCCTTGTACTTATAATGACAATTCCCATTTATGCGTAACATTATTTATGACCATTTGGAGCGAGCTTGTAAATTTATCGCATTTTACTTTGTACCATCGAGGGAATGAGCGAAAATAATAGGAATCATGTTTAGGCGATGAGGCTAGCAACCCATCACTATTTTGATTCCATTTTCCACCTATACGCCCACAATCTTGCTAAATGTGGCCTGTAGGTACCTGTTGCCTTAGGCTCTGTCTACCCCGTAAGGGATAAAGACGTGAGTTGTGTATGTATGTATAAATGTTAAAGCAAAGTTAAACCAACGGAACTTTGGTTAAGAATTCATTAAACGTATCGGGTGTCGTATTAGCTAGATTATTCTAACCTCGGCATAGCTAATCCGAGCTCTAGAGACATAAATGCCAGAGAGCACTAAATAACATTGTGGAAAACATCCGACGTGTATAATTAAGGGAAGAGCTCTTTTATAGACATTTTTCTCATTTACCGGCATTCTTTAAAAATTTTGCATGTGTTAATGATATTAGTAGCCCCATTAAACGTAACGTTTTTCCTTATCTGCGTATATAAAATCAGTGTATTTGCGAGTGCTTTGTCGTTGGAGGGCTGTGTTGGATGGGGATGGAGATGGCCCGAAGGCTCGTCCAGGGGTTGCAAGGTAGAGGTGGTGGCCTAATCTTGCGCCGCCGGTGCTGCCGGCAGCCTCCACTCCACTTCAATGGAGCCATTTGCATGCGACTCGTGGGCGAGGTCCGCCTACCCACGGTAACACGGATCGTAAATTTTGTCCTTTTACTTGCAAGGAGGGTTTTTTTTTTCAGAGAAGCAGATGCCCATTTTTCCGTAAGGGGCTAATTTATTGGATGTTGCGGCAGAAGCTATAAAAGTCTTCGAATTAAAAGTCAGCGTCCGGAATGTGAGCGTTGACCTCTTTTCTGAAGTGGGTGGGAAAGCTCAGTTTTTATTCGTACCTGTCGACGTTTTTGGGAGAGTTTGAAAATTCTTTTCGATGTTTTGTTTAATTAAGTTTTCGTGGTTATTGCAAAAGTTTTGCGCGTTGGAGCCATGCTTGTTTATGAAACATGTTTTTGTAATAATTTTAACGTTTTAACGCAAAATTGTGTGTTGCAATTGAGGCAGTAAACGAAGTAACGAGGCCCAGGTCGATACGATCGGAAAGACCATTCGCAGCATGGGCCCGATTCACTTTCTAGTTAACGGGCACCATTGTTAGCCTCCTCTAATACATCCGATGTAAATGTCGTTCATCATTGAAATTTATTGGAAAATAGGACCCGTTGGTTTGTCTACCTATAGGTATATAGATAGCAGATCTTAATTTTTAGGCGGTTAGATCTCTAGCATTATCCGTTTTTATGATGAAAAGATTTGTTTCATCGTAACTAAAATAGGGAGATTTTTTTGTAAGTTATACGAATAACACATCTCAGCCTTCTTTTGTTTATTTTTGTACATTTGTAGAAGAATGAAGAAAAAAAAATACTCCATGTTAATGAATCTTATCCACTGCGTCCTCTTAACCCGTAGTTTGAAATAACATACATGCTATAGCATGTAAACATAAAATGATCATGTTTATTATAGGTATTTTGTTAATGAAGACGTCTCGTTCTAAGAAAAGTCAAGAGCGTTTATTACAGTGGTCGATGTTGCAATAACCGCACTGACTCATACTTTTGGCTATTACCGCCCCAAGGCTAAGTGAGCCACTGCACATTGGCCGAGTTAAACAGTTTTAACTACTATCAAGTTGCAATATTAAACAAGATTGTAACTTGCTCTTTGGCATTAGGACCTTTACTAACTGCTTGCTGTTCGCTTAATTAATTATACAGCTGTTTCAATAATCTGATACTCCGTTCGGTTAGATGACCAAGTTTGCTTGGGTAAAATCCTTCTTATGTACAGGATGTACCATTATACTGACCTAAGTACCAAAGAACGAAGAGATCACACCCTTAATACAGAATCACTAACCACGACGAGGAGACTCACTCGATTACTCAGCGCGTAATTTTGAACTAAAGCCCAGACTGGAGAAATAAGTCTATCAAATAAATATTTATACAATCATTGTCTGACGGTACGCAACAATGCACACGATGCAGGCTTAAGTTGTAGCAAACGTTACTTAGTATTTGGGCTAAAAAACGTTTCCTTGGAAACAAATAAAAATGTGTTGCTTTTTTATCTTTTTTTTTCATGTTTTACCTAGACATTGTATTTTAAAATGAGCGGTATTTCTACCTAAGATCGTCTTACGAGTGGTTATGATGTCTATTTCAAAATCCTCGCACGTATGTATTTTGGACAAACCATTTTCTGGCAAATGACGTCTCAATTTTTATTTAAACAGCGTTACTCAAGGTTTTTGTTAGTGCCTAGTCATCTTATAAATCATCAAGTCAATTTAAGGCCTAGTTAGTTTTTAAAGCCTAAACCTGATGATGCTCGCCAACAGATTAGTTGGCATGCAATTAGAGAGCGAGGCTTGCGGTGCCCGCTAAGTGCCACCCGGCGGATTACGCCTTCGTGTTTGCTCACCGGCGAAGTGGACGTTTAGCGATCATCTCACTAATACGCTTTGTTCGTTTATCTACAGATGAATCATTGATTGGCCGAGGCCGAAAACATGAGTGTAGCTTGAACCAACCTGCGTCAGAATTCGCAAACGTCTCTAGAGCCCGCTTATTTTTCGTCAAGAAACTCTCCAGGCTTACATGAATAGTACTTTTTGTTTGATCGCGAAGAATTCAATTTAGATTAAATAAATTAAGGAAACCTCGAAACTCTATCTTCAAACAGAACTATTATGTACTGTTCTTCTAAATATTATATTGTTACACAATTTATATGTGCATTAAAAGTTGCGGTTCATAATTCATTAAGTGGATTTAGTTGATTTATGTATGGTAGCTACGCCATGGAGTTCAAGTGCTGCACTGCACATGCCAGACTAAATACGACTAATTACTCACATACATGGCCATACAGGTCGTCATTAAGTTGTATTTAAGAGTCAATCACCTTGCACGGCGGGGGCGAGCACGTGGGCTCGTTGCCAATGAACTTGAAACCGGCGACAAATGTTACGCATGCTAATATTGCTAATCCTACTGACAGGGGGCGATTTTGTGTAGCGAAACGTTTGAAATGCGACCCGATTCTACCATGACTTAAAGCTACCGTGAGACAGACATAATTATTAAAATAGGATACATACCGCTCATGTAAAATAAAAATGAAGATTGAAAAGCGAAACGTGTTAACTAAGAGCAAAATTCGAGAACGATTCGACGGATTCGGTTTTTTATTTTTGTATTTGTTAAAATCCGAGGAGAGTTCTCATTTATATAAATAAGTTATAGTCATAAGCTAATTCTTCGCAGAAGTCACGATGAACTGTACTGCAATGTATACATATATTTCTGATTTTTTTTCTTGTGTATTAATTTTAATCAGTGTAAGGTGATGCACAAAATAAAAATAGTCAGAGACTTAAGCGGTTACGAGTAAAACATATGTATAAAATGAAGGAATACGAGTTTCGAAATAACTAACGCCAGGCATTACGCCCAATGAAACAATGAAGGCGCTGATTTATCTCAACCGTCTGTTTATTTGCATCCGTAAGGGGATATCTTTACTGAGGAGAATTACGGACATGCATTGTTATGCCAAAGACGAGAATGGTAAAGAAGTAACTAAGCTACTTAGTGGCATGATGACTAAACTCAACGCCAGACATGAAAAAGTGACCGATGTGTGCGCGCATGAGCAATAGCATGTGTAGTCTAAAGAACACTGGTATTAACTTTTTAAGTTAAATTGCTGCCAGAAAGAATGATCGTGTAATATGGACACTTTACTTGTTTGTGTTTAATAGCGGAAGAAATATAAACTTTGGTGTAGTTTTTAGTGTATCGTGGGAATAGTAACTTAAATTATATATATCGTCGTGTCAAATTCAAGGATACGTAAAAAGCTGAAAATTTATGTCATATCCGTGGCATCCATTTCCTAGCAGCACGCAAATTTTACGGCTGTTACGGACACGCACTCCATACAACATAAACGTCAAATTATTAAAATTAAGCCTCTTTATGAACGCGCCTGGCTTTTGGGGAAATGTGAAAATTGGAAAAGTTGTAACCATTAACTCGTCTATTGACAAAGCTGCAAATTTTTAACACGCTCAAATTGAGTGTTACGAAGAAATGTCGACAGCAAAATTACATGCGTAGGTATGTGATGAAATGAATTTGTTAATATTTGCTTGAGCATTCAATCAACATTGTTTGCTTACCCGTGGAACTAGTCATTATTAAATGATCATAGATTTTATGGAATACTGACCATATTGGGCGACAAGTTAATTGTCGGGCGTGGGTGCGGCGACGATTCGGTTGTTCATCCACTTGGTCTTGTTTATCGATTAGAAGAATCCGCGCCCATGGGCCAACTTGTGTCATTTGGCCGGGAGTCAAGGACGGCGCTAGTCGGCTCGACGGTGCCGGGCTGGCCTTATTTGGCGATTGGTGGGCGCCAGTTTTACGACTTTGCCTTTTTCCAACGACCCGTTTCCATGTTGGATACACTTTAGATAATACGTCTGTATATGTGAGCAGTAGACAGACAAAACATTGACCTTTGCCAATTTCATCTTGCTCACTCTATGTCAAGGGCAGTAATTTAGTAAAACGACAGTTTCCATATCATTGACAAAATTGGTTGTGTGTTGCGAAGAGAAATTGGCACATTTTTGGCGATTCATACCTTTTTAAAGGGTTCCAAAGAAAATCTGTCTTATTTAACACTGTTTGGACAGGATTTTTGCTGCTAAACAAGTTAAGAAAGCTAAAGACCTAGTGAGTTTCGAAATAAAACAAGGCATAAATTGTATTGATTAATTAACGTCAATTTCGAAATACGGAACTTTCAGCGCTAAAATTCGTCTCTTATTTGGTCAATATTTATTTGGAATTGCATAGCCTGCGAAGAAACAACCGTTCTATTTTCATAGGCTATTTCTGTCACCGTCGGAAAGGTAGTGAAACATTCGGCAATATTAACTATTCGTGACGGTACCGGGCCCTGTTAGCTGGAAAAATGGAACGTGACATTTTAAATTTGGCGCAAAGCTCGCAACATTAATCTGGCGCGTCGTCGCCGCCCTCGCCCATGCCGTGCGTGGCCTAATCCGCGCGCTCCCCGAACGACCCGGGAAGATGGAAAAATCTCGAAAGACTCACATCAAATTACCAGCTTTAAAGCGTAGTGAATTCCCCTGGGCTCTAGATGACACACCTTGCCTTTCAGGAAGGCCCCTAAATAACGTGGCGGTGTCCTTCGGGAAGTTTGGAAGGTTCGGGCGCGCACGTGCTTTTGTCATACTTTTGTCGAGTTTTACGTACGACGTGCCGCGCATTCGATTGAGTTCCGAAAACGCGTGCTTACACAACTTTACTAATATTTGTTTTAAAGTTTTTAAGGGAGTACAAAACTTTGCGCCCTTCTTCGACCCTCGATACAACCGGTCGTACATTTTATATTTGCTGGTTTCACAACGCAACCTCCTTTTGCGTTTCAACGTTATTTAAGTAGTTTCGCCAAATGTTGGGTTAATGTTAAAGGTTAATGTTAATCCGCGCCATGATTGGATTACCTCTGATTATTTAAGCGTGCCAATTACAGCTAAGGACGATTTTATTTTAGTTTGAAACAAAACTTATCATAAAGTCTATCTACAGAAATGGTTTTAAATAGATGTGATAACTATATAATAATATGTAAAAGTGTATTATTAGACTGGGATGAGAAAGGGATTGAAAAATCTGTCATTCCATATATATTATGACGTAAGTACTTATATGGAATGACAGATTTTTCAATTCTTTTCTCGTCACGTTTTAGTATGTACCTATGTGAAAAGTTTCACTTATCTTAATGTATGGAACTGTTAAGTTTAATCAAATATCTGCTCTTATATAAACATGATTTAAATGTGGCAATGACATATATTTTGACACAACCCACATAGCGCTTAAAACTAAATTTAGTATTTTTTTTGCTGCAAAGTCACTCTTAGAAAATAATTTCACTGACAACTACAATCGTCTTGTCATTTCATTTCATCCCACAACAACACTGTTAAAGCTCCTATGTGGACGTTTTGACAAAACTGCATAACTGCTGTAGTTCAGATGCCCAGGGGTGACATAAACTTCAACTATCGACATTAAATACAAGTTTCCTCGATCAGACCGATCTGAATTACTGACGTAGTTTAAAGCTAGCTCAAAACAGTTGTTTATGAAACAAATCAAATCAAAGCATATTAAAATGAATTAACTGAAAGATCGACAAGTTATTATTTGTACATATGAATAATTATAGTCTACATTTATCGTGTCTCACTGGTGGGCAAGTGTACTTTTCGACCTCCACACATTTCCCATATCCAGAGCTATATCATCATCAGGCTATTCGTCAAGTATTACTTGATTATCTTTCATTATGAAACTGTTGCGGGAGCCGTTAATATCTTTAATATATTTTAACGCCGACGCGTCGCTAACCTACTTTACTAGCCTACTGCTTTAAGGAAAACGAATTTCAAATGCCAAAGTCAACTTAACTCAATATGAAAGATAACAACGAAACATTTGTTAGTCAGCGGCCTTTGTCTCGCCGTTCGTGAGCTAACCAAAGCTTTTGAATTCCGTCGCTTCAGACATTTGCTGAAAAGGCGCACAACGCGTTAGGCACGGCGATACCCCCCGCCCCGCGCAAAACTTGCACACTCGCGGCTCACGCGGCTTACTTTAACTTGTCTTCGCCACTTCAACGGTTATTAGCCTTTACGGGAACGTGTTTCAAATGATCATGCAGACTAAGACATGGTTTCCAAATAAAGTGATCCTGCTTAAAACTTTGCTCTCTCAAATACAATATCTCTAATTTAGTTGCAAATCGCTGGTACTGTAATGTTTCGAGCAAAGGTTTATGATAAAAACTCTGCCGCATAGCATAAAATTCAATTTTGCGCGCGTCGACGATTCCGCAATGAATTCAACAATAATTAGAGTTGGTGCGGGAGAGCGCTCGCGAAGCTTACCGGCGGATGTCACAAATCCTAGCCAAGGGCCGGGGCGTGTAATGCAAATAACTGTGTTTACCTGGCCCCACCCGCCGCACGCTGCCGCGCCAATGTTGCGCGATTCATAATAACGGCTTTTATTTCCGTAACTAGCTGCGACGCTCTCATTTTGTCGGTTAACGCGCATTGTGACACCGCGGCGAAACGAATGCCGCCCCGTAATGGAGTTTTTCGACTCAGCTTTTTTCGTTTCTCGTTACAAAATGTGATTATTATATAACTAGAACAGCGACGCCATCGCATTCTAAATACCACAGGGGTAATATGTTTAAACTCACGATATGGGATATTACAACTAAACTTTACACATTTGCGCCGAGATATTTGCCTGACTTAATTTATTTGGACCCAGAGTCTCAAGTTCCTTAATGAATTAGTATATCTGAGCTTAATATTATGATTATTATTTATCGTCCCATTTATTTTCTGGAACAACTATTTTGCGGGTTGGGTGACGTGCAAATCATGACACCCTCGACTAACACGTGTACAGCCTTGGAGCAGGTAGGGTTGCTAACGATATTCATTTACGTCCTAACGAGTAAATTTATTTATAATGATATAATATCTAGTGGCGCCCAAGGCATACATAAATAATAACATCTTACGAGCAATAACGGTGACATAATGAATCGTAATTGCATACACGTATCAGTTATGTTTAAATTGGCTTATCACGTGGTTGTATGTTATGTAGACGTTTTTACAAAAATAGGAATTCATAGTTATTAACATACATTTTTGTAGATAAGTCTAGAGTTAATGGTTGCTTAGCTTCTGAACACCGCTATCGAGTTTGACTACTTTCCAGTAGTAAATATCAAATTCAAAATTCATGTATTAAGTTAATGGATGAGTAAGTATGGAGATATAGTACTACGTGTACCAGCTTCAAACTTCAATTTAAAGCGAACTCGGCAAGAAGCCACGTTTAAGGGCTATTGCGAGTTTAACATTGCTATAATTTGCCGGGCATATTGGAAAACTTGTAATTGGCTTAGTTTTATATTCGCGCGGCAGTGTGTGCGAGGAAACTTAAATAATATCATTTAGGATAGGAATTGATGTTAAGCGGAGAAACTCCGTCTTCTAAATCTTTTAAAACTGATATTGAATTTGGGATTTTTGTAAATATATTGATGTTAATATGTAAAAGTAATTTCTAATCTTTTTATTTTTATTTTATTGAGACTTCTCTGTGACGAACGTTCTGAGTTCTTAAGTATAATATCTGATTCAGGCTGGATGATCTCACGAGCATCGCTGTACTGGCTCTAAAATAAAACAAGTCTTTGAATGCGTAATGTCTGCTATAAAAATATTAGCTCTCCGCAGCGTTGCCCAAGCGTATTAAAAACTCGTTTCAAATTTGTAGTGTCCTGCCCCCTCCCTTTTTCCTTTTTCCTTATTTATGTCTTAAAATTTTGCCGTAAGACTTTAAACTTTGACGAAGCTGATGGTATTCAAAACTACGATTTGTTAACTAACCTAATTAACCTTCTTTTTTTTTGCTTTCAGATTTTGGCCCGGAGTCATATCATTGTTAAGGAGCTCACTTAAAAGTAGGTGTTTGTTCTATTAATAATCACATGCATTGACGGCACTAAAAAGAATTTGCATCAGAAAATCTGAATGGACCCGAAATCGCCCCCTGCACGACCGATGCTTTTTGTTTCTTTTTGTCCGCCTGAAAATTTATTTCGTATTTTAATATCTTGCCGTGTCTGCGTGTCATATTTTTCATGATTACTCTCTTGGCAAAATACCAAGATCTTTTCCGCTTATCTTTCTTAACTTTTGCTCAGCAAAATGGCCCAAGATGCCTCGATTTTGTAGAGGTATTTTTTCTTGATAATTTTCAGCTTTGGGCATTGGGCACTGATAGAGTAGGTACTAGGTACCATTCATTTTTGTGAGATTTTACTTACCAAAAGTAACTTAGGTAAACATTTTTGTTCAAAGTATAAATAAATCGGCTCTACATTACCATATAGGTTAACAAACATTTTTTCCGCTCGAGATCCTATTTGCTTTCAATTGTCTGAATGAGTGAAGGTCGTCATGCGGGTTGGCATTGTTTTTGTTGTGCACACACACCGGAGCCCGGCGTAGTCTACAATTCCCGAGAAACACGAGCCATTGTCCAGGGCTTCCGAGGCGGTCCGCATTAATAAATCCCAGATTGCCTCTCCACTCGACGTCAAGTCTACATACCTGTGTGGCACTATTGTACCTCCAATTGGTCTCTGTTTATATTACAAACTCCGGTACCGCGTATTCGCACTCACTCTGTTCGATATCACTCCGAACTAAATTGCAGTGTACATAGTGATCCTCTGACACTACGGCTAAAGCGTGTAAGCTCTATTATGACTATGTTTACGTGAGGTTAAGCTAACTTAGAGTCAAGCTGGATTAACTGCTTCGATAAGTTATCTCAAGTAAATATGAGGGAAATGAGTTTTACAATAGTGTCAATTCACTTGTTATAATTAAATTTAAACGATATAGCTTAGATTTCCATCGTCCTTTTATATCTTTTATACACATTTAGTACATTCACGTCGAAATCTTACTTTTGAAATTTCAATTAGATCAAAGTATTGATATCGGAATCGGTCTGTTTTATGTTTCAACATTCTTTAAGCAATTTGATTTTGAAAATGTATTCGGCAACATAATAATTTGTCTATAACAGATGAAATGGTTGCGGGCGGGAACAACCCCTGCTCGTTTCGGTATTCTTTGGGGTAAAACAGTATCCTATATTTATTATCCACGGGCCGTTAGAGTTTTACGAGCTTTAGAGGTGGTCCGGGAACAAAATTCTATCTTCCAACGCCACAATCCAAAGGTTGTAGTGTGCCATTCCCAACTTTTATACACCTAAAAGCCAAAACAATATTCCTCGCCATACATTTAAAGGCAAATCCAAGTACCTTTTAAAATATGTATGTTAAGTCTTCAGAATTCAATACACCGACACACGAATAAAAGTAGAGCCGAACTAAGTCATGAATAATCAATGCGAGCTATGATAAACGATTCATTTTGGTAGTCTATATTTTCTTTAAGAATAAAGTACAAAGAGATGTCATCCTCGAAACTTTATCAATGGCCGCTGAAACCCTCAAGCCTCTTACTGTAGTTCATGTCCTCACTTGGCTGAAAAGTGGAAGTAACATGAAGAGAACTTTACTTTCCACTCGGGGTACAGTCGTACTTACCTTGTCTGAAAAAGGATCAAACTGCGGTGCATTCGCCGCAATGTTTTATGCAGTCGCGCAGCCGGGGTCTGTGTAAGCGGCTCGGAATCACTTCCACTCCCTGTCAGAGAAACGCCGCTTTTCCTTCCTAGATTCCCAAAGTTAAAAGAAGCATTTCAATTCGGATAGCTTTCACAAATTAACTTGCCATTGATTTATTCAATTCGTCTAGCGATACCGCGGACCGGGTGCGGTTTATACCTACTGCATTCGTTCACAGTTGATCATTCTCCCAATTTGTCGTATATGTTTTTAATTTGAACTGTGATGCTGTAACTTAATGTTGTAATTTTTCCTCGTCTATTAACCAGAATAATGGTTGGTCGCGCTACGGCGTAGCGAGTCCTACGCCTGAAGAATTCGTAGCACCCTTTTCCACCTAAACTAACGTAACGGACTGTTTTTATAATTTGTATTTTTCTTTCGTAAATAAATATTAAGTTGTTATGACGGTTATTTTCTCGGGGTTTGTAAAGGGGAAAAAAGACGCTGTACGGCTCGCCAAAATGTGATTCAGTAAATGTTCATAGACAGGTTGCGTTGGGTAATCGCACCTAATTTCCTACGTGTCGGTCGTTGTTGTGCCTAGGAAGCACAAATGAGATTGCGGGTTGACGTGTCATTCCCGGCACACGGCGCGGGGTGCGAGTTACACCGCAGCGAGGCTGCTACTCGGTGCTCATACGCAATACATGGAAACATACGCATTGAGTTAAAGTACATGCGCGCACACAAGTAATTCTAGCTTCGATCTCTACGTCAATGTGTGACTAACTAGTTAGTTTGATCTTCTTAGCATTGTTTTAGACTCAGAAATGAAATAGTGCAAAATATAAGAGATTGGCATTTGCAAGCTTTATATATGACAGTCAAATGTTGCTCTAGATTAAACTAAAAAATGTAAAGTTTGAAAAATATACAGAATATTTGCAAATGAGCCCCTAACACTGCAGAAATTATGTAACACATAGATTAAGGTTACTTGGAAATGTTAAGACATTGATGCTCTTGTCAAAATAGGCAAATATCCTGGTCTGTCCTAATACGCGATTCGAACAGTGTCGATTATTTAAAGACATGATTGCTCACCAGACATAAGAAATTACGAGTCGAAGAAGTGAATGAAATATCTGTAAATAATAAATGTACCTGTCTGTTAAAGTGTACATGTAGGTATAGCTATGTCAGTGGTTTTAACATTATATCAAACGGGGACAGGCAATTTTTGTAAGACATCAAACCTTTTTGTTCTCACCTTTGTTTCCAATTCCATAGGTATAAGAGTATAGGGATAAAGACTTGAGACCCATTTAGACACATGCAAGAATTGTATGTCATTATAGTTACATTGCGGAGTTTGACAGATCGGTTGAATTCGGTTTACCCCGGCAACCCGCAATGTAATGAATCTTGCATGCAATTCTTGCATGTGTTTAGATGGGTCTTATGATTTAGGTCAAGTTTTATCGTTAGTACCTACATCGTTGATAACGTGATAGCTCAACACTGTTGACTATTTAGTTAACGTTTAATATACGAAAATCTTGAACGACGCTACTGTGCAAGTTGGACAGTGATTATACATTCAGTTGAAATTATGGTTGCCCCAATCATAAAACGTGATTAATAATGTTGGAAGCTGTTCGCAAACTCCGAATCGAGCAAGCAAACATCGGGCGACTGTGCCCTGAACACCTAATAGCAACCGCTGTAACAGCCCAAAGTCTTTAATTGAATATGCTCTCACTTTAGCGAGCTTTACAGTAAGCGAAAGTCAATTTAGTTAAATCGCAATGAACGGCTTTTCGAACGAATAGAGGTCCTTTATCGCGTTTCACGCAAGTTTCCTCGGGCCGCTCTCTACTTACACGATTAATTTGAGTCGATAAATCCGCATTAAAAGCGGGGGCCGGACCCAGCCAACCGCGCCGCTCTCTGTAAGTAGCCGCCATTCCGACCTTTTTGTTCTCGTTCCGCTCTCTTCTCCACACTTCTACCGAACTGTTTATTTATCTATTAACGTTTTTCTGCACACAAAAGTGTGCAACGTTATCTACAAGGAAATTGGTAGGTCTGTGTGGCGGTTTGATTCGAGCAGTAAGTTGATGGGTGGCGGCGGTGCCGCGTCGGCGTCGCCGTCGGTACGTCGCTAGCCGCCGAGACGGGCAGGCAGCGTGCGCGGCGCCTGCGAGCCCATTACACGTCTGTCCGATGCGGAACGCTCGATAAACTTGTAAAAACGCCTTCTACCCATTTAATTTTATACCCTCGCTTAAGCGTTGCTATTGGCAGATTTCTTTCTTCTTTTTATAGGCCCCGTCATTAACTGTATCGTGCGTTTATTATTTTATGCTTGTTCCTAAACTCAACTTCTACGTTAAAGCTCGCAATTTGCTTAAATTAAGACTATTCAACAAATAAATGCATGTTATTTAGTATAATACAACTAAAGTCTTTTCTTTTTTAACGTACGATTTTATTTTTCAATCAATTCAATATATTTCATGATACTCGTGTTTTGTTTGACGTAATGTATTTAATGGAGAGTTTATTTTATATGTGCTGGTGCTGGGGCAACTGCGCCATACTAAGAAATTTACAATAAATAAATTGAATTTCTCCACTATGCTCGGAAATGTATGCCTTACTGTAGCAAAAGTAGTACACGAAGTTCCTCATTACAGGCTAACGTAAATTAAAAAAGTTTAAAGTCATGACTGTACAGTTTAGCAGCCTTAAATTGAATACAATTACATTATTGGACAGTTTTTTTACTTATAAAAAAATATGTTTTCGCTACCATCATTCACCACAAACCGTCAAATGCTCGTACAATCTATTGAACCACCGCGTTTAAAGCTGTCTTAAACAGTTTTTTTTTACCTTAAGATCAGAATCTGTGGAAATAACCTAACCTAAAATGTTCATTTTAGAAACAAGTTTTTTTGCTGACCGTATTTTTTGTTGACAGTACTTGCACTGTACTTGTTGAAGAGTTCCCTCCTGTGGAGACGGTCTTGGCTAGGTCACCGGAACCTCAATACCAGATTATGCAAAATTTCAGCACAATTGGTTGAAGATATCTGCTTCAAAATTGAGTCGCAATATTCCACCCGGACAAACATACATACATACATACATACATACATACATACGTTGCAAGTTAAATAAAAGCTTGGAGTAAAAAAGTAGTTGAAGTTGTCTGATTTTTTAATCCAATGTAATTCTAAATAGCTTTAAAACATTTAAATTTGCACTTTTAGTTGATTTATTACAATTTCAATAATTATAGTAAACGGAAATGTACTTTCAAATGAAATGACCTTATCAAAAGAAAAATGGGAAATTACAAGCACTGTTGCGGGAGTAGAATATTGCGACAATTTTGTTCAATTGCATGTCAGTGGAATATGTTAAAATTTTATTTTAATAATACACACACAACACACACACTGTGCTTTTACCATCTACGCGGGAAGAGAAGCAACTGGCAAATTCTATGTTTTTTATTTATTCCCAGACCAGCATGGATTTATTTTAATTCCTTGCATTAGTGAAGAAAAGCACAAAGATTCGGTACGGAAACTATATACTCATCCACAAATTGCAATTTCCCGGCCTCTGCAGTAATTTACTATTAAATCGTGCACTATTTTACTAGCAATACGTGCAAGTTATACATCCCTATATTGTGTTGGTTTATTTTAAACCTTTTAATAATCCACATTTATTAACCTTAAATATAATATTGAATAACAATAAACGTTCGCATTCAAAAGCACACGCCACGCCGAGGAAAGTAATATTGATACAAAATATTTATGGCTTCAAGTGATAAAGTTTATGTTGCGGTAAGAGTTTTATTTATATCGCGAATCGTCTGTACATATTTTAAATTCGGAGACTCATTCATTTTACTAATATTACAAACGCGGAAATGGCTGAGAAAGTGCGAAGGGATGTTCTTAACTGAATAGATTTTGATGAATTCTAACGCACGGATAGTTTATGACCTGGATAGTATCTCTTTATTGCACATAACAAAATAAAATATAGTAGTACAAAGGCGAAATTATCCCTAGAAAGGAATATCTTCCAGTTAACCTGATTTTAGGAGTTATCACATAGAACACTTTTTGTCCCGCATAAATTTCAACTTTCACACGGGATAGCGATAAACAATTTCAGCTACAACTTGTACTGCAACAGCTAGTAACTAGTAGGTTTATTTTTAGTAGTGCTTGCTGTTTGTAATCAATCGGCACTCCAAGTTCTTCCATTAATGAAATCTGTTTCCGATGTTCCAAACTTAAAAGCTCGACGTTTGTACGTTATCCATGTCTACGCCTAAAATGTTTTCACAACTTTCCGACACTCGTGAACTTGTAATTAGCTATATAAAACTTCAAAAATGCTTTGCCATTTGTCAGGGCACGTACGGAAAGTTGTATGTACAGCGAATTGTGTGATATAATTCGTGGAAATATTCGTATTTTCCCTTTGGCGAGACGTTATCGCGGGCGGCCCTCTCAACGCCGAGCGGGCGCGGGGCGGGCGCGGGCGCACCCCGCCGGGACTTAATTTGTTGCTCTCCTGGCGCCTCGCATCTCACTTTCAAACGGCGTAACGCGACCTTACCACGCTCCCCTCGCCGATGCCGTGTGTAGACCTGTTCACTCTCCGCCGAACTACCTCGCACAGTTACAAATGTCGGGTCCACATTACATTTTTATGCAGGTTAGGTATACTTCTTTTTTCATAGACTGAAAGAACATTAGAACGAAAAATTACAATATCATAATATGGTTGGTAAATTTCAAGACTCAGCAATAAAATGAGTCGGCCATTAAGCTCGTGGCTCCGCCAGGGCTCAGCGTATTTGGAACTGACGTGACATCCCGTCCCAATCTGTTAGGCACTGTAAAGTGGTATTCGATGCTAACACAAAGATAGATGCGGGAGACAAGCTCGCCTTATTGAAAGTTTAATGCGGCGACGATCCGTGTCGCGCTTGGAGCACGACAATCTAATCACAATGCCATAAAGGAGTGCACCGTAAAATATTTATGGGGACCGGAGCAGGCACGGCTCGTACCCGCCGCTACCGCGGGCCATGCCGTCTCGACCGACATTATTAAACTGTTTTTCCGAAGTTGTTATATCAAACAATAGCTGTCCTATTTCTGCCATCATAGTTTATTACTATACAGACCTAACATTGAAGCTCCTACCGCATACAGCTTAATTTTAAAGGAAAAACCCGTTTAAGCGGAACAAGGCTAAATATGATTAAATTTTACATAAGACTTCATGAGCCAAGGGCTCAATTAACGAAGTCCGGGGACTGACAACCGCGCAGCTCGTTATAAACCCCGCGCAAATTGGCGCCGACCACTGACTGTAACGATAATGACGTCCTGCGAGTGGTATCTACCGTATGTCCGCTAACCTAACCTAACTCATCTCATGGGGCGCTCTAAAAGCTACTTTATAGGATGGAGTTCCGCTTTTGGCAGTCACGCAAAACTCGGTGGTTTTTGCGGCGCATAAACAACCCGCACACGTGCGTCCAACCGCGGATCGATTGATTTAACTTAAAATGCATAGTTTTCAGGCGTGATGTCGATTAGTTTCCGCCAAATTTTCCGCTGCGGGCGCTTGGCAACCGCACACTGTGGTGCGCCACAATCACCTGATCAAATTAGTTGGTTGCTGTGAATGATACCAAACAGATCACAAGTAATAATACTATTTTCGGAAACATTTCTATTGTTATAGACTTATCTAAATATATTTCGTTTCCTATAACACGAAATACCAAATGTGGTAATTCTCATTATCATATCAACTTGATCGACTACTGAAAGCTTTTTGAAAGCTCACAGTGGCAGACGATGAAAGGTTCACGCGATGATCTAAAACGTGTCGGTCGTTTCGGTAACTGTACTTTACAATATTATTATATTAACAGTTATTTTCGCCTGCTTGATTAGATCTGCTTGATCCTATTTTTTTACTTGACAGCATCAGCTCATTGTATAATTTGTCAAAATCGGTTCAATACATACATACACACATACATAGTCACGCCTCTTTCCCATAGGGGTAGGCAGAGACTACTTTGTTCCACTTGCTACGATTCTGACATACCTCTTTTGCTGCAACCACATTCATCAATCTCTTCATACACGCTCGTCGGTTTCGGGTACTCGTGACCTTACCTGCCCTTTTTTCAAAACGTCTCCTATTTGGTCCAGGAACGTCCGTCTAGGCCTTCCCCTCCCAACGCAACATTCACACTCCCCATATAGATCTGTTTAATCCTTCAAGAACGCTTAAGTAACGCCTGATTCAATAAAATAATCCTTCAATACCTAGATCGGTCGGTTCAATACTTAGTTATAATTTTATTCATTTATGCGGTTAACTTTTCTGTGTTTGGGAAAAAATAAAGTAAATGTAGATGTTGGCGTCGTAAATAGTTATTTTATATTTCTGATATTGTCTATTATTCCATTATTTGAAGTTGTTTTTTTATACCTCCTTCTTAAGTGACTTTCTGTGTGTGTCTGTCTCATTATAATTGCTATGTCAGCTGCTGCATTGATTTTTACTTGTCTCCCACTTTCCTGCTCCTTTTCTGCCAAATAGTTATCGAATCCGCTTCAGTAACATTGTACAGACTGAATTGTTAAACTGGTTCAGTTCAATAACGGTATTTTGTGAGTATTGAAAATACGAAGAAATCCTTACGTTTCGAGTGTGTTCCTTTTGCTATCGGATATGTGATAAATCACAGAATAACGCGTTCTCTTCCACGCTTCAAGCCGCGTTCCTAATGTCTTCTTAATGCTGTATGGAGTTGTCACATTGCACATTCTCAACTTTCAGTTGTCCTTTAACTTTACTTTGGTATGGAAAATAGTCTGGCACCAAATGCAGTTTGAGCAACACTTATTTTTCACTTTTGTTTGACGTAAATAGAGATAAGGATGGTTAAGGATAATCCTGACCGAAAATTGCTAGATGATGAAGCGAGTATATTTTACTTGTAGGCAGTTAAGTAATACACGTTGATATGTCTGTTTCTTTGTAACCTCATTGAAGATAACAGTAGGATGATAATAGAGAACAGATAAAGACATCGCGTGTGGTACCATACTCTGTATTATGATGTGATGCATATATTGTGACTCGCGCGGAGGGTCGTTTTTCCTGTTGAATCACTTGTCGACTTTTGCAGTCTACCTATATAACTTGAAACACATAAATCTTAGAGCTTAATAGTATAACGAATTCACTTCATGCTATAAGTGTATAGACTTTGTCAAGTATGAAAGCTCCATTTGAACGGGAGTTTTTTTGCGCGCTTTGCCGCTGCCGGCTCGCCGCTCTCCTTTTGTTCCTCGAACGTGATCTGGCCGAGATGAAGCCCACCGACGTTATTGCTCCGTTCCTCGCTTCAATCGAGTTTGTTTCTACTCGTCATACATTTGTTCTATTTTGCGTATTAACATCACGGAAATGATTTTCCGCTTTTCTGCGTACCTATTTTTCCACCAAAGACCGGAAAGTTTCCGCACCCGTTGGTTTTCATGACGGTAAAGACATAAGCACATTACATTTTTGAGCTAGTCTCTTCGCAGCCATATCTCATGGTTCCGTGAGGCTACGCTTCCAATATAACGCCTCGAGATGACAAACGGCTTGCAGTCAAATGTGACGTAAATATTTCTGAAACAGAATTTTATACCATGAAATGTGATTCTATTTCTCGTATTACACTGTACTGTTGGGGCTTTAGTGACGAGAAAATCGTCAAATTCTTGCTTTAGGCAAAGTGAGGCTTTCGAAAGATCGATGTAAACTCACGCTCGCCCCGTACGAAAGAGATTGAAAAGTTTGTCAGAGCTTAGAATTGTTCTTTCTGCGTGCCTGAGCTCAAACAGCCCTAACCAGACCAAACCATAAATTATTGCCGCGGAAAAGTTTTAAAGCTATTATAACTCTGATCCACAGGTATAAATTGTCTTATTCGCCATCTAGAAAAATTGCAGATATCTGAGATTATTATCATGCTTTTACTTTTTTATTCGCGTTCCGTGAATATCTGTAGGTACATTTGCTCATCGTTTCCGAACATATTGTAGGGAAGTAATGGCATGGGTGTAGATAAAATAGGTTTATCTACATCCATATCATAACTTCCCTATAATATGTTAAGGAACGATTAGCAAATGTCCTACATTTAGCAAACTGTATCTGGTGTTGTATTATAATGTTTACTTTAGAGCATCAATATCGATACTCTAATGTGTGGCAGTACTATAATGTTTACATTAGAGAATCAATATCGATACTCTAATAACATGCAAACTTCGAACATCTTAATTAACAAAATCTCTATGTCTACTGTCTTAGAATTTAAGAAAATATGTAAATGTTAGGCGTTTCATCTGTTTCAAACTTTCGAAGAACAGAAAATAATGTTACCTACGTATTTTGATGCGAAAACGTTTATTCTAGAAAATTTATGATATGAATGTAGATAAAGTAATGTGTGCGACTGTACACAATTAGGCATTAAACGACTTGTTTGATCTTATAAACTCAAACACATGTTTTAGTGCCCTTCATTATAATACAGTCACATAAACTTCTATTATTAAATCTAATTATTAAGTCTAGCTATTTAAATACAATACGCACACTCAGTCTAAGAGCCGACGAGTATTAACATGTCACTAGCAGTGAACGGCAGCGGATCTGTTAGTACCTAAGCGAGGTGCGCTGGATGGATGGAGCAGTTATCTGCGTATCGCTTGGCTACGCCCGTCGTGGCCGCCATGTTTATTTTTAGTCTCGCATGTACATTCACTATTGCGATGAAATTTACAGTGATCGGCGCTCGCCCCGCTCGGCGTCGGTCGGCGTGGCTCGCGGCTCGCCGGACTCCGATACTGGCGCTCCGAATGACAAGCTACCGTTATTTCAAAAATGTCTGCTATTTTACGCCAGACTTCCCGCCCGGTCGATGAGCAATAATTCTTTTGCTGAACGGGTAGGACTTTTATAAGATTACTTTTATTGCTTGTTATAAATTCTTAAAAAATCTTAACTATGTAGTATTTTCAAACAATAATTTATCCGTCTTACTAATAAACGAAGTCGTAAACTTGGAAGTTTTTAAGCAAAAGCAAGAACAGGAACCTAAAAAAACAATGTGAAACGTTCGCTACGGGAAAGAGATTGGCCGATTTTTAGGGTAGCACGCGTGTCGCGGCAGTTAATACCCTTGTTCGTCAAAATACCATTACCCACACTGAGCGGCGGGTCCCCCTGTCAAGCTGAGATTTGGCGTAACTTAGTGACTGATTAGCAATTTCTGTTTGCTGGCGGGCGCGACAGGTGGTCGGGGTAGCAGGAGGGGGCGCCTGACCCGCGGCCTCTTTCCTGATTGATGACCGCGACTTGCTCTGCTCTGATACTTTGACTCGGCATCTTATGTCTGCACTACGATGCCTACATTTCGCTTACAATGTTTCCGACTACGCTTTAAAAGTTATAGTTTCCGCTAAACGAACTTAATGACCAGCGTTTGAAAGTAATGCTTAAATCCATTTTGTATTTAGAACAGCGATAAGTAGAGCCAATGAAAATTTGGAGCGCCGCGACGTCTGACTTCAAATGTCTAGTCGTACGTCTTATGTCAAAGCACAATCAATTGTGTCTAAGGAGCGGTCCCACGCTCCGCGGCCACGGTCTAATAACCCGAGGTCGAGTCAAGAGCTCATGCATATTCACGGTTCGACCGCCGGTTCATCTGTAACGGTCCTGCGACCGGTTGTTTCGGCTCATTGTTGCATATGTCCACATGGCCGCGTGACGCGACGCGACTCACCCTGCGCCGGCGCCACCCGCTAGCAACGCCCGTGTTCGCACTCACTGCAATATGCTGTTGAGTCATCAATGATATTTTCATCGCATTGGCGCCTACTGAACTATGAGAACAGCAGCGGGAGTACGTGTCACTTGCTATTCATGTTCTGTACTTATTTACCAAGTCGATATTTTATGTGAAAATATATGACAGCGTTGTTTGATGCAATAATAATCCTACTGAACAACTATAATATTTTTTTGCAAATTTGCATTGCATCGCTTTTAATGGCAATGCGGCAAGTTATTAAGATTACAAAGACCGGGTCAGTTCGAACGCCGCTGCTAGACATTTATATTCTAATTAGGTGCCAGCGACAGCACGACCGGCCCGTGAGGGTGCATGCGTAATTCAAAGTACCAAAGTTTTTCATTACAACGAATATTACGACATTATTTTTATACGACCATAGTGTAGGCTACATCATGTCTTCCTTCCTGTCACAGATTTTTAAAGCATACGCTAGTTTTAATTTTTATTAGTTACGCATTTTTTATACTGTGCTTCCTAGATTTTTTTACTTACATGTTACGCGATAAGAAATACTACAGATATAAGTAAGATATACCTACCCTATTTTTATCATTATAAAGTGAATAAAAGATACATCAAAGACAAACTTCATGTGTATTCATTTAATTGAAATCTGTTTTGCCACACATTTTCGATATCCATTCGTAGCAAAACAATCGGCACCGCGTCAGACAAATCGATTCAGTTACGTCTATTTGTACATTTATTTGAATTGAACAAAATCGATCTCTCCGCAGCCGCTACTTTTATTATTCTACAAATTAGATATGCATTTTACTAACAGTTTTGTATTATTCAGTACAAATGAAATAAGATTGCTAGTTAACGAATTGACTTGATTAACTAAGTATTTTAATGTTAGGTATGTTTAATATTATAATGTACATTATAATATTCTATAAAATGTTGTGAAAACCGTGTTGTTAAAACTGTTGAACGTAATTATAAAACTGATATAGTGCAGCACGCCACTTACTCTCTCCGCGCGATTTCATCTTGGCCAGCAGTAAAATAAAGATGGTGCAGTAATGCATTTTACATTTTGAAGGATCATTAAACTGCGCATTACACGGCCCGGCCCGTCGAGAGGCAATTAAAAAAGAACTGTTAAGACGAAGCTCGTAAAAATGAAGTCGTGTTCTCAACTGATTAAAAAGTCTTCTCTAATCTTAGAGCACGTTCAATTTTTAATCAAATTTCTTATCAGCGACCTTTTAGCTTTTGCTACTTTTTATCATTGACCGCAGACTAAATTGATAGGTAAGACAATGCAACGCAATATTACGTATCGTATGCCTAAAGTAAAAGTTTATAGATTCCGCGCCGCTGGCTTGGCTGCTGTCATGATTTATCAATTAACACAGAAACTCCATCGGCTTTCAGGTGAATGTCAATTAATGTCAAACTCGGAAGGACTTCGTCCGCAGAGAGCATGCTCCGGTTCTGCAGACCTATTCCGGGAAATTTGATAGATGGTGGTAGAGGGCGACAAATAGCAGGCCATTTGGCTTTTCAACGCTTTTACTGACGAGTTTGATAAACTTGAAACGTGTAATAACAGGGCCACACGCAATGTGCACATGATTGCAAGACGATGTCACTATAAACAACTAACTTTAACAAAATAAGTACAAACTTCATTCGTGATAATGTTTTTGCGATAAGTCATTAAACAGTTTCTTTATTGTAGTCCCGATTGAAAAACTTTATTCATAAAATTAAAACTGCGGCTTAGGTCACAGAAAATAATTAGATTACTTAATAAACAAACAAACTTATATCGGACTCAGTTTTATAAATATGCAGATGCCGACACACATCAGCCAGAATACTAACTTCACATCTGTAATAATTTGCAAAAATGAATTTTGAATTTTTTGAGTAACTTGAATTATTTTACTCACAGAATCAAGAATAACTTTCGAACCAAATTAGTTTAACGAAAAACATGGTCTGAAGACACATATACGATAAAATTTAGGCTCGGCTGCTCGCTTTTCCATGTGTCCAAATTAGTTTCAAATAGATACAACAAAAAACCTTTGACTAAAAATTTAATATATCTCCACATCTTACGGATCCAGCGGCATGTCTTTGCGATTTCTTCGGTTGCAATAACATTATTCGTTCTCGTACAATCAAACCGATGCATCCAAATAAGTATTTTTCACTCATTCTCTTAACCCTTTTCAATAGTACGCGGGCGTTAACAGTATTGGTCCCAAATAGACGGAGAGCTAGCTACGGAAATTGGTATACAATTTATAGAGCAGCGAAATCCCTCTATTTAGTATGCCATATAATCATTATTAAAGGGGGGGGGGGGGGGTGACAATCGAAGTTGTGCAATTTTTAGAGCTCCGAGTTTGGTTTGATATAATAGCTAATTATATATTTAATTCGAATATACAATTGCCAGGCGTTTTAATTGGGGGAAAAGTAGTGCCAGATGACATCCAAGGTGCGGGAAAAAGTGCCAAAGTCACCCACCGCTGAAAAGCTGCCAGGCGCTCGAATTAATTAATAATGATAGTATGGCATACTCACTAGAGATTTCGTTGCTCTATAAATTGTATACCTATTTCCGTAGTTAGCTCTTAGACTAAAAAGCTCGATCAAACGCTGGTCACAGACACATTTCCTGTTTCGAAACATCTTGTCGGAGCGTCGCGAAATCAACAACTATTTATTACACGACACGATCTGATATGTGCTTGGTTACGTAATAACATTTGCGGTTACAATTATATCGCTTTGTACATATTTAGAAACCTGCGCAGGTCGCTGCAGTGCTATTCGATACGCGACCTATTTGCGGTCACTCTGTCGCCTACAACTCACTGCTGGTGGCGGCTGATAATCAACCTGTCTCAAACTTTTTGATAAATTTATTGCGCTTGGCGTAATTTCAAGTAATGTTCAATTACTGCTGGTCCCCGTGGCTATGTTCAGCAGATGAGCAGACAGTACCTACATCCCACAGCCTACTTAAAGTTCAAACCCGACAATCTTAATTAACAATTTAATTAGCTATCTTTTATCGTCTCCCCCGTCACGGTTACGGATTTAATTTGTACGTAATTTCATAATGGGACCACACTCCATGGTCGTTACCTATATCGGGGTACGAATCTTGCTGTTGAATATTTTTCATAATTAACCACGGGTAAGCTCGGGGTTTATTAAAATTTCACATATTTACATTGGCGTTATTGTTTTAAAAAGTTAACGTACGAATTTTACGTACTGACCAAGGTTTTTACTTGCATTTGTTTCAGTTGTATAGCCTACAATCCCTCATATTTTATATTCCCTGTCGAAAATACAATAAGAAGGTCCCTCAAGTGCAAGTAAATATTGAACCACTTCTTCATTTCCGAGCTTCCGGCTAACGAGGACTCGTGCGACAAGTCCAATAAGTGGGTCAAGTGACCTAACCTTTAGTGTACAATAATACCTTCTAAGTATAGAAAATAATTCCCTTACTGTTTACCAATAAAATAACATTTGAATAGGTTATAGTTAAACTTTGAACTATGTTTTTTAAAATGCAAAAACGGGTCACGGCACGAAAATATAACTTGAGGCGGTATAGGTGGGTTATCTACCAAACAATGAGAGTAAAAGTGTCACCAAATTTTATTGGCCAAGAGAGGTCAAAGCTTGAATGAACAAGGGGTCAAATAGACGAGGAAATATTATAAATAGGAATTTAAATATCTCTGAAACGGTGACACATTTACAAAGCTCATTTTTCTGTATTATAATTTCGTAGATGACCTACCGAAGTATTACCCGTCTGAAATTTTGAATTGACTCCATAAATTACTGGATACGTTTATCACCTGACTTAGTAAATTCGTTCATAATCGCTTTGACATATAAATATATGTGTTGTCGACGCGTTTTCGGCTCGCTGACCGGGGTATTGGCGCGCCGGAGGAACAATCACACACGCCCGCCTAATTGAAGTCCAATGTCGTGCAGGCCGCCCACGGTGATTGATACCCGACCGTCGCAGCTTCTAATTCGATTGTGTTATTGTTTAGGACGCGCACCGACCGACTGGCGCCGGACATCGATAATCACACACTTCGGTGCCGATTTTCAATGAAAATTATGAATGTTCAATGTTTGTTTTTAGAGACGGCGTTTTTTTGTTAAGTTTAAAGTAGTGATTTTGATATACCGAAAGCTTTAAAATGTCGTTTGCATTTTGGTACAGAATGGACGAACGCATAGTTAGAGAACCTGACTATAACTTCAAGTCCCGGGTTCGATCCCCGGTCGGGGCAGAAAAATACGAATATATGTTCTCGGGTCTTGGGTGTTTAATATATGTATATTTATATTTATCTGTGTATAAGTATGTTTATCTGTTGTGTAGAACCCATATTAGAAGCTTCGCTTAGTTTAGGACTAGGTCACTTATTAGTATCAATCCCTAGGTATTCATTTAGAATAAGTACTAGAATATTTGAATAATGTGCGTGGTAGAGAGTAGAGACAAAATATTGAGTTCAAAATGCTGCAATAACTGAACTCCAGCTTTCTCGTTTAGTAGCCTGAAAATAAGTAACGCGTAACACAGTCCGACGGTAGGTAGCTAATTAGTCGCGCCATATTGCCATCAATATCCATTAGTGGCGCCGCACGCGACGCGCTACTGTGACGATTACACCTCGCTAAGATATGCGGCGAGATCCTGCGATAGCGCCGACGTCGAACTGGACTATGCCGGGAAGTAAAAGCATATAAGTAGTCAAGTGTCCAACTTTTGTTAATAGGTAGTAATATGGCTACGTCTCTCCTTGCTGCAGTGTTTGTTTATTGTTCCACCTTTCCGTCCTTAAATAATAGATTGTTTATTATATTTCAGTTCTCACGATAATAAAGTTAGTATTATTATGGTAAGTAAAATTGGCGCGTCGGATTCACAAACCGTCACTTAAACGACTTAACGCTCTACTTAAGAGAATAACTCTACAGTGCAAAAGAAATGTAAATTAAATACTAGTGAATGAGAAACAAAACAAAAAAACCGTATTACCTACATCATGTCGCCTACTCTAACTTTTACTCTAAGTCTTTATCGTAATTCGATGCAGCGATATGTTCGTTACAAAACTGTTGAGGCATGCTTGAACTATCCGCGAAGGGTAAGGGTTATTAAAATATCAAACTGTTTGAACGTGCAAGGATCCCGGCACGGCGTGATCCTATTTAATTCGTAACTTCTTCACCTCGGCGCCGGTGCTCCGCTACGCATAGAAAGGGTTGCCCGCTGCCCTAATCTTTGAACTATGACTTGACCGTTATAACGCATTTATAATTTGCTCTTCGATTATTTAGTAGACGGCGTGGCACGCTGAGATACGAATAAATTAGTTTCGTGTTTGGGAACAAAGCCATCTGAAGTTTGAGTAACGGTCACAGGATCATTGTAAGAGTTAAACTTATTCCACTATCTGTTGAGTGCTGCGGAATCTGCTTTATTGTTTAGTTTGCCTAACGGATTGTTTAATTCGGTTTAGGAGCCTGACGAGTGCTATTCGACTTAATGTACAACACTGCTAGTTTTCTATTTAAAGATAAACTTTTACTGAAGTTTTATTTACTGAAGATTTGAGTGACTCGCCGATTTGTATGTACTAGTCCATACTACTTAGTGTCGTCAATGCAAAAGTAACTCATCTCACTGTATGTCTGTAAGCTCTTCACAGCAAAACCACAGTACTTCTTGATGGAAAGAAGATAATTTGTTCTTATGCTGGGAAAATGTATGTTTCCCGCGAGATAGCAATAAACAAATCCTTCGCAGACAAGGTCACTGGCAACAGCTAAGTGTAAACTTAATGGTCGGATAAAACATTTTGTGTTTCATATATTATTTAAAAATAAAATATCCGGTTAATCCTTTGAGTTTTATTTTGAATCAACAGGTCAAATTTTCAATTTGATCTATGATCAACCTAAAAAGTGGCCCTGTTCACTGGACCCGACATGCGCTCAGGTGTAAAGTCCCCTAACTTAACGCAGCTTCCACGCTCATTTACATAGGCGAGGTATCTTATGCACTCTGCCTGCACTAGTTTCTCACTTTATAATTCAAATAATCCACGCGAGCGTACGGCGTACTACTAGGAAATGTGAGAATTTGTAACGGAATTTTTACTGGGCATTTAACCCCAAATTCTCTCAGTATTATCTAAAGGACTAGGCGCTCGTTCATGCTAAGTAATTCGGGTAGGGAAAATTTAGTGTCTTTAACGGAAAGAGCAGACGTATACGAAATGCAGAATACTAAATTATAATTTGCATGGTAGATTTCACACTACAAAAGAGTATAGGTTTTGCTAACATAAATAAGTAAGGATTTGTTTAAAAAAAAGACACAGAAAGCCTCATTAACCTGCGTTATAGAAACTTGCGGTTAATAAACAAATTGCGTATTCTGGGGCATTGTTCAGCGACGCAAGACCGCGGTTCGCTCCGTGCTAACCACGGCAGCCTTGCCCCAGCGGATGTAATCAAATTAGATAGATGTATGACGTCACGCCACCACCACTACGCTAATTACCAAACTATGCCGCGATCGGAAAATCTCGGCTAATGATCAACACCAGAGCACTGCACAATTGCACATACAACTTTCAGCTGCAATAATTCTCAATTTTGTTAATTTCGCAAAGTCGAACAACAAACACCTGCAAGCTTGAGTTCCAAAAACATTAAATTATGTCGGATTATGTGCAAAATAAGGGTTGCCTCGCCCCTGCGGAACGTTCATGGTGCAATGATATTTCATTTGCATGTTATTTCAAATTAACTCGTGCACATTTTATGAGGACAATGTAAACTGCCGAAATATGTGTCAGTTTAACCAGTCCAAACCAATCAGAACGCCGGATCAAATATTTGTCTTGTGGTCTAGGAGGCGCGTAGGCCGTCTCGCAAGTAGTGACTTCCTTCTGTGTTACGTCACCCGCCCTGTGATTCACGCATTCTGTTCGGCGATCCACAGTTTGTTATTTCAACTCAACTATGACCTCGCGACCGGCTGCGGTTCTGCCTCAATTAGCCCCGTCCTTGTAACTCCATATTAGATATACGAATGACACAATCAGGTATGTCTAGAGCTGTCAATGATAAATGATGCGTTGTTTTATTTAAGCTCAACCAGGCTTATCGTCAGTCTATTCGTCACGCTAATCCTTTTAACGAGTTTTTGTCTGTCTCTGAACAAACCACTATTCCACAGTTGTTATATGGAACTAGTTAAGTTCCGCAGTCGTTAAACAAAGCTGATTGCAGCGGAACATGGAACACAAATTCAAGCTTCAAGCTCGGAACAATATTACTATTATATCTCATTCATAAAGTAAGTGCATTAATGTACGGAGCGGGAGCGACATCTTTGTATATCCCTGCTGCGACCCGCTGCTCTTGATATGAAAAGCAGTTTTCCGAGAGGTAAATAATAGTGCGGCAGTTGCAAAACCTCATGCACTCGTTCCCAGGCTCACGCGCCTCTTCAAGATACCGACAAGACAAGAAATAACTGCGCGAAAGTCAAAATGACACTTAGTTTTTCAGTTCGGGAGCATATTACAGCAAAGTTCTTAACTCGATGGTATCTAAATATTTTTTGTAGTTTTTCGGTATTTAATTAGAAAACTCTTTTTGATTATTGGTTCGTTTTCGTCAATATATTAACATGAATTTCCTTTGATCGAGCTCTTGAGCTTTACAACATAAAAGGCTCCAAATAAGAATAAAAAACCAATATTTCTTCAAACAAACCCAAAAGCTTTTAATACTGGAAATCACCTCCAGTTACCCCTCAAACCTTAAATCTCACCCAATCGCTAATTTCTTTACCTTCATAATCTCCTTACCGGATTTATCTCGACAAATTCCTTTCGGAGGTGGAAATTCCGCACACAATTCAAGCAACATGATACCCTAAGTAAGTATTCCCAGACGGCTAATGAAACTTCGCAAAGCCAACACGAGACCGCGCTTATTTAGAGACGGCGATGTCGAGCAGATGACGCCCAAACAAATCTCAATATCTGGCATATGGTATGAATATTTAGAACGGGAGAACGCAACGAACGCTTCTCCGCACGGTTATAAGACATCGAAAATAGATTGTGCGAACGGGGTTAGACGCACCTGTTTGGCTTTCAGGCTGGCGCGGGGTTGGGGTCGAGGGCGCGGGGCAGGGCGGCAGATTCATTAATAATGGCCCACAATGAGACGCCCTTATTTACGAGCTGCGGCAACCGAGTCAAACCGCATCGCACACGCGATGCAGCTTATTCCGCAATGGCAACACCATTTTGGATGCCGCTGTAGCTACTGTATTAAAATTCCATTTAAACAACTATAAACACCGCAAACATAGAATTTCAAAGGATATAACGTGGCTACCAGAGTCTTGTAATGAAATTATAGTTTTTTATTAAAATTCAAAGCGAGTGGCGGCGACGTCAGCTCTTTTTTAAGTATATGAGAACAAGTAATACCTAGTTTTTGTGATACATGCCAACTGGTCGTACAATCAGCTTAATTTTTAACAATTGAACGTAATCTTCTATTTGTTCGTGACGTGAGCGTATAAGGCAAACACGTCAGGTTTTCAGAGCGCATGACAAGTTCAACATACTCTATTAGTCAATCCTGTCTATTGTCACCTCATCTGACGTCGTGTCGGTCCAAAAAAACCATTGACTTGCGGATGGAAGACGCGATGGGCCCACTAACGGTCACGGACTTGACTGACTTGAACGTTTTCAAACTAAATCCAACGTTCATTTTCGAAGAACTTCCGTTTTTACCTGGCTTAAACTTTCAGGTAAAAGTCATTCCTGTTTAAGTGACCTACTTAAAAAAGTATTTTTTCAAAAAAAATGTTACACTTAAGGCCAGTAGACGCGAATAATTACCTAAACATAATACATAAGTGTATGGAATGAAGAGCTTAATTCTACTTTGATCATTCATTAAATATGCACACACCGTGACTTTTTAGACACTACAGTTATATGAACGTATATACTGTGCTAGCGGTTTGCAATAGCTGGGCCGAGGGAATCGCCATCGGATTGGACTGCCCCATAATAATTTCAACATGCCAGCCGTTAAAGCTATATAGCTTACTTTACCGACCTGTCCTGCTTTTATTTATGTGTAGGCTTTGGAAAAGTCGACGCCTGACGCCATTTTGAAAGTTCGATACTTATTTGCATGGTTTTCACGGAGCAAAAAGTATCGCGATAATAGTTACTATTTCGAAGCATTTACTCATAGTCCCTGTCTGAGTTTGAAGCCCAGTGAAGCCCAATAGCTGGTATGAAGAAAAACATTTCACAAATGCATCATTTAAAAAATTCAACATTTGGCAAACCTTTAATATTTACCTACCACCTAACCTTTTTGTAAAAGTTATAAAACTGACCTATCTTATCTTTATATAAGCTATACGACTGGGTTTAATTTAATTAGCAGATAAATTAAACCCAAAACATGCCAATTATGAATTTGTGAAATAATGCATTTGACAAGTATTAGTTGTTAAAATGATTACATCCCCCAATAGGTACCTGACCTAAACTCTCCTAAACTCCTGAGTAAATATAAAAAGTTACCTCTCTATTCTAGCTAGAGTTAGGGTATAGCTACCTTCATCTAGGGTGGAACATTCCACGTAAAATCGAGAGTACTTTGTTTTACGTCCGTTCTAAAACTAAATTCCATTGCATCTAAAGCTTTCTTTTAAACGTATTTACAAGTTGATAATGTAAAAAACTCTTATAGAAATGAAGAGAATGAACAAAATAGCCTTTGGACTAAATGTGTGTACAAACAGTCTGACGAGAGGCGGGATGAGGTAAGCGACCTTAAAAGCCACTTAGCAGCAGTGCGCTCACGGCGCACCTCTCGCTGCGTTTCTTATTACTTAGCGAATAATTCGGGTAATAACTTGCTTCTCGCGTACTTTCAAACTGTGCTCTAAGTATAATATAACGGGGCCGCTGAACGCGACTAATTAATGGAATTCATACGGTTCCAACCATCGTGCATCTATTTAATTAGGCAATTACCTGGAGACAAGACTCCATGATCAGTAAAAATATTTATTATCTTAGACAGTCTTTTTAAAAATAATAATTCTAGTACTATGCTTGCCAAAAGCTGAGGTAGATATTATAGATAGAGAATACCAATACGCACCCAGTTTTCGCCTTGATATTACAACAGCGGATAACAATGGATGCCAATAGAAGTCAGTCATTTCCGCGCCCACATCAAGGATCCGGAACCCATTTCGGCTCGTGTAACCCGTGGAAAGATGGGCAAAATTTCGATTTGCTGAAATAAGGAAACCAGCGCTATTCTTTGCAATGCCGCACGTTATTTTAACTAAGTATAATTCGTTTGTTATTTAATTTTTATTTATTATACGACAAAATTGAGATAAAATTTTGAAATCAGATATAAGAAAATCCCTTTAGTTTCTTTAAACTGATATTAACCCATTACAAACGTGTGTAATAAAATTATAATGGCTGAATTATGAATTGATTTTTATAAAATAAATCATACACGCAAAAATACAGTCTAATCGAGAACCGCCTCTTTTTTAAATGTAATGAAACACGGATTGGCGTATGGACCACAAATATTTATGTCTAACATAATATTTCAAGTTTAACATTACGTGTTAGAATTTCATGCAACATAGTAATACAATTCCCATTCAAGTGTTACGTACTGTCGGCCAGCCTTAGATCTATGGCAAAAACGGAAATAAATAAATAACTCATATGTGATATCTTCGTGCTCCCAACGCGGATTAGCCAATTACACCGATGCGCTTCAAGGAAGCTAACTAGTTTCTAAATTCTTCGTATATTTAATTTAGCTTAATTGGTGTGTGGATACACTGCGGCAGGCAGTCGACCGAGAATCTGTGCCTCTTTGTTGGCGAAATCGCGTTTAATTTGAAACGGTACCCTCGTGAAGTCTTCTATCACTAACGTGCCATTGTTTAAGCAGCAGAGCATTTCAGTCAAACTTAAGTATTTACATTTATCCATCAATGACTGTAATAGGGAATCTTGAAATGATATGATGATCACAAAGCTATCTGAAGAGACGGGGCCACTGATACTTGGAACAAATTGCAGCCGTTCAAAACGGGCGTGGGAGTCGAATTCACGACTCGTAAAAAGGTACTTAGCGAAAGGACCTGATTGCTCACACAGATGTTGTACCCTATTCAAGCTGTGTTACCCCTAGGGAAAATAAAATTTTACTTCTATGTTTATTATTCTAATATATGCTCATCTTGAGTTCAAATTGCAATTCATCTGTATTCTTTTTAGGTAAGCTTTTAATAACATGATGTACTTTATTTAACAAAAAATATCATTGATGGTGTCATCCTAAGTTGCAAGAAGGTGCGTTGTATTGGTTGGCGTGTGGGTGCTTTTTGCTCAAATAGCGATGATCTGAATGATACAGGAAACGCGACGCGTGCGCAGTGAACCGGCGAGGAGATGAGCCGCGTGGGCGCACCCCCGCTGGCTTATTATTGTTGAACGATGGGCTTAACTTTTAAGATCGCAGACAGTCATGAATGAGAATAATAACGGTTCATTTGCAGTCTTCGTGAATAGGAAGTGTCCCAATTCGCGGTACATTGTACTTTTTTTAGCTTTACTTATCAATTTATTAAATTCTAGATGCATAATTCAACACGCAAGTTAAAGGAATTGTCACATTAGGACGGAAACTTTTTTTAACTTCAAACCTCCATTTGACAGTGCCTGCACTGCCAGCACTTGGTAACACGTCTTGAAAAGTCATAAAATCGTCGCTTTGCTTTACCCATATATAAGACACGATTTTTTGTTTATGCTTACTGCTCAGGCAATTTAGCACTTACATGATAATTGTTTTTCGCGACAGTACATGAAGTAGTAAGCAAAGAAGGAGATTGGTTATTGTGTGGCAAACAAGAATACATCATATCATCGTATTTCAATAAGCAAACAATTATAATTATAATTTTATTAATTATTGGGAATTTGTAATTGTGTCGTACAGACACATCTTTCAAACAGATGACGCTTAGCGACAAAAATTCGCATAGTAACAGAGGTCACGTGACAGCTAGTAACAGGTAGAAAAATTCGAAGACTACCCACCTGCTATGGATGGTGTAGGGGTATAGCACGCGTCACGGAATGACGAGGATCCGGGTTCAATTGCCGGCCATAGCTTTACTTTTCGGATTTTTCTATGTGTTCTAATTTTCACTGACATTTAGAAATCAAACAATTATAAATAGTTTAATAGTTCAGTTCTCCTGTTAATAAAGCACTGTCTACGACTTGTCCGATATCCAGGCAAGGCTTGGTACGGTACACGATTACATGTGCTGCGATTGGTAACCGTGTTCTTGTGTACTCTTATGCACTACATACTTGCGCTGAGCCTGTGTGCGTGGACGTTCGGCGTGGGACGGGGCAGTGCATTTTTTGCGGGCATAAGATGAACGACGGTATGAGTTCGTTGAACCTCATTGCGAGCCCGACGCCGAAATTCGCCATCGGAGCGCATCTTCCGAACTGTAGCGCGTGCATTTTATTCAAAAATATTTCCCTGTTTTACTGTATTATTGCTACTTTGCACGGTGGCTACTTACACTGCGAATGTTAATTTAAAGTAGCGAAGCAAATACAATGAAACTGAACTGAAAATACAATAAAAGTACGCTTTCATAGGGAGTTGATTAGTTATCATGGTGAACACACGTTTCGCGTGTCGAAATATACACGCATTGCGAGCAGACGAGACGGTACGACGAGACACCGTCCCAGTAACGTTGGCCACTCATTAGACGTTAAAAAAACACTTAAACTTGCGAACGCGAACTAATTAACACTGTTGCTATCGCATCTTTCATCCGAAAAAAATAAGGTGGTTTAATCAGTGTGACGGAGCCGCATAACTTTATGGAGCGCATAAGCTCACTAGACGAAGTAAAGCCGGGTTTGCAAACACATTTGCTGGGCGGCCAAATTAATGTGTAATACATATTCAGGGCGATGCTTTTGTTCACAATGGCTATTATTACTAGTAATTAGTGACTATTAGATTAACGCTTCCGTGGAAACGCAGCACATAGATGTATTGATCAAATGGAATTAATATGTGGAAGTTTACATTGTTTTGCAATGAGAATTATTGTAAATTGCATAAATAATCGTATTTAATTTGGGTCACGAATTTAATGTGCCATTAGGATAAGATGAGTTCTGTAAAGCAAGATAAAGGTTCGAAGGGGCTCTGAACCTATGAATAAACTTTGAAGGGCATCGATTTAAACCAAAAGCACCGGCGTCATAATAGATCTCAGGTGGATTGGATGGAGATGATGACATGACTTTGATGTCCATTTACTTAATTTTGCCTGAGGTTTAGACACGATTACTTCACGTTCAAGATCAGTGCCTTGAAATTTGAAATAGAAACGCTAGTGTGCCCGAATGGCTCCAGCAAACCAATAATAATATAAATAACATCCGATAACTAACGTCATAAATATTCCAAGAAATGTTTATTTAGTAGGATGTGGATATTTTTGAAATGGCCTTGTTTCGGACAATGCCGCGCCGCTGCGGACAATAGTTTTGCATTTTATTAAGATCATAGTTTTGTTTGATAAAAAATGCCTATTTCAACTCAAACGACAGCAAAAAGCGTATAAACGAGCTTTTAGATGTCACGGTTGGTGGAGTGCCGGCAAAAACTGGCACACGTTGGATCGTGACTGCGCCCGAGCCCGCGCACTCCCGCGGCGCCTGCTTATTGAGACATTTAATTCAAGTCTTTAAATTCAATTAAAGCCATGGATTAAACTGCTAACTACTGCACCAGTCTTGTATGACATTGTGCAGCGCTGATTGCCTAACTGACACTCGGAGATGCCAATCAACTGGAATGAACATTCAATTCGTTCTATTCTCAAATTTTGTATTTGGTCAATCTTGTATCGTCAAAGTTGCAGTGAATGTGGAACAGTTTGATGTACGGAAGGGATGTAATTAAGGAGGAAATAGAATGGGCATACATATGCATAGTTTTTTTTTTTTTTTTTTCATAGTAAGTATCATGTCGCATTACTAATATTTGAATAGTTCCCTTTTTAACGGCTGATCTATACCATAATATCGAATCGGGTTTGTGTAGTTACGACAGGTCAGACTGGGCTATATTGAGGTTGATAGGTAGATATATCTACTTCCCGCTTAGCCGTAGGCTAATGGTATTTTAATGTAACACTTTATGTAATACATTATCATTATTATTCGATTCGAACGTTACACCCTAACCTTTCTTATTGTTTTTATGACATATCCATAAGTGTTTTAGACGTTACTGTGCGTAGGTTCATAGCCATGAACAGGAAAATAATCCTTTTATGTGCCTCTATGACATGAGGGTTTGTTCCAAACGATGTCAGTGTTTCCATTGCTACAGTGTAGTCATTCGTCCACTGTTAAATATTTAACTTGGGATCTTCTAATTGGTCCATGTATGAATTATCTGTACCGTCAGGTATCTTTAGTGAGTAATGTTTATGGTATTTAAATAAAAAATTTGCAGCTTCGAAAGTGTCACACATAATTTCAATAATGTTTTAAAGTGGGATATGGTGTGCAATTGCGAAGTGGTCCACGTAGCGTGTCCTCGGACGGGTCACGCGCCGACTGCAAACCCGTTTCGCAGCGCACTTTCGCCGCTCTCCGTCTGCGCCGGCGCCTGTAGCGCTCACTCGCTTGCACTCACCCCCCCGTTCCCTCCGACCGTGCCACCTCACTCACACACAGCTGGTCCACTGACTTGCAACTCCGAAATTGCATTACTAAAAATTGCCTTTGTTCTCCGAACGAGCAAAAATGTCCAATGAAGACTTGAAAGTCGATGTGACACTTAAAAACCTCTGTAGGTATAGCTGAAAAATGCATTTGGAGTATTATCTCGAAATTCAGTAAAATCCCAGGTCACAGATTTCCTAAATTTTTGCCCATCATTTATTTTACTGTAGTTATGCAATTGATTTGATGTCTGGGATCAGAAAATCCTAAGTTGTCTGTCACGTAAGTAAGTAATCTTAACGATGCATTGGCCAGCTAAAGCTCGGCACAATCGACGGGGCGGGCGGAAGTGTGGCAGTGGCGAAAAGCTTCGCAACTGCACGAGGAGAAAGGAAGCGGCGCGGTGTGATAAGGCGGCCGGCAGGCGAGGTGAGGGGGTGCCGTGTGCGGGGTGAGGGGTCGAGGGGGTGGCGCGGGGCGCGGGGTGCGCGCGCAGCGGCAGCCCCCTCGCCTCGCCACTCGCCTCCCGTCAGTCGCCTGCCGACTCCGCTTGCGCTTGTGTGACTCGCGCCGCTCCGTGCACCGCACTCGTGCTCCGATCACGACGCGTGCCGCCCCGCTGTGGCCGCGAACGCGACCTCTACGCTATTGGCGATACGTTTCTCCTAACTTACGTGCAACTTGCTATGTTTTAATAACTTTTGGACATTATACACTTCCCTACCCGGCTTGTTTACCCCTTCATGTAAGTGTTAACGCTCATACTATTATAAGCGGCAAGATATCGTCGAATTCGGAACTCGCGTCCAAGTGCATCGTGAAAGTTAGTGAATTAAGCTAGTGCATATTTATAGTGTAATACCGTCTCCAGGCGTTATTGTGTAATATTCGTGAACGGAGTGGCTAAAAACGGCAGCAACTTCCGAAATTCGATGGTAAATTTTTCAAAGTACCGAAGCGAGTGGCATTTCAGTTGAGTTTAGTAACAGCGTCGCTGCTTTAGCCCCTCGCTCCGGTTCCGATGTCGCTATTCGCCGCATGAAAGCTTTCGCCTTGGTCAGACCCGTTGTGTAAAGCGGAGAGCGCGATTCGCTTCCATCAATATTGCTTATAATGTAAAAGTTACTCACAGTGGAACTCTTCCGTAATCCCCGACAAAACTTTCCTTCCTCCTTCGAACTCCTTCAAACATTTCCTATTGCTTTAGATCTGGCTCGTGTTGTCTCAACGGCAATATGTTTTCCGCAGAATCTGACTTCACATAAAATGGAGTCGTTGCATCATTTGCAATATTGCAGTTTTTCAATTGAACCGATATTTCAGTCTTTTTTTTGAAGACTTATTTAAATTAACAAATAATTAAACATCTAAAAGATCAAAGATTGTCAAAAAATACTTTTAAATTTAGAGCTTTGTCTTTTAAAAAACAAAACTTATCGTTTTCTTTCATGAAATCATTAGATTAAAGATTATTAATGCTCCAAAAAACCACTAGATATTTACTTGGAAACTAGACCACCTCTTATTCTTAACAAATTGGCAAACAACAACATCTTTAATACGTGCCTTTTCATATAAATATTCCAAAAGTTTAGCAAGTCAACTTAATTACGATGTGCGATTACAATTACCTACTTCCCTAACTTAGGTATTTTCCTGTTTCCATTTCCTTTAAGCTCCACTCGGCGTGTAATCGTAAATCCCCAATGTCTGTGAATACATTACAGTTGATGAATCAATTCTTTCAAATCTCGATCTTCATTATTCATCTTCATTTAAAAAAGATACATACCTAATTAATGCAGATCTCCTTCCATGACGTAACTATTTGCTGCAGATTTTAATGAGTCACTTTGCCGACATGATGTCACCAAGTGATATCGTACAGGCTATGTTTTAAATCTTCCATATTTTAACACCACGATGTGGAATAGAAAATATCAATGCATAAAAATGCCGAATAATCCAGTCGGTAAAATACTACAATGGTTTGTTTGTTACGTCTCATCGACGAGGGTAACAGCTGGCTTCACTACCTGCTCGGCTACCAACAAACGAAAAATGTCTGTCAATAGAAACCCTGCTGCTTTTGGTATTATTATATTTTTTGTAACCGCTAATACAAAGTAGAACAATCACAACTGTTGTACGCTCGTGTTATTTTCAGTTGGTTTCTAAAGTAGTTATCAAGTAAAGTAGTTATCAAAATGCTATACCTACCTATTACCTGAGTTCTGCGTTTTAAATTATAGGGAGTATTGGAAAAGGTTAGTTTACTTCAATATAAAGTGTACTTAAAGAAAATCATTATGTATTTTTAAAAACACGCTTCCGTTCGAAGTTAAACTAGGAAGTGAATCCCTTAAGAAATAATAACTAATCCTTAACAAATATATTTGTAGTATCATAAGGTACGGTTGGCCAATATGATTCTTGGGCCACTATAAAACCTTCTTTTTCTGTGACAATGTTTATCAAATAGTGTAAATGTCATGACAAGATTCTGTCCATGGTGATTTAGGAATCAAATTGGTGGACTGTACATTCCCGTGAAAACGTTTGTCAGATAGCGTTATTTATTTGTTTTTATTTTCATTTCATCATCTAGATCTAGACGAATAAATAATAAAATAATGAAATGTAATGCACGTTGATCATTAATTTGATAAGTCCAAAGAAAGTTTACTTCACCTTAGATAAGATAACTATCCACAAAATTAGTAAACGTATAACCCAACAAAACCAAAATGGCCGTCCTGATAAGCCCGTCGCTATCGGAATTAATTATCTTATCTGGGTGAAAATTAAACGGATGTGACACACAGCCCAAGTTCCAGATTATACGGCCAAATTAATCATTGATAAGGCTTGCGGCTTCAGTCCTTGGCTAACGTCGGACTTTAAGATTGGGATTCACTTCTTACGATAAAATCTTTAAATCATTAAAAATGCTACACTTTCATCCCGGGCGCAGTAAGTGTTGGTGCATAGTACACACAAAGTCAACATTGTGTGAGCGGGAACTGGCGCAGCACTCTTGAAATTGCCAACATTTTGCACCAGCAGAACATTTAGTGCTGTATTTTTGTATGTTTTGTTGATGCGATCAGTTTAATGTCGGCGTGCCGCCGCGCGGGCCCGCCTCGGGCCCGGCGCACCACGTTCGATAAGGCGTGCACATTAACGGGCGCGCTGCAGCGATAGCGTCCGAATCGTGTAATTTGCGCCTCGTAAATTTAAGCCGTCGCAAATTTTTCGCTTCTCTCGCTAATTACCAGTCCGCCGTCGTCCTCCGGGACTGCTAAATGTGCCTCGCACACGTCCCGAATGTGGGAACAGTTCTACTGTACATAGTTGGGATCTACTGTTCTGCTCTGTTCGTTAAACAATGGCCTTTGTTTTGGCTACCGGGACTGACCTACGTGCGCAACTAATCATTTGGTCGCAGTTGCACATATGTAATTTGCACTTCGTTTGTGTGTCTAATTTGGTACAACGAAATTTAAAATATAATTCGAAGCATACTGAGCTACATGCTACATCTGAACCGTGCAATATGCCTATGCCTGTCTACAAAAAACAATAAAAAGACAAGTTAAAAAGCGTGTCAAACACACAAGTTTATTGACTCCGCGTATCCGCTTATCTAAATACTAATAAGGTTTTACGATAAAATATATTAAAATATTTTCAGTTAATTAGGTAAATTAGCACTTATTTACCCTACATTGTGAGTCAAACACAGCGCGTGGTCAGTGCACATAGACCCGCGTGAAGAATAACAATCGATGACATCACTCCAGTCTGCCGAACGCCTCACGCAAAATGTATCATCTGCCACGCAATCTTCCACCGTCTTCGAATGATTTATGTCTTACATTGCTTTGACTGGCACTATCTAAATGATGTCCCTGAACGTTCAGTAATAACATGTGTGGCGCAAATCCTTGCTAAAGTTTGATTTACCATGAAGACAATGTTGCATCTTCAACTACACATATTAGCTTTGGTGTCGATTACTTAATCCTTTTGTTAACATATCAGTAACTCAAACAAACGATACAGCATGTCTGTTGTTACGGTGTATGTATAAAGTAACACATTTAGGTTCAAATGTCAAGTATTTTCATGTATATCAATCTGTTCCCAGTTAAGTTGCAGTTTTTGCGATGTCGTCGCTAACAAACCATCAACTATCTATCCATCCATCTCCAGCCTATATACGTCCTACTGCTAGGCACGGTACTACTCTCAAAGTTAGAGGGGTTGGGTTGCGTTTCCCACGCTGCCACGCTGTTTTCTATCAAATTAAAGCTATGTTTGGTGCCGATTTTATCCAAATTTATTATTACCTACCACGTTTAGAACTTTGAGACAATATCAATCAGTTTTTTATGGAATTCTGTTAATCTAAATCACGTAAAACACAAGTCTTCCTGCTCGATTATAACAAGAGCCTCGCGTTGTAAACTGCTTTTTCAGCTAGTAGGTACGTTCAGATTTATTTTAAATCATTTGGTAATATACACAAAAAACCAAACTCATCCGCAGTCGCACGATTAGTAATTTAAATTGTTATTGCATTCGCCGACGTGCTGGAGTATTGTCGTTGATGAAGCATGTCGAGAGCACGGCGGTGGTTTTTGCTACGGCCACGTCTGCGCTGCAGCCGAGCGAGACACCGTCCAAGGTCGCTTCATGCTGGTTTCTGCCCTGCTTTCCGCCTGTCTGATCATTGTACCTCGACCTTGCTGGTTATTAAGTTTTTATCGTTCTTGTGCTCAGCTCTCCGCTCTATAGTCTACTTGATTACTACCGTCTCCGTCATAATAGGCTTCGACAAAGATAACAAAAATATCAGTGCCTCCAGTGAAAAGGGGAATAAGACTAGTTATGTTATGTCCTTGTGTTATTATTACACCATTGGATTCAGCGGGTTCGGTTGCGTGTGGTGACAAAAGGATATATCTCTAGCTATCCCCTAACCTAGATTTTTCGATAACGCTATGGGGATAACTTACCTTTTTTAAGAGCATATTTTTACTTACCCGCAATTTTTATCAGTGTAAAGGTCTGCAGTTATTTTTTTACAAAAAAACACAACTTGTGTTGTTCCGTAACAATGTGGACGTAAATAGAAACTAAAAGCGACTATTTCCTTATAGCACGGTGTACATAAAGGAATAGAGGAGTAGAATAAGTGTTGTGGTAACCACAGTACAGTTGTAGTTAAGGGAATAACTCGTCTTATCTTAAGGTATCACAGAATTTACTAACACAATTCATGTTATACCATTATGCTTTCGTGACTAAGAGCATAACTCAAAAAACCTTTAAAAATAATGTATATAAATAATGTAACTAAATATTAAAACATACCTATTAAACGAAAGCTATAACCTATACCTAAAGCCTGTAACAATTAAAAATTCTAATATTAAACGCCAACGGTCCAAAAACGACGAAAGAAAGGTTTTTGCCTCTACTGAAAAGTTTTTCACTGGAGGCACAGATATATGTAGTAACCCCTATTCCTTTTTTTAATACTTGTATAGTTACCACGTTAAGTGCTAGTATAATTTAAATGGTTTTCTGTGCTGATTGCTGATAAGTTACCTTTGATATATTGCCTGAGATTAAAAACTGGTCAAAATGTACAGGTCAAAATGTTCGCAAATCACATACTTCTTGTTCGTAGTACCAATGAAGGTTGCCAGAGAGCAAAGGTTCAGATATAACAGTGAACAAGTGTGCGGCCGGCCTTACCCTAATTTCATTCTATTGTGAGCCATAATGCGTTCGAATATTATAACAAAGCCTTCGATTGCACAGACATTCACTTTTTAATCGTTACCAATTTTAACTACCTGACCAGCAAGTTAATTTTGATTGTTTGTTCTAAAATTACGAAAATACAGGTTCATTTCACGCTGTAGTTGATGTACCTATTGAATATGAAACCGAAAAGTCTATTGAAACATGTAACTTGTATCAAATATTTCTGTAAAGTTCAGAAACGAGTGAGCTTATAAACCGAAAGGTGCGGTTGAGTACTATGACTAAGATAGATGTAACATTGTTAGTGCTTATTAGATTTTCAGTTCAAAATGTCATGCATAAGCAAATTAAAATTGATCCATGTATTTAAAACTAAGTACCTAACTTATACAATTACTATCCTGGGATTCTCAATTCGTATTTCTTTTTGTCTTGATAGCTTAGTGGTAAGAGCGCCCCCCGACTGGGTGGGAGGCCCAGGTTCGAGTCCCGGTCAAGACCAAGAATACGAATGAGCAGCCAGGTTGTCAATATTCCCCTTGTTTATTGACGAAACTCCTTCCGCACCTTTCCTAAGATGCTTTTCTTTTACTATCCTCTAGTAATAAATTTCTCGAGTGTAACGTGATCGAATCGGCGATCTTACAAAGACCCCTGCCGACTGTTTTTTCTCCCCCGCCCCACCCTCGCCCAACCGCTCTCACGAGATTCTTATTTAGATTCGCTTCCGTCTGATTGCTCTTGGTAATCTTTTCACTGGGTTATTGAATGTCTTCCCCGTGAACGTCGAGCACCGAAGTAACCTCCCAGCCGTCGGCGCCGCCGTGAATGGAATCAGACGCCGATTTCCTTTGAAACCGCCATTCTCAATTTCTTGTTTAATGCACAAAATAAAACGATATCCATTTGCTTTGTGCTCGCGTAGTTATGCGTGCACTTCGGTGGGAAAACATTTCCGAAACTCATTTGCTTGTCTACGGTCAAATGAATGAATGTAGACGTTTGATTCCTTTGGGGTTAAGGAAACCGTAAACACACCAAGGGTATTTGTACATAAAGTTTTGTTTAATAGCAGGTTGTTATCAAGAATAATCCGTTTCCAGCGCCATCTTTCTTAAAAGCAGCGACGTTAACTAGATATTTACTCCATGTCCCTTCAAAGCAATGACTTTAAACTAATTTGAAGCAAGGCTCGATGATAGCTTCGGCGTGCCGAACCGCCGAAAGTAGCCAACCAACCTAGCCATGGAACTACTGCCTGCTCATTCAACCACAAAAGACTCACACCTGTAACGTCTTATTTTATATGAACATATATCATCTTAATATTTCGCTTCTTTTTACCTACTACAGAAAATTCGATGTAAAGATGTATGTGTACCTATGTAACGAAAAGATCTCGAGAGCAATATAGATTGCTGCGACTCCACTAGTCACTTTATTTAATAAAATAATACAATAAATCGTGCCCAACTGCTCTTTTCAAAACTGAATATGAAAATGTCACACGAGATTACGAACTGAAATAAACATTTGTGTTGTTTTCTACTCGGATCACTGACGTCTGAGTGGACGAGTGCGCACGGCATGATAAAAACACCGCTTGCATTCACGTCGAAAATAAAATTTGAAGATTTATGCACGGTGGAGAGCGCGACGTTGCGTTGCCGCACACCGTGCTATTTTCGACCGGGTTATGCTTTAAATAGCGCATTACGATAGGATTTGGTTTCACGAGTTTTTCCCTGTTCCCGGCCCCGCGTTTCAAACGGCATCGCCCACACGAAGAATTTATCCGCGAGATGATTCGGCCTGTTCCTCTGACACATATTGGCGTTTGTCTAGCATTATTTACAACTTTCGGCGGTGAAGAAGTCACGAAAAAAGATTTACTAACATTTTCATTATTTTGTTTGACGGACATTTACAGTGACCGACAGCGAACGTAACTTGGTGATGTTACGCGGTCAGCGGCACCGCCCAACGCTCTAAACTCATTCACCTGACACCACCACTCCCTAAATTCTACACCAACTGAACGTCCATTTCCTAATTAGTCTACAAATACAGGCAACCGCATTTACCTATTTCTCTAATTATGATTTGTATTGTATATCATCGAGGTATTATCAAATGGCTGACATGGCCTGCGGTATGATACCGTCATTAAATTGTGCTATTGTGTCTTTTGTATGATATCCTGGTTCATGCCATTTTTAAGTTTATGACGACGCAGGCACGGCAGCGACATCCTTCAGCACAAGGTATCTTTCAGTACTACAGCTAAAGCATTTTTTTAACTAAGATAACCGCTAATTTTATTTACGCAACTTCCGTACATTACATACAAGCTAGCAAATAACATAGGGAAGGAAAGTGACATGAAGTCTTTTATTTTCTGCTCAGCCGCTACTAGCGAATAACATTAGCATCAAACGTCAAATTAGACGTGAACGTTGCCTTCTGTCTGTTGTTGTGCCGAGCGAGCGCGGGCCTTAGAGCGGTGTCCGCGTCGCCGCACGCGCTTGCTAACCCGTAGCCGCTTGTGCTTGAGAGTAACCAGTGTGTTTTGTTGTTCGCAGAGTTGAGCCCCGCACCGCACCGTCTTGCTCGCTGAACGCCGAGCCGCTAATCTCGCTTTTTTCGCGCCTCACCGTCGCCTGCCCAGCCCGCTCCGGCCGCCGCAATGCTCGCACACCAAGCACCGCTCGCCCTCTACTAAACTCAAACGTCAACATCGATACGAACGCGTGTGATAATAATTTAATACTCGCCTAAATAAGCTTGCAACTTCGGTGTCTTTATTCTAACTTTAATTGTAAGATTAATCATTATTGTAACGCCTCGCAACTCAACGCAAACAGTCGAAACCAGTTGTCGCGTCTGCGCGGCATTCGCGTGAACGTACGCGTGTGAAGTAGTGTGTGGTTGTGAGGGTGTGCGGGTGCCGATCAGTGGCAGAAGATAGCGACTAGGAAGTGTAAGCAGTGCATGCTCAGAGCGCCAGTGCGCGCTCGCCCCCCGCGGCCTATGCCCCGCAGTTGTTTCACGTAACTGCTTGCGCGACTCCCGCATCCTACTTCAGTGGCAGATATGGCCACCATGGTGAACATGAATAGCCTTCTGAACGGCAAGGACTCACGCTGGCTGCAGCTTGAAGTGTGTCGCGAGTTCCAACGGAATAAGTGCTCGCGGCCGGACACCGAGTGCAAGTTCGCTCATCCCCCGGCGACTGTCGAGGTGCAAAATGGACGGGTCACCGCCTGCTACGACAGTATCAAGGTAAGGTTACATTTAGTTACTATTTGTGTTTCAATAATCTGGCTTTCCGGGTAGGTACCAGTTGAACAAGGAACAACCCCGTCTTCGAGACGACATTTCGCCGTTTCGCACTGACCTCGATCCCAAGGCTAGCTAGGAGTGACGTCACCCGCAACGCCGCCGCTGTCGTTGCGAGACTACCATTGTATGAGAATTGGCACCACGTTAACATACATATAATATAAGCAGGACGATGACTCGATGCGGCGCTTATACTTTTTGTTACATATAGTCATGCCTTATACATTAAAACCAAGTTAGGTATCTCAACGAATTTTGTTTTGCATGGATACAAGGTCGTACGAAATTTTCCGATCAATCAATTTTCCTTTTAGCGTGATGGTGACTAATCATTGGAGCTTATTGAAAGATATTTTAATTCACTCGAGACCCTAAATATAAGATAATGAAGTAGAAAAATGGAAATATTCAGTGAACTTTATATTTTTGGTAAGAATTTAACAACATAACCGTTGCGAATATGTAAAGCAATTTATCGAATGGTTTGCTGGAGCGTTACGCGATACGCCGTTATCAGCCCAGTGGAGTGACGTGATAGCGCGTTTTCGAGCAAATGGTTATGATAAAAAATTAAATTGACAAACAAACACGCACCTCGGCTGCATCGCTTGAAGCGTCGTGCCCTGCCCGGCGCGATAATGTCAAATCAACAGAGATTGCATATGGTAGGACAACAGCAGTAGTCACAAATATTTATACAGATATAGGCTAGTTTATTATTATTACGTATATGATTTCAAAGATTTTTTAGTTTATTCTAAGCTTAAGATTTAAAAGAGACAGTTATTCGAAAACTGTATTATCCACTTATTTGAATTTCATCTCAAGAGAATAATACGACAAATCATTTCCCAAAGAAAGAAATTGAGATAAATAAAAGGCACTTTCTCATGTCTTAATATTTTCCTTCGTATTTTCCTTTGATGCTCGGCTGAATAACGCGATCAAGAGATAAACGCACTAGGTACGGGGTCGGGTTCGCTCACTCTGCAAACGCTCTCAGACAGTCTCCTTCGGCGCTTGATCGCTATACATACATATGCTCTTCAGTCGATCCTCAGTGTCTACTCGCGGTCGCGCCTCTGCGCCGCCGGCGCGGCCGCCCGACGCTTTTACAGTGACACTCATACTAGTCATACTTCATTTATATTTAACTCCTCCCACATCTTAAGCCGCAGTTTCATGTTTTCATATCGAAGTTGGCAAATCTTTCAAAAATTCCACGCCGTCCACGTTCTTTTTCAATTAATTTGTGTCAACGTTGTCATCGTGCTAACTGAACGAATAGAACGCCCGGATCGGACCGATTTTCCTTTAACGAGTCAAATGAATCCTATCAGCTCGATTTGGACGTGTGTGAGGGTCGGGCTGCAATTCGCTTAAAGCCCGGCATCGCGTTTAGTCCGAGACACTAAACAATGGACGGGCGGTGTTCATTGTGCGGGCTTTGTGCATCGTGGTATCGCACCATCGGCGCATTCCACACAATGCCGCCGTCGACCATCCTCACGACACCGCCGACAGCTTATCTCGTCTTGCCCCCAACCTACTTAACCTTTAAACTACTCACACACATAAAACATCTTTCACATTAGATTACCTAGGAACGTACCTACTATAAATTTGTTCGAAAATCGTCATGGTATTTTAAAATGCGAACACTACATACAATAAAGTGCACTAAAGCTACAGTCGACTGCCGCCTAGAATCTGCCTGCGATAAAACCGCACACGAGCGGTGGCTCAGGAAAACTTTAAATAATCCCCCAGAGAATGTGAAATAGTGCAGCGCACGTCGCTCCAGCACTAATCTGCTCGATAAAAAGCGTCGCGGCGGAGGACGCTGCTTATATTGTTGACGGGCGATGGAGCGTCCAGATATTTAACTGAGAGGATAAAAAGTAAACAAGTGCTTTGTCCGCTGCAGTCCGCTCTCTTTGAGTTACCCAACGTACGCTAATCGTGCCACATAAAAACTCAGTTCTTCTACGCAGAGGAAATTTGATTGTTATAGACTGGGATATATTATTACCTGACGTATATTCTCCGAATTTTGGGATCAATAATGTAATTAAGTTTAGGACTCACAAACGTGACAATGCCATTGCAGTAAAATAACATTGAGGTGACTAAAATTTTCACACTGTTGCTCATCCTCCCATAGTCATAACTATATATTATGAACAGTCGAATGCGTTTCAATCGCTATTTTCTTGCGGTGGCGTAGATTCCGCAACTTCTCCGAAAGTTGTCACCGACGAACGTAATCGAGGGCTGATCAAACAACCCCGGGCCGCGTCCCGCGCCCGCGCCTCCGCGTGAAGCGTCTCCCGTGATTAAGCCTTCAATTACGCGATATGACGAGGGGGTCATATTTGATTAGGCTACGTGTTGTGTTGATTAAACCGAGCTCATTGCCTTATTCACTTAACCTCACCCACACGCGTAATATCTACCTGCGAAGACTGAACGATTTGTCGCCGACTCAAACCAGATTTCGTTGATCTCCGACGCTTAGCTCACTACACTCAAGTTTCCACTGACATTAAAGCGGCCATGACTCATTGACCTAACGTCTCGCTAAAGCTGTTACAAAGAGTTATAGATTATTTTTGCAAGAGTTCGAAGACATTATAATTTTTTTCTCATACTGAATTATGTGACCAGTTGACAGTGTCATTGCGAAAACAAAATGTTGCTGAGTTGACCGCAGCCAATCTAACGTTAACCAATCTAGATAATCTTGTTTGTTTCGTTACGATTTGTTTTTTTCTTTATTATACGCCTGTAACTCTGTGTCCCGGTTTTATTTATTGAATTTGGATACTCGAAATTCATGTGGCAACTTTATTTGTACATATATCTTTATTCATAAATCTCAATTCTTCAAAGGGTTCACTAACGTCGCGTGCCTGCGTGCACTTATATCAAATAAGTGCTATGCACATTCAATTTAATTACCTACTGGATTGCAAAGGAAAGGGTCTTCTAAATTACTTTGGTAATTAGACTTCAACGTTGTACAATACTTCGTATTTTTGAAAAAAAATTGTAACTTGGAAAATATCACCTGGTGTATCTGTTTATTATTGTATTTTTCATCCAATAAAGAGTACATACTTAGTCATAATTGAACCTTAACTTACACCATGGAGCGATTTATGAAAATAAATATCATTAAGTGATAAAAAGTTATAATTTGTAGTAGAAACTTGTCCAAGAAAGGTTAAAAAAAATCACGTATTGATTTTTGGATTTTTTGGTAAAAACAGTGAAAGTAAACGTGGGAGTAAGACTTAGTTGCAAAGTGTGCGCACGCGACGTGGGTAGTGATGGATGCACCAGGCCGCCGGCGCCGGCTTGCCGACTACTCAAAATAGGCTCAACTCGTCCGCCCACTCACTCGCTTTCGTCGCTTTGCGAATATACTGTTTACTTTACTTATCACGCGAGTCAACCTCACTTCTAATTTCCGCAACCAGATAAATTCCTTGCTTGTTTACCGACTGACTATCGGGATAGGTTTACGTAAATATTGACTGTCATCCAATTTTTGCAAGAAAGAACACTGCTTTTTCCAGTCGTGTATCAAATGCTATCAAACTCTGTTCTTATTCTATAGATTGCTTTTCGATTTAGGTACGATTCCATATTCATAAATCTTTTAGTCGAAAGATAGCCTTGCTGGCGTCGCAGTCACTGTTTATTTTATGACTTCTCCGAATTATAGCACACTGCTTCTAGCTAACGTTTATTTATATAGACGGTTCTGATGGCTGCACTCAACTGTACACGATTTTCCTTAAGTGTTATCAGTTTCGGTTAAGTTACCCTCACTTACGTTTTCCTCTAACGCTCGTTTTTTATACCACATTATGTATACACGTAGTTTGTAAGTGGATAATAATTATTAATTATATCCTTACAAATGAAAATTGTTAGAATACTTTGGCAAACTTCAGTGGACAGAACAAACAGAAATCGTTCAACTCACAAATGAGCAAAACTGCTGCAACTGCAAGCAAATCGAGAGCAAAAGCTATCGCTTTAGTCCCCTTGAGGGGGTTTGAAAACCCGTCCGCCAAGTGTTCCGTTGCAGAACATTCGGAGCGTTTAAAAGCTGCCAGTAATCTCGACTCGCGCGCTTTGTTCGCCTTGCCGGAGTTGTTTCACAGGTTGAGAACTTTGCGGGCCACCGCGCGCTTTAAAGCTACTCTCACCGATTGATGACTCCCTCTTACAATGTTATTCATCGGCATCGAATCCGATGCCGGCGCCGTGGCTGAAACTCATCTTTGACGTGTAGCTGTTCCAGACGTCAGTACTTTAGATACCCTTTGATCATCGGGTCATAGTATCTGTCTTTATGTGTCTGCGAAGTTTTTAGGACTTGATCTGTCAATAATAATTCCTCATAGACTACATTGTTGGGTATTTTTGATGAGCGTAAAATACTTGTTTTATGACTGCTAGATAAACAAAATTGTTATTCGTAACTCGAAAGTTCGGTCCTAAAAAAGCATAAAATATCAGCAAAGCAATAATAAAACAAAACTCTCCAATTCGATTCAATTTTAGCTACACATTTCGGTGCATAATATTTAATTCGTGATTGTGTTTGATTAGACTCATTGAGGGTTGAACTGTCTAAACGCGAGTGACCGAGGTCGTCTAGTCTAGTAGACGGCTACGTCGCAGGTAGTTGATTAGACGAGGACGAGACGGCCGGTGCGGCGGGAAGTTCCGTTCGAATAACAAGAACATTATTTTCATATGTGGTCAATCTACGAGATTTATGTTTCGTCGACATTTATTCATTCGTTCTGGCTGAAATAAACGACTATATTACGTGCATAACTAAAATTTTACATGTCGAACTTCACATAATATACCTACCTCTTTCAGCCTTTGCTTGGACCATTCAATTTTCAATTTAGTCAAGCTAAAAGCTTTGACCAATTCATATAATAAGGAAATTAAAGATATAACTTAATTCATTTACTAAAATTACATTTGTGTGTTATCATATCGTTACTTTACGTTAATGGCTGAAGTAACATGCTATTTTTATCGGTCTTATTTTAATCCGGTCGATAGCATGCAGGGTGATTTCGCTAGTGAGCGTTCATTAACTTTGAGCAGCGCTATGGGCACACTCGTCTATCGTTTGCATTACTTTTAAAAATCACTTCAACTCTGACCTGAATTGAACGCCAGCCTGCCCCAAGTAATTGCCGCATAAATATCGGCAGCGAACGTATTGTCTCTTGTTAGGTTTGTTTTTCAACTTTTAATTGTGAGCCATGCCAAACAACTAATGATTCATCACCTTCGGCGAAAAATTCATCATCATCCTCGGCCTACAGCAGTCCACTATTGAACATAGACCTCCCGTAAAATACTCGATTTTTACTCTATCTTCGGCTTGTCACTTGTCACATCCAGCTTCTGCCAACTATATACCCTTCGCAATTCGTGGCACGAAGAATTGTTGCAAACATTTAGCCAACCAATGCCTAACCGTCGTCTATTCTATTGTTACCGCTCATGTAAGTGACTAATTTACAAAACAATACCTTCTCATTTTAGTACCTTACGTAAACATTTTAATGAAATTGTTAAAAGATCTTAAACTTTTACATAACATTTTTAAGTCGAGTGTCACGCTTCGTGTGATCTCAGATTTAGCTGCCATTCTAAATCTAGAATTGCACTTCAACCAACGTCGCATTTCTAGCACGTTGGACACGATATTTCATCATATCGTGTCCTACCTAAGTAATATTTTGTGTTACAAAATACGACTAGAGACTGTCTTTAGCAAACCGGTTTAGACTGTTGTCTGCAACAGACAGTACCGCACTGTGCATGCACTTGTGCAGTGGTATTTGTGGATTGCCAATGTTAATCCCGAGTACACAGTCGCTAGTGTTGCACGTTACTACGTAGGCGAGAATGGTCATCTCAACTCAACACACCTATGTGAAACATGACCGCGCTGAAATATCAATACTACGAAATGTTTTCGAATGGACTGGCTGGTTGGCTGAATTTCTGCTTTCTAAAAATGAACGTTTCCAAATTTAATCTTTCCACCGAGCGCAGCGTGTGGATGAAAAATACTGTCGTGCCGTGTCCATTAGGTAAAGTAGATATATTTTTAGTCGGCTCTCGACCTTATACTCTGCTACGTAACTTTCATACCACTTTCAGTTGTTTGTAACATCGTTGTCACTGTGATGCTAGTGAGCAGGTTTTTTTTCACGGTGACAAGTGCTAGACTTAAAAAATCACTATAGTGCGTTTGCAAATACCTATTGAAGTTTTTCTGTTTGAAAAATACACACACACACTTAAATCACGTTTGTATCCCTTGCGAGGTAGACAGAGCCTAAGGTAACAAGACCTAAAGGCCACGAATAGCATGATTGTGGGCGTATAGGTGGAAAGGGGAATCAAAACATTGATCGGTTGCTAGCCGCATCGCCTATAACATGATTTCTATGCCCATTCCCTCGATGGGCTTTTACCATCCCAGCGGGAAGAGAAGCAACTGGTACACATTGTATGTTTTTTCTTTACGCCCAGACCAGCATGGAAGCAGAAGAATATACATAATAAATAAGATATCACTTTGGCATTAAATTCTATCGAGACGGCTTACCTCGCCTTTTGTAAATAGTAAATCTAATCGTTGTAAGAACTGTTTAGAAATAGCTATTTTATATTTATTAAGCATTTTTTAACCAACTAACGATTTCACTTGATACGGGGTGGGTTATCTGTATTCCTTAAACATTAATTTGTTTTTTTTATGATAAGGAATGAAAATGAGTAAGAGAGTCACCTGTAAGTGATCAAGAAGACAATAAACACCATAGGTACCAGAGGTCCATACGTTGCTAGTAAATCTAAGATGGAATGCTTCTATACTCAAGCTGCTTCAGGGGTTTGGTCAGGTTACTGGTTGACCTATTAACAGTATCAATGATGTATTCTTTTGAAATAACGTTTGTAACACTACTTATGCATAATTTACAACCTTTACCAAACTAAATAATAAGGAAAATAACGTTCTTTGTAGTTTTCCCGTTGTTGTAGGAAAATGAAATAGGTTACCGTTAACACATTCCAGGCTCACCATGCTAAGGCATAACCACTTCAGGAATGCTTAAATATTTTGTTCCATGAAACAGACTTCCTTGTGGTGGTTTTCAGTACTTTTTTATGAGTTCAATCATGTTGAAACATCACTTTTTATTATATAAATCAGTTCAAGGCGTTAAACTTATTGCTGAGCGTGATTAACTTTAGTTTCATGTTCATAGTTACTGTGAATTTATGATAGTTTAATATTTTTTATCATAAAAATAGTTTAACGTTTAGTATTTTTAGTTTTTGCATTTAAGATATTAAAATGAGTTATGTGCATGTAGTGTTATGTTATAACCGCAGCAGAGTACGATTAGCACAAATAATTATACTTAGGTATAGATCTTCCATTGTTATAGTCTAGTACAAATCAGATTGGGCTATTCCCACTATACCATATTCTAAGTCGTCAATAAAAAATACCACGAATCGTTCGCGAATGAGGAGGGGTAGAGGGCGACGAGCGGCGCATTCCTACATGCCGCGCATTTCCATCCGATATTGCGCCCGCCATTATGCCCCGCTCCCCGCCTGCCGGCCCCCGCCGCCCTTTAATTAAACGGTGAGGCCCCAGAGACGTCTCCTACTCCTGCAACGTGGAAAATCACGTAAATAGCTTCAAACTTACTCCACACGTTCGGTCCACTCCGCTACCGTTGTTAAGAAGCATCTAAGGCTTCCGCGTTTGCACATTCTCTGCTGCTGTGTCTGGCATTAGGTAAGCGGCGGACTAAGTATCTAAAACGTGTACTTAACAACCTCCCTGACTTAATATAAATCGCTACAGTCTGTTTCAAAAAGGAAGGTATTGCTGACACATTCACTTTGACAAATTTAGAGGTGAGGCTTCATTGTGATACTCTGCATTTTCAACGGTTATCGATTACCTATATCTTATTACTAACAAAACAACAATCGGATCCATAAAAATATCGGTTACATAATTAATTTATGAATAAATGCTATATTTCGATATAATAATACTCAAGTTAGTTTCCGAAGATATCAATAATTTTAAATTTAACTTTGTTATGTAATTAATTTTCTAAGGAGTCTATTTATTACCAATAAACTCTCATTTTTATTGTGTAGGGAGTGTGAAGACTGCAAAATATATATACACCATTTCAACCGATTACCTAATTATATATCGTTACCTCTCTAGTTTTAATGACCATGAAACGTAACTTAGTAATGAAATTATTGAAAATTTGTATACGTGAAAATCATGTAAACGTTAATGTACAGTACCAAGTAATAATTTATTTTTGTGGAATACAATTTTGAATTTATTTTGCTGTCTAAACTTTCGTAAACGCTAACAGTTACATTCTATGGATCTGTCATCTGTCAGCCATACCTTCCTTATTGAAACAGGCCGTAGCGAGCGATAGCGACACACATCTTTTTGCTTGGATTAAATAAAGTAGGGCACGCAAACAAGTTCGCGATGTTGCTTCGTTGCCATGGCAATGGCTAGGTGAAACAATGCGTGTAATTCGTCGGCGTTAACCTCCTTTCTCAGCACATCCGCATAGTAGCGTAATAAAGGCGGCTGGAATAGGGCCCGTAATGGCGCTGCGAGGCGACGGAGTCGGGTATCGAGTGTAATGAGCGCGACTTATCTGTGCTCATTTGCATGCGCCGCGTATCAGCTTCGACCTTGGCACCTCGCACCATGCCGTGTAGTCACCGAATTCGACCCGCCCGCCGCCGGTCGGCTACTCACTTGCGTCACCTCGCCGACATGCCACAGTCGCGCGATATCGAAAGTCCACCTCTTTATGGGAAACCGAGAAACGTGCTAGCGACCGGTCTTTCCCTTAAGGCTAATAGCGTACTTAGTTACTTCTGTGAGGTACGCGTTAATCACCTCATTGTGTAACGCTTATGTAAGGAAAGAATATTCATTATTATGGCTCATATTCATTTTGAACGTAAGTTGATTTCAGGCTCTTCAAGTATTTGAATTAATATAAAATTTGAGTGGGTAAAACGCGTGAAGGGGAAATAATTAAGTACAGTCAACAATAGTTCATTACACACCGCGAGGGTGTTGAAATAATGTCACAGATCGCAGGAACTTGTCACCCGAGCCAAAGGTGAGTGCGATAAACATGTGATCTGAGGCTTTCTGTATCACCGCCCGAGGTGAGTACGTCTTCAAAAAATTTTTTTATTAAAAAAAATAGAACCGCCTTCAAATGTTGCTTAAATCCGCCTGTAGATTTCCTAATATAATGTTGTGTATCCGGTGCGGTGAGTATGAGCTAAGCGCATTAAGTTCTCGCCGTTAAGTCATTGGCCCCGTATGTCGGGTGCCAGAACACGACCGCAGCCAGAACAATGAAGCGTTATGGAGCACAACTTTCCTCGCTCGCTACTTTTACCGCGATCCCATCGCCGACCGCCCGTTACACTCTCAGAGCAGATCGTTATCCGCACTTAGGTCGCCGCTCCGCCGTCTCGCTGAATAACTTAGATCGACAGGCAATCGTTTCGCGAAAGTGCATTTTCAGCCGGGGGCGAGACGCGCAGGGGCCCGATGTGCCACGCTCAGGCCGTCGACGACGCTTTACATGACAATTGCGATGTCCCCGAGGCGCGCGGCGGGCGCGGCCATAGGACCGGCGGCAACCGACCTGCTGCCACTTCCACTGACGCGGCTATTACACCGTTTCATACTTGAAAAACTTTAATTAAATTATTTAAAAATGTTGATCAAAATATTCTCATGTTTTATAAGTATTACATTTTTTACTGTAAGTATATCGACCGTGTATGTTCATAACGTAGCGCCTGCTGTTATGCCAATAGCTAGTCGTATATACAACTGGCTTATACCTTGCTTTTTACAAAAATAATCTTGGGGTGGTCAACAAAGTTAGGGAGCCTTAGCTGTTCTTCCGACTCCGTTTGCATAATTGAATACGAGCTCGCTCGCAGCCCGCCTCTGACGCTGTTCACGATTCGCGTCACGCGCGCCTCCACCCGACATAGCATCCTTAATTGGCCTACGTATTATTTGCCAATTAAAGTGAATTCTCATCGTCGACGTGACACGAAACCTATATGTTTTCACTGCGAAGAGATTTTCACCCTAAGCACAACCTTAAATTATTGTATGCAAATAAACGTGACACTAAGCTAGCTAGTAAGTGCCGACACTGCTTAGGCCACCGCTTCGTGTCCGCCCGGCAGAGTTGAGTCGTATGTGAACGGTTACTGTTGACGTACTTCTAACTAATGTATTTACTTTACCCGCCTCTAACATCAACTCGTAGCGAACCAGTTCACTTAGCGTGAGAACTTCAAAATACGCTTGTACGGAAAAGTTCATGTTTCCAAATCTATGTTTTTGAAATAATGCAGAGTGGCTTGCAATCTCAGTTGCAGTACATTATAACATCAGAGAGAAGCATCTAAGCTCACTTTCGACAAACGCTTTAGATTCAAGGCCACTCCCTGTTATGGAACAGGAATGCTTCTCGCTTGTTCCAGGCCGGTCGGGGCGACTGGAATGGAATGCGTGCAAAATAAACAAGCCTAACCGGTTTCGATGCACATCTTGCGCTTCGCCGTTTTTAGGCAAAGACGACGCCTTTCACTTGCTATTTCTTTCCCTCTCTTTCTCGTACTTCTGCCATATTGAACATCTTTCTCAATATTTCACCGGTAACCAGTCATGTGAGATAAATCGCGTAAACGTCCGCACAATCGTAGCAAACACGTACCGCCGATCACTTATGGGAGATTATTTATATCTTACACTAGTAAAAGCTGTCGATGCAATGTATGTTTCGTCGTGTAGAAACCAATTCACGAGTCAGCAATTTCTCAAGAACAAATTGTGAATCATTTGGTATCCTTCGGTAGTCACTTTGTGACGTCCGACGAAGACGGTCTAAAGATTGATGTTTTCGAAGTAAAAACCTTAACGTTGCAAGCCGAAGTGGACAATGTGTTCCGTTTGCGAACGAACAGTAACCGATAGCAGACACGATGACAACGCCCATATATCTTCTGGCGAGCGTGATGTATCACTGCCAATCAAACCATGCTACAGCAGTCTGTTCTACCCGTCGACTGGCAAACATGCATTTGCCTAGTAATGTACATATTAATTGTTATCGAAAGTATACATTTGAACCCCTTCAAGTTTTGTATCACTTTATATCATATCTGAAGTCGCATCTATTTAAATTTAGGTACTCTTGATTTACATTTAATTAATATATTGCTGTTATTGTTACACTTCAGAAATACGTCAAATCTGGTATCGTTTATTGACAGTGATGATGAAGTGGTATATATTATTGACATTAACGTTAGGATATTAATAAAACATGTCGTTAAAAGTCATGTTTCATTTTGTACGTGTATGTATAAATAAAGTTAATTTGAATAATTGAATACTGTTTTTTGTAAACGATTAATGACACCGTTTTTGAAATGCTGTCTTGATAAATAATTCAATATGTTGACATTTCAAGACATCTTTAATTTGCCGCAATTCAGAAAAAGTTAAATAACGAATGTTAGATATACTTAAAATGTCTATTTGATATTTATTGTTATGAGAATTCTTACTTAACATCAAGCTATCGCTGTTTTTTCCCAAGTTTTCCAGAACAGGTTCCACCAGCGGGACGCGCGATAAGCCTCACTCAATTAGCGCGCGGCGAAAAGATGAAGTGTCTATGTCTAGTCTAGTTACAGCCGCGGGCCATGCCACTTCGGCTCCGTGCCGAGCTCCCATCCACTGCGCGTGCCCTCCACTGACACCCCTATAGCACCAAGGCGGTATTTTTACGAAGAACTACAACACTAACCAGACGATCTCTTATGAATAAAAAAATCTCTTAATGCCAGGGTCACCCACACAGCTTAAGTTCATGCAATTTAAGAATAACTTAACTTAAGATATCCACACAGGTTTACTATTTACAAAATAGACACATTAATCAACTGTAGTCGCAGTAATTGTTAAGATAAGCATCTCGTTCCGAATAGAAACCTAGCCAGTTTAATGACCTTGTGATGGTTTCCGCAACCTCCCCGAGTCGCGTGCTTTTGATCATTTGTCTTTTACGACTCGCGGCAGAGCATTAAACGAATCTATTATCTCTTTTTGGTTGATTCAATTGCTTACGTAAACGATTATTTACTAATGAAGTTTGTTTTTCATGTGGCACCCCTAAGTATGCACACATTATTAACTTGATGAGGCCGCCATCTGTACAAAGCAAGTGCGTTGCGGGAGAAGCAGTGGAATAACGTGGATGTAGTTTTTGTTGGGCCGGCAGTGTCGACAGGTTCGTTAGTCGCCGAGGTGGCGCCGCTACAGTACTCTTGCTTGAGTGCGCTCCTCCAACTCTTTAACTGCCTACATGGAGGGCCCTTCACACTGCACTCTCCTATTATAAACTGCGCTTTTAATGGTTTGCGTCGATTTTAATTATTTTTCGCGATTTCAGGGCGCGGCATTGCTAAAGAGTCAGTAAATTAATTGTTTACGTTAGAAGAGGTGCTCTGGATGTCAAGTCTTCTTTGATATTAATGGGATTGTCTCTTGACTAATTACTAATTACGTAAGTTTCCGTATAAAATTTTATCATGCTTAGCGTTTTTAATCTGCTATTAAAAATAACGTCATGTAACTGCAATTTTATAATTAAATGCTCCATCTATAAGTTGAATGTATACAAGTATTCCGTCGATGCAATAATCGACCCGACGTAAACAAACAACCGAGCAGGTAGTTACATAAAATTTGTGTTATAATAATATCTACATAAGCACGCGTTGCTCATTTCGCCGTCGTGCTAAACTCAAATTCGAGCGATAATCCCTTTAGTTCGCTATAGGCTGACCGCGTCCGATGCAGCTCCAACAAAATCTATTAAGTGCGCCAGCTCGGTCCATCGTGGCATACGATAATGCAGGCATTGTAGCGCTTACCAGGCTCGCGACTAAACGTTCGGATGTGGACCACGACCGCGGATTACCACACGCACAATATCCACCAAATTGGATGATACACTTAAAATACAATCGCGCTATGAACGCGCCGTAATCTAGTGACGCGGCTGCCGATGAGCATATTAATTTGTCGCGGGAATAGGATTAGCGCGGCGGAGGCGCGCGCGGCGCAGCCGATCCGATCGGCGGCTTAACGCGATGATACAAACCATTGCTGCTTTAGATTAATGACTTTCATGTTTAACATTTTGCATTTTTTGATTTGAAATTTTAATGCAAAAAAACATGTCGTGTGCGATAATAGAATGCGTCTCCGTCACATTCACATCGTGCTGCATTTTTCCTTTTCTAGCATATTATCGTTTATCTTCGCCAGTATTTATTTGAATAAAAACTGTATTATAAATTTAATTTGCAAAGGTTGGCTGGAAGTGGAATCGAGCAGGCGGCGCGGCGGGCTCGACTCGCGGCAATATTTCTCAGTTTGACAGGGAGATCAGCCGCCGCCCCCCGCGCCGCGCCTTGCCCGCGTCAGCTCCGTCTTGCAACTTTCCAGGCGTCGCGTTAGTGTTTCGCTTCGCGAAAAGTTTTAAACTGTACGCTTTAGGTTCTTTATTGTCTTCGCGGGACTCGTCTATCCGCGTGAAATTTAAACATCTACTTTTCACAGCAATTCGTTGTGTGTAAAGTTCATTCTCTTTGAAGTTTCCACAATAAAACGTGCAATAGATAAGTACTTAGAGTAGCCGAGTTGAATGGGGGTTTTGTATGAACTTCTGTATTGAACAAACATGCTCCCGTATATCTTAGCAACAAGAGAACGACGACCGTTACTTGTATAATGTGTTGAGGTCACGCTACTGGTTTTTCAGAAGGCCCCGCCCTTCGTCGGTCGTCTCTGAACGCTCCTCCTTTCGCTTCTTACACGGCCCTACTTGTTGAATAGCCACGTGAACGCTTAAGAATTACGACTTATATGATTCGTTACTCGCCGGCTTGAAGGTGTACGCGCGTAAAACATTTTTGTGTTGTTAAGCTCTTTATATTATGTCACGTGGCTGGAGTACATACGGTTTTCTTAGGATATTAATACAGTGTTACTCAGCGTGGCTCTGTGACATCTAACGTAGCCACTTTTATAAGAGTGGGCAACTTGGAAAGTCTCGCAGTAAAGTCAACAAGGAGAGCTCAGTCGCGAGCGGTTAGTACCCGTGTCAGCTTAAATCGAAATTTCGCCGTGGGCCGCGCGCGGGTAGCGCCGGTTAACTTGTAACTCACTTTTGATGTATCGTTGTTTTTGAAGAGTTGGGTGCCTTGTAAACATCGCGCCAGAAAACTTTTGGGTCGCAGTCCTTTCTAGATATGTTGTCGCGATTAAGAGCCTCCTTTTGAACTTTACTCCGTTCAGTCACCTATTAATAATGAACTCCTCGATGTTAGACGGAGATCGTTAGACAAAGAAACTTGTAATAGACCTGTGTGTATCCAGTACTTATAAAACAAGCTACACATCTGGCATATCCTTTGAAATGTGTGCGGAACACGTTCCTAACAGAACGGATTCAAATTACAGTCGGTCAGTAAGACTTAATGAATGGCGACAGATTGTGGAGCGGCGTCATTGTGCAGGATTACAGGAGCGGGGGTCGATAATAAAACAATGCCCGAGCCCGACGGATTTATGAGCCGATCTCGAGATAGCGCCGGCAGGGAATAAACAGCGCGTAAAGTTACGGCCCACTGTGTCGCAGTTAGCACCAGACAGATCAGACCATTATCAAACGCAAACATCCACACGTCTGCTATTAAAATTGCAAATTTATTCAAGGTACTTTCTAATCTGTACCGCTGCCGCATAATCGTCTACTTGTTAGACACACACACTGTTTAGAAGGATTATATCACCGGGTCATGGGTTAAATTTTGTTAATCACACTGCATCGATTAGTTTTACTTTTACTTTGTTATAGTTAGATATTAAACGTATATTGAACATTTTAGAATTTCGTAGGTATTTCTTAATACTCGTCACCATCGCTATAAGAGTAATTGAGGACTACGTGGGTGTTGGCAATTTATATAATCTTGACATTGTTACGATAACGACTTCACGTAATGATCACATTATTTACCCTATTGGAATGCCTTTCAACCATTAGCAAGAAAGACATACCCGGAAGAAAAGTAGAATTGAGAATCGGTTAATTAAAGACAAAGATATTGTGTTGATAGCGTTCCAAGTCTTCCACGCCGCAGGTCAACTCTAATGACAGCAGACAAAGGGCAGATGCTTCTAATATCAGGAAGCGTGTCCCATCGATCTTCCTTAAATTAGGTTTGTTCAATCTTCCGATTGCTTGATGTGGCCCTGTTTTGTACAATGTGCGTAAAGTAAGGGCCTAATCTAATTCGTTTTCAATTTCTCCGTGTGACCGAATTTGGACCGAACTCGAGTATTAACAAAATCACTTTCAGAATTAATTTGTAATGTAAGAATATTGATGATCCCTTTTTTTGTTTCAGGTATTTACAATGCGCATGTTACGCAAATTGAGATTGCTAGCAATACGTGGTAAGTTCGCCGGCCGGCTCGCAGTGCGTGCTAGCTAGGGCTTTATGTAAATGTTCGCCGATAAACCGACCTCCGCCCGCGCGACGCTCATTTGCATTCATAGGCTCGTAACCCTTGCTCTCACTTCCTCCGCGTGCAACCTCATCCGCAGTGCTCCAACGTAAAACTTCTGCCTCGTCTTTCCTACGATAATTTACGAGGCCCAACGTAATACATTGGCCCGATATGAGTTCGGCATGTATCTGCCACGAGCTCGAGGAGCGTGAGGTTTCGGTGTTGCCATTCGATTTACATATTATATTAAACTCACCGTTCGCCAGAACCCCTATTCCGCGTCGCCACCGGCCGTTACGCTCTAACTTTTCTCAATTTTTTCGCCCATAAAGCGCCCCAACCGAAAGTTTCTTCGTCCGCCGCACGAGGTCGAGTGTAAATACGCCGTTTTTATAATATACTTAGTCACTGAGTCGTCCCTTGAAAAGGGACTTGTTTTAATAATGTCTGTTTTTCTACAGTGCCTTTTCATATCGTGAAAAGCGATTTGAATTTATGAACATTAGACCGCGTTATTGAGATTAGGGTAGACGTAGATAGGTTTTGATAAAATTATGTAATTTTGTTCTAATTGGTGAAATCATAATTGAATTTAAAATTATTACACCTGTTCCGTAATTATTAGTTCTAGTCGTTTAAATCGGTGCGTCGTAAAGATAGTGTCCAGCGACCGTTAATGCTAAGAAAGGCGGGCAATATTAGCCTGCAGGCCTTCGGGTCATGGTCGCTAGTAAACAATAAAAGCTTGACCTTACTAGCCTAATCGTTTTCTGTCTAATTCACGTTAGCTAAAACGGAAACTAAATGTCGGCTTATCTAGCAGACCTCGATCAGCCGGTCTGACTACAATCACTAGTCGCACAATATAATTAACCTTTTTCACGCGTCCAGTACAAAAGTGTTGTTAAGCAAAACTATGCACGTGCTTTACATTAATGTCGCTAACTATAGAAGGTCAATTTAACAGCGATATTTTGACTTTGTCTAAAATAAGCGAGTACCTAACGCATGCTCCCCTAAGTACTTTAGCTGTTTTAAATAGCATTTCACTCTCGAGTTGTAAGTAGATTTTGTGTGTCTATATTATGTCAGGCTGCCGATGCGTCAACGGAAACAGTAGAACAAAAGAAAACAAAGAGCGACGAAGTATAGTGTGTACGATGTGTACCGTGTTACGCTGCCTGACTATGCAGCGCGCACTCCCATTTTAACACCTGTTTGTGTAGAACCTACTCGACCTTGACTTAAACTGACACATTTGCAGGATATTACGTAAGTTGAGTACAAATTGTGCCTTTATGTTACGTATTTTAAAAGATCTGACAGTTAATTTTGAATAAATAAGTGCTTAGGTAATTCCCTCATGCCTTACCTTTTGAGTACCTCACGAAGATAATACAAATCCCAGTTTTCACATCGGGCTGGGACTCTAGAGATCCTTGACCGAAATACGAAAGAGACGTAATCCACGACCGTACCTTTATAAATATAACCGGAGCTAGAAGAACAGCTCTCGAACGATCCCTTATCCATAACATAGGTGACAAAACTGTATTCGAGTCGAGCACTCAAAAGCTTTCATATGGTGTATTATTAGCCTTACTGTCGCCTGGTAATAATAATAACAGTTAAATGCACATTGACGAAAGCTCGCGTGACACCTCATTCCCCCCTCGCGGTATTCACCCCTCTCGTTAAAACTTTCCGAAATTTGACGCACGCCTACAACCCTTTGTGTTATTTTTCTCCGACGCCCATTACTCGGTTGCCCAGCTTCTTCAACTTTATCCCATTTCACTCTTTATCTCTTTTGAAGACTGTCAGACGTTTTTACAGTGTCTTTGGTATTCCCTGCTTGCGAGTTTTCCTTTGTGGCTTGATCCTGTGATTTGGCCGTATTAGCGGGTGGATCACAGAGCGCTCGCAGGGACCGCTGCTCAGCCGGTGGCCCGATAGCGTCAATCTAACGCTCAATTAGCCGAATGCGATTATCCGATTCGAATCCGGAGTCGCGGCCGTCTGCACCACACGCCGCGCCGCCAAGACAAGCGCGCCAACTTTATTAATTAAGGCGTGTCTTATCTCTTGTTAGCACTCATTCTATTATTTGTCTTTTCATCGTTCATTTCCATAATTTCATCGGCGAGTAATTACTTACCACTAAAATGGAGCGTTTCCCATTGTGTTTGCGTATTTTCTCGTTTGACTTTAGCTTTAAAGTTTACCTGTTCCTTCTGTTTACGACTGAATGCAGTTGAACCTCAGCTGCTCATTCTCAAATACTTTTGCATAAACAGACTACTTGTAGTAAGCACCTATCTCAGTATGTAGGTATAATAATAATACATGTTTAACATTCGCGTGAGAAATATCTTTTGTTGTTAGCTATATTTGGCGTGGACTGAGGCGCCAGTCTAGGGGCAGGCGGGCTGCGGGCTCGGTCAGCAATCGCGGAACGGGGTTGTGGCGGCCACTCTCCCTCGCTGTGTGTTTAATTAGCTTAATTGACATCGCGAGGCGCGGTGTCCGAGCGTTTGTTTGCGCTATCGCGTTACCCGCCCGGCGACGCGACCCGCCGACGCCGCCGACGCCGATACTAAAGGCATTATTGAAACGATTAATTAGATGGGTGAAGCTTCCAATTTCAATGTTATAGGCCTATTTCTTATTAATGTTTACGGACCTTTGGCAATAACGACATCCACAAAACCATACACGATATGTATAGTATGACCGTGTAGCTTAAATGTAACTGAAACCGCTAACACAAATTTTATTCAATGCCGCCACATATTTTAATAAATAACGATAATATTTTTACAATGGAACTCGTGTCATGGTTTTAAAAAGCGCCGCGTCGGCTCCGACGTAGGACGTAGCTAGGCCCGCATGGCGCCGGCGAAACGCCGAGTCAGCATAGCGTCATACGGCGCCGGGAATACATCCTGAATTTGCTCTTCCTCTTCCCATGCGAAAAGGTAAAACGGCCGCGAAATTTATTTTATTCCTTAAGTTACCCGAATAAATTGTACTCCGTACGTGAACAGAGTTTCAAACGTAATACCTAGAGAGGGGGGGCATTGAATTCTGAATCGATGACTATGTGGCTAGGCAGGTGCGAATCAAATGTTGTGTCATTCATTAGCTGTGTGTTTAACGGTCGTTCTGTGTAGGCCCACATCCGGTTACATGCAGAAATATCCAGTAAAAAATAAAACGGTGCACGATTTTTTTACTATTATTGTTTTTTATAAAATGCAATAGAGAGGCTGAGGAAAGTCTTTGAAATTATACGTTTATAGTCGTGTTTTATTGTTCGACGTTAAGAAAAACTTTCTAATATGTACATACAATAGTCATGAATATTGCCGATAGTTATACAAGTTACAGTATCATGGTTGTGTAAGTAAACAATAAAACCAAAGTGTGCCGTCCACTTTCGCTTTTTGTGTTGACTGATCAACTTCGTGCTGCGCTGAGCTGAGCGAAGTGTTGTCGGCCAAGTTCCCCGATCACTTGCCGCTAATGAATATCTCTACTCAACTCCGTCATACGTAGACCCGTATGATTAATCTCGCCCTGAACAAAGGAGTTCGTTTCCGCGTACCCTCCACACGATCGATCATTCGCCGCCTCGAATAAAAATAATAATTATAATAGGGCGCCGCCATTGTCCAAAACAGGCGTGCGTGTCAGCGATAGTTGTACTTTCCTATAAGTAATAACTACGGCATATTGATTTGCACTTAACCACTGGTTTGTAAAGTCCTTAACTGACATCGGCCGCAGCTTTCCTACGTGTTATATGTTCCATTTCGTGCTCTTACTGAACACATTGTTTGAGTTAGAAATAGAATCGATTAATTCAGAGGAAGCTCAATTTTATCCTGGGGCTTGAATTTTAATGGTTTCGTTCGTGAAAATAAATGTTCACTCGTTTCGTCGCTACAGTCGTTAAAGTACTATAATATGGACAGCGTTTTTGAAAATTTAAAGTTTCTTAAACATTAAAGCGCGTGGGCGAGACGTGTGCAGAAAATAGCTTTTGGGAGTCTTAACCTTTAAAATGCAATTCTTTAAATAAAGCTCGCAATGTAAATAAGGCGATGACCTCACTAATTCATCAACCCACAGCAAAAATGCGTAAATGTATAAATCAATTAATAAAAATTGCCGTAGTATTACTAAATGCCGTTTGGCGCGATAGCGGAGCACGTGGAGTGGATTGCGTCACGTCGGTAGATAAACAGTACAAGGCGTGTTATTGTGTGATGTATCGCTGAGCAACCCGGCGTGCTACGTAATACCGCCGTACCTTCATAATACGGCTTAACTACTGCAATTCTATTGAATAAAGTTATGTATTATCAGCTTTGTAAGTTTTAATAAAATGTAATAAGTTTTTAACCAGCTGTTCTGTCGGCCGTTTTGGATTATCATTGCATTTTTATCGGAGATCTGTATGTCAAATACCAAATGAAGTCAAACCAACCACAGAAATTGGAACAAAAATCAGATCCAAGATTTGAACACAACAAATACACTCGTACAATAAATCTTGTACAATCTAGTGGTCCTTTGCCACTTTTTCGCGGTAGAACTGCTACTATCTACTGCTATTTCTTCAAACAGTTTTCTTCAAACAAATAATGTGTACGACAATAACGTTTAGGATTCATCTAGGTCAAGTCCTTGCGGTAATCAGAAAGTCAAATATTGTCTTAACAACGTCCAATATAATATCCATTATAAATCCATAAAACATTTTGCATGTTTTGAAAGGAACATTGTTTTTTTACTCCATTTAGGACGACATTTACCGCAAGGCTGCTCGTGAGCTTACCTGCCTCCGTTACAACAGGTCATTTCCCAAGAGAACTGAACTAAATTGCATTCGAGTTTACGTAAATGCACCCAATATAAGAAACTTAATTTAAAATGCACATTAAAAATCTTGCGATAGTAACTTTACAAACGATTTCCACTTCACAATAAGTAAGTATAAAATATAGTTGGCGAATTGGAAATTCCTGAAAGATAGCAAGTTTCTAGCTGTGTTTTTAACGACTTAAGAAATTAACCTTAACGAGCGGTTTGTTTTCGCACAGCTTATAAGCTATTTTGCAAAAATGAAGAACTTGGCAAGTAATGGTACATATACCTACTTAACTGCCGTGGGGTACCGGCAGAGTAGAATAGTACCCCCCTCTTGCACCAGGTGTCGTAAGAGCCGACTGAGGTACAACGGAACCGACTGATGGCGGTATAACCATCAAAAACAAACGTAGCTCAAATGGCACAGGGCTGGGATGGGCAGCAGCATCCTTGTCGCGAAGCTACGTTCTGCGATCGCCACCACGCCTGCCCAGCGTGGCGATTACGGGCAAACTCCCCCTTTATGATCAGGAACAATATGACCAGGCCCCCAGTCCCCGGCAGCTCCGCTAGTCCTGGCTCCGGTAGCGGCCAGAGTAGCGGCGGAGCAGGGGGTGCTAAGAATCCCCGGCAGAGACCCGGCTACCACCCCAACCGACGACTGGCCCTGGTAACACACAACGTACGCACGATGAGGACTGACGAGAAGATAGTTGAGCTGGAGGAAGAGCTGAGATGGATAATTGCGTGATGTCTTCTCGTCCGACATACCTCAGTGCCTCAAGTCGAAAGTATTCGACCAGTGTGTGTTACCAGTGATGACTTACGGCACTGAAACGTGGTCTCTCACTATGGGCCTTATGAACAAGCTCAAAGTAGCCCAACGAGCTATGGAGAGGGCTATGCTGGGAGTCTCTCTGCGAGATCGAATCAGAAATGAGGAGATCCGTAGAAGAACCAAAGTTACCGACATAGCCCAGCGGATTAGCAAGTTAAAATGGCAGTGGGCAGGGCACATAGCACGGAGGACGGATGACCGATGGGGTCGAAAGGTCCTCGAGTGGAGACCACGTACCGGCAAGCGCAGCGTGGGACGTCCACCCACAAGGTGGACCGATGACCTCATTAAGATCGGAGGATCGCGCTGGATGCAAGCCGCTTCCAACCGGTCTTATTGGAGGTCTAAAGGAGAGGCCTATGTTCAGCAGTGGACTTGTAATGGCTGAGATGATGATGATGATGATGACCTACTTAACTTAGTGCTTTTTGAGACACTGCGCTACCATTCGCGAAGGAGCAGCGTTCTGCACATAAATAACTTTATATGAGCGCTCTAAATCTCATTACGGCTACTGTAATAGCTTCCAAGGCTCCGCTGTCGGCTGTGACGGGAATATAAAGCAAGCCTGATTTATTCCTCCAAATTAACCGCATCGTTGTATAGAACAAGTTGAACCACAACGTCGGGAAGGGCAAGCATGTTTCCGCAACCCCGTATTAATTCATAAGGAATTCAATTACCGAACGAACCGAGAAGGCGTTTCGACATTAATATACATTTTACAAAAATTTCGTAGGCTCTTCGCAAGAAGAGATGGCTGAAAAATTGAACGGTCACTAAAACCCCCACCCGGGCTTTCCCGGAACTTCCGTGTCGCGACCCGATAGCGTAATACCGAAACAAATGGCCTTCTTTGTCGCCTTTTTATTGTAGATACTTGAGTAATGCTCCGGAGACGCGGCGCTACGTGCGATATTCAGATGGCTTCCCGGCGACTAAAGACAATGTCCGTTTCGTTTTATTTATGAGTCGTTGTAGATTGCAGCTGCGAGCAAGATAGGTTTCGCAAGGCGATTGGAAAGCTGCGACGAGCGGTTGCTCTTCCTGTGATTATTTTATTTTCGATCGGTATCAGCTTGCTAGCCGCTTCCAATCGTCGTCCTACTAATTACGGAGACCGACCTTCTGCAAACATGTAGCAATGAGTGTGCTCTCAACTATCTGCTCTCTTCTCCTTCAATGTTTTTTCTTATCTTATTCTCCGTGGGTTTTGTTTCTGAAGCTGTCAGTTTTTTTTTTCACTTTGTTAGTATGAAGACCTCCGAAGCATGCTTGACATGTTTGACAGCATCAATTGCATAGTGTTGTATGTGAAACTTGAAACTTCAATCATTTTATTTAACCATGATCACAATTAATTAACTTACTTAATTTAAAATATTATTAAATTTAAAATTTAAACTCCCCACTCATTCATCGAGTAGGTAATCATAGGTAAATAAAAGAATAATTCAATTTTATGCCAAAACGCCTTGCATCATTTTTCTGGACAAGAGGTGCGATACTTTTCAAACTACTGGACCGATTTTTACCAAACATGGCTAAGAACCATCGCAAGGAAATTGCCTTTCGAATGAAAAAAAAACGCATTCAAATCGATCCACCCGCTTGAGAACTACGATGCCATAGACAGAGACAACGACGTAAAACTTATGACGCCCTTATTTTTACGTCGGGGGTTAAAAGTCCAATATATATGATCAAACTGAATTAATAATTACGTACGTAAACGTCGATTAATAATTTTGTAAAGGATCCGTATTACGTTTGATGGTTAAAAATCTAGTTATAAAAGCAGTGCAGTCGAGTACCGTCTGATAGGCAAATATTTATCGTGCTAAGTATGCACAGATCGACGGATTCAATTAGATCGCATTGCTGGAGCACTACCGGCTCACATCGATCCGATATCCCCGCTGCCGAACAAAGAGAGATGAAATTTTAATCGGTCGCGTTGTCTGCCGTCGCAGAAGTTGCCCGCCGTGCCGGCGCCGGCGGCCCGTATTGTAATGAGCGGCCGCGGCTGCCCGGCTGCCCGGTGCCACGGCGACTGAATAAAACATATGCGATCGGACACACTGCACGGTTGACTTTGCCCACGTGATGTGCACGTTTCGATTATGACTTGGCTCGCTTTATATCAATCGCCGTTCCAATTGGACCAGAGTTTTTTTTGCCTTTGAAATATCCTGACGCCCAGATATTTAAATAAAAGAATACATAGATACATATTAATCACGTCTTTATCCCTAAATAAATTAATCTCTGACGTAAATAGAGGATCTTTGCCGGACATGTTTCGAACCTCTGGATGAAACTAAGTAGGTTATGTTTTTTTTGTATTTCATCCATCACCTTGTCGGTCGTCCAAAAAATATTTAGTTTTAGCTCAATCAAGCTCCCCCCTCTTATCCATTCAGCTCGTTTTTTAAATTGTTTCTAAAATTTCATTACAGTAACAGCGTCCAGGTGACTGTTCAGATTCATTGTTAGTCGCGCAAAGTGCCCAAGGCTATTGTGGCGCCTCCATATTCACCTGATGGGAAAACTTTATTATTGGCTTTATCAGATTTGTTAGGAAATCAAAACTTATTCATTATCGTTTTTATGAAAGAGCCCTTTTTTCGCTATTATGTTTTACTTATTGGTATGAAACATCAAACGCCAATTTACTTTCTGAAATGCCGATGCTTATTTAGCCACACGTTTCTCATTAAAAGTATACTAGGAAGTAAATATAATTACAGTGTAAGTGATGAAGCGTAATCGTGCTATGTAATTTAACGCTAAAATTGCTGAAATGGCTAACAAGATCAGATTATATCCACGAGTTATCGCTTGCCACTTTTTATTTATCGAATAAACAAACACGTAACTCTTCAATTTTGGGAAATTAAATTACAAAAGTTAAAGTTATTCGAGTGATGGCAGAAAATTAAAAAGTATTTTCCTGGGATTAATATCAAATCCCAGAGCTCCTTTAATAAGTTGTAAAGTTGTGCTAGCCTACGCTTTCGCTTCAAGTTCGATGCACCACCGCTGGCCAAAGGCAATCTCGTTAAAATGTACCTACGTAAAACTCCACTATAATGCTTCGCAACCATTTAAGATATTACCATGCGTTGTATTACTTACTTAATTAATTACTTAGTAATTGTACTTGAATATTGTTGACCTCCTTGATTCGTGTTCTTGCGTGATGAACAAATTTGATTATGTTAGTCTATTGATAAAGTAACTGATTGATTTTATTTATTCGGCTACTACATTTATTGTAGAACAGCGGCTCTCCTTTTCAGAGCCGTAGACCTTTGAGCAAATTTTTATTTTGCTGACCATTTATTGGTAATTATGTATATTGTAGAATATATTACCAAGATGAATTGTTTACGTATAAAGTCAGTTCGAGCCAAGTTCGAGGTCTTTAGGACCGTTGGCAGTAGTACGAACACTGCGACTAAATACGTGGTTAATCCGTATTGCATATGAATATTAGAGTATCACGTTAGGTTACTGTCTCAATCTTTCATATCAAAAAGGTATCCTAAGTAATGTTTATTTTTTGTTCATTGCTTCACTAAAAAGTTCATTTATAAAGCAAAATATTTTATTTCGTTTCATTTTAATGTTTAAAATGATTGAAGCTTTATCTGTTATACGTAACGTTTAAGTACCTTTTGAGTGACGCTCCCAAAGTCGATGACTTCACGAATATTGTTGCGTCCACATTAGCGCTAACTGCTACCGCCTACGTCTACTTCCACGCGAATGTATAGTGTCGGGCGAGCCCTTATCGCCGCTCCAGTAACGACGCCTTCGATAGCTGGCTAATGGCCTCCGCGGGCCCACTTAGATACGCAAATGAGCATCGACGAGTGCCAGCCGTCACTATTACGTACATTACCAATGGACTTGCGTACCATTACACGTGAACGCAATCGATGCGACGTATTCCGATGAGGCGTCTCAATGGGATGCTGTTAACGCTAATGTCATTCTACTGGTCCAATTGCATCTATACTGTTTAAGTGTAGTTGAAATGCTTAATATTTGAAAGAATAATCAAGCTCAATAAGAAATCTCACATTTATAATCGTTGATATGACGCTTTTAACTAGCACATTGCCAATGATTCTCTATCATAATGCTTGCACCTTGCAAAAGCATTGAAATGCCAAATGTTCTGAATTTCTTAACATACCACACTGAAGTTGACCTTTGCTGGGTAAAGTGTTAGTCATTCTGCATCGTAGGACTCATACGAGATAATAACCCAGAATAGGTGCGCTGAGCGGCGCGACGCGGTTCTCGTAATTGGCGGCGGCGCGCGCGCAAACGGCACCCTCGAGGGCGATCGCCACTTACGCTAACGACTACGAGTTACTTAGCCCCGCTACATACCAACTCCCAGGTTGACATGAGCGCTGTTTCCAGAGCTGAAAGACTGAGCAAAATTTTATACAAATTTCACAATGTTAAAATGTGCAAATAAATTATCAGATTTATCTTATTCAAAAACTATAAAATGGGCCAGTTAAACAACGTTTCGTCTACGTCGGCTGGTAAAAACAGGCAGCATCAACCGCTCGCCTGTCACATGTCCTCTAGTGGCTTTATACAATCCCCCTGTCCGCCGAACGCATGACATATTAAATTCTTATCAACACGCCAGGGCACAAGGCTTAGTATTATTTTATCATTGTCATTGACTACTAACAGAAACTGTTATGGCGACCGCTCGGGCGGTAATATTCTCTGGCCGTATGTAAACTAATACAGTTTCAGGAGCACTTCATTTCTGACGTCGGTTATTGTTCACTAACTACGAATATTGCAGTAATGATTGGCTTAATTACAACGGCTATACAGTTGATGGCATAATTATTTCCCTGTAATGACTCGTTATTTATGTACGTGTAATTTTCCACGTCCAGCTAGTAAAAGTTTAGTTATTTCTTGGGACTTGAAAGGGGATAGCAGTGTCGTTCGAGTCGTTTGTCACGTACAATGCTCTATACAAACATTTAGAGTAAACCCGACGCTCTCGGTTGCTACTATCCGACATAGTCAAGAATTCATGATCGCTCTTATACTCGTAAAATGTTTGAAATTTAAGGATAAACTGCAATTTTGGTGTACCTTCTGTTTTTGTAAAACCTATACCTATAAAAGTTAACGTAACCATTTTTTATTAGTTATTTTATAAAAGATTCTAACCTCTAGGATATTCTTAGGAAATCTGGTTTCCGTTAAAATTGCATTCGAGCACCTAATACGAATTTCATTCTGTTAAGCAAGTTTTACGGATAGGTAGGTAAAGCCACTGAAAACACATTTTCCTCACGGTTAAGTTCCTTTAGTTTTAAAGAATTTATGTCTAACTGTTGAAAGCGTAACACGTCTCTACACCAGAGAAAGATAGAAGTTATACCTAATTATTTTTCCACGAACAAGTGGCATGTTATAATGGCCGCAATAACAGTATCATATATTAGGATTATACGTTTCGTAATATAAAATTGTGGTGTTGTATCACTAGGGTAAGTTATACCTCAAAAGATGTTTGTGGCGGGCAACAATGCAGGGGCGACGGGCGCCGCCGCGACGCCACCCAGCTGTAAATGGAGTACACATTAATACTCAGCTATGTAATAAATGTTATTGTTTGTCATAAAGTTTGTTTTATGAAGGTCCGTTACCCCCGGCCCTCGATGCTGCCGGACCTTTAATAAAGTTTAGTGTTCACTTGAAGCCTTTACTTAGGGATTTAGATGCGTTTATTCCGATTGTTATTGGCCAGTTTATTTCCTTGGTGCTTATTGAAAACCAAAACAAAAGACGATAGCTGATCGCATAAAATGAAACGGCGGCGCTCTCGGCGCTAGTCGCGAGGAGCAGACACAAAACAAAATAATCTTATTTTGATATTTCAAAGATAAAGCTGATTCCTTGCGTTGCGATGTCGCGAAATAGCTGAGTCATTGCTAAACTTGAGTTTAGCTTTGCAGCAGTATTATCCACGGCCTTTTCTGGCGTTACCGGGAGCATTGAGATATCTGTTTGGAAACTATTATTTTCATACACAACGTAATACATGTATATCTGTTACATGTCATAAGCAATTAGAATATTATCTCCGTATGACTACATTAAACGTTATATATTTAATTATCGCTGCTGTCTGGTTGAAATTAATCTGTCATACGTACGACGGTGTATTACTATTCGCTCGCTGACACAAAGGCCAAAGCTCTTCATTGGCATCTAATTAGACAGGCACTTAGTTCCCATCCTGAATAACACAAACGTACCTAACCTACATAAGATAACAATTGGTAAAACTTCAACGATAACATGGCAACTCGTTTAGGGATAACGTACATTCTGTGCGAGTTTTAGAAGTCTGTCTCGGTATAACATTGCTTTGGCGAGGTGTTACGGGCCCAGGCGAGGGTAGCGGCTGATTTGTATGTAGCTCAGCTACGCGCCGATGCAGGGGGCGTAGTCTTCAAGACGTTCGGTGCAATTTTTCAACGATTCGTGTTCGGCAAGCCGATCCGAGCGAGCGCCGCAGTGCAGCCGGCCGACCCCCGACCCCCGGTGTCTGCCTCTTGCTATTAGGGCTGCTGTCTATCCTGTTTAGCAATGATGTTAGTCTTTATCTTTGATGTCCCAGCAAGTCCTTTCTAATGTAGATATTGTTAATACACGTTAAAACTTCCCAGTTATCTTATAATATAATAAACAATTTGGTAGGTATAGAAACATTTTCTACCCAGATCATGTATACAAATTCTGGATTAAGTATGCTAAACTTTTAGTCACATGTAGTTTAGACTAGTCCGAGGACAGTGATTGACGCAGCGTCTGGCAGCCCTAGTCCCGCCCCACCTGCTCCCGCGCCGACCTACTGCAACTTTAATCCCCCAATCCGCCAACGCACGACCGCGCACCGCGACTCTATATTTCAATTAATTCGACCATCCATTTCGGACGTGAAAGTTCGTACCGCTTAGCTCATAACCCCCTCCGGTATCCGTCGCTCTACATTTCAAAATAAGCTCCACACGACTGACAATACCTTTGTATTACTAATGCCACTTATCTCGCAAATTTCAAAAATAACCATTGTTATGCAACGGAGCGAAGGATCATATTTTCCGTAATAAATTTTGATTCCAGCAAAAGCTCGACCGTAGTGGTGGTTAACTTTTAAAACCCAATTAATTGTGTTTTGTTTTGCATATTAATGGGTCGTTTCGCTGAAGCTGCGTCGCCGGACGGCGGTAGTAAGTTCCGGCGCGCACACGGGGCGAAATAATCGTCCGGCGAACGAGCTCGGTTCATTAGTCGCCGTCGCGGGCGACAGAGTACCAGTGCTTGAATTTGGCGATTCTCACCGCGCGAATTGAGTAATTAAATGTCTAAGTTGCATTACACACGTTCATGAAGGAAATAAAACTATGTAGCAGGCTTCATCAAATAAATAATTAAAAACAAAACTCACATTGTTTGCAAAGTTAACAAACATGAAACAGGAATGTTTTAATAAAACAAATTCGGAATGAAGTTTTAGTCAATTTTACCGCACCAATACAAGGAGAACAATACAATCCTCCACTTATGGAAATTTTGCGATCGAGGGCTGTGAATTGTGATTCCTGTCACAGAGATATGTGAACTTACGTTCTCGTATGTAGCAACTCAATTATGTATGTTCTAGTAGATATATACATGGAATTTATTGGTTCATTTCTTATTCTTATTGCGCAGACAGAAGTCGGGGTGAGCGCCGCACGTGTCGGCCATACCGCTGAATCAACTTAACTCAACTCGCTCCGCCGCAACTGAATGAACTTAATTTGATTCCGATTGTGTTTAACCCCACCTCCTCCACGTAATGATCCAGAGGGCTCTCAGTATTTTACGAACCCAAAAATGTCGTCTCAGCTTGGTTTTATTACAATCAAACTACACAAGAGATACAAGCTTAAAGTCACTATTCTGTAATTAACTCGAGTCAAACTCACAACCAAATACATTACGAAGCATTTGATTCGATAGCGTGAACTGGGAGCATTCCGTTGGACAAAAACCGCAAGCAACTTTGCACATTGACGTTAAATTGTCGAGACAACTGAACTGGCAGGGTAGGGTGGAGGCGAAGTATTTAGATAGCTAGTGTTCACTTGTTCAGCGCTTCTCGTGCTTAATTGCGAATCAGGCCCATACGGGCCGCTTTTATCGGCGCCCTAATGAGACCCGTCGTGCATCCCTTAATGAGTCATCCTCCACTAACTCCAAAAGAACCCTTTTATCCGTATCGAGATCTGGTTAGCCAGTTCAAACGCCCCAGGCCTCGAGTTAATTTTTGCGCGCAATGCTGATATGAGAATACGATTTTTACCCGACTACGGCAAAGCCAAAGTGATGGGTTATGATTTTAAGAGTGTGTGTATGTATGTAATGTTTATTTTTATTTACGTATCGTGTAAATGGAATCACCATAACGACAAAACTAATCTTCCAGCTATGAGAAATGAGGTGTCAATCGATTGCTTATTACATTCCGGGTGGCAGGATGCTTTTTAAAGAAACAATATAGTGAAATAAACGAATGAAAGGCGAATCATCTCGACATATTTTGGTGTGATGCGTAGTCCTTCCAAAAGCGTTTGCCATGACGGCAGTGACATTGCTAGATTTCAATACATTGGCATGCCGGATTAGCATTGAAATAACCAAATGAAAAACTTTTTTTGCGAGTGTGTGAGATGTCATTAGGTAGATATTCAAAACAATTTTGTACTTAAAATGAATCGTGATGTACTTTAAATGTGCCCGCTCGTTCTTTTCTGAACTTGATTTTTTTCCTAGCCCGGGCTTTAGTTTTCTATGTTTCTAGCTTGTTGTGTTTATTTATTAAAGAATATATTTACCATGTCGTGTCGCATTGCTGGTCATCGTTTATATGAGCAACCGTGACTTAAGTAAAATACGCATACACTTTTACGGGCCAATATTCCGTATAAGCAATTCCCGGGCCTGCGTAAACAAAAAGTTTGCTAGGAATCTATCTCGTGGGTCCCGTTCGGCGCCACGTAAATACCTCACTCCCTGAACGAGTCGGCGGGGTTGGATGCCGCATGTAATTCCACATTTTCGGATCGAACGGTTCACCGGTACGCATTAAAGTTTTTGCTCGAGCCGCACCAATTCACGGTTGATCTTCCGAATTCAATTTGGCATCCAATTCATTAACAACGCTCCCAAAATATTTCACTTAATTGACACCTAGATCGAAGCGGAAAACTTTACGGAAGCGCTGAATTATTTATTTGAAGGAAACCGGGTAATATGCTAATAGTTCAAAACTGGAAATATCTAATGGCACATTGTAGGATCAAGTTCAACATGTGTTCCTTGGAAAATCAGAACGCGTATTTCATTACAGTTTGTCATTAATTATGACGTGAGACGGTATAGTGTAGTGCGGGAAGTGCGTTGTGTAAGACGACACCGCGGCATTTGATCCGCGGTCTGCGCGGCGACGCGTAGTCCCGCGCCGCACCGTCACGCGCCCGTCATTTGTCACACACGTCTGCGACATCACTACCTACTTACCATTACCAACATCAATGACATCCACGTTATGAACATTTCTTTTACGTGACGACTTTGATTTAAACCAAAGTCACAGTTTAAAGTGACTTTTGCATAATAAAATTTCATAAATCCGTCGTGAAAATCATCATGTTGAGATTAGATTACAAAGAAACAGTCACTGATCAGCATTTGCCCCTATTCCTATCCCATCTTATGGAAGTATAGATGAGGCCAAAGATTTAACTCGACTGGTTCAGTAACAGCGTATTCATTCAAGAGCCCTGGGTTATATCTGTTCGGAAATACAGTCGGTTATGCAGTTCTTGTGCATACATACATACATATATCACGTCTTTATCCAGACAGAGCCTAAGATAACAAAACCTTAAGGCCACGTTTCGCATGATTATGAAGTTCTTGTGCGCACTCGTCAAAATATATCCGGTAAAAAAACTGTCAGACTTTGACGATGTTCGAGGCTCTGCAGCCGGTTTTCGATCATCGAGGCATGAGTATGAGCTCAGTGCTCTACCGAATCCAGTGCGGCTAACTGATACTTCACGGTCCCGTCCCAAAGTTGGCAGCAGTACTCCATACACGATCGAATCTGTGCTTTGTAGAGAGAGATTAAGAATGGGTTCTGGCGTAAAATAAAAGGTGTATAGGACACCAAGTTTTAAAACATGTAATTTCGCTTTGGCCTGAATAATCACGCCGAAAGTTCAGATTGGATCGTATATCTAATCCAAGAAGCTCGAGGTGGTCTGTAGGGGATAAGGAAAAAAATCTGAAAAGTAGGAGTCAAGGTGCACGGACTGCGCTTTGCGGATGAACTGACACGCCTGTGTTTTAGCAGCATTGAACTGTATCAAGTTGACCGTGATGTCTACCAAAACTATTAACAATAGCAAATGGTTTTTCCGTAAAACAATTCATCCCTAAAAAATATCGCAGAGCATCGACCGGCTGCACTTAAAAGGCTTTTCGTTACGGGGCGTCACATTATACTCCAGTCTATTCTGGCTTGTCATCGTCGCCGCCCGCTCGTGTGGCGTTACTTTCAACAAAAGTAGAACGTGACTAAGTTAAAATCGCACTCCATCAAGGCTTTAAGAGGCGTAAGTTAAATATTTTTCTGAGGTAACTCTTTCATAGGCACGAAACATGAGGCCCAGTTTCGAAACAATCAAATTAATTTTCTCCGTTGTTGTTTAATTAGCGTCGAGTCTGGATGGCGCGGCGGGCGGCCGGTGTTTATCATAGAAAACAATCGCTCCCCCTCCGCCACCCTACCCCTTTGCAACCCATAACGCCACACCGCTTCTTCCACGAAACCCCATTATTATCAAAGTCAAGTCTTTCCACTGGAGTAACTTTGATTCGTCACTCCTGACGCTGTTATCATTATTAGCGACATTGTTTGAGCTAATTGACTTCGGCGTAAACAAATCACTGGACTTGACTAATGTTTATAATGTTTTTTGTTCCAGGTAATATTCGCCTATTAGTGAACTGGGATTGATTATGAATATAAAAATATTAAAGCCTTGTGGTAAGTCATTGAATGCGTATGATGACACTTGCTTAGGTAATATCGTCAAGTGTAGTATTTAGCTGTTCTTGGCTTCAGTTTTCCACTTGAGGTAATGACGTAATTGATCATCGTGAGTCGTGACTTCAGCTAAGTCAACTAAATACTCGGTCAAGTTGCCCTATACCTGAGTTCTTGTATTGTACTTAGTTATCGTGTGGTGGGACCATGTTCGTTAATGTTAATGATAGTAAAATAAAACAGAAATGTGTACTCAGATAACTCCGGGTAGTCATAAATTTCCGTGGGAAACTCCAAGAACCACAGGGAAAGCTACAGGGGGCGGGTGAGTACTATACAGACTTATACGTAAAAAGACACACTTACTGAAAGGTAGAAATATGAAACAGTATAGTTTACATTGTGTGAAGCCTTATCGAGTTAATCTGAAGCCATATTTAATTAAATTGTAAGCCTAAGTGACCACCGCTGGAGGCCCACTGTTTTGTGGACCGTCTTTCCGCTCGGACGTGATCCGCCTCTACAGGCCTATTCGTTTGATTAGGAGTTGGTTCAAACCTTCATTTTTGGTGAGACTTTATAAATTTACCTCTGTAAGAAGTGCACTTAAAATAATCACTGCGATAAAAAAAACTAGTCATCATTGATTCTTGGTGTTTTAACAAGTTTATTTATCGTGTTTCGACTAAACCTCGGTCAGTTAATTTCCACTGGATCCGCTTGGTGTCGTTAAACGTACGAAAACCATCAAAGGATTTCTTTAATTCCATTTTACATTTGCGGTATAAATAAACTCCGACATTAAGGAATAGTAAAAGAAACTCGTTCACTTCGGTCTGCGTCGGCCACTAATCTAATTATCCTCAACGCTCACTCGAAAAACTTGCAAGTATGGAACGAATGCAAGCAGTTTGCTCCATTCTTTTCTTGTTAACTTCGGTGTTGGAGGCAGCACTGGCACTGCCCACCCGGTAATACAACGCGACGCTTGTATTAGATTAACCAATACCTTAATGGGAGAACCAGTAAAAGCAGCGCCTGATTATCAACTTCCGTATATTTTTTTAAATATTCATCGATTCCATCTGAAAAACACCGTTACCCTCTCTGTGGCCAACACTCGAATGACGTTGTCAAAAAACTCTCGGTGTTGCCATGATAAATAATTTTAATTTTTCGATACAATATTAGCAAACGCTAACAGACGGCCGTCCTGTTAATGGAATGACCCTATTCCGGATCGGCCATTCGAGTGTTGTATGTCTCTATACAATAATAAAGAGAGAGAATGAAAGTAATAATTAAAAAATAATAATTAAAAATCGAATTGTGACAGAACAAAATTAAAGTTACACAGTGCGTGATTTTTTAATCTTAAGTTCTAGGTAAATGCGATGGTTTTTCTTTAGACGTCCAAGCTATCACCCGACCTCTTACGAGCTGGTACTGCCTGCGCTCTGGGATGCCTGTAAAATGTAATATATTATATTAGTAAAACATTAAGTATATCACAAGGTTTCATTTACGACGTCAACATAAGAATAAAATTATTTAGTGGTATTTTTAGGATTAGACACACCGAGGTGTTATGGAATAGTGGAATACTGATAACAAAGAAATAAAATTCTTCAGCATCGCTTTGTGACATTAGTCTCGATGAGATTATATAATGACATGTATATGTTAATTATGTCAAGTGTCAGTACGACTTTATCAACGATTTTGTATACCATAATTAGCGGTAGGTATTATAATCAATAACATTCTGAGTAGGTATTGAGCACTGCAGTCAGTGGCATACTTTAGTAACAGTTCATCATACTGAGCACCGTAGTAAACAGCATATTTCAGTGACGGTTAATACACTGATCACCGCAGTAAGCAGCATATTTCAGTAACAGTTAAGTAATACTGAGCACCGCAGGAAGCAGCATATTTCAGTAACAGCTAAGTAAAACTGAGCACCGCAGGAAGCAGCATATTTCAGTAAAAGTTAAGTAATACTGAGCACCGCAGGAAGCAGCATATTTCAGTAACAGCTAAGTAAAACTGAGCACCGCAGGAAGCAGCATATTTCAGTAAAAGTTAAGTAATACTGATCACCGCAGTAAGCAGCATATTTCAGTAACAGTTAAGTAATACTGAGCACCGCAGGAAGCAGCATATTTCAGTAACAGCTAAGTAAAACTGAGCACCGCAGGAAGCAGCATATTTCAGTAAAAGTTAAGTAATACTGAGCACCGCAGGAAGCAGCATATTTCAGTAAAAGTTAAGTAATACTGATCACCGCAGTAAGCAGCATATTTCAGTAACAGTTAAGTAATACTGAGCACCGCAGGAAGCAGCATATTTCAGTAACAGCTAAGTAAAACTGAGCACCGCAGGAAGCAGCATATTTCAGTAAAAGTTAAGTAATACTGAGCACCGCAGGAAGCAGCATATTTCAGTAACAGTTAAGTAAAACTGAGCACCGCAGGAAGCAGCATATTTCAGTAAAAGTTAATACTAAGCACCGCAAGAAGCAGCATATTTCACAGGATACTTACAATAAAAATGTTGCTACATGAATCGCATAAATACTTACGCGATATTTATCCCTTATTTTGTATTATATAGGCAACAGCTCTTGTGGTTACCTTGCTAGTGTTTAGACTTCTTGTAAAACCTGAAATAATTACTAATAGGATATGGAATGTCAAGACATTAACGGTATTATACCAGCCTGCTAAATAGGTAAGATTAAGGAATATTAGTTGGAAAAATAATCGATACTATTTAATTGTCACTATTAACTTGATTACGATCATCATCAGTACTATCGCTAGAGTCATTAGAATTGTCAAGATTCTCTTCGCAGTCACTCTTATCAGACGTGGCAATAGTAATCCATTTCTTCAAAGAGTCGGCTGGATAGACACTTTTGTATTTACGTTTAGCGTGACCTTCAACCGTAGAAACTTCGTAGCGATCATTCCTGAGGACAGCGGTTATCCGGAATGGTCCTCGAAACTTCGGACATAACTTTTTACTCTTACCATTGGCAGGAACATGGTTATTAGGGATCATAACCAAATCGCCCTCGTTAAAAAATTTTGTAGGTGCTTTATTATTATCGTAACGAGTTTTCATCGCAATTTGGTTCTTCTCCGTATTCTCCTTAGCCAAAGTGCGTATTTTATCGCGTGCAGCCTCAAAGTCACTGACATTCATCTCATCATTTAGTTGAGGGCCGCCTTCTGTATTTGTTTGGTCAATTGATTCCTGGATAGAATTCAAGACAGGCCCTTCGCTCGGGTTGGTTGTCCTTCGTCCGAAAACAATTTCTGATGGGGTAGTGCCGGTACTCTTATTTAAAGTATTATTTAAACTCCACTGCACCTTATTGAGATGCAAGTCCCAGTCGCGCTCGTCAAGACCGTGATTTGATGCCGCTAAAGATTCTAAAATTGTACGATTGTACCTTTCAATTTGGCCATTGGCCCTAGGCGTAGCGACAGCATTCAGGATATGTTTAGAGCCAATAGACTTAACAAAGCTCTTAAAGGACGACGAGGTAAAGCTAGTTCCTCTGTCGGATATGATAATTTTTGGACTACCAACAGTGCTAAAAATGTCATTCAATATTCTAATAGTCATTTTGCTTTTTAAGTTTTTAACAGCCCTAATAAAAATAAACTTGCTGAATCCGTCAATGACTCCTAATATATATGAATTACCCTGTTTGCTTCGTACGAACGGTCCCAAATGGTCCATATGCAATGTGTGGAATGGGACGTTTCCCTTAGGTATCGGATGTAAATAACCACTGCTCTTGGATGTCGACGCTTTATTATACGCACAATTAAGGCAAGCCGCGACATATTTCCGTACAAATCTGGTCATTTTTGGGAACCAATAATCATTTTTCATTTTTATAAGCGTTTTTTCTAACGAAAAATGTCCCGCCTCATCGTGACAAATTTGGCATATTCGCCATCTTGCACTATTCGGTACGACCCATTTCAGGTCATCACCTATTTTTCTATATATCTTATTATCTTTTAGAGTATAATTATCCAATATATCCCGTATTTCTTTACTATTAGTATCTAAAATATTCTTTACTAATTTCAGCTTAGGATCTGTCATTTGGACAGTATGAAGCCATTCAGTGGTGGTAACACTCATAATTTCGTATTCTCGTGATTCGCTTAAATCTACAAGACTTTCACCCTGAATGGGGTTTCTGCTCAAAGCGTCCACATGCCGCATGTGGTCTCCCGGTCTATGCTCAATGGTAAAATTGTATTCCTGCAATAAGAGCCACCATCGAGCAATGCGGGGTACTAAATCTCTCTTTGTAAGAGTAGTCCTAAGGGCGTTACAGTCAGTATAGACTTTGAATGGAATCCCTATGAGATAAGTCCGGAATTTCTTCAGTGAAAGAACCACAGCAAGGGTTTCCAACTCATACGAGTGTAGATGTTCTTCATCCTTAGTCGTCTGTTTACTATAGTACGCCACGGCTTTTAATGATGTTTTCTCATCAGGCCTCTGTAGTAACATACCCCCCACGCCTAACTTACTAGCGTCGCAGTGAACTTCGGTATAGAATTTTGGGTCATAGAGGGCCAAAATCGGCCGCTCTACTAATTTAGCTTTTAAAGTCTGGAATGCTGTCTCTTGATCTTGCCCCCATTCCCAAGGTACGTTAGATTTAGTAAGGACAGTTAGCGGTTTTGCAATTCTGGCGAATCCGGCGATAAACCTGCGGAAGAAACTCGCCAGTCCAACAAATTGCCTTATTTGGTGTACGTTGGTTGGTGCGGGGAATTTAGAAACTGCTTCTATTTTCTTGCTGCCAGGCCTTAACCCGTCATTGGAGACCTCATATCCTAAATAATCTAATGTCTTTGCAAAGAAAAAGCACTTCGTTAAATTCAGTGTCAAGCCAGCGCTTCGTAAGGAAACCAGAATTTTACGCAGTTTTGTCAGCCCCTCTTCAATGGATGAAGCCGGGGACAAAAGATCATCCATGTATGGAATAGCTAAATTGTATCGATCCTTTCCTAATGCCTTATTGACCATATGTTGGAACACGGCCGGGGCATTGACGAGACCAAAGGGCATCCGGGTGTACTCGTAATGCCCGTCAGGTGTTACGAAGGCAGTCAAGTGTCTACATTTCTCAGCCATAGGTATTTGGTAATAGCCAGACTTTAGATCGAGGCTGGTGAAGTACACTTTGCCACTGAGACGATCTAATTGGTCGTCGATAACCGGCATTGGATAAGAGTCCTTCACGGTTTTCTTATTCAGGGCCCGATAGTCCACACATAGACGATGTTCACCATTTTTCTTTTTAACTAGAACTATCGGACTCGCGTAAGATGAATTCGATTCCTGAACAATCTTAGACTCCAGCAGCTCATCAATAATGTCTCTAACGATAAGCCTTTCACTAAATGGTAGCCGGTAGGGCTTATAGGATATTGGAGTATTGTCCTGTAAGTCTATATGCATTTCTGTTATATGAGTCATCCCTAATTCATCTAAACTTAATGCAAAACAGTCTCTAAACTCATTCAGTAAGTCCAATAATTGTTTTTTGTATTCCTGAGTTAAATCTTCACCTAAATTTAGCATATCTATAGTGATAACCGTATCTGTCCTCTTGTCATTGTTAACTTCAAAGTCAGTTAAAGTAGTTTTTCTTACCTCAAATTCAACAGGTGGTATCATCGTAATCGACTTCGCTTCTATCGGTACCATTCGCGCGCGTGCTAAAAGTCTATCTTTCTTTAATTTAACGTCCTGACTTGAAAGAGTTAGAACAGGTATGTATCCCGTTCCATTTTCGATGAAGTAGAAACCAGGTAGAATCATGATTTCTTCTCCTTCTTTAAATGACGTGTTCCCCGGTATATATATATGTCCAGTATAATCAGCATTACATCGTATTTGGATAGCCTGCATGGCTTTTAAGGTCACATCTTCCATGTTGTAGACTAATATTTTCTCCAATTCCGTTGTATCGGAGTGGAGAATGAGACTAGAACTTGTCTTGTAAACCGTAACATCTGACATCTCTGTGACATTTTGACCCACGAGTAAATCCGAACCTAAAAAGTCATCGGGAACAACGTAGGCATCTATTTCGGCCTTTATAAAATCTAAAGACAAATCTATTGAAACTCTCCCCATAGGCTGTAAGGAACCAGCTGCAAATCCTTTTATAAGAGGCAAGTCCTTTTTATCTAATTGTAAATGTAATTCTTGTGCTACACTCCATTTAATGATTGTGCATTGGCTTCCGAAATCCACAAACGCAGTTTTTTTCTGATCATTAATTTTAACAATCTTGTTATAAATATCTCCCGATCCATTCCGGGCGGTTATACGATGTACTTTAGACACTGGAGTTTCATTTGTACGAGTATTTTCCACGTTCGTCCCTGATCTCGTGTCAGCGTTTATATCACGCGTACAGTATGCTGCCATATGGCCCATTCGAGTACATTTAGTGCATTTTTGGGGTTCTTTGCGGCATTTCGGAGCAATATGTCCTGGTTCGGAACAGTTGTAGCACACGCGGGGAGCAGGGGTCTTATTATTCTTGCCGAAATCAATATTTCTGTTTGCTGAAACTTTTATCATTGAGTTCGGTTTCTTGACATCCTTACCCGGGTTCTTTCCGGTTATACTCCGGAGATATCTAAGAAGTTTGCTTGGTCTTTCGAAGTTTGCCCCTTGTGCATTTAGCCTGACGTTGTGATCGAATATACCCTCAATGACGCAGTCGACAGCGTCTTTACCTTTTATGTTACAGTGACTTACAAGTTTGATTTTGTCATAGAAATATTCTTCGAGAGTTTCTTCTCTACGACTCCTTCTTGCTAGCATTTCTTTAAGCCTATCAGCATAATTCCGATCATCTGGGAAGTTTTGTAATAGTTTACGCTGCCATTTCTTCCAATTAAAATTGACCGATGATAACCCTTCATACCATTGGCGTGCTAGTCCTGTTAATTTTGGCAGGGCATGAAAAACTGTCTGTTTATCACTCCATCCATAAATTTTTGCAGTTTCGTTGATTTTCTTAAGCCATGCTTTGGTCGTCTGAGTCCGCTGACTAGGGTCAAATTTCGGTATCACGTCATGAGCTCCCACGAAAGTGTTACGCCCATGGCTACTAATGGCGTCTATAAAACGGTCCATGGGATTTTTGCGACGCCTATAGTTATCGCGTGATACTTTTCGATTCCGACGTTTTGTAATCCGTGATCTAGACCTTGAGCGGCTCGCTCTTGATGTAGATGACGTAGATGACGAGCTACTGCTTGTCGTTGTTGAGCTTTTTGAAGTGCTACTACTATTCCGCGTCGAGTCACTAGAGCTTGAGGTTCTTGTTTTATTGCCTCGTGCTTTACGAGAACGACGGATACGTTTGGACTGAGATCGACTTCTACCGACGCGACGGCGCTTATTACGATGTTCTGTTCGCGAGCGGTAACGCTCGTATTTCCGCATTGCTTTCCTATCACGAGATGTACGCCTAGACCTTCCGCGTGTATCACGTGATCGACTCCGAGCAGCTAGTGCGGGTGATTTCTTTCTCTTTCTTCTGACCGAGTGACCGGTGACTGAAGGAGTGTAAGCGCTACGCTCCGAATCAGGCATGATGGGGTGGTATCAGGTAAGTAAGTTCCTCACAACTAGTAATGAAGCTAGCTAAATATACAAGTATTTATTCATCCAGTAGGAAGGTACATTAAGGGACAGGAAAATATTATTTCATTTATATTAAGTAGGTAGAAATAAAACACGTATGGTCGTATTTAGGTGTAGTAGGTACGTACCTAAATGCGATCATTATTTTAAAGTGTAAGTAAGAGTCCCCGTCGTATAGAATACGCGACAATAATCAAATGTACAACAATACATAATACCTAATTACCAGTTCGTATCAGCCCGTCCCGCCCATGCCAACATAGATTAACACGAAAGCGAAAGGGACGGTCTGATACGAACTTCGAATTTTGTTGTTTCGAGTAGGGCTCCTGTATCGTAGGAGTTGACGAATACAACAAATAAGTATTGGGGTCACCTTATAAAAACATTAGATTAAATTAAGAATAATTAGTTTAACGAAGCTATAATTTGATTTAGTCAGTTTATTTATACTTTACAATTTAGACATTTAAGTAGGTGTACCTATAGGTACCAAATGTCCTGTAACATGTATTGTGTTATCAAGAAAGGATTTCATTTAATTTCATTGTTCACTAATAAAATTCATTAATCAAGTTGCTCAAAATGTTTATGAATATAACATTGTTTTAGTATCCATAAACCAGAAATAGAAAGCGAATTTACTAAGTCCTTGTGTTTTCGAAGTCCAGTATAGATAGTGAATAGGTACACAGGTACCTCTGTTGTATACCTACTCGGTGCGTAGGACCAAGCACTATATAATTGTTACCATTTATAATCTTTTGAGGCAGTCTCTTTTTGGCATCAGACAATAGTAAATTCCAAAACCAAAGTGCATGCAAGGCAAAGTACATTGCGTAGGTATAGGTCCGTCCGACATTGATGCCATAAAATGTTATGATACCTACGTAAACCGTAAGATAGTAACGCAACTTAACCGAATTTAATTTTTATATTGTTAAGTATTTAGTTCAGGATAGATTGCTTCACTCCTCTTAGGGTCCGCGTCGAATTTAGCCGATTACAATAAGGTTACAAACCTTTTATATCGATGGTTGAAAGTTTAGTTAAAATAAATTCAGTTAAGTTCAGTCATCAATACTAGTGAACAAAATTCATTATCAGAAATATGTTACACTGCCGTACTACCCTTTTATTTTAAATAGTATAAAACTTCGTTTAATTAATAATAATAATAATATTAATTAGGTCATAATATATATTTTATGATTGTGGGTAGGTAAGTACGTCATTGAATTTGGTAACGGTGAAACGTTTATTGATTGCTGTTTCTTATACGTCCAACTGCAAAAGTACATTCAATAACTATAATGCGGGTATTGTCCTGCGCCTTTTAGTGAATGCTTTTGTTCGATGTAAGTTCAAAATTGATCGTGCAAATGCAATGTAATAAAACAGAAGAATGTACATACCAGTGAGCGTTCTTCGGTTGTCACTTCTGACTTATTAGATTAACCAATACCTTAATGGGAGAACCAGTAAAAGCAGCGCCTGATTATCAACTTCCGTATATTTTTTTAAATATTCATCGATTCCATCTGAAAAACACCGTTACCCTCTCTGTGGCCAACACTCGAATGACGTTGTCAAAAAACTCTCGGTGTTGCCATGATAAATAATTTTAATTTTTCGATACAATATTAGCAAACGCTAACACTTGTAAGTGTTCACCCTAATTATTACGCTGGTACGTAGTTATTTATTTCTCTCTAGAAGGTAATTGCGTTTCTTCATTTAGTTCTCGAATCGCATCGGATTTATCGACCGACAGTGATGACCGAGCATTATTAAGGGATTATTTTCAGTGATTGACCCACCTCGACCTGACCTGAGCCTCTGACCCCGCGGCGGTGGTCTGCTCCCTTCATTTGGCTAACCTGTTTTGTGAGATTAGCGCGTCTTTAAAGTAGACGATCACAGGGGAGTGGTTTAACCGTGATTTAACTGCGAGGTTAGAAACGTAGAAATTAAATTATTATTGCGTCTAGAAATAGGTACTTGTTAGGGGCTAATGGTTTTCAAGAGAAATATTAACTGTATTAAAAAGACGTGGTTATAAAAGATAAATTCAATTACAAAAACAAATGCTATTACCCTTCTTTTGGCTTTTGTCGCCGTCGAATAGAACCTACCTACATTCTTAATTCACATTCAAATCTAAATCTTAATTTCGTCGAACAGGCCTCAAATTTATTCAGTGCTTTCCAGCTATCGGGGGCGTTGTTTAAGGTAACACAGGGTATAGTGGCGAGTATTCGTCGGACTAAACGGCTCGGGTCCGGAGGCTCGTATTTGTAACGCGGCACGTTATTAATAGCCGCGATAGCGTTGCCGCTGCGGCGGCGCACGATATTTGGGAAATCCGGATTTGCATAGGATAATGGTGTCGGTGCAGCAATGTGGAGTGCCGTGCCGCGTCGCGTCGCCGTCGTACATCTGCTCAGCACGTTATTAACATGCGATTTATTTAATTTTGTTTTTCCTTAGATTATAACAGCATTATTTTGTGGGAGTATTTATTTCTGTTGGTGGCACGTTTATTTAAATTTGTATATTTTATTATTTAATTTATGGTTTCGTTCCCAACAAATTATATCATTTTTTCGAGTTGAGTTGAGGGAGTTTATTTTTAATTTTTAACGTTAGGCCGTTAAATTCAGCTTTTTCGAATATTTTGTTTGAAAGAGTTTTATTTTTCATTTTAACTGATAACTTTTTAGTAACTTAATTAAGTAAATCCAACCGTACCTCCGCTAGGCTGAATCGTTAGCGGGCAATGTCGCCCCATCGTTATCCTCTCGTAACACTGTCAGTTCCAATATCAATATGCAACATTTCATGCGGCGAGCGCGCTCGGAATGGCGATTGCTCGTTTGCGCGTCACTGCTACGAAAATGATTGAGGTAGCGATAATGGAATTAGCCTATCTAATGGGCACCAGATATACATAATCAAAGTAATACTAGTAAGCAGAAGCAGCATTCCTGTTTGGGCACCTTTTCGTACTGTATAAGCTGTGGCCGTTGAGGCTGTACCTCTCCTCGTACTTAGTCTGCACGTGTAAAGTTAATTAAAGGATGGCGTCTTCGAAACATGCTAATCGCAACCTATCTCTGTCACCTGCCTAAAGGATTTAAAAAGCAATTTAGTCCCGAGATACCGGCGCGCTCTTGATTTTGTTAAAAATCGTCGAGCCCTTTTGTCACAGTAAATCTTAAAACTTTCTCACAACTGTAATTAGAAACGTTAATTATGAGCCCAATCGAACGATCGCTTGGGTCGCTATCCAGTGAATTTCAGTTAAGTACTGCTTGCACGCTATAAATATATTACCGATGTTCTCTTTCAGGCCAGTCGATGGAACTTGTTAGACTTTTTAGTGGGTACAATTTCATCGTTTCCTTCTCAGTCATCTCGCAACCGTTAATAACTATTTATGTAGTGTATTATTAGAAATATATAGCGTTCGATGTATGTTTTATCCATGAGTCATGAATGCAAATGCTCTTTACGATCTGCTATTTACATTACACAGCACCAGTCGCGGTCGTATCAATTCATAGTTTGATTATACGACAGACGAGCTGCGAAACTATAAACTGGACTGTCTGTCATTCTCATTTGTTAAACAGATCGTAGAGTTGTCTAGTTTGAGAGCGATTAATGAATAATTAATCGCGTGTTTTCCGTATTCGTGTCAATTATCGTATGTATTTATAGATGTCTAATTATTTGTATCTTAAAAAAATTTCAACTTTCACAACGCAGTGGCGCAGATTAATTAAATGATATAATAAAATAACAATAAGATAACATACAAATAGTACGTGAAACTGGTTTATTGTACACGATTCGTTTAGAAACCAGTTTATAATTAACATTCTGTTCACTGTCTATTTAACAGTACACAATATTGTCCGTGTAGATTGGAATAGTAATTAAATTGAATTGTTTCATCATTAGGTATAAATAGCGGTCACAAATAAAAATCACGTTGATAATTGTTAGGTCGTGGGGGGCGGCGGCGGGGGGGGGGGGGGGGGGCTGTTCGGTCGCGTGCCTGATGTATGCGCCGCCGCCGCCGCCGCGACGCCAGACCCGCCGGCGCCGTCCGATGCCGCCCCACAATGCAGATATCGTGCATGCTCGTTCAGCCCTCGCGCCATCACCGTTTACCACCACGCGAAATAAACCAACTACTACAATTAGGTACACAATCTCCTGCCGCGAAATCGGAACGCGCTGACAAGACCTACGAACCCACAAATTTTGAAAATGTCCGCTGGTGGCCTCCTTTGATCGATGGCTTGCGTAATGACGCGGGAAACTATTTCCTACGTATTTCCTCCACTCAATAAAACATCGAATATGCTTATTTATGTGTCCGCGTCAGTTTATTTGGGGCTTTGTCAATGCGGCCCGTAGTGCCGACTACACTCGAAGGACCGTCATTTGTCAAGATTATGGCTGTTTGGGGATTGAGATATGAAAAGCGGTTATTGTTTTGAATATTTCCCTTTTTATGTAAGGCATCGTTTTTGTGTAAGTTTATTATTCTTAAAGTATAGCTCATTATTAACATCCGAAAATCCTAGTAATATGCATTAAAAGTTTTACAAGCTTCTTGGTCTTTTATGTAGGTATATAGGTATTTCAAGTTTTGAAGAATACTTCCGAAGACACCTCCGAAATAATGGAAACGAATTTGGTTAAAACATTGCTAACTATCGATAAACGAACGGCCGGCAAGTACATTTCTAGTTTTCATCAATGTATAAAAAGCATTTGTTTCACAAAAGTATAAAAATAAAAATCCGAAAAGGTGTTAATAAAGTAGTACACTCCTTGCTCGCATCCGTACTTCATAGTTACGTACATGAGATGGCACAATTAGCACGTACAAAACTCGTCAGTCACGACTTGGCGCCGAGTGGCAATTACGGTATTTCATCCTCAATAAAAGTGCACTCGGGCGCCGCTAACGCCTCAGAAAGCTCCCTGTTGCCTATAAAGCTAATGTGGCGAACATATAAAGATTTAAATGACGTCTCCGGACGGTCCGGCGAGTGGCCGTCGTCGCTCTCCGCTAATTCCATCATCCGCTCCGACACAGGGTTAACAACTCCGTGTCGCAAATGCTAACATTAAATTTAAGTAATATAATAAACAAATTTACAAATCCTCAAAACGCCACATTCAGAAACATGAACGAAGTTTTTCTCGCATTGTGACCCTAAACACGGAAAAATATAACACCCTTCAATATTTACCTCATTACGTTTAGACGGCGGAATACGGCAGTCGTACAGCGTGAAAGCAAACATTTTGGCGATTAATCTGGGAATACTGTGCTATATCGGGGCGCTGGAGGCGGCACATTTATTTTATGTGCCGGCAATGTTACATACGCCATAAAAGTCGTTAGGGCGGCGTAACGTCTCGCCGGCGTCTTGGCCGCTTTAATTATACCTAGATAATGCGGCGCCGACTGCTCCGCGCATTGTCGCTTGTCGGCTCGGCCTCCTAAACATTAACGTAATACGGTGCAATAACGTACTTACCACTTCCTGATGTACTCACTCAGCCATATGTTATAGTAATGCCCAACCTAATCACCCGTGCTTAGTAAGGGTTCATGTTACGCGAACCCCGGCACGCACCACACAGGCAGAGGCAATATTGTACCGTCAACAATATGGTCAAATCCGCAAACACATTCAATCTCTACCTAAATTATTACACTTACCGGAAATGCGTATAATAGAGATTTGAAAAACTTCCTTGTATTTTGTACGCACTTGACCGTGGCCCCGAATAGGAGGGGTGAGCTGGGCGACCCTTTCGAACCCTAACTTTTGACGTTGTGACTTTTGCGTAACGGTTTTTAGCTTTCCAGCCATTAAACCCTTTTCTAAAAAAAAAGTATTAAATTTTGCTCTCAGCCAATTTGCTACGTAGCTTTAAAAATAATCATCAGAAAGAAATTAACAATTTGCAGTAATGCAATCTCCATCGGCATTAATTTTGGAAAGCCTAAGTTCCTGGTCTGGGAGCAAAGAAAAAACATAGAATGTACCAATTCCTTCTCTTCCCGCGAAGATGGTAAAAGCCCATCGAGGGAGTGAGCGAAAATCTTAGGAATCATGTTACAGGCAATACTGCTAGCAACCGATCACTATTTTGATTCCCCTTTCCACCTATACGCCCACATTTATGCTAAACTTAGCCTTTAGGTACCCCGTAAGAGATAAAGAGGTGATTTATGTATTATGTATTAGTCGGCTGCAACTAGGAACCTTTCAGCTGCCAGGCCATTTGATTGTTGCTTGATTTGCGTGCACCTTAACTCTGACTAGTTGGATGTAAAAAAGATTGGCTGGTCGTTGTTTATTTGTAGTAGTTGATAAGAGCGGCGGCAGCCGGAGTCGGGCCCGGCGAAGGTGGGGCCGTGCACGGCGCAGATGGAGATTTATCGCGCCCGCCGGAGCTGAGACAACAAGTTCGCGCATTAAACGACTCCGGGACATTAGCCGGCTGCAAGATGCCGTCCCAGATCATAATTAAGTGCCGCCCAATTTATCGGCCCGACCCGCACCCCGAAAACTCCCCTTAAACTTCCCTTATCGTACGTAGTAAAAGCTCTTTATTTTGTAGTTAGTCCGCTCCCGCAGTTATCGCCTTTTATCTGGGGCTGTTGTGTTATTTTAGGTACTCCCGCGGTAAAACTAAACCTTCTTTACGATTTTATAATAAAAATGTTGCCGCGTACACGAGCTCCGACTTTAGGAAGATTTATTTACAACCCTTTCATTTCCTATGTCAATTTATGATCTTTGTTTGTAGGATATTTAACGTAGGTACTGGTTTTTTTTTTGGTGGTGTATAGGTACATATTTTTTTAAACTCATATTACCTCTAATATAGAGCTATACTTGTGCCTACAGAGAAACTTTTCAATGTAATTTTTTTGAACTTATCTAACTTAACTTATCTTGACAAGTTTTTTGTTCACGAAATTAATCACCAACTGTATCCTATTATTTATACGTTACAGAAATTAAGCGCTAACAAATGCCTAAAATGAACATCCTTTGAGTAGAACGATCAAAAATGCGCGTTAGATACCATTTCTGCAGCGTATCGATTTATAGTAAATAGTTGCTCATTAAATAGTTTAGTAGGTACATAAAGGGTACATAAAGTGGCGCATGCTGCAGGCACTAGCTGCTCAGTCTAATTACTCTAAGGCAAGGCTAAACTGGTTATCCCGGCCCGACTGACGACGCTCCGTACGTTTACCTATAGATAGGTCTTACCTGCAAGTCTCTTCGATCTCAGGATCACTCTATATTTTGAAACCCTTCACGATTGGTTTGTAAAAATATTCTAAGCACGTATGACTTCAGTATTTTTGTGTGATTGATTTCTCTTATTCCAGGTCCTAGCCCCAAACTAAGCAAAGCTTGTATTATGAGTACCAGGCAACGGATAAACATAGTTATGTAATGTGGATAAATACATACCTACTTAAATACAACATACAACATCCATAACTCGGGCACAAACATTCGTATTCATTATACAACTGTCTGCCCCTGCCGGGATTCGAACCCGGGACCTCTACCTTCATAGTCAGGGTCACTAATCACTAGGCTATCCGGTCGTTATTTACTTGAGTTGGGTTTGTTAAAATCCATCTGTTTTTATAATACGAAATCGTAAAGAATATTAGAAACCCACGAAGAAAATAACCATGCCACCCACCAAGGCAGTCGGGTAAAAACTAAAAAGTAACCTTATTTTACGAACTGTTTGCAAGCAAAAAAATAAAAAAATAAAGTATGAAAATTACCTGCAGGTTACACGTAGACCCTGATTTGAGAAGCACTAGATTTAGCTGGAAACTTTTTTTTTAATTTCGTACGAGTAAGGAATTTCTGTTTCATAGTTCTAAACTAAAAAAAGCTAGTTTTAGGATTGACGTGAATAATTGTTGTGATGTCAATAAAAACTACTTTTGCGTGATGTACGCGTAACGTGCGTATCCAAGTCTATGAGATTACCTTAGGTACGTATACGCGACTTTACTTTCCGCTTATTTCGCGAATTTGCATCCAAGGCACTTGCACACGTTTAATTTCATGAAACCCCTTTGGTGCACTCGGCACCATGTCTGCCCGAAGGCGCGCTGTTATTTGTGCGATGCCGGTCCTTTAGATGCTTCGCTCTCTACGAAAATGGTATGATTGCGCGCTTTACGTAATTCGTCAAAGAACCCGAAAACTAAGCTGAATTGTAACCACGTACTGTGGTACTCTTGTTAATAAGGAACACAGGTATAAGCCTTAAAGCTATGTGATATTTCAAGACATGGAAAGGGTAGGTTTAATTAGCTTATTGCCTTAATTACGGAGATTGGCAACACTCGACTCACTGCTAAATCTCAGCTAGCTGAAAGGTAAAGCACTCTCTCTGGGGCCGCTAATGTATTTAGTAAGTCAGCAGGCTGGCTGACCTAATGATTTTTCTCTTCAGGCACGTTAGTAAAACAGGCAATTTACGCAAGCCTATAAGTAACGAGATTCATTAAGGCTGTTACAAAGTGGCGCGGGCGTTCTTAAAGCGAATGGCCCTCGAGCTTGCAGCGCTGAGCGCTCATAAAGGCCGAATGAGCCAGAGCCCGCGCCGGCCGAGGCGCCGCGCGCAATTTAATGAAACACCTGGAGAGGTCGCGCCTACTTCCGTTGCATTAATCTCGCACCCGCACCACGCTGCCTCTACATTACTTACCACAGACCAGACTCTGCCCGACTTAACCCCTACGCCCCCACTTGGTTTATGATCGCTCGCTTAACTCAATTTTACTATGAGAGCCTAACTGGAGCCGTGTTTCTATATCAAATATAAAGATAGCGAACTAATACTACTTACTTGCTCCGGCAAACAAGGAGTGACCGCATTTTCCTTTCGGCTGCAACGATCAAAGTAGCCGAGATAACTTCGTGCACGAATACATATTTTAACGTTAAGCTATGGCACCCTAGCGCAAACTTGCTGGGAACTTCGCAAGAATAATTGTTACTAGGTGCTATAATAAAGGAAAGTGCGGTTTTAATTCTGCGATTGTTGTAGCTTAGTTGGTTCGGTGTTTGCTATCGAAAGGGATATTGGTAATAGGCGCGGAGGCGCTTGGTCGATGGTACTTTATGATTGTTTGTGTGTATTCTGTAGGCGTGCTGGTCGTTACGTCAACAGCACGCACGGGGCGGCGCCCAGAGACCGAAATAAAAAGTACGCGGCGATCGCGAGGCGTAAACACGCGCCCCTCCCGCGTGACGCCTCATTAGCCACTCCCCTGCACCTCTATAAATCATTTTAAATTCAAATTCTACTTACTTTCAGAATTGACTTTGCTTACCTAATTCCCTTTCCTAGCCACAAAATTTTGCAAATTAGATTTCACCTTTCCCTCGCTTTGGCTTGTCGGAAAAAAATTATTTGCGGCATCCGGGACCGGATCTCGGCTTGTGATCGTGTTACCATCTATTGCACGATTCAAACCCGAGGAAACCTTTTGAATAATCTACTCCATCGGGACTTGCTTATTCTAATACTTATTTGCAGCCCTTCACACCTGTAAGCGACCAAATTTTATTTGACATGCAACCCCTGACCTTGTTTTCATAATGCGGCCTACTAATATTTATCTTTATTTAACTAACTTTTGTTGTAATTGTCACAAAATGAAGACTACCTACTTGAAATTTTCAAATCCATAACATTAATTATTCCTGATATGAAATTTCATGTATAATGTTATTATCATTAAACCTAATAATCCAATGCATAGTTTGACTAGATACTCCAGAGCTACTCAGCTATAGAATAAGTGTAACGGCAGCGGCACGCTCCCAGCTGGACCAGGCCACGTGGCACGCTACCTGCTCTCCTACAGGAATTGGCACGACTCACCGGCCGTTTCTATTCCCGTCTGTCCCTGTTACACGTTTATTTTGGGCACCGACTTCATTGCGTACTAGTGGGCTTCTAGATGGCTGCGTGACGGTATCGTGTCATTCATCTGCTTGTTAGCCTATTGTTTTCACATGTGTCGATTTGTCGCGCCGTAGCCAATAGTATTAGCGGGCAATAGCGGTGCGCGTACGTCGCGTCGATGCCGCGATACGTGGATACGCGTGGCCGCGCTCCGCCGACAGCGTGTCGCCAATCCATCAATCGTGATCGAACGCTCTGATCGATTAACGACTGCACGCCTCGCCCGACATACATTCTTGACATCCTATTTGGCTCGTCGATTTGTTTTGCCTGACTAATCTGAAGTGATTAAACTCATTTGATTTAATTACATAGCAGCTAGCTATTTACAGTTAACCAAGCTATATGTTCTCAGCAACCTAACTGGAACTTTGCCGATTAGGAAGTATCTAATTCTGACGACACTTACGCTATGATATCAATTAGCAATCAATGTGCTAATGGGGACTATCGTTTCTTTGCTCACCAGTTGGCGCCACTGTTGACTAAGGTCCAGAGGTATAGCTGTCAAAGGCGAATATAAGATCGGCGCCGAAGTTTTAAATCTTGAATCTCATTAAGTTTATTAATTATAAATAACTATCATCATATCGACTATACTGCGATGTAGTGCAGTTCCGTTTTGTTCGGAAAAAATAAATCCGCTTTCAAAGCGTTCACATTAATCGCCAAATAATCAATATTTGCGATAATTTCCCGAAGGAGTTCACTTTTCAACTGGTAAATGAAAGAAATTGTAATTTATCTCACGAAGCCTGCCAAAACCAGTGAAAAGTGAATGTTATTGGACCTCACGCGACACTAGCGCCTCTAGTGGCAAATTCACACGCGATAGCCCCCATTGCCTACGTATGGCATGTGCGATACTTTCTATTATGTCGATACAGCCTTTTTTTTCTCAAGTTACATCAGATTATAATTGTTAAAACGGTAAATGAGTTAATATTCCCATGTAACACCTATCCGTGTCTAAAGCAGAAGACGCAATTAGTAGGCACTTTGTAGTTGTCGCCGTCTCGAACGAGGGAGTTGGCGCGTGCCTCGGGCCGGTGCTCTCCTCGAGGCGAGGGTTGTTCGTTATACACGTCATACTTCCCGAGTGCTCTCGGCCGCTTTACTGCACTACGATAACAAGAGGCCAGCGCCTCCGCTCATTGATGTCGTTTTGTCTTAATCAAGCTCTGAATAAAATTCAGGTGCCAAGTCTACCTACACATTTAAGCACTGTTTGCAGCTTCGACTTTACAGAAACGTTATTATTGGTGTGCGGTAATATTTATTTTTAGATTTTCTTAGTCCATAGTATACGTTATCGTCAGGTGATGGCGGCAGTCCCATCAACCCTTTATATACTGCAAGTACGCATTGTTGTGTCATAAAGAATAAGGCAAGGGAAGCGCGCTCGGTTTGCTCCTCCACTATCACAAAAATGTTATTAGTTTTGGGCCGCTATTGTCCACCCCGCGCCCGTTCGACCCTCCCATTCCCTCTCCCTTGAGCAAATAAGGCATATTGAAAGGTCGCACCGTAGATTTGTTTTAATCCTTGTAGCTTTACACTGATTTGTCTTGTTCTATCTCAGATGGTTTGGTTCTATGTTTGTTTTAAAACAAAATAATAATATACTGCCGATTCATGGAAGTTTTCACCAAAAAAATAAACAAGTAATATTGGACGTGTATTTATAGCCAAATCTGTGTGAAGCTGATAGAGAAGTGATCGAAGAGCAATTAATTGGCCGTAATGTGTGCACCGGGAACCGGGAACGGGCGGCGCAGCGCAACGCGGGCCATTCATCTCAGGCGACGCGGCCATTTTGTATCTACGTGGACATCCGTCACGCTAATCGCCGCGATACACCTGCATACACCAGCCTTCCACTCCTGATCCCCCTCGATCGCGATCGACGCTCGAAATCATCCAATTCGTAAAACTTATCAAACAATCAATAGATCCTCTTGATTGACTAAAACCTAATTCTCCGTTCTAGTTTCCAGTTAATGAATACCGATTTCATATACCCACTCAAATTATCTTAGTTATGATCAAAACGTGATCACCCATTCAAGTTTCACAAATGGGTAGCTAGGAATTGAAACTCGGTTAAGTAGACGACGCGGAGTAACAGGAAGTAATAACTTTATCCCGAGCTTAACTGTGAGAGTACCGTCCAACTAACATTATGCCTGCCAGTAACAAGTTAATCTAAATGCAGCCGACTGCCTCCGCCAGCTAGTTCCAGCACGCATCGCCAAAGTTTAATAACTGAGAAATTTGGAGCACGCCTGCTTTCGATTCCACTAGCCGCAAAAGACCGAAACTCTCCTTTCTTTGTTTATTAAGATTGAAAACAGAAACAAAACAGTAAAAACGTGGTTGGAAAAGTAAGTCTATAAATCATGCGGACATTATCACAAAACTCTCTTTACTTGAATACTGAATATTCAGATGGGGTTTGTTTGTATTTACTTTGAAAGCGCGATAAGCGCCTTTCCGTTTTTTCATTGAATAAAATATGGTGCAAGAGGCTCGCCGTGCAACGATAAGCCGTCAGCGGGGCTCTTCCCGTCACGTAGTGCGACAGTTAATTACGCGGATGTAAATAAATCATCGCAGACGGGTGCGGCGGCGGCGGAGGGCTTCGATTCCGAAAGGCAATTATCTCGCGCCTCATTGACGCCGAAAGTGAGCAGAGCGAGGACCGTGCCGCCCTCGCCCGCCTCACAAGTATTTGGCACCACCTAAGACGCGGTTATAAGGAAAAATCGAGTGGAGGATTTCTGATGGCTACGTGCCCGGCTCACGGCAATTGTGATGCATGGAGGGATTTCCGCACGCCGGCCGATATTGAGCCGAAACTGCGACCGCCAGCGCCGCCGCCGCCCCGTTATACATTATTGCTTATCGGAATGATATCGAATGAGGTCCGCCATTTTCGTCTTTTCTGAGAGCCGAGAAGTATCGCTTACCTGGGGCGCGTAACCCCTTATCTTTCTTCACTTTCCACTTATGTAGCAAAAAATAGCATATTGGATCGACTGTTACCACACATTACTTTGTATGGGTGATATCAAAGCGAATCCATTCATATTGATGTTATTTCAGCTCCTAACGTTGAATGTTTTGTAACTTTCAGGGCCGGTGTAACCGAGAGAAGCCACCCTGCAAGTACTTCCATCCGCCGCAGCACCTAAAGGACCAGCTGCTGATCAACGGCCGAAACCACTTAGCCCTGAAGAACGCGCTAATGCAGCAGATGGGGTTAACGCCAGGCCAGGTGCTGCCTGGACAGGTCCCCACTGTGGTCAGTACCCTCCCCTGCTTTTCTCCACACTACACTTCAACGCTTGAGCGATCGGTCCTCAATACGTACTCACTGCACGCAACACGCTGCTTTCGGTGTACTTGCTATTCCGTAATTTTACTATACGTAAGCGATTATTTAAACACGTAGAATTTTTAACTAGATAAATATGTAATTGCGTTTAAGTTGTGCCTTATTGATTCGCAATAGAAGTTATTACTGTAATAGCAAAATATAAAGTCGCATTTGGTAAGATGCTACTTATGATGAATATTAGATTTTTTAAACGTATTTTAATTGGAAATATAGCAAAACTTACTACCATGCAGACTTTTCAACTCACCGGCGAGTTCTTCCATCTATATAACGAAGTACCGCTTCTGCATCAAGTTTTCAGTTCTAATTTAAAGTTTTGCATTGAGTGCGTGATTAAATTCGACAAAACCAGAAGTATGTAGGTACGTGTGTTTTCTTAACATGAGTTAGCTGTTGGGCACAACTTAAACTCCGTCGCTCTGGCGGCCGATCGCTCCACACTGCTTGAGCATGTTTGTACAATTCGTTCCTTAAGTGGCATGATTGCTCTCCAAACTTACTCGCGTATGACTGGGTATAAGCGGTTACTTTACGCTGATTTTAATCACCATAACTACATTCCCTCACTTGTTCACACTGTCGCTGAAGACGCGAGCCAACCCCCCTCGGCGTCTCCCTTTTGCGCCATTGTCCTTGTGTCGTTATTTTGGGTCGGTGTACTAACACAGTAGTTGGAATAGTATTGAAATTGGTGCACGGGGTGAAGTCGAGGCGGCGAGGACGCGGCTCGGGTGCAGGCAGGGGCCGGCTCTAGCACGATGAGTAGCGTGTTTGTGTGGTTTTGTGTAAGGTGGGCGGCGTGAGCGGAGCGGGTGCGGCCGCGAGCCACCTCGCCGCGCTGGACCCGATCAGTCTTGCCCTGCTCGCCCCGCAGGTAACGTAGCAGCCGCCGCAGGCGCCTCGCTCCACCACCGGCCCTCTCCGACGCAGCCTTCCACCCTTACCTCCAATCTTTTCGCAGATAGCGCTTCCACGTACTACGCACCTACTAGAATCCGCTTACAGACCTTATCACCCAAGTAAATCCCGCTCCCCTTGATATTAACCGGTGGCCGGTGGGTGCTTCACTGGACAGACCGTATGCTTTAATTAATTTTTTCAATTGATTCTCAAGTAATGCACGTGAATGCTTATATGGCTATCTATAAACACACATTAACAACTTTAACGTAGGTTTGTAAATATTGGCTTGTGGTTTATTTTGTACTAAATGCTTGCTGTGGAGTTTGTAACGAGAGTGTTAGAGATTGTAATGGAAACCGGGTTGGATATATGTGTACCTACCTAGTAGTAAATTGTAATCGGTGAGTGTGTGATAGAGTGGGGGTGATAAGTTGTGTGGGTGTGTGTCGCAGGCGACCTCGCCGTACCTGTCGGGCGTGCCCGGTGTGGGCTCGACGTATGCGCAGTACTACGCGCCGCAGCTGGTGCCGGCCGTGCTGGGCCACGACCCGTCGGGCGCGGCCGCCTCACCGCTCGGCGTCATGCAGCAACCCGTGCTGCAGCAGAAAATGCCGCGCACCGACCGTCTCGAGGTAAGAATCAGAACCCAACCGTACCGACGCACACGACTGACTGATACCTATCTATTACACCTGACTAGTGCTTCCCGATAATGCCACCTATGCCGGGGACCGAATCGCCGATAGTACCTGAACACTAGCGCCGATTCAAGTTTAAATGGCCCTCATGGCAGAGCTTATTTCGATGAATTTCCTTCCTCTAATATTCCACTGCTCTGTTTGATCCCGAAAATTTCATCAACATCGAAACTTCATGGAAGGTACGATAGTGTTCACAGTGTTTGGTGTGACTCCAAACTAAATTAAAATTAATAAAAAAATCTAAAAAAATCTTGAATAGTACCTAGTATCTGATATACACAATGCAATGACTGTGCCACGTCGGTCCCCGGCGCATGTTTCGGCCATGAGCCAATGCCCGTCCCCGTGTGTCTGTGGCGCGCGTGCGCTTCGCGAGCAGCACTCGCTTACTCCCTCTGGTGAAAGACTGCACTGTTAGCGCAATGTCCCGACTGTCGGGTATAATGCCACTGATCCTCTAACACCAACTATTCCTGCGTCGATTTGCGCCTACAGTGTACGTCATGAATGCTTAACCCGAAAATTCTATAGAGTAGAAAAGGGAGGAACAAATATTTACTTATTGAAAAACGACAATGATGTTGATTGTATAAATAAATGCGACGGATGCGTAACTCGTTAAATTGGAATACGTACATAAAATTTATTCGAAATAAACACAAAAGCGGCGTCCGGTCGAGGTCAATACATATATTACAAAAATTGAGTCCCAGCACCGAAACCGAAATTAAATTTCCATATTTCCTACTGTTTCACAAATTGTGCTCGACGATGCAAATTATACGGGGTACTGATTACCCGCGTCAAGTAAATGTTACGATCAGGATTCAAAACCAAAAAACCGTCGGGCGTCAAAAATTAGGGTCGTGAAGTGGAGTCAGCAGCGAGTGTAGGTTCAGGGTATAGCGGGCAAGGGGCCAGTGGGCGGGTGACCGGAAGACCGGGTTAGCGGGCTAGCGGGTAGTGGGCGAGTTGAGCGTAGCGAGGTGCGCGAGCGGCGGACATGCTGGTGTGTGGTGGTGCAGGTGTGCCGGGAGTTCCAGCGCGGCGCGTGCAAGCGCGCCGAGTCCGAGTGTCGCTTCGCGCACCCGCCGCCGCCCGTGGGGGCGCACGACGACGGCTGTGTCACGGTGTGCATGGACGCCGTCAAGGGCCGCTGCGTCCGCGACCCCTGCCGCTATTTCCACCCTCCCCTGCACCTGCAGGCGCACCTTAAGGCGCAGGCGCGCGGCGCGGTACGCCACCAGGCTGCACGCTCTTGCCTCGCTCGCTCGCGCTCGCTTCTCTTCTTCCGCTTGGTTTCGCTCGCCGCGACGCCGCTTCTGTTCGCAAAGCTTCTTATGTTCAGTTCGCCGCAGCGCCGGCTCGCGCCACGCTTCCGTCGCACTCACGCTTTACTTTATTTTTAGTTTTATCTATCGCATAATATCACCTTTTGCCGAGCTTTAGGTGTATTCTGTGCATCTACTACATCGTTATTGTTTCTGTCCCGTCCCGCGACGCTTCGCTTCACGTAGACGGCCGCAGCAGCGCAGCAGTCGGCAGCGAGCGCGACTTCGGAGCCGGGCAAGAAACGGCCGGCGCCCGCCGAGCTCGAGCCGCCACCGGTACAACAGCCAGCTTTGCACGCTTCACTCCCCTCCTCGTCCCGCCCGCACGATCCCTCCGCGCGCCTCTCCCTCCGACGTAGCGGCCGCGGCGCGCGGCGACCGGGCCGCCCCCGCCCCGTCGCCCCGCGCCTCGGCTGCCACTCTACCGCCTCCACCCGTATACTCCGACAACCTCCGTTCAACCATCTGTTTCTCGTTTCAGATGGACATGAAGAGCGTCGGATCCTTCTATTATGATAATTTCGTAAGTATCTCGATCTAGTCTCAAACTATGAGACTATTAAACGCCCGTGATCTTTCGGTACCGTTCGAATATTTTTGAAACTCATCCTCGCCTCTGTATTCCAGGCCTTCCCCGGTGTGATGCCGTACAAACGACCGGCCGCCGACAAAGCGGGCATGCCCGTGTACCAGCCGGCGACGACCTACCAGCAACTGATGCAGCTGCAGCAGCCATTCGTGCCCGTGTCATGTGAGTACCCCGCGCCCGTGTCGTCCGCCCCCCCGACCGCGGCCACGCCCGCGCTGCCGTCCACGGCGCCCACGCCCGCGCTGACGCCGCAGCCCGCGCTGCCGCCGCCGCAGCCCGCGTCGTCGCCCGCGCCCGAGCCGCCGCACGACGCCGCCGCCGTGGCCAAGGAGGTCGCGCAGAAGAGCTACGCGGCGGCGCTGGCGCTGGCGGCGCAGCAGTCCGCCATGGCGCACGCGGCGGCCGCGTACACGCAGCAGGCGTTCAAGGCGCGCGCTGGCATGCCCGGCCTCATGCGCGCGCCGTTCATGATGCCGCGCGGCTGGCCCGCGCCGCCCATGCCCATGCCCGCCTACTACCAGCAGCCGTACATGTACGCGATGCCGCCGCCCACGCCGCCGGCCGCGGCCGCCGCTGCCGCCGCCGCCGCTGCCGCCGTCAACCCATACAAAAAGATGAAAACGACATAAACGGGGCGGCATGGGCGTACCGCGGGCGGAGGGGCGCGGGGCGCGGGGTCTCCGCGTAGAGACTCGTACGTGTGCGGCTGAGTGTCCGCCCCGGCCTGTCGGGGCGGTTAGCGCTAGGCGTGTTGTCACATTTGTATTGTATTATTGTAAGGACGAAGCGAGAGGATTCGCCCTCGCCGATGTCTCCGTAGTGTAACGCTATATCTATTCTATTGTGTATTCTACTCACTTACCGTTATTATCTTATGCGTGTATATTTCTCGTATCTACGATCCCGGTAATAATAACGCTTGAATGCATGACTGTACGTTTTTTTATTACCTCTTGTCGATCGTCGTTTATCGTGAGTATCGTCGTACTGAGAGTTGAACGCTTAGTCCGTCGATCCCGCTACGTACACGCTTGTTCTCGGAGGAGGGCCGCACGGGTGCGCTTTGGCCGATGTGTCGATCCCGTACTAGTGGTTTCCGGCTTGCAGCAGCAGGCCCGCACCTAACACCGCCGCCTTCTAATTTTCGCATGGAATAGAACCCACCACCCCTATACGTTTGGCTCATCAGGTATTGTTCTCATTATTCTAGAGGCTCCGTGTGTGCTCAGTGTGCTGGCGTGCTCATCACTAGCGCTGCAGAAGCGGCGAGCGCCGCCACCGCTTTATTATTTTCGGTCGCACGTTCTTTCTATTTATTTTGAACGCTTTCTGTTACATGCCTTCCGAATGACCGCTTCGGCTGTCGTTGCAAAATCTTTTGTCGCTTTTTGTGTTGGGCGGGTCAGGCTGCGCGCCGACCAACGCGCCCTTTGTGGTTTACACCGACGAGCGCGGACAGGTAACGAGTGCGCGTGCCACCACCGCCGCCAGCGCCGTACGCCACGCTTGCACCTAACCCCTCACTTCTGAGTAGTTTTCCGGTGCGTTAGAACGCTTGATGCTTATTAACGCTGGAACATCCCGTTTGGCATTGTAATCATTTGCGTAGTAGGCGAGCTGTCGCACTTTCCTCGCCCTGGCACTCAGGCATTCCCGGCCTCCGCGCCGCTCCCGCTCTAACCCAGGGCCACTTGCATATTATCTTACAAACTTATACCCAGTGCAGTGACAATCATGCAACAGCCAATGATATTATAAGCTTGTACGTTATGCAGCGCGCCCAGCTCTGCGGAGCTCGCTAGCCTTCACCTCCACCAGCGTGACAAACTTAGCCGCTATTCACATTTTGTAAGCTCTTTTTCCGTTATGAAGCTCGAATCGATTGGTATATCTGAAATTGTTAAACTTTTAATTAAGATCACTAGCTTAAGACTAATTAAACGATATCGAATAACGATGGAAATAATGTTTTTACATTAAGATGACATTTAATTAAAATATAGAATAGAAAAGTATTTCAATGGCCTAAATTTGTTTTTTATTTAAATTCTTATTGGTACTACATCAAATAACGAAACAAAGAAAACAAACATCGTTTGATATGAGCTAAAATAACAATGACTCCTTCTTTTAAGCTTATGAGCTTGCTTCGTTTTCTCAGCTTCAGTAGAGACATTTAGTTTATTTTAGTTCTTCATGCTTAAAGTGAGCTTACGTAGACTAAGCGCTTGTTAATAGTGCAACAAACAGCCAGACCACACGATCACTACTCTAGCGGGCTATTCACAACAGCGGGTCAAGGTACGCTTGGTGAAATGAGCTTTTTTAATCGACTTGCAACACATAAAAGGAAGATAAAAAAGATCAGTTCCGAATCATTACGAAAACCTTCCTTTTTTGCGTGAGCGGGTTTTCAGGTCTCGTTTTTTATTTGTTAACGATTTTTTTTACATTTTAATTTCTAACCAAAAGAAAACCGTAATAGGAAATATGATGACACAGATGTGTTGGACACGTTGTGGCTGACCGCCTCGGTCGCGACTGATGGCATCGCTTGTCAGGCGTCTCATGAGTGTCAATGTCACCATCCACATCAGCCATCTAGTATTTGTGCTGTAACTGTATTTGATTATATTGTAATGAACAGTTGATGCTACAACTTAATTGTTGATGATTTTTAGTTTTGTATAGTGAGACATACTTGCTTTCAAATGTGGAAGAAGTCACTCTACAGTATTGCCTTGCTTACACCCGGTAAGATACAATCAGCTTACTTTAATATCCTCAGTATAAGTGATTCCTTTTTGACGCCTAAACTGAAACACGCCGCTTGTGCGAGCATGACCGACTAATAAGCCTACCGATACGCTTCTTATTAATTATCAATAATCACTCACTCACCGGCGGTTTCATTTTAGGTGGTTTTATGAAATTAAATAATGAAGCCAAATTATCGACTGTTAAAAAGTTGACTGACGCCCAGTTATTTTAATTCTCATCTCCAAACACTGCACTGAAGACGACAAACTAAAAGATAGAGTTGCTAATTTCGTCAACTTTTTAGCACATTATATTCACCGCTTGCCAATGTCAACTATCAACCGCTAAGGGGGTTTTTATAGTACATACTTTTTTTTTTTTCAAAATTTAATACTTTTAATCAATTTGTTTTTTTAACTTTGCGTAGTTGGTTGTTGAGTTGAAAGTGGTGATAGAGAAGTTCGAAGTGACTTAACTTTAAAAAACTTATTTTGCCTTGTTGAATATTACACCTCTATGTAGACAAAATGTATTCACTTAGCTATCAAATATTCACTTCGAGTTCTCTCTAGCAATGCTTTAAGTGCTTCGCAGTTGCGGCTTCAACCCTCGCTTACGTTGAGGCCTATCTGATGCTTATTTGAACGTGTTCACGTAGATGTAATAATAAATACTTGGTTTTCTTTTGTTTGTCGTACAGTAACCGCACTCTCTAATGGTCATTATGTTGCAGTTTGTACTACCACTAACATGTCACGTCCAGAACTGTCATGTAAGCTAAAGGTATAAATTTATTTGTCTATTTAAATTATAACCATGATGCCTACGACCGACAAGCATGACCGTCCTTGTTTCTCTCCCGAGAACCGGAACATGTGTAATTGATCACAGTCGATGCAGCCACATGTAACTTCCCTCACAGCCTCTTAAGCTTTGTTATAGCAACAGTTGGTATTTATTGGGTACACTTTGGACGCTACAAACCTCTAGAACGCCCTCGCCCTGGTAAAAGTTGACTAGCATCATGCTTTAGCTTTTTTGTAAAATATAGTCACGCTTAAATGAGATTGGCTGCGCAATAATGATTATACTTCAAGCGTTCTGCATGCCATTTAGATATTATATATTCATACCTACTATGTGCATAATGCAGCGTACTTTTAACACCACTCTCTGACGGTAACGGCAACTCGAAAACGAGATTAACTATTTTGGGCTCGTAATAATAATTTAAATGCTGTGTAATTTATGTACCAACAGATTTTACAATATAAAGGTGACACACACTGAACTGGCGGGCTAGTAAATGAAAGAATGCTTGGAAGGTCCAATCATATTGTGCAACGAATCTTGTAAAGTTATTGTAATATTGAAGCAGCGAAACGATTTCATTTCTTGCAATTTCGCCTTCCGTGTGTCCCGTTTAGTGTTTATTTATGTAGCGACTGAGAAACTACACACGCATAATTTCTGACTAGAACTAGACCACTCACTTACTTCATGATTACGGTAAACTGTTAGAAATAGCCAATTGAATGCCACCTTCGTTAAGACTGACGTCTCTTACAATACAACAGTAATGCATCTCTGCTCTTTGATATTACAAAAACTATTTCAGCGTTATTTTTCAGACGGCTGTGCAATGAGGATAATATTCAATGTCAGATGTATGAATGTCCAAAAAATTATCAATTAGATTTAGTATTAACACTATTAACATAATGAATTCATGAACCGCTGGCGTTGTGATATAGTTATAAAGGCTAAAGTGTGATATAATTTTACAGAATAATATTTAATCACAAGTCTAACTGTTCATGAAGTAGTTACATAAAACACAACAGGCCGTCATAATACAGTTGATCCATAATGAATAGGATCCTTCCCATTCTTTAAAAGAAGACCAAGTCGATTATGACAATAATATTTAAAGTACTCGTAAGAACGTAACATGTAAGTGGCACTAATATTGATTATCTTTTGTTGAATCTACTGAACGATATTTATTCAACAATGATAAAACGTTCATAACAATAAAAAGAAAATCTACGGTCATCTGTCCCTAGACTTATACATTGTAGGATGTACTGTGTGACGGCCTGCGATTTGTTGTACAATAAAATACCGTCCTTAATAAGTATTTATTATATTTTCAGTTACTGGACACCCTCCCGGTGTGCCAAGATTTTAATCGACAAGGATGTACAAGACCTACCTGCAGATTTGTTCATATTCGTGAAGGTGGGTGTAAATGTTTTGATACAACCGTTAAATATCTAAATACCTCGTCCGTTTCGATCTCGCTGCAAATAAGTCATGTAACTCTCTTAATCAGAACGCAGTGCCGTTCGTTCTAGTTACTGTCATAACTTAAATTTTAAATTCAGTATAGTTTTTATTGGACACTCGCCTATAGGTGATTGGGTCTTCCCGTTCCATTGTGTAATACTTTGCACGCATTGTTGGCAGTTTTGACAGTAACTGTAGTTTGGTTGAAATATTAATAACCATTCCCCATTAAACTTGTTTTCAGTATTTCAGTAGAAACTATTTTGTAACGCCTCTCCTTTTTCCTCATTAATTTCTTGCATGATCACTGTGTATTTATATTGTTAATACAGAACGAGTAGTATTCATTTAACGTTTATCGTAGACAGCATTTAACTAGAACTTAGTCTAATATTTCTTAGTAATAATGTATGATGCAAAAGACATGGAGACCTGTTTTGATATTTCTTTATACTATGAAAATAGAAATCGTAGACTTAGGTAGTGCTAGCAGTATAATCTATATTCTACCTTCTCCCTATTTTCTTCATTAACTTCGACTTCGACTACTTATCGAGAATTCACAATCGACTTTTTTTTTTTAACTGTCCAACCATTTAGAATAAAAATATGCATACTAATAATTACTCAATTTGGCGTGCAGAATGATGTCAATGTTGATTTTATTCCAAACGGTTGAAAGTACATAATGTGAATGTGGCGTGTGGTGTGCAGTGCGCAGTGCGCAGGCGGCGGGCAGACGTGTTGTAACATGGTGGTTGTGGGTGTTGCAGGGTGCGGTCTGCAGGTGGTGGGTTCCCGCGTGGTGGTGTGCCGCGACGCCGCCGCGGGCGCGTGCCGGCGCGCCGCGTGCCGCTACTACCACATCCCCGTGCAGCTGCCGCCGGCGCTGCGGCCCCCCTAACCTGCCCACCACCCTCACCCTTCTCCCTCACCCATACCCATACCCTCGCACCCATTGTCACTTTTCTTCACCCATCCGAAAGTCCAATACCCAGCCCCGCATCGCCGCGTTATCCATATCGATCGCGCCTCTGGCACACTCGGGAATGGCAGGTTCGGCCGGATCGCACTGTCGCTCCCGCGGCTGAGGTGGTGATATCTTAGTAAATATCGGTTAGTTTAGAGCGGCCGCGGCGAGCGGCGCGGCCCCCGCGCGCGCCCGCCGCTCGCCTCGGCCGGGAACGTTCGTTAAGTCTTCGGGAAAGAGTGTGTACATAAGTAGCGGGATATGATTCTCAGGCACGGTCATGCGATTGTGATATGAATAGATTTCGAGGCGCCGGAGCCATTTGAGTAATTTTATCGAGATCGTACCGAGATCGTCAAATAGTAGTTAGTGAGGTTTCAAATGTTTTATTACTATTGTATATTTTTTATTTTTTTTTAAGATATAATGAGTTCCTGTAAAGATCGGTGCGTCTGCCGTTTGGCGTCGCACAAACTTTGTTGTAACATATAAGTGATGTATTGTCGAGACGGGCGAGGCGGCGCCGCCGCGATGCCGCGTTGCCGCATTACCGCGCCAGCGCCGCCCCGCCCTCGGCTTCTGGCGAGACGGCCCAGGCCGGTGTCAAAAGTTGCCTCTCCACACTCCTGACGTGAGCATTTTTGTGAGAATTATGTTACTTTTTATGAATTATAAAATTTTGTTTTACTAGGTGACAAGTTTACAGTAGTTTAGATTAAGTGAACCAGTAATGAAACACCAATAGTGTAGCCGCTTTTCTCCTTCGGCACTTCGACTTTTGACGCCGGAGCACAATTTCACATTTCGTGTCGCGCGCGCGCAGTCGCCCGCGAGCGCCGCGCGGCACCCGGCTCACACGTTAGCATAGATCACGACACTCGTAGAGTGATAGGACAGACATTCGAAATACAATGAACGTTATTGGACAATATTAAAAAGAAGAAGGCATACTTCCAAGCTATTTAAATTCTAGGATAGAACGTCGGCTTTATTCCAGATAGATTTTGCTAGATAATCATTACTTTACTGATAATCGATCCTCGTTTATCGAAGCACAAAATAGTGACCGGCGATCGAGTCCTCGTACCTCTCGGGGAGTCAGCGTTACGAGATAGCAGTTATGTTTGGACACGAGCAGTATTACCGTTGATGGAAGGTCTCTGCGCACGCGCCGCTGCGCACGTGGCGGCAGGGAGCGGGCGCGCGGCCGCCGCGCGTCCCGAGGGCATGGAAGCCTGATGCCTAATATTATTCCTAGTCCATATCCTTTTTGTTGATCAGTCATGCGATTAATATTAGAATAAATATTAATAATTTGATTTATTCCTCCCATTTAGTGGATATTTTGATAATGATATATTAATAATAAAAAATATTTAAGATACATAATACATATTTGATTCTAAATCCTGATAAAGTGACACTACGTTAGTAATTTAGTCGGAGGGATACTTGTGCCGTGATTATATTTTTAGGTATATATTATGAAATAATTCCTAGCGTCGGAATTAAAGAAGTGATTAATGTGTAAGCGTGTTATGATATATTTATTGTCGTATCGTAAGTGGAATGCCATATCGATAAAAGGTGAATATATCGGAAGCGGAGTCAAACTCATTAGAACTCGTTGCGTTTGTGTTTTGTTGGTTGTTATTATCGGGCCGTGCTGGTGGCTAGGGTGATCACTTCACTTTTATCAATACGGCACTATGGCTCTTAAATGTATAAGTTGTCATTTTATTTTTTGTTAAAATTTATCGTTTCATGAATTATTTGTTGCCTATAATTTTATAATCAAAATTTTATGATCTGACGCATTTATTGTAAGACAATCGATTACTTTTATAATTAATTAGTGTGATATAAATGACTATGGTATCAAATTGCCGTTATGAAAGATGAACATCGAAAGTATCCTTCCTGTTTAGAAGGGACTCTTCTGGCCCAAGGTTTCTAGTGGATTTTTTATTTTCTTTTGTTGTATTTTTAATGTTGCGTGTGTCTTACACATAATATATTTCATTTTTGTGATATTTTTAACTATAAAGTACTGTTATAATAAATCCAAGTGGAATAATGATGACCTAATTAAATATTCAAGAATTTATTTGTAAATCACAAAAAAAAATGTAAAACTGTAAATATATTGTCAAAAAATGAACTGCAACAATAATTGATTATTATATCTCTCATCAAATACACTGTAAGTTCTTTGAGTACCTTACTAATGGTATCTTATTATGTAGTACAGTCTACTTAAAGGTAAACCGGTCCAGTGAACAAATATTGATAATATTGTGAACATTTTTTATTCACGAGCAATCACAGAAAGTACATGACATTGTAATATTATTTATGAAATTACTATGTGATGTGATCTTCGGATCAATTTTGAGTACAGTATAGATAATAAACAACTGAATATGTGATTTGACAATTTTATTTAAACACTCCAAGATTGTTTGATGGCTAAAATGGAAAACGTGCCCTCAGCTCATAAACGGTTGTCATGCTTAGTCAACTTGACATCAGATTTCACAGATATCGCTTATCGCTATTCCACGAGAGCTATGCTATTTTCCGGGATTAAAACTATCTCTATACCAAATTTCAACAAAATCGGTTCAGCAGTTCAAGCGTGACACACTTTCGCATTTACAATAGTAATACGGATGGATTTAGACATTTATGCTTTTGCTAAACACAAAGTATGCATTTTGCTATATTAGATTTCATTTTTTTAGAATAAGTGTGTTAGTTTGAGATAGAAATATGCTAGAAGTTTGCCCCGGAGCAGAACTAGACGCTCCTGAATCGCGTGCTCTACACAAATACGCATTGTTTCAAATTGGCACTAGAATAGGATCTCAATTCACTTTGAAATGTGATGAAAAATTAGTTGGTAAGGCTCGAACACTACCGAAAATATTCATCTATTTTACACTGCTGGTTAGTAAGGGAAAATTACTTGCCTATTTGCTTTGTGTCTGCGAGAAAGGCTAGACTGCTATAGTACTTAGTGTCATCTTCATCATATCAGCCGGGAAACGTCCACTGGACAGGCTTTCCTCAAGGATCTCCACGACAGTCAGTTTTGTGCTAACGGGGCACATTGCTTGTGGAGCTTAATATGGCCGTTGGGGTTGTAAGGTTCTAGAGTGGCCACCGCGTACCGGAAGGCGAAATGTTGGTAGACCTCCCGCAAGGTGAACGAATGATCTTGTAAGTATTTGCAGCTTCACTTGTAAATGTAAGAAATAAATGTACCTACCTACACCTAATAAAATTTTACAATTTTATTTCACCTACTTTCAATGGTACGGTGTGGGTCCGGTTGACTTGATATTTGGTACCTACTTACGTGGGTAGGAAGAAGTCCATATGAAATAGGTAAAAACAAAAGTGAGATAATTAAGCTGACTATCAGTAAAGGTAATTTATTAATAGTACTTATACCAAGAAAACTGTATTTTATTTCACGACTTAGTTTTCACCTGTATAACGCAGAGTTAACTGCATACAGGGTCAGTAGAGTTAAAATGAAAAGCCCTGTTTAGACTCAAAAATAATCCTGCAAATTTCATTACTTTGCTGGCCTTGATGCAAGCTGAGTATGCGCAAAGCATTTTCCCACCGAAAAAAAAATCTAGTTAAAAGTCGCTGACCTTTAGCTTGCAGTGTTTTTCTTGTTGGTCTTAACTAGGCTGTATGGAATTGTCATCCATAACCCAGGTTTAACAATTTCAATTTTTAATTTTAACCTAGACCGTGCAGGCGGCCCATAGCCCATAGTGGCTTTAGTACATAAAAAAAATCAGTCGATACACGAAAACAACTCCTAAACTTATGAAAACATTTCGAATACTTACGCATTATCAAGCTGCGCCATTTGCTGCGCACACGATCATTAAATTTTACGACGCATGGGGAAATGCGCCCCCTTATATTACCATAACCATAAAAAATACTTTGCGATCAATTGCTGGCGTCGAGGGGCCCGTATACAATGCGTAAATGTAGAATAACAATTACTAGAACTAGGTCAGGGACTTCGTTCCCTCGGACTGTTGTGTTGTGGATGATACTGGGATGATATAAGTTTACGAGTCCTACTTTGAAATATGAATCCTTAATAAATTACGTACGACACTGAAAAAAAAATTAGAACGCATAGAAAAATCCGATAAGTACCTAAAGCATTGGCCGGGAATCGAACCCGGATCCTCGTCATTCCAAGACGCGTGCTATACCCCTACACCACCACCCTATAGCAGGTGGGTCAAGCTTTCGAATTTTTCTATCTGCCCCGCTAGCACGAGAGCGCACGAAAGTCGCGTCGCGCGCGAGTTGGACTACCCGTCTCTTTCTTGTTGGTACAGTAAGAAAAGGACAGGCAATCTATCTCGCGTGCGACGCGACTCTTGTGCGCTCTCGTGCTAGACGTGCTGGTACTAGCTGTCACGTGACCTTGTTACTACGCGAATTTTTGTCGCCAAGCGTCATCTGTTTAAATGATGTGTCTGTACAACACAATTACAAACTCTCGTGGAACATCTACTGCTCACCAGAGACGAGAGAAGGCGCAAAAAAATGTAAATGTGTAAGTACTCACCAATTTTAAATCACAGGTTGGTCACGACTACTACGATACTAGGTATAACTTCTACTCGCACATATATACCTACAAATTAATTAATAGTTATAATGCTAGGTAAAATACATAATCGAGTATTTTACGCCATACATGTGCCGATTGTGCCGTATTGTTCACTCTAATTTTTACTCTTTTATGTGGGAATCTATTTTTCATCACACTTGCTCGTAAACGGTATCAAAACATACAAGTTAACATGACCTTAGTGTCTTACATAAAATCCTCGGGTTTTTTTCTGGTCATGAAACCCTAGGGCGGTAAGGACATCTGCGCGCCGCAGCCCTCACCTGGCGAAACGCCGCGTCTCCGGCACACAGTTTTCCTGCCCTATAATTTTGTATAGCTATACTTGCAAATGTGATGAAAACCATTGTATGTTTCACGGGCGGTGCGGGAATTACGAACCTCGACTCGACTCGGAAAGCCCTGTCTTCGACTTTGGGCTTCTACTAGAGCCTCGATCGTAATTCCTACTTACCGCCCTAAATACACAATGTTCTATTACTACCCTATACTGTCGCAAAGGCTAGGTAGGTTAGTGGACTTAACTACACATAAGTAGGTAGGTAGGTACCAAAAATAAAGACGTGTCGTAACCTACAAACTGAAGATCAAATAAAACAAATAAAAGTCAATAGAGAATCTAATATCTTAGCGGGATCCGGATTAGGTAGGTACTCAAACCTCCAAATAACTGATCTGATGAACTTTATTCGTTAATTTAAAACAACTAAATTGATTTGCCCTGTGAGTGGCTGCCACACGATGTACCGCACGTAAGCTGCCTAGCACTAAGTTGGTAAAGAAAGCCCAAAAAAATCTTAAAAATTAAAAAAGGTTATTTTGAAAAAAGGCCGCTAAGGGTTCTTTTACACGTATTTTTTTAAACTACCAGCTCATTCGGAAAGACCATCATTACCAAGAAGAATGCGCCGCAAGAAACTTGGCAGAAAGTATTATTTTCAGAATAAAATAAATTTACAAAATACTTAAATCCTACTAAACTTATAATACATTTATAAAAGAGATATATTAGGTCCCCAAGTTAAGTAGGTACCTTAAATTATATTAGTTATAGTCGAGATGTATAAAGTAGCATAATGATTTAGGTTGATAGAGCGAAATTAAGTACCTACCTAGAATGAAGTTTAAAACTTCATTTATGAGCAAAATAGCTTGTGAAAAAAATCATGCACTGCTGTTTGGTGGCAGGATTAGCGTATAAGACGATGGTAGCACTGGTAGAAATCCAAGTGGACCTCACGCGCGCGAGGTCCTACCACCCGCTACTAGTTGCAGTTCAGTGTCTTCATACTTTTTATTATGGAGTCGCTGCACACATTGACACTGGTGGTCTGGGCGCCACTGGCTCTACAAATCAAATAGGTCGGCGATTTGTGGATGTCTGGTCCGTGTGCGCTGACCCTACGTGCAGATGGGCAAAAATAACAGCTCGAAATTCAA